>OU026158.1:20479252-21153370 GCA_907269105.1 Volucella inanis
ATAATAATAATAATAATAATAATAATAATAATAATAATAATAATAATAATAATAATATAATAATAATAATAATAATAATAATAATAATAATAATAATAATAATAATAATAATAATAATAATAATAATAATAATAATAATAATAATAATAATAATAATAATAATAATAATAATAATAATAATAATAATAATAATAATAATAATAATAATAATAATAATAATAATAATAATAATAATAATAATAATAATAATAATAATAATAATAATAATAATAATAATAATAATAATAATAATAATAATAATAATAATAATAATAATAATAATAATAATAATAATAATAATAATAATAATAATAATAATAATAATAATAATAATAATAATAATAATAATAATAATAATAATAATAATAATAATAATAATAATAATAATAATAATAATAATAATAATAATAATAATAATAATAATAATAATAATAATAATAATAATAATAATAATAATAATAATAATAATAATAATAATAATAATAATAATAATAATAATAATAATAATAATAATAATAATAATAATAATAATAATAATAATAATAATAATAATAATAATAATAATAATAATAATAATAATAATAATAATAATAATAATAATAATAATAATAATAATAATAATAATAATAATAATAATAATAATAATAATAATAATAATAATAATAATAATAATAATAATAATAATAATAATAATAATAATAATAATAATAATAATAATAATAATAATAATAATAATAATAATAATAATAATAATAATAATAATAATAATAATAATAATAATAATAATAATAATAATAATAATAATAATAATAATAATAATAATAATAATAATAATAATAATAATAATAATAATAATAATAATAATAATAATAATGAATACTCAAAGTAAAGGATTTTTATCCTGTCAATAATAAAAAAATGTAATCCCGCACGAAGTTATCGTGCGCCACTGAATCGTTTAAATGAAAAACCCGTTAACGTTATAAAATAGGTTATACTTTATTCACTTCCAGAATTGAACTAACACAATATTTCTCAATACCAAAAACCTAACTTCGGTTGACCTTGGTTCCCACGCAGACCCATTCGCATTACCTCGCAACCGGAGTGCGCAAGTTGACACCGTTCGTCGTGAAGCGCATAACGGATGCGCGTGTATAAATGAATTGCAGCGTATGCATTTTTTATCGGCAGGTGAACAGCCGATCGTGTTAACTGCCGCCCCTTTAAATATCTGCGTCCCGCAGATCTATCACCGAGCATGAGGAATAGGTTAGGTTACTGCCAGGTTGTTGAACTCCCTCTGAATGTGGAGCTGGGCGGGTGATTCGCTTCCGGTGATAGGATAGGCGAAGTTCCGGGATGTTGACTTTTCCGTTGATCTTTTTCCAGAGTAGGCAGATGGCGATAACTATGACTACAGCAATAAGGATTTCTGTAATGATAGAAAAGTTAAGATTTCCTTTTAAGGCTTTGATTTGCTCAATATTCTTGACACTGATATCGTGCACAAATTCCAGGTTAGGCTTGATTCTCTTGCTGGTTACGTTGGCCAGGACGGCAGGGAGCGCTTGTAGCCTTGAAGCAGACCCACTGAAGTATGTCTGATTCTTGATGGTGACTGTGTCGTTGTCCAGTTGGATGAGATAGGTACCTTCTAGGGGAATAGAAGAATTTTTACTTAAAATTGAACCATTAAAATTCGTCACAAAGATTGTATTTTCCCCAATAAGCTCGATGACTTCTTCGTTAGTGTTTTCAAAGTCACAGGCTGCGATGCCACCCTTAAGGATCCTGGGGAGGCATGTGTCTTCTGCCAATTTCTTTAAAATGCTACCCTCGCAAACCGATGTGTTTCCTATATGGAAGCAGTCACCCTCGAGTCCGTAAGTCAAGTCGTGGTTAACTAGTAGTTTCGTATAGTCTAGGTCGATTTGTCTCCCATCTCTGATTGCCGCACGAGCGTTTACCAAATGGAAAATGTTGGTACCAACTTTGGGGATTGCTAAAATATACAGCAATATGGTTCCATTGCTATATACAGAGGGCCGTCCGTATTCTACCGCTTCTACGAAGTTCTGATAAGGCAGAGTTTCCAATTCGTTTATGATAGTGTTAACCTCCTCGGAGTCTAGTATGTTGCTATTAACTATTCCGGTCTTGGCCATTTGACAGGCCCTTACTATTTCGTTTACTCCTTCTTTTAGTATAAGTACTTTGTTAAATAAGTCGTGTCTTAGTCTTTCCGCTTCCCCCTCCTGTACGGCGTTATTATAGCCATCAATCATTCTGTTAATCTTGTTCATAGCCTCGTGCGTCGCCTCAAAGAGTCTTTCGTTAATTTTGTATTGGCCGTTGTTGTTGTCTATTATGTCTGCTTGCGTTATTAAGAGTTTGTCCCAGTCAGTTGCATCGGGGGAACCTGCCAGCCATTTCCAGGCACTACCTATCCAGTCGATAGATCGAGCCCGTCTCATCTTTGGTTCACCAAGTTCCCTTTGTCAAACCCTTACCTGGTTCAGATGATAGGTTAATACCAGCTGCATTTCCTGATCTGCCACGTGCTTTGCGGCCAGTTGTTCGGAACGTTCAATGAGAGCGCTGTATTTGCTCAGGTCAATGACATGGGTCAGCTTGAAGTAGCCATTTATCACCCATGCGTTGCCCTCCTTAATGGTCACGATTGGTGATTTGTACTCGGAAATGTGCAGGGGCTGCACAGGAACCAAGAAAGCTAGACTGTAATATAGTTTCATTAATTTCGTTACTTTATTAATTAGCTAAATACAAAATTGGACTTAACGGTATGTTCAGAGCAACAGTATGTTAAAAACGAATGTCTTAATTTCATTGGAATCTTTTTGATATAAAAATGTTTATATAAGTTGATTTCTTCTTTTTCTTTTTATCTTTAAGATTTATTAATTAAAACTTATTGCTTAATATAGGTGGGACAGGGAATCTTTCTTTTTTTTTTTTTTTTTTTTATATATATATTTTTCAAGTGAGATTTATGAATTTTTTTGCCACTAGCTGTCGTTATCGTTACGCGGTTGTCCTTTGTGACAATTTCTCTTCGGTACAATGGTTTGTTTTTACCCTTTATACGTTTCACAGCAGCATACACTACCTCACCCTCGCAGTAATTTCTAGGCGCACTCCTTTTTCGGTTTAGCCTCGCATTCCTTGTCTCCATATTTCTTTTTATGATTCCCCTCAGATCCTTGTTGATTTTCGAGCGAATGTTCAAAAGGTTTTGGTAATTCACTCTCTGAGATCTGTTAAAGAAGACATCAGTAGGTTTCCGTTTGATTACGGAATGTACGGTGTTATTATAGCGGTCTACTGCTATGTCGACAAGTTCTTTAACATTGAGATCCGGGTTCTCGACTCTAAGATACCGGTAAATTTCCAATATTGTAGAATGGACCCTTTCTATTTGTCCATTCACTTCGCTTCGGTAGGAGGGGGTCAGATAGAGTTTGACACCTAAGGTTTTTATAAAATTTAGCACTATCGGGCTAAGAAAACCCCTTTCGTTGTCCGTGACTAGGATTTGAGGCACCGTAAAATAGTGTAAAATTTTGATTAACTTAAATCGAATGTATATAGAGGATCTTTCTTTGATGTGGAAAAATTTTGCGAATTTGAAAAATTTGTCAACGACAGGTAAGAATTTTTTATTCTGAATTTCCATGATATCCATATGAAGAATCTCACATGGATATTTGGGGAACGGTGTCGCTTGGAATTCGGGAGTCAGTGGGTGTCTGTCATATTTGTTTGAGCCGCAGATCTCGCACAAGGCAGCGAACTTCCTAACCTGAGACATCATTTGTGGAAAATAAAATTTTTCCAGGATTTGCTCCCTGTTTTCCTTAGGAGCACGATGGGCTCTCCTATGTTCTTTTTCAATTATTACGAGTCTGCGCTCTTCATTGGCAACATCCTCAACAATTCTTTGAGTGACTCGTATTTTATAATTGCCAAAGTTCTCGAGATAGACCCTTTGGAGCAAACCAAGATACTTCTCCGGAATCTTTATTCCGTTTACTACCCTAGGGTTAAGTTTTTCTCTCAATATCTCCACGAGGTTGTCCCGATAGAGCCCGCCTGTCGAGATGTAATGGCGATGATAACCAGGGTGTGGCTCCTCGTGAGAGAGCAGATCGATACCAATCTTGAAAATCAATTGGTTTCTGAAAACGTTGATTGGGGCCTCCACATGCGGTATGAGGTCTGAATTGTCCTGGTCGGCACTGTGTATCGTACAGGATTCTGTGTCACTACCAGAGAGCTCACAAAGTCCTTCCTCAGCCGTACCGGTCTGGGAACCCTCAGTTGCGCTGTTCGTGACCTCCCCTGTCTGTGAATTGGAGTGTGCCTCGCTAGTAGTTTCGGTGCTGGTATCTGATAGATGATTGACCTCTGTCTCTAATCGTGAAAGAGCATCGCCCACGAAGTTTGATTTACCGGGAGTGTAAATCAACTAGTAGTTGTACTATTCGATCCTTGCTTTCCAGCGCTTGAGCTTAGCGTTATGATTCCTGTTGCTCAAGGCAAATGTCAGAGGCTGATGGTCAGTGAAAATTTTGATCTTTTGGCTCCATACAGATAATTTCTCAAATTATCCAGAGCCCAGACTATGGCGAGCATCTCTTTTTCGTTAGTCGCATAATTCTCCTCTGTTCGATTCAGGGAGCGAGAGATGTATGCCACAGGCCTTTCCTTACCATGCTCGCCTTGAGATAAGACCGCACCAATGGCGTAGTCGGAGGCATCCGTGGTCAAATTAAAGCCCTTCTCGAAGTCCGGAAATGCTAGAACGTCCGCAGACGTAAGTAGCTCCTTCAGAGTTTCGAATGACTTAACCGCATCGTCGTCGAGAGAGATCGCAACATTTCTTGATTGGTTGGCTCTAACATGTGAAAAATCCCCGCGCGTTATATTAGTTAGGGGTTTTGCTATTTTAGCGTAGTCTCGAATAAACTTCCTACAGTAGGATGTTAATCCGAGAAAACTCTTGAGCTCCTTGAGATTCTTTGGGGGAAGGATTCCTTCTATGGCTTTAACCTTTTTTCGATCTGGGAGTATGCCCTCAGGAGTAACCAGATATCCGAGAAATTCCACACTGGTGGTCAAAAAATGGGTTTTTTTCCAGATTAATCCTTAGTCCGGCCTCATTCAGTTTGGAGAAAACTGTCTCTATGTCCCTCAAATGATCTTCCACAGATTTGCTGAAGATGATTATATCGTCGATATAAACGTAACAGATCTTGCCAATTAACTCCTTGAGCACATCGTCAATCATTCTCTGAAAGATGGCAGGGGCATTTTTGAGGCCGAACGGAAGTCTAAGATATTCGTACTTCCCATTCATTGTCGAGAAGGCTGTCTTTGGGATATCTTTCTCGTTCATCAAGATTTGATGAAATCCTGAAGTCGGGTCAAGTGTTGAGAAGAGTTTTGCGTCTCCAAGGCTGGCGAGTGTGCTGTTAATGTCCGGAATAGGATACGTACCCGGGATCGTAACAGCGTTCAAGCGCTTATAGTCGATTACCATTCTATATTGCTTTTCGCCATTGGGTTTCGGCTTCTAAGGGACAATCCATATGGGGAAATTATATGGGCTGTTCGAAGGACGTATTACGTTTTCCGACAGAAGTTCCTTGACCTGTCGCTCAACCTCCTCCCTCATACAAGCTGGGTAGGGGTAGCTTTTAGCATAGATTGGTTCATCCGTGTTCGTTCGGATCGCAGCTCTTACGTTGGTTTTTACCATTTCGTTGCCCACAGGACCAAAAAGACTATTAAATCTACTGCAAATATCTTGCAATCGGGATTTTGCAAATGCTGTGATATTCCCGCACAAGGGTAATATGTGGTTGACCGCGCTGGAGGCCCTGTTTTTTAAGGTTATGATCCTATTGGACATTATAGTAAGTGTATTTTTTTCCCTATCGATGACCGCTTTTAGCTGCTTGAGCGTGTCATCACCAATTATGCCATCAAATGAAGTCAAACCTGGAAGAATGAAGAATGTGACTTCCAGTTCACAACCCAGATCACGGAAGAACTTCCCACTTGTTTTACCGTTGATGCGAATCTTCCCGCCGGGACTATTTACAAAAAATGCATCAGGACACGAAATTAGATTTGGCCTAATAAAATTCTTGTTAGCTCCGGTGTCCACTAAAAAATTCAAAATGACCCCATCCCGCGTGACATACTCTAAGTATGGTACGCTGGAAACGAGGCACCTTGCATAAAATTTTCCGGCGATGGTTCCTCGTAGGGTAGGGTAACGGCTTCCACTTCTTCCTGCGTGTCAGGACCGACAGATTCTAGATGGTACAATCGCTGTTGTTTGCGCGGGTTGTAATTGTCGGACCGAGGTTCCCTTTTAAACCTGTTGTTGGGCCTATTCATATAATTCACGTTCCTTGTCTGAGCAGAACTATCCACCTCCATTTTGATCGGTGGTTTTGGAGCGGTTGGCCTTTGGGGTGGATTTTGTTGTTGGAATCTTGAGTTCCAATATGGATATGGCCTTTGACCAAAGTTTTTCCTTGCTACCAGTGGACCGTCGAAGTTTCCGGGGATTCTTACATTATCTCTGAAGTTATGGTTGACAGGTGAAGTTATCGTATTAGGAGCCCTCACGTGCAACGAGTTGGTCCTGAAGTTCAGGTTTTGCATTTCTAGGCAAGCCGAGTATGCCTCTGGTAGGGTTCTCGGCCTTTGGATGATCAGAAGCCTCGAGAGGTCCCCACTTAATCCACGAATGAACACGTCTAGTGCTCGATTCCTGTATGTTTCCACCAAGGCGTTCATTGTCTCGGTGGAGTAAACCTCAGCCCTGATTTTACTTATAATCAGGGAGAACTGATGGTTTACAGTTGCATAGAACTCGTCGACTCTTGTATTACCTTAGGTTAAATGATTAAGCTGATGTTCCAATGTTCGTATGTCCCTTTTGTCGGAGTAGTTGAGTGAGAGGACCCTTTTCATCTCCACCCAGTCATCATCGAACACATTATAAGATACCAGGGCAGAATCGGCCTTGCCTCTGACCTTCTGCCGAATGTGTTGGAGTATTGCCCTGTATATGGGCTTACTACGAACTATTTCGTAGTCCTTCAACACAGTATCGACACTGTGGACCCAGGAAACGTAGTGGATAGGATTTCCGTCGAAGGTCTGGAGTTCCTTGACGGAATCCGGAAGTTTCGAGATGTCCTTTAGGTCTTGTTCATTTTTCGGACCTTGTAGGGGTTCTACTTGTTCCGTTAGGGAAGCGGGGATACCTGTCAAAGCTGCCTGTTCCAGGACAAGGATACGATTTCCGATTGTTCCCAGCTGGCTGTTCACGGAATTAATCATCTCTTGTGAACTGGATTGCTCCATCCTACCAATTCGTGTCTCCAGCCCTCGAAGTTGTTCGAGGACGAAGTTGACCGCCAACGTGAGCTGCGTGACCGAATTCCTAAGCTCGTCCATTCTTGAGAGTATGTTTGCGAGTGCGAAAGAATAAGGGTTTCCTTTTTCTAAATATAATAAATAGACCAACACCTAGTGGCAGAGTTTAAATTGTAATCGATACAGAATTTAAAGAATTTCTTAATTCGTTTAGATTTGTTAAATATAGATTTATGTATATTTTCTTAGATCCCTCTATGTCCTTAAAGTATGGATTTTTCCTTCTTTAGATAAATTTGAATGTTTCTTATTTTAGATGCCTGCTAAGCGCTCTCTGTTTTAAGATTTCGGGGTAGTCGCCGTCCTCTCGGAAGGCTTGTATGCGTTCGTTTTAGTCGTTAATGCATGTTTCTGCAGCGACCTACTAGGGTACAAGGGACTTCACACGGATAATTAGATTTAATTTTCAACGACTAGGACACTTTTTTCAAGAGATTTCGCCCCTAGGCATAGATGTTATAAATATAAATTTCAAGTTAAGTAAGTAGATACTCGTAAGTACATGAGTGACTGCACAAGCAGTGTATAATTCTTAGATTATCATTTAATTGTTTCTTAGGCTAAATCTTACTACAATCCTATAACTGTCAGTGACTTCTTCATCCTTGTATGTCTCCAATTTGCTCCTTCTTTGGATACGGCTACTATGTATGTCTTCCTTCACTGTAGGCAGTTGCAATTCGGCTCGGGAAATTTATTGCGTTCTCGCTTGGTCTTTACACAGAGTTCAACTTGTCGTTTCTTAGCTTCTTGCACTTTTACTTCACACAGATTTTCACTTATTGTTTCTTGATGTTCATAGCATTTTGCCTTGCACAGATTTACACTTATTGCACTTTTATTTCACTTTAGTTTTTAATGCTTAATTGCATTTTTATAGGACACTGACTCTGTCTTATTATCCTTTTTAAGTCAGGGTCCCTGCTCGGGCGCCAGTAAAGGATTTTTATCCTGTCAATAATAAAAACATGTAATTCCGCACGACGTTATCGTGCGCCACTGGATCGTTTAAATGAAAAACCCGTTAACGTTATAAAATAGGTTATACTTTATTCACTTCCAGAATTGAACTAACACAATATTTCTCAATACCAAAAACCTAACTTCGGTTGACCTTGGTTCCCACGCAGACCCATTCGCATTATCTCGCAACCGGAGTGCGCAAGTTGACACCGTTCGTCGTGAAGCGCATAACGGATGCGCGTGTATGAATGAATTGCAGCGTATGCATTTTTTATCGGCAGGTGAACAGCCGATCGTGTTAACTCTCAACAGAAATGTTACTTCTTCAACTTATAGCTCAATTTCTAGAGGTTTCTTTCCATAATTTCCCACACAGTTGAAATATCTTAAGTCTACTGATTTTTTTTCGTCTTTTACTCTATTGATCTTATACAAAGGTCCAATTTGTTTTCTAAAACAATTTCTAGCCAAATGTCCTAACTTTCTACACCTAACTTATGTCCTCAGCTTCCTCTTGACGCTTCCCACGAACATGTGGTGAGTCTCTATGCTCCGATCCGTGACTATGATGTGATGATACCGTTCACCGCTTGCTTCTATTTAATCCCTGGCTATTTGAAATATAGCGAATATTACCGCTTTTTATCATATCCAAACTACTGTTGTTCGTTTTCTTGTAAATTTCTATTGCCGTTGCCTTTTCCAAGCTCTTGAATTCGCTTTTATTTAAAATCCCGTTTTTCTTCACTAAGGACACACACAAATTGAATTTAAAGCGCTCTCTCCAAAAAAATGGCCCAAATTGGCACTCAGTTGCTAACTGTTTGGGTTTGACTGTGTAATCGCTAATGCTTTCACTATGTTTTTGATGTCTTTTAAAAAACTTAAAACGTTCTGCAAATATGTTCTTTTTTGGCGCAAAATGTAACTTGAGCTTATTAATTAGTTTTTCGTACTTAAATTCAGTCTCTACCTATGGTGTAATTAATGAAATTAACATTTTATACAAATCTGGGCCTCCGATAACAGCCCATGGCAACAACACTTTTTCCGCATCTACCGTTACCTTATTCAACTAGATTAAATGATTTAATCGACGCGAATACAAATTAAAATCTTCACCCAATGTGAATGATTCAATAGAACCCATAAATATGGTATTTCTTTCAGTCACTTCGACTATACCGATTTGAATATAATTTCCAAATAGAGTACGAGTATATGCCACGAGCTGTTCGCCGTTATCCTCATCGCTACTGTTATATGGTATATCTGTTGCTAGTGAACAAGACCAAATGAACAACACGAGATCTGAGCTTAGACTAGATTACTTTATTAATTCAATTACCTTATAGTACTAACTAGTTTACAGCATTGTTAAGAAAGGAAGAGAGATAAAGAAGAATTAGCTTTCTACACAATATACAATATTTCTTTACATCTTCTTTAATAAATCAAATCATAAAGTCTTCATAAAATCGAATATCCTTAATTATTTTAGTCATATATCTAGGTAATTTTCTATTTGTAGGTTCTACAATAATAGTAGTAAACATTGCATCTAATTCATCGAAACTATATTTATCATTATGCTTTTCTGCTGGTTTTCTCCTTTCAATGAACTGTTCAATTGATTTTAAATTTTAAAAACAATCTTGATTTGTTTTTAAAAATTTGCGTATTTCATAAATAAAGAACATGATATCGTTTATTCAAAACATAAAGTTTTAAATAAAAGACATGAAGCTGATAAAATTCTAAAGAAAAAAGCAATGAAAAGAGTTACAGATGAAAAAGCTAATGGGTATAGAGAATGACCCAATACAGTTTTAACAAAAACATGGAAAATACTTTAAACACACTGTTTGTCTATCTGATGAAAAGTCTATTTATTCTTAAATTATCAAAAATGCAGCTACAAAGTATGAATAATGATAAAAAATTGGTGGATTTCCAACTGCATTTCTTCCTTTAATTATTTATTTTATTGGTATTAAAATCTGAAATGTGCTTATAATTATTATAATTTAACTAGTTTAATTAAAATATTAATTTGTGATATGAATTTATTCATTTTAAATTGTGAAATATTTATAAATTTGTTTAATTAATTTGATTTTGTTATTTTTATTGGAATTAATTAATTTATTTTTTCTATTTATTTTATTTTAACTGAATTAATTCTTTTTATTGAATGAAAAGCAGTTTCTTTAAATTCTATAAATATTGTTATAATTTTTTTTTTGAATAAATAAGTTTATTATTTATATCTTTTGTTTTATTGATTTCTTCTTTAGTAATTTATTATAGAAAAGAGTATATAAGAGGAGATTTATATATTAATCGATTTATTTTATTAATATTAATATTTTTGTTACATCTATAATATTATTAATTATAAGACCTAATTTAATTAGTATTTTATTAGGTTGAGATGGGTTGGGATTAGTTTCTTATTGTTATTTATTTATAGTTATTTATTTTAATAATGTTGAATCTTATAATGCTGGTATATTAACTGCTTTAATAAATCGTGTTGTAGATGTAGCTTTATTATTAGCTATTGCTGAATATTAAATTATGGTCGATTTTTTTTTTTCATGGGAAGGTGAGAAATCTTCATAGACACCATAGGCCCGGAGCCTAGAGTAGTGTGAGATTCTTACTCACTAAAAAACACCTCCCTTATGCAAACCACGACTGAGTTCACACTCAACAAGCAGTTCTTCTATCACATTTTATTTTGTTTTTATAAGATATCCTGCAGGCGATTTTCCATTAAAAATTCCTGTGTACTTTAGGAAAATTTTGCGCTGCTAATCACCGCGCTAGATCGAGAGGCTTAGTCCTTTTCAGACGGCGCAATAAATTTGTCTCGTCGAGGATCTGTTGAACAGAAATATTCGTATGACCTTGTAGTCGATTGTTATGTTTTCGCGCAAACAATTTAATTACGTTCTGAACGTTTTCCACTCCTAAGTCTCTGTGGATATCATCGTTTCTAATGTACCACGGCGTATTAACAATACCTCGAAGAACTTTGTTTTGGAATGTCTGTAATACAAAGTTGTACACCATATGTCCAGATCGGTTTTAGCACTTGCTTGTATAACAGCAGTTTGTTCTCTAAGCTAAGCTTGGAATACTTTCCAATAAGCCAGTAAATATCTCTATATTTGATTTCAAGCTCTTCACGTTTTTTCTTGACGTGTGCTCTCCATTTTAGTTTAGCGTCGAGTGTCATACCGAGATATTTGGCCTCGTTCGCGTAAGGAATTCGTACTGCGTTGATAAACACCGGTGGATTCTCAATTTTCTTGAGAGTGAAGTTCACGTGGAGAGACTTGTTTTCATTAAGCGCGATTCGCCAAGTCTTTGTCCAATTGTTAATCCGTGTAAGGGCACGTAACAACTTGGCAGTTGCTTCTTCGACTGTTTTAGCTGTTGCCAAAATGGCAGTGTCATCAGCAAATGTGGCTAGGACAGTGTCATCCGTTTGCGGTATATCACGGGTAAAGAGCAAATATAGCAGAGGGTCAAGTACACTTCCTTGCGGCACCCCCGCCTTTATTGTCTTAAAAGTGGAATATTCGTTTCCGTGTCTCACACGGAAGAGTCGGTCTTCCAGATATGAACCTAAAATACAAGACAATTGCTGGGGTAGGGCTTGCCGGAGTTTATATTTTAGGCCTGCATGCCATACCTTATCAAAGGCTTGCGAAACGTCAAGGAATGCGCTTGAACAGACTAACTTAAACTCGATTGCTCGTTCAAATACATCGGTTATTCGATGCACTTGGTCAATTGTAGAATGTTGGCTTCTAAAGCCAAATTGATGATCAGGCAAGAAGGAATTTGTGTCGGTAATTGGTTTAAGACGATTAAGAAGGATTCGCTCGAAGACCTTCGATGTAATCGGAAGAAGCGATATTGGTCTATATGACTTGAATTCAGTCAGCGGTTTACCGGGTTTCGAAACCATAATAACTTCGGCTACTGGTGCAGTACGTGCTCTAATCTAATGCTGGCATTTATAAGATAGAGCAGCCTTAGCAAACCTTTTTTCGGCAACGCTTTAAGTATCTCTCCCGCTATTAAGTCATATCCCGGGGCTTTATTGGGCTTAAGCGTGTCTATAACTTGTCTAAGTTCCCTAAGTGTAACCTTTTAAACTGGAAAGTTTGTCGTCACGTCTAGCGTATTGACATTCTCAGGAAGCACCCCCCTATCGAATGGTTTAAACGTTTCTGCAAGATGGTCAGCGAAAACATTAGCTTTTTCCTTATCTTCTTTCCCCAGTCATCCTGGTTTCTTCTTATTGGCGCCACGTGTATTTGGGGCTTTCGAACACTTTTAACGGCTCTCCATATGGAGTAGTTGGTATCCTTTGTCGCTGTGAGTCTGTCTTGATTATTGAAGTCCTTGATCGATTTTTTCAACAAGTTGCAGAGCCTATTGAAGGACGTTTTATCTTGTAGTGCCCGCGTTTCATGCCACTTTTTCATTCATTTCTCTGATTTCCGGTGGATATCTTATGCCGACTTTGGGAACTTTGTTCGATTCGCGGGGAGTGTTTTTCCAGGCCGCTTGCTGTATGACTTCAACGAAACGTTCAACTTCTTTTTCAAGTTGATACGGCGTTCTAAGTGCTACTTTCAACTCAGTATTGTCTACAACGTCTATTCGGAAATCTTCCCAGTTAGTTTTGCTGTTAGTTAATCTGGGTGGTCCTTGTTTCTTAACCAAGGATTCGCACAGTGAGAGGATAACTGGAGAATGATCGGAGGAAAAATCGAAGCCCTCTTCAACTTTGACGTAACTAGCGTTTACTCCTTTTCCGATAAAGAAGTCTATTAGATCGGGTGTTTTGGCGACTTTCGAGGGCCAATATGTCGACTTGCCTGTTGAGTAAAAATAACAACCACATTCCATACCAGCCCTGTAAAGAGTTTTGCCTTTTTGAGAGATACATCTTGAGCCCCAAAAGGTGTGCTTCGCGTTAAAGTCGCCACCAATAATGAAAATTGGTCCAAGAGAGTTGAATAGGTCAATAAATTCTTGTTTTTCTATTTTGCAGCGCGATTGGCAATAGATTGAGGATATATTAAAAGAGTAATTTTTAATTTTAGCGCGCACCGCGGTCATTTGAAATTTGTCAAGTTTAATAATTGCTTCTAAAGTATGTTCAATGCAGTCTCTTATGAATAGGGATGACCCGCCTCTTGCGTTTCCCGATGGATGATGAGCGTGGTAGTCGCGGTAACCTTTTAGTTCCACGCGCAATTCTGTTGTCAGGTGAGTTTCGGAAATTAAACATATGTCTATTACTTTTTCCTGCAAGAAAATATTTAGTTCATCAAGCCTTTTCTGTAGCCCGTTGGCATTCCACGCAAGTATATTTAGCTTCTTTGCCATAATTAGTTACAGAAATTTGCTTCGAACTTATGAAGCCGTTCGACTATTATCTTATTTATTTTAGTCTGTTCTTCTAGTCTCTCGAGAATTACTTATAACACATTTGAGGCAGGATCCGGTGATGTACAGTTAGTCATATTAACTCGCGCCGCTATTTGCGTGTAAGTTTTTCCACTTTCCACTTGCGCATTGTTATTTTTGACGTTGTTGTTATTGGTGATTTTAGCGTTTGTCACCATTACCTTCTTAAAAGGCTTTGGAGTAGAACCGCTGTTGTTATTTCTCATTCTAGCTGTCCCTGCGTTTTTCAAAGGCTTCTTTTTTGATGAATCTCGTAGCCTTTGCAACTCCTCCGCGACTTCGCAGCCTCGATAATTAGCTGGATGTTTTCCCTTGCAGTTAATGCATATCGCTGGGGACTCTTTCGCGGCATTGCCCTCTCGAGTCAGATGTTTGCCAGCGCATTTTACACAGCGAGGTTCCTTCTGGCAGTAGGCCTGAGTATGGCTGAATCCCTGGCAACGTGTACATTGGGGAATCAGCCTAGAGTTTTTCCGCGGAGGTTCAATTTTGACAACAAGTCCCAAAATTGAATTTATGGCATAAATTCTTTCTAGGTTTTCGGTTTTGTCGAAAGTTAGCCTAAAGAGGGGAAGGCCGCGTCTTGGGGTCGTCCTCTCGATTTCAACATTGCGCTGTTTTTACGCAAGTATATTAGCTGCGTCGATTATCTTTAAATCTTTATTTTTAAGGTCATTTACGATATTTTCTTTAAGGCAAGAGGGATGCAATCCTCTACCTACAACGCGTATTGAATCTTCTCGGCATTTAATTTAATCCAGTTGTCTGGATTAAGGACATTAATAGTCCATGTATCATTATTGCGAGATCTTACTTTATAATCGGTTGAGCACAGTCATTTTAAGATTATGTGCAACTTGTTGTAGTCCGAGATTCCAAACACGTTTATTGGCGTCGGCGGTCTTTGTTTGGGTTGCTTTGTTACCTTATCGACCTCAGCAGTTTTAAAGCTGGCTTGCTTCTTTGTTTGTTCAATATTAGGCGGAGAAGTAGCTTTGCGCTTCTTACCTGGCTTTTTTTTTAAAGTATCCAGTGCGTTTCGCGGACTAGCTCTTCTTCGTCCGTGTGAAAACTCGTATTTTCGGGTCGGTCAAATAGCGAAACAGACTCAGACTCAGATTTAGACTGCGGCTTAATGGCATCTAGTTGCTTTTTTAGTTCGGCACAAAGCAATTCCATATTTTGGAGTCTAGCGCGCAGATCAGAATTTTCGCGTTCGAGATTTTGTAGCTTATTTGGTGTAATGCTATTGCCCTGAGCTACCGACTGTGTTTGGTCTTTGCTTTCGCATGATTTTCCTAGCGATCCGCGTGCAGGAGATCTCGTGACCCTTGAGCATTTTTTTAAAAGGTCCTGGTTTATATTTGTATTATTTTGAATATTTATTGAACTTATTTTAGTTCCCACGAGTCCGTCTGTCCAGAGATCCGCATTAGACAGATAAGGCTGGCTGATCCGAAGGCCGCCAAGTATCCGGATGCTCCGTAAGAGATTGAGCTATTTTTATACTGGGCCCCCAACCTGGTCGATTCTGGCACGGGTCGCTTAACACCTTAATCCGGCCCGGTGGATTTTAGACTCCTCTTACGACAGGCATGCCTTACCTCGGGTATATTCTAACTCCTAACCCGAAGGGAGCATGGTAGATGAAATTATATTTATTATTTGGCATTTATAAAAAATGATAATAGTATAATATTAATTGTAATAATATTAGCAGCTATAACTAAAAGAGCTCAAAATTCATTTTCATCTTGGTTACCTGCAGATATAGGTGCTCCAACTCCTGTTTCTGCGTTGGTTCATTCTTCTACATTAGTTACTGCTGGTATTTATTTATTATTATTTGATATCTCAAGTTTTATTATTGATTTCTGGATTAACAATATTTATATCAGGATTAGGTGCTAATTTTGAGTTTGATTTAAAAAAATTATTGCTTTATCTACTTTATCTACATTAAGACAATAAGGTTTAATATAAATGATTTTATCTATGGGGTTTTATAAATTAGCATTTTTTCATTTTTTAAAACATGTTTTATTTAAAGCTTTATTATTTATATGTGCTGGAGCTATTATTCATATTAAGTTTATATATGCCTTTAACTTCTTGTTTTAATGTAGCTAATTTAGCTTTATGTGATATAACTTTTTCAGTTGGGTCTTATTCTAAAGATTTAAATTTAGAAATTTCGTCTCTAAGTATATTAAATATATTTATTTATTTTTTTTCTAAAAGTTTAACGGTTTGTTATTCTTTACGATTAGTTTATTATTCTATAACAGGATACATAAATTGTATATCCTTAAATGTTTTCAATGATGAAGATTGAGTTATATTAAAAGGTATATTAGGATTAATATTTATGAGAATAATTATTAAGGTATATTAAGATGAATAGTTTTTTTAACTCCAGATATAATTTGTTTACCTTATTATTTACAATTAATAACTTTATTTGTTTGTACATTAGGTGGTTTATTTGGTTATTCAATTTCAAAATTACATAAACAATTAGTTATTTTTTCCAATTTAATAATATAATACAGAATAATAATTTAAAAATTTATTTAATATTATTTTTTTTTAAATTTGTACAATCAATAATAATATAATTATTATTTTTGGTAATGAAGGTCCTGTATTTCCTAATATAGTTATTAATAAATATCCGGCAATTATGTTAGATGTTAATCGAACTGCAAGTGTACCTAATATTAAAGTTAATGTTAAATGACTTATTCTAGTAAAAATATAAGGGAATAATCCTTTAAAATTATTAAATAAAATTAAATAAAATAATGAAACAAAAATTAGTGTTAATTGGGATTATTTAATAGTGTTTTGAATTCTTTATGTAAAATTAATAATATATAATTTCAAATAATATGAAATCAATTTAACGATAAATTAAAAATACTTGATGGGTCAAATACGCAGAATAAATTAATTATCGTTTTCAATTTATAGGAGTTATATTAATTTTATTATATTTTTTAGTTTTATTTATTGAAGGTTTATAAATATAATAATTTATTATATTAAATAAAATAGAAATTATAAAAAATAATAAAAATAAACTTAGTCAATTAATAGGAGCTATTTAAGGAATTAAAAAATATTATTTTTATAATATTTTTAGTTTGACATACGTTTATATGTTTAACTAATTTTTTCCCATTAAAAGTAATTGCTAGATTACTATAACATGGTTTAAGAGACCAGTACAGAGTACAGAAATACATTCAATAAAATAATTTATTGAAATTCTTTCAATAACAATTGGTATACAACTATGATTTGCTCCACAAATTTCTGAACATTGACACAAATTGCTTCTAATGCAGGAATTGTTTATGAGTGAAGTGCATCAGTTGCTGTTATTAAAATTCGAATTTGTGAATTTATAGGTAAAACAATTCGATTATCTACATCTAATAGAGGAAATCTATTATTATATAATTCATTAGATGAGATTATATATTATTTATATATATTTAACAAATCTGAATATTCAAATAATCAATATCATTGGTGACCAATTGATTTTAAAGTAATTATTGGTTCATTAATTTCATCTAATAAATAAAGTAATCGTAATGATGGAAATGCAATAAATAATAAAATAATTGATAGTAAAATTGTTCAAATTACTTCAATTGTTTGTCCATGTAGTAAATATCGATTATTAAATTTATTAAAAAATAATATAAATATTGTATATCCTACTATTATAGTAATTATAGATAAAATTTTTATTGTATGATCATGAAAAAATGTTAATTGTTCTATTAGAGCTTCACCATATTTTGTAAATTTAAATTTGCTTATGTTGACATTTATTATTCTAATAAAAGTAAAATACTTTATATATGGAGTTTAAGTCCATTGTACTAATCTGCCATATTAGAAATTAGAAGAAAGTAAAGGTAATTCTGAATAACTATGTTCTGCTAGGGGGATATTTTGGTATCATTCAATAGATGAATTTAATTGTATAGGATAAATCACTTGTCGTTGTTTAATTATTCTCTTTGAAATAATGATTTAAAAAAAAAAATATTTCTTACTAATGAAATAGTTGATCCAATTGTAGAGATAACATTTCGTGTAGTAAATGCATCAGAATAATCAGAGTATCGTCGGCGTATACTAGCTTATCCTAAAAAATGTTGTGAAAAGAAAGTTAAATTTACTCCAATAAATATAATAATGAATTATCTTCTTAATCTTTTATTATTTAATGTTAAACCTGTGAATATTGAGTTATAATGAACAAATCCTGCTATAATTGCAAATACAGCTCATGTAAAATGATATCAATAGATGAATTAGCTAATACTATTTCTGTTAAGCCTCCAACAGTAAATAAAAGTACAAATCTTAAAGCTCATAAAATAGCTGGATAATAATTTATTTGAGTTCCTTGTAATTCCAGTGGGAATAGCAATAATTATTGTTGCTGAAATAAAATAAGCTCTTGTATCACCATCTATTCCAACAGTAAATATATGATGTGCTCATACAATAAATCCTAATAAACCAATAGCTAATATAGCATAAATTATTCCTAATGTTCCAAATGTTTCCTTTTTTCCAGATTCTTGTCTAATAATAAGTGAAATTATACCAAATCCTGGTAAAATTAAAATAGAAACTTCTTTGTCATCAAAAAATTAAAATAAATCTAGATATAGAATTAGGTCTCCTCCTTCTGCTGGGTCAAAAAATGAAGTATAGTATTTATATTTCGATCAGTTAATAATATTGTAATAGCTCCTGCTAATATAGGTAATGACGAAGGTAATAATAAAGCAGTTATTACTACAGATCATACAAATAAATGTATTCGATCATAAGTGATTCCAATTGATCGTATATTAATAACTGTAGTAATAAAAGTAACTGCTACTTAAATAGATGATATACCAGCTAAATGAAGTGAAAAAATTGCCAAATCAAATGAAGCTCTACCGTGTGCAATATTTGTTGGTAAAAATCCTGTTCCAGATCCATTTTCTACTATACTTCTTACTAGTAATAGTGTTAATGATGGTGGTAGTAATCAAAAACTTAGATTATTTATTCGAGGGAATACTATATCAGGTGCTCCTAATATTAATGGAACTAATCAATTTCCAAATCGTCAAATTATAATTGGATAGTAAAAAAATGTGCTTTTACAATTACATTATAAATTTGATCATCTCCAAAAAATGCTCCTAGATGTCCTAATTCTACTCGAATTAAAATTCTGAATAATGTACCTACTATTCCAGCTCAAACTCCAAATAGAAAATATAATGTTCCAATGTCTTTATGATTTGTTGAAAATAATCATTGTTGCGATTAAATGGCTGAAGTTTAGGCAATAGACTGTAAATCTATTTATAAGAATTTTTCTTTTTAATTATTTTATATGAATATAAATAATGATATTAGAATGCTACTCTAAAGGAATAATTAAAAATTATTAAGGCTTAAAAGTGTATTCTTATATTTATAGCTTTGAAGGCTATCAGTTTACTTAACTTAAAGTCTTAAACTAAATAATAATTAAATTAATAATAAATTTCCCAAAAGTAAAAATAAAAGATGTTAATAAATAAATTTTTATTATAAAATTATTTCAATTTATATTAAAAATTCAATTATTTTAAAATAGTTTAATATAAGAGCTGTATAACATAATTGTAAATAAAAATATAAGGTTAATAATGTTATAATAATTATTATAGTTGATATTATTAATAGATAAATATTGAATAGTTAATCATTTATGAATAAATCCTAAAAATTGGGGTAATCGTCCTAATGGTAATAAATTTAAGAATAAGGAAAATCTTAAAGTTTTATTAAAGAAAAATAACATCAATAATTGATTAATATGAATTAATTTAAATACATTAAATAAAAAATTAAATTAAAAGATAAAAATATATAAAATAAAATACTAATTTTCGTAATGATGTTTGATTGAGTTTTGAAATTATTATAAAATAATATGTATATAATTTTGTTTATATTATAACAACTAAATTTATTTATATATATATATATTTATATATATATATATATTTATATATTTATATATATATATATTTATATATAAATAAATTTATAATTAATATAAATTATTTAATTAAAATTTTACATTATATTTAAAACTATATTTATCATTGTATATAGTTTTAAATATAATTTATGAAATTTCATTATAAATTTATACATATAATTTATATATTTAAATATACATATATATTTATAATTTATATACAAATATTTCATTTATATATTGGGTATATAATTATTTTCGTGCGGTTTTATTTTTCAAAATTTAAACGTTTATTTAAGAAAAACATGTACAATAGTATTATTCAAAGTATTGCCCATCTGAAGCTATGACTTTTTTCCATCTTTCTGGCAATTTGTGGATCCCATCTCAAAATAACTGCGCCGGTTTGGCAGCCAAGAATGAATCACGCCAATTTTTGATGTTCTGCTCTGATGTGAACCGTATTACAAATGGTAGTCAGAAGGGGCACGGTCTGGGCTATAAGGCGGGTGGGGTAAGACTTCCTACCACTGTTTTCCAAATAGTTCTTAACCAGAATAGCAACGTGAGGCCGAGCGTTGTCATGATGGAAAATTATTGCCTCATGTCTGGTCGCATATTCCGGGCGTTTTTCGGCTACTGCTCTCTTCAAATGGATTATTTGTGTTCAGTAGCGTTCTCCATTGATGGTTTCACCCGGTTTTAGCAGCTCATAATACAGCACACCCATCTGATCCCACCAAATAAAGAGCATTACCTTCGCGCCATGGATATTCGGCTTTGCCGTTGATTTGGCTGGTTGGCTGGTTGGCTGGGTTTCACATATGATTTTTTGCGCTTGGGGTATTCGTACTGGATCCATTTTTTATCACCAGTAACAATCCGATGCAAAAGCGACTTCCTTTTGTGACGATTCAGCAGATTTCGGACATGCAAAACCGCCTTTCGACGTCTCTCGGCTTGAGTTCATGTGGAACCCAAATTCCTTGCTTTTGAATATATCCAGCTGCTTTCAAACGTTTTGAAATGGCTGCTTGAGTCACACCCAAAGATTCTGCGAGCTCTTCTTGTGTTTGGCAACAATCTTCATAGAGTAATTATTCCAGTTCTTCATCTTCAAACTTTTTTGGCTCATCGTCTTCTAAGTCAAAATCACCAATTTTAAATCGTGCAAACCACTTTTGGCGCATTCGTTCAGCTAGTGCATGTTCACCATAAACTTCTACCAAAATACGATGACTTTCGGCAGCAGTTTTCTTCATATTAAAGTAATGAAGAAGAACTCCCCGCAAAAACACTTTTCAGGCACAATGTTCGACATATTTGAGTGAAAAAAAATTATTGGTGTTTACGCTTCAAATGAATGATATATACTGAAATGACGTGCAATGACAGTAGCTTTCCAACGCAGGTTCCAATGGAATAGGAATAATGGAATAATACAAGCTACGCCACCTTGCATTATAGTTATAGACCCAATAAGTTGTATAATATCAAGAAATAGTTTAATTAAAATATTAATTTAGGAGATTAATGATAAAGATATTTCTAATTTCTAATGATAATATTAATTATTTGAGGGTTACCTTTTTTAATGATAATTATAGGTATTTTAATTTTTGTTTCTTTGTTTTATATACTATTTATGTATATTTTTATAATAAATTTTGAAAGATATTTTAGTATAGTATTTATATCTTTTAGTGTATATGAAGGTGTTTTAGGTTTATCTATTTTAGTTTCAATAATTCGTATATATGGAAATGAATATTTTCAATCTTTTAAGTCCTTTTAAGTCAATCTTTTTTTTTTAAGTCCTATTTGTTTTATAAAAAATATATTTTGAATGGTTCGAAATATATTTTTTATAATTATATTTATTTTAATTTTAATAAATTTTTTTTTTAATTAATTAATAATAATTAGTTATTTTTTAGGTATAGATTTACTTCTTTATGGTAAAATTTTACTTAGTTTTTGAGTGTGTTCATTGATATAAATGGCTAGTGATTCAATTAATAAATTTAATAATTTGAAAAATATTTATTAAATATTTTATTATTATTATTGTTATTATTATTAACTTTTAGAAGAATTAATTTATTTATATTTTATTTATTTTTTTATTTAATGTAGATTAATTCCTACTTAATTTTTTGTTTTGGGATGAGGGTATCAGCCTGAACGCTTACAAGCTGGTATATATTTGTTGTTTTATACATTATTGGTTTCTTTACCTATGATAATTACTTGTTTTATTTATACAATAAATTTTTATGTATTAAATAGTTATAGTTTTAATTATTTTATATTATATTTATCATTAATTGGATCTTTTTTAGTTAAAATACCTACCAATAATACTATCTACCTACCAATAATAACAATAATTTTAGCTGGTATTATATTAAAATTGGGTGTTTTTTTTTACAGTTGTTAGGTATTAAATATAATTTTGTTTTTATTATTATTAGACTAGCAGATGGTGTATTAGTTAAGTTAATTTGTTAACGTCAAACTGATTTAAAATCTTTAATTGCTTATTCTCCAGTTGCTCATATAGGGATTGTTTTAAGTGGATTAGTAACAATAACTTATTGAGGTATTTGTGGTTCTTATACTTTAATAATTGCTCATGGATTATGTTCATCTGGGTTATTCTGTTTGGCTAATATTACTTATGAAGGATTAGGTAGACGAAAATTATTAATTAATAAAGGATTATTAAATTTTATACAATACCTTCTATCAATGCTCTGGGTTAACTATGATTATATTAATTTTTTAATTTTTTTTAGTGCTGCTTATACTATATATTTATATGCTTATAGACAAAATGGTAAAGTATATTCAGGATATTATTCTTTTAGAATAGGATTTAATCGAGAATATTTATTATTAAATATGTGTGCAGTAAGTGTTGGTTCATCTTTACATAAAAATTTTAATGATAAAAAAACGAATAAAAAATTATTATAAGAAAAACTTCGACATGGCCTAAACAATCTCGTGAGAGTCTATTTAAAAAATTAAAAAAAATTCAAATTAATTTTGACTTAAAAGTATACATACCATATGCTAAAAAATTAAACATTTCTATCTTTATATGTGTTTTTATAAAAAATAAATTACCTAAGAAAATTAAAGCTTACTAAAGCTTGGAACGCAAGGATTTTAAATTGAAGCTGTCAAGGAAACCCGAATAGCTATTATACTTTTATTCGAGGAACGGCGTGCTTAGTCATCGATTATTGCCTTGTGTCTGGGAAGTGGAACTCTCTTCTGAGCAACTTCAGGATAAATGGAAGCTGTCAAAGGACAATGGGGATAATACGTTTATTCGAGGAACGGCGTGCCCAGTCATCGATTATTTATGTTTGTTTGGGAAGTGGAACTCTCTTCTGAGCAACTTCAGAATAGCTGCACAAACGTACTCAGACCACATGCCTTTGTAAATTGAGGAACAATGGGACTACTGCCAAAGTTGATGAGGAAGGACAGTTTTCAATCTATTTATCAAAATAATTTAGACCTACACATGGAGCACCTTACTCGTATAATAATTGAAGCTATCCCGCCAAGCTCCACAAGCAAGCGTAAGGACACTCTAAAACAGATCTGGTTTGATGCAAATTGTTACAAAGTCGGGAAAAAATCATTTTCGTTTCTAAGACTCTTAAGGAGCGATACACCGTTTTCCAAAAATATGTATGCAGCAGCCACTAGAGATTTAAAATGCTTTTGTATTGCCAAAAGGAAGCAATTGGGGCAACAAAGCGTTGCCGTCTTATATTCACCAGGTCCTTGCCAAAATTTTGGAAAACCGCTAAAACTTTTTACGGGAAAACTAATGTTATTGCATCATCCTTACAAGTATCGGAACTTTGAATCTATTTAAAGAATCATGTCCCTTAATGCCCCTTAATTTTGTCCCTACCGCACTACGCGGCACCACTTTTTACACATGAGCTCCTAGATGGACCATTTACAGTTTTCGAAGTGTAGCCTGTAATCGAAAAATCTAAAGTTGGTAAAACTCCAGGTGACGACCGAGTACCAGTAGAATTCTATAAAAATTGTTCACCTGAATTTGTGTTCCCATTAATCAATGAATATAATAGAGTTTTTAAGACAACAGGTGTTCCAGAATACTTTAAAAGGGCAATTATATTTCCACTACATGAAAAAGGATCATATGAGATCCTTTTCTGATCTCTGAATAGTTCGGTCAAGCTGTTAAGTACCTTGTTTTTCACTTGGCTCACGCACTAGATCGAAAATAGGAAAATATTAAATGAATTCCAAGATGGATTTAGGAGAAAATACTTAACCGCAGACCAAATACTCACCCTTACGAACATTGTGCTATAAAGAGAGCAATAAAAGAAGAAACAAGAAGTTATGCCTTCGTAGTCGACTTTCGTGCTGCTTTCGATTCTATGTATTGCACGGGAACCACTTTTTTATAAGCTATATAAAATGGGAGTCTCAAGCAAAATAGTTGTTATATTGAAAACGATGTACGAAAACAACGTCGCCTATGTATGGGATGGTGAGCTTTTATCGGAAGACTTTGCGACTCAAATGGGAGTCAAGCAAGGATGTGTCCTGAGCGCGCTGCTCCTTATTTTATTTATAAATCACATAGGGGAGGCAGTCAGTGGAGGAATTTAATTCGGAAGTATGCAGATACCAGGATTCGTTTTCGCCGATGATATGGTTTTTCTGTCTGAACCAGTTGTAGGTTAGGTATGTTGAGAGTGGCGGTTGGAGAACCAAACTACTTAGGCCTATTGGCCCGTTGTGCTGCCACGTGGATCTACATACATATGATCCTCTTACTCATGGAACCAATTTGAGCTTATGATGAAGCGCAGAAGACTGTTAACGTCTGCATTCTTTAGATCGTTTAAGTCATTGTAGAAGAAGGCTCCTAGGTGGGGTTATCTTCTCTGGGAGAGAGCTGGGCATGTACAGAGAAGGTGGAGGATTGTCTCCTCTTTCTCCGCAGCTTTTACAGAAATCGTTTGTTGAAGCGTTAAGCCTTATTCCATGCTTGGCTATAGGTTCATTGATGACACCTAACACATGGGCTGAAAAGTCAGTGCCGTTTTATGGTAAAACACAAAATGTTTGCAAAATTCAACTCTATTTATCAATATAGTTGCCTTCGAGCGCGATACACTGATTGAAACGATTTTTCAATCTTTTGATACCAGTTTTGTAGTACGATTTCGGTTTAGCCTCCTCTGTTTCGGCGATTACTTTTTTATCGATCTTAAGTCTCTTTCCGGCGAGCATTCTTTCGAGGTCTGCAAACAAGAAATAGTCGCTGGGAGCCAAATCTGGAGAATACGGTGGAGAAGCAGTTCGTAGCCACGTTTGCCATCGTCTTCTACGACTTGTGACACGGTGCATTGCCTTGATGAAACAGCACTTTCTTTTTTTTTCAAATGCGGCCGTTTTTCTGCGATTTAGTCCTTCAAACGCTCTAACAACGCAATGTAATAGTCGCTGTTGATAGTCTGCACCTTTTGGAGATAGTCGATGAAAATTTTTCCATGTGTATCCCAAAATACGGATGCCATAACCTTGCCAGGCGACTGTTGAGCTTTTGGTCGTTTTGGACGAGGTTCGTCGCCTGCTCGCCACTCAGCTGACTGCCGACTTGACTCTGGTGTTAAGTGATGGAGCTAAATTTCATCCATTGTCACATACCGACTCCTCTGAATCATCAACACGTTGTTGTTTTTGTCAACTGTGAACAAACGCGGCACCCACTTTGAACAGAGCTTTCGCATGTCCAAATATTCGTGTATGATATATCCAACACGCTCTTTTGATATGTTCAGAGCCTCAGCTATCTAGATCAACTTCATTTTACGAATGACCGTAATCATTTTGTGGACTTTTTTAATGTTTTCATCTGAAACACCCTCTTTTGGACGTCCACTGCGTGCATCATCTTCGGTGCTTGTATGACCACTTTTAAATATTTCAATCCACTTGCGAATGGTTCGTTCGGCTGGTGCAGAGTCCGGGTAATCGCGCGATTTTTTCATTAATTTTTTTTCCAAAGCCTTGTGATTTGAATCTCGAAATGACCTACTTAAGTTCATTCAGTTAATTTTGAAATGAGATGCAGTTGACAAGACTTTGGAAAAAAAATCAATGGAAAAAATCGCGCGATTATGCTATTATGAGTATTTACCAGATTCTGCTTTTCAAAAAAAAAAATATTAGATGTAAGAGATAAGTTTATATTTTCTGATAAATAACACATATTTATAGGTTTATCCATTCTTATTTATTTTGGCCACAAATAAGTCAACGGCTATGTACAAGCATTTGTTCACCTTTATCGAACGAGATCTGTATGAATTTCAAGTAGTTTCTTTTACAACTGACTTTGAACGGAGCTTACGAAATGCCCTCAAGACCGTTTTCCAAATGCTGATATCAAGGGATGTTGGTTCCATTACACCAAAGCCCTAAGAAGAAAAGCATCCAAAATTTTCGATTTCTTAAATAGTATAAGAAAAGATGCCAGAATTTAAATTATTTTCAAAAAATTACTCACACTGCCTCTATTAAACATTGAACAAATAAAAATAGCATTTTCCCTAATCGACAATGAAGCGAAAATAATTTCATAGTCAAGCCTATCTTCCTTTATGGTTTATTATAAAAGGCAATAGATGTTGCACGTAAAATTAGCTTGAAAAAAGATTTACATATTTTTGATTTAATTTTTTTGTTTCAAAGGAAACTCCGGAGTCATTTTCTGTACATAACGAGGCGTATAAGTGCTCTTGAAGGCTACAATAGTCGCTTAGGGAGAAAGCTATGCAAAAACTGCAATTTTTTACATTTGTTAATTGTTTAATCGACGAGGAAAACAATTCTACACGTGATTTTATGTCGGCTATTGACGGCGAAACGCTTCTTATGTTTGAACCTCCAAAGCCACTTTTTCTAGGAGGGATGCTTTAATATCGAAACTAATTTCGAAAGTCGATAGCAACCGATTAAGTCTTTTAGAATATCTCCCGCAAATAAAAAAAAATTTAACAGGAAAGATAACATGGAATTTGAAATGACGGAACAAGAAGATTCAGAGCCGGAAAAGGAAGAAGCTGAAAGTAATTTAATGCACGAAAACAACACGTTGTGCATTATTTGTTTTAAGAATACTCGTAATATTCTTCTAATGCCATGTAACCACATCAAGATGTGCGAAAATTGCTACCATACAATTTCCACAAACGCTACATCTGTAATATTATGTAAATATTGCAGGACTATAGTGAAGAGCTTCACAAAAGTTTTTTTTTGTAAATTGGTGTTTAACTTTGTTTGAAGTCACACAATATTTACTTTTTTGTGTTATCTATATATTTAGATATATCTACCTATGAGTATACAACTTTAGTTCAAAATTTTCGCGATTTTGCTTATTAAATTTGGTTTAAACTGGTTTAAATAGAAATCTTATTTGTTTTAATTTCATGAATAAAATTACGTAAACATTTGACTTGTTATTTTATTTCTTCTCGGAGGAAGTGGGAATTTATTTCACATTTAAGGAGAATTAAAGCCACACAGTTTTTTTGGACCTTAATTCCCACCTTGCATGGGAAATAAGTGCACTTTGCAAAAGTGTATCTTTTCCCATTATATGGGAACTAAGTCCCTCAGTGGACTAAGTCCCTCTGAGGGCCTTTTAGTTCTGCTGGTATTATATCGTCTGGACCCGC
Organism: Volucella inanis; assembly: GCA_907269105.1. NCBI lineage: Eukaryota > Metazoa > Arthropoda > Insecta > Diptera > Syrphidae > Volucella > Volucella inanis. The sequence goes on from OU026158.1 coordinate 20,507,045, forward strand.
AGACTTGTATGGTTTGAAGCTATGCAGCGCCCAAAGCAGTTTGTCTCTTGTAATCAGACCATGAATTTTGTTCACGGTTGCAGTAGTCCTGTTTTGGTTGGCTGCGAATAAGGATCTACCTGGAAAGTGGGTGTCCAGTAGCAAGTTGAGAGATTCGTCACTTGGGGTTGTCAAGCCATCGGTTTTTTTTTTAAACAACAAGAATCATATAATTTGTAGAGAGGATTTTTCTTAGCCGCGGTGCCTTAGAGATTTCTGTGATTTTGTCACAGAATTATCTCCAACATTGAAGCTTTGCTTTCCTCAGTTCTTTTCCATATATTTATATTCCATATATTATATTTCTTTGTATGCTTCCCAGTCAGTCTCCTTTCTTGTGCAAGGTTGAAAAGTTTTCTGCAGGCGTTTCTAAGCGGTCCTAGCGCTGAAGTCCACCAATGAGGCTTTTTCTTGCCCTTAGGTTGAATCAGAAGGCAAGAAGCAGCCATAGCCTGATCGAGAGACAGGGTGATTTCCCTGACTTTCATGTCAAGCTCATTGGTGTCTCGTGGGGGAATTCAGAGTTCTGACAGTATTCCTCGGTATTTTAGCCAGTCAGCTCTCCGATAGTTTCGGAATGCTGTTTGACTAGGGGGAGCGACATCCAGACTGGATTACATGTATCATTGATCTAAAGTGTTCAGACTGTTCTGAGTGTTCAGTCGATACCATCCAGTTCGTTAGTATTAGGGGGAGCGACATCCAGACTGGATTACATGTATCATTGATCTAAAGTGTTCAGACTGTTCTGAGTGTTCAGTCGATACCATCCAGTTCGTTAGTATTTAAGTGATGTTATGTGAGACAAGGGTTATATCTAGCACTTCCTGTCGATTTCTTGTTATTAAAGTTGGCTCATTGCCAATGTTGCAAACAATGAGCTTAGTACTTAAAATGTTATCAAAAAGTGACTCACCTCTATCGTTGATGTCGGTAATACCCCATACCGTGTGATGAGCGTTAGCGTTGAACCCGATGATGAGGCCAGTTTTTTGCCTTCCTGCTTCCAGTACCACCCTTCCTAGGTTATCACAAGGAAGAGGGCCCAGCTGATCATGGTTAAATCGGGGTCGCTGAGGTTAGGAAGTAAAAAAGCATTAAGGCTACGTTTCACTAGTATAGCAGTTCCAAGCTTAGCTATGTCTTTTGTATAGAGGGTAGCGTATAAAGGTGTCCCAAGTCCACGAACCACGACGTCCAGGGTCAATTGTTGCTGGATTAGAATGATGTTTTCTGCGTTTTTGGAGAGACACAGAATAAGTGCGCCCGGAGCTTTTTTTTAGTATTGGAGATTAATCTCTAAAAACCGTATCATTGTTACAATTTCCCAGAGTGGCCTCTATCACGATTTTATTCGAGTCCTCCGATTCTGAAAATGAGCTCAAGAGTTTATCTTCTCCCTCAAATCGTGTAGGACATCTTTTTATTTTTTTAAGGTGTATTGCCTAGAATCCGAACCGAATCTACCTTAAGTCCGCACTAGAGTGTTAAGAGATTCCTTATTGATCACAATCAACACGCATTTATAAGAGCCCCTTAGCTCCTCCAGTTTCGTGACTTTCTGGTCATGAGTCGGAAGGCTCGTGTTACTTGACTGATGTTCTCCATAATGCTTTCTGGAGAGGAGGGTTCGGCTGCAATCCAGGTGCGGGTTCTAGGTCTTCTAGGGATATCCTCCCTAGAGTCGCCTTCGAGTCTTGCACCTGATCAAATCTCTCCTAAACCATCTATGACTTTCGTGAAAAGATCAAGAGATCTTTGATCGGCACATGCGACTAGCTTGACGTGGCATTGGTGCCAGCCAGCGTCGCTTGTGATGGAAGGTGGTCCGGGGTTTTCCCGCATAATGCCCGAAAGCTTCAACTTGAACAACTGCCACGGTTCATGTGTAATCGATCCGTCGGTGTCGTTTCTATCGATTACCGCGATCGTCATAGCGTCTCTTAATGCTTCATGGCCCAGGCGTTTTGATATTTACGGTTTTGGGCCTTTTGGGAACCGTCCTTTAGCGTTTTGAGAGCAGAGGAAGCAGTGGACAATCCGTCATTTAGGATTTTGTTGGCCCACATAGTCTTGCTCGTGATATTTGCACTTCTTCCCACCTCCCATAGATTATATTGTATTGTACTTTCATATTAAACTATCTCAACACAACTTAAATCGCTTTTATGAATAATTCCGATTCCCAACCGAACGAGCAAGACAACAAAATTGAATTATTGGTGCAATTAAAACATGAAAATAGCTTTCATAAATAACACGAGAAATTGACGTGATGGGACATTTTTGGTTTCCATTATTTTTCTATGTACCTGTAAAGAAATAATTACTTATGTCATAACTCGTATTACCAAAATCTTTTCAAGCTGTGTTATTAGTTATTGGAAAATAAATAAAAAATCTTGGAATTTCATTAAGTTTTTCAGCAGTTATAAAAAACTTAAGTATAACATTTATTAATTTTTTATTCTCATAACTACCAGTGGCAATACTACATTTAACTCGAATAGAATTACTTTCATAATTTGTGAATATTTGTAAATCTGATTCTAATAATCTATTTGGTGGAATGATTTTTTACCTAAATACTAATAGAAAACTAATTTATTGTTATTTGTGAGAACAATTCCTATTGACTTGAAATTTCCACTTTCAGAGTAGTCACATTTGTTTATCTTTATAAATAAAATCGTTAATATCATCAATTTCATAAGAGCCTATCGAAAAAATAATATCAGTCTTTTCCTTTTTTTATGTTAGCCAAAACATTACTTTTTATTATGTAATTTGGATATAAGTTAATTAAAATGCCCCACTTTATTTAAAAAAAAAAAAAAAAAAAAAAAAAAAAAATACAAGGCAGAATGCCTTAACCTTTATTGTTTCTCGGTACTTTAGGACTAACTTAACATTTATTGAATTTCTTATATTTATATTAGTCTAATTTTGGAAATTGTTCGATGTGCATTGATTGCACCAGCAAATTGGTTAGCATTTCATGTTATTGGTTTTGTTAACCTCGTTTGCTGGTGTTAAGTGGTTGTCCTCAATCGCTAAAAATATGGGAAATTATTGAATCTTTTCTGCAACATCTCAAGATATTGTGGTGCGTTGGATGACTCGTATCTCGTCTGGAATATGCTGACTTTTGACGGTGTTGCAGATAGCTGACTGACTGTAAAGTAAGCTAGGAATGCTAGTACGTTTTCTAATATTAACAATGCCTTTGGAATTACAAATAGATAAAGAGTTATAACATTTACATTTTTTATTGTTCCATACATTTTTCATTACTTCTAAGAATTACATTAAATAAAATTTCTGTTACAATGTTATTTAATTTTATTGGCTTTATCACAAGACTTTCATAAATTTCATTTGTTGTAAAAGGAATGTTTACAATTTAGAGCATAGTTAAACTATAGCTTATAACTTTTATTTCTAAAAAATTTAAAGCTTCTTCTATTGTGTTGTAGAGCAAACGTTGTTTATTTAAAAGATTTTTAGCAAGTTCTTTTTCGTTTTTTGACATAATAAATGAATTGAGTGTGCCTAATTTAGCTCAGTGAATGGCATAGTTGATTTTTTCTAATTCTTCTTTTACAAGTTTAATTTTGTATTGAACATACGTCATTACATCGAAATTTGGTCTATTGTCTTCTTTAAATAATTTCTGTATTTCGCTTAGAACTTTAGAACTGGGGTGGTTCCATGCTGCTTTCTGCTGGTTAGGGCGGCTGTCAGAATTTCCTGACTCCTCTTTGTTCGTTTGGCTAGAAAACTACTCGGGGGCTTTTGTTTTTCCTTATCACTACACTGTTTTATTGGTGGCTTGGTTGTTCACTCTTTTTATTCACTTTATTGTTTGGTTGGTGGCTTGATTATCTACTCTTTTTATTCACTTTACTGTCTGGTTGGTAGCTTGATTTTCCACTTTTTTATTCACTTCACTGTTTGGTAACTTGGTTGTCCACTCTATTATTTACTTCACTGTTTGGTGGCTTGGTTATCCACTCAAACTTTGTTTTAACAGTGCATAGAATGCTGACCCACATTGGGCGCCAGTTAATTAAAATGCTCCATTTTTTTGGAAATTGTTCGACGTGCATTTATTGCACCAGCTGATTGGTCAGCATTTCATCTTATTGGGGTTCGCGCGTGCAAGCGTGGTCAGCATTTCTTATAATTGGATTTCGCGCGTGCTGGTTTTGTTTACCTCGTCTGCTGCTGTTAAGGTTTATCTGGAATTGAATTATATTGTAAGTACTAAAGCTTAACAAACATATTTCATTGCTTACATTTTTATCTAATTCTATTGATTTATCAAATTCACATAATATTCTTGAAAAATCCCCATCTAAAGAAATGGTACCCATATTTTTAATTTTTAATTGTTAAATATTTTTATATTTATATTTTATAATTATAGATACTTGAAAACAAAACGGAATATTAAAGGAGGAACTTATTGACATAAAAAATAATTTTAAATTGTGAAATGCTTTTCTACAAAAGCTGACACCATAGTTCATTGCTTAATAATTAGTGATGATAGTTTCTTATACAATCCATTCACATATATATAAACAAGTATATTTTTTTCATATTATTGAATGAGTTGAATAAAAATTAAAACTTTAGATGAAAATTCTAAATTAGCTATTAAACATTTTGACACATTCAAACCAGGCAGAAGGCTAAATGATTTGTTTACAAACGTAATAGGGGGAATTTGTTACGGTCCAAGCAACTCTGGAAAAACTAAAGCATTTGTCTAAGTCCATAAAATTGTTGTGTACAATAAATTTTGTGGATTAACTGCATTTTATCAATGTCGTTCCAATGGGTAGCTTTCAGCCCTTAAGTGCAGATTTCATAGTTCTTTAAAACCAACCAATATTATCAAAAGTAATAAAAAATGCAACACTATAAATTATGGAAAATTTTACTTTATTATAGTACAAATGTAATGTTTGAAGTTGCGTTGCCTGGGGTATAAACAAATACATTTTTACTATCGCTGACACGGGTACGCAGTGCTTATCCCTGCACCTTATTTATCGTCATCGCGAAGCAGATGCCGATGGGAAATTGCACACGCTTAAATTGAAAAGGAAAACTATTAGTTATGATTGGTATTCGAGGGATAAATACATGTTCGTCGGCACCACAGCCCGTCAACACTTCTGCTTCTACCAAATTTAGTTGCAAAGTTGTAACTCTACGTCGGGTTACACAACTTAGGCGGAATGAAATTTCTTAGGAGAATAATAGGTAGACCCACTTTTAGCTTTAATGTATGCGATGGAAGCCCGAGAGCAGAAAACGAATTTAAAATTTACTTCGAGAGCTCTTGTACCTCGTGTCGCTACCGTCAACGTTTGTCTAAAGTCTCCGCAAAATAGCACTATAATGCCTCCCATCGGTCGATCATTTTGTAGTATATCCTGTTAGGTTCTGTTAACGGTTCCCACTGCCTTACGATGTGCCATAGTGCATTCATTCCAAACAATTAGAAAACAGTCACGGAAAACTTGTTTCAAACTGAACTTTCAGTGGTGTCTAATTGTATGGGTATTTTAAACATTGCATGAGAAGTTTTACTACCAGTTTTACTACTACTACTCCAAAACTGTTGGTGGCGCTTTGACAAACACGATCGAAAATTCTCCGCTGCTCTGCTGTAAAGCTAGACACACCGTCTCGAAGTGCTTGTGCTGTTTTAACGGGGTCATAGTTGGTTTCGAATATATACTCTCTGTTACCACGCTCACCATCTGAGTTTGGTTCGGGCAAACCATATTTTGAGAGTAGATTACCACCACTAGACAAAACTTTATCTTGTATAGCTTTTAAACAACAATTAAGAACACTACCCCATAGCTCGTCGTTCAGTTCGCCAATAATTTGCTTCGTGTCTCGAAAAAAATCTTCTGGTAAGCTCTGTTGATATTTTTGCCACAAAAAAGCAGCATCAGAAAGTCCGCAGAGTACCAACATTGTGGCAAATAAATGGCTTCCGCCAGCATATCGTCCCAGTACTGTTCGTCATCCAGCATATTTTGCGCTCAGCACGCAGCTTGAAAGGTGTGATATTCGACGTCATCAACCATTCGCAAGGCGGCGAAAAAAGTGGGTCCTTGTACTATGTGCAACAGTAAGCGTAAATAATAACATTCCGAATTGTTGGGATGAACTGTATAGACCCTTCATATAACGTGGTCTTTGAACACGCCTGGAACACCTTTAATTGTAGTTCCTCGTTTTCAACTATCAAAAATACCATGTTGCTTATCATATGTGTAGTAGAATGGAACTTCCTCGTACAGTAGCTTTTTAGCAAATTGTCTGCCCCACATAACAGAAAAAATGCCAGTAAAGTTGTGTTTATGAGATGGTCTAATCGCTCTCTGATATTCTCAGGGTCAAAATATATGCATTGTCCGCCCTCTAAGTGAACTTTAAGATGTATGACCGGTGGGTACCTCTTGTGTATCGGAAAACTGAAAATTCACCACACAGCCTCAGAAGAACTTATAGACTGGAATTGTGTCACTTCGTCGCGTTTGTTTCTCAATGCAAAAGTAGCTTGATCACTATCTTTGTTTACATACTTCCATATGTACTTTATGGACTGAACGCTATTACACATTTTCACATTAATGTGAGCACAAAACATCTTTGACAGTACTGGCGAATATGGTACTACCCATCTATTGTCTATGACGATTTGCTGTTCACGCAGTCTTATTTGTGCAATAAATCCACCTTGCTGAGTAGAATATCAAATACCCATCCTTTTCTGTTACAGTCTCTTGGATCTGCGCTCTCGGATGTTTTTCTTGCAGCTGTTATTTTGCATGTAGGGAGAATTGGTATTCAATATACCGGAAATTCCTAACTAATTATATTATCGAAATCGTTGGATCGGTTTTTTTCCTTCAACCTTAGAAAAATGTGCGCATGGGGCAAACCACGGTTCTGCCACTCGACACTATACATAAAGCATAAGAACACACCAAACGCATTTTTCTTTGTCAGCAAGTTTATCATCAACTCAAGTGTTAAATGGAAAACTTTTGCTATGACGTCGTGTCGATCAGAAGAAGCTTGACCTTTGAAAAGCTCTTGGGTGACTTTGTCTCACTTGGGATTAGTGGTAAACGTTTAAAGAGGTCTGGGCACCCATACTTAATTACATAGCAAAATGCATCTTGTGTGCGCTCGTGCATGTAGCGCGGCCCACCCGTGAAACTCGATGGCAGAATTACCAACCGCCTCAGTTCCTCAACATTAGCATCCTGCTGCATGGCGTCCTGTAGATCAATATAATTTTCAGTACGCACACTTTTTTAATTTTTTCAAATGTATACCAAACGCTCTGTTTGGATCTTAGCGTACACAGGCCCTATGCGCTTAACTTATCCGTTGTAAGCGTTCGTCATGAGTGCGCAGGACAATATCATGCCTATCGCACTCCTGATCCACCAAAAAACGGCTGCTTCGTTCGTGCTAGTGGAATTAGATTGGCCGCGATGCTCTGTCACGGATTTTGGAAATGTTGATCCTTATATTAGCTTGTTCGCAATAGTCGGATACAAAGTATATTTGTAGTTCATGTGTTGGCAATAGGGATCCAAATAAATGATAAACTTGACCCTGAATTTTGAAGGTGGGCATAAATGACCCGTCTACAATTTGGTTTGCCCCAAACGAAGTTATCTGGAATGCACTGTTATAAGAACGGATACATTCAAGAAAATGTTTAGATTGTGGGTGATCCCCAGTCAATAGGAATTTCAAGAGTTGTGGTGGCTCTTGAAAAATATCTAAACGTACCTTTCACCTTTTCGCCTGAGCAGCGGACTCCATTCGACTCTTTTGTCCATTTAAGAGCTTGACTAATTACACTAATTAACTTAGTGTAATAAAACCCACTTATATTTTTATTGATATACCGAAGATGTGTGTTTGTTTGAAAAATGCGAGTTCATCTTCGGTTCCTGACCTAATGTGATGTTCTTGATTTGTTGTATGTGATCGAGCTTGACGAATTGTCCTAGCACGTTTTGAGCTTCGAGAAAAATTAGACTTTTTCCTCAAAGGTACATTTTTATAAAATAAACAACGTTACCCAAAATAAAACGGCAAGCCCTCTGTCAGGCAATAAATAAAAAATATTAACTCACCTAAAAGAGGGCAATGCAAAAAAAAGAAACTAGAAAATTTTGTCGATGGTAAGAAAAAAAATAGCATTCAACGTAGATTCTAATGAGAACAGTGCAAGAACACACATATGTATGTATGTCACATATGTGCACTTACTAAGGAGAAACACCAACTATGTATAAAGTTTCAATATTAAGTGAGTGAGTAACAGATTTTCGTTAAACTTGCAGAAAACAATTTTTACTCACATTAAATCATAAATAAACTAAACTAATTTACCTATTTACTAAATGGTATGTTTCTTCCAAAAAACTGGAGTTGCACTCAATTTGTATTTACACAACACACATATGTATACTTCTCTTCCATTCCGATCCAACAGAGAAAACGACAGACATGTGCGCCCACCACCACCCCAAAGCAGAAAAACAATCAGGAACCATCTATAGTTTCTTTCGATTTCAGAAAATAAATTTAGTTTCATTATGTTAGATTTTGGTCTGTAGCTCAGCTTCTAGATGAAGCAGAAAGCAGAAAATATTAAGGGAATTGTTGACCCCATTATATATTCTCTTTTTTGTATTGATTATGAATTACCCGAGTAACAGGAAGATAAAGACAGTAAAGTCAGTAAAGACAGTAAAAAGAACAATAAAAACTACAAAAACGCTCACAAAAAATCGACTGAATAAAAACCGACATAGCCTTAAGAAACATTTAAAAAAAATTCACCCGATTCTATCGAGCGGTTCTCATGCCATTAGGTAACAAAAGAAAAACTTTTCAGTTTTATTATATGTATAGATATTTTTTACTTTTATTTAAATCAAACCTATTTTAAGATTTCAAAGTAACTGATTAGAAATAATGGAAATTGTTATATTTTATTCATTCAAGATTAAATCAACTTGAGACACATTTTTGATGATCATGAAACTGATACAATAGGTTTTCATTACCTTAAGTGGTTAGGCCACAATGCACCATACGGACAGAAATCAATATATCAAAAAATCTTACGTACTCCTATAGCTGTTTTTATGTACAATAAAAAAAGATTAAGTGACTCATCATGATTCAAAATTTACAGGAGCTGTGGGTATTACCGTAGACACTTTCAAAAAAGAGAGCTCATCTGAGAAACGCTCCATAGCCGCCATTTTTAAATAAATTATTCTATAAAAATTATGTTTTACAGTCAATCATATTTACAATAAACTTCTGCCTTTGTAAACTCGATTAATTTTATATTTTTCCTGAAAAAATTACATAAAAGTCTATTTTAAAGGCCGTAAAATAGACTTTTATGTGATTTTTTAGAGGCCGTAAAATAGACTTTTATGTGATTTTTTCAGGAAAAATATAAAATTAATCGAGTTTACAAAGGCAGAAGTTTATTGTAAATATGATTGACTGTAAAACATAATTTTTATAGAATAATTTATTTAAAAATGGCGGCTATGGAGCGTTTCTCAGATGAGCTCTCTTTTTTGAAAGTGTCTACGGTAATACCCACAGCTCCTGTAAATTTTGAATCATGATGAGTCACTTAATCTTTTTTTATTGTACATAAAACCAGCTATAGGAGTACGTAGGATTTTTTGATATATTGATTTCTGTCCGTATGGTGCATTTCCAAAGTCAAATTTCCAAAATTGGAAAATTATTAGTAGGAAATGAAATATGCCATACAAAAAAAAAAAAATAAAATTTGAAGTGCATTAGTTGAAAATTTATCAAGTTATGGATGCGGCCAATTTGAAAAATGCGGTTTTGAGATAAACGTGTTTAAAATTTTGGGTTATAGAAAGTCATGAAAGTTTTTGCAATACTTTTAATCCGCGATGCCTGCACCGTATAATTGGCTTTCTAGATTAGTGTCCTGCTCTTCCATTTCTTTTCTATTGGATTTTAATGTAATCCTACACTTTTTTGCAGCTTCAGATAGCGATCTTTTAGCAAGCTTTATGCGCTCATTTTGAAACTCCAAGCACTTTTCGTAGCCGTTCGGGCGATTTCTAAGTCCATCGCTTTCATTATGCGCAAAACTGCAGGAAAGTCGTCATTATACATGCAAAATGCAATATCCATTGTTAAATCCAATACAGTTTTACCACTAGAAATGGATTTTGGGGTCAATGTCCCATCAAAATTTCGAGTTAAAACTTTCATTACAGTTTTGAATATAACAGCCGATGCATCGAGTAGGAAGATCATTTCTGGTTAATTTTTCGTAGACTGGCCTGATAGCTTCATACACACATTCATCCAAACTATTTGTAGCTTTAGTCTTTTGTCATGAGTACAATGGATTCTCTCCGAATGGACATCTATCCTGTTGCGCCTTTGCGTCAGTAGATATAGGGCTTAGAATCAGTAATGCTTTTAAAAGTCTTAGAATTACCTTCGCCAATATAGTGGGTGTATTTTACCTGGTGCAAAGCTTCGGGTCGCTGAAAAATATCAACAACTACAACGACCTCCATTTTTCCTGCTGGTATATCGTGATTTACATTGCACTTATTTTTATGATTTTGTGCCTATTCCGTATATTCTACGGTATCTTCTTTATTGTTAAAGTACTTACACGCATTACAGTATTTTGATTTCACTGCGCAGTCTGTAATGTAATTGCCAATAAGAGTCACTAGGTCAAACAACCCACGTTTTCTCCACGAACCATCGCCTGATACCATAATTCCATTTTCTCCTTTTTCAATAGATATAGTTGTCTCATCTTTCTCTACTTTCATCATACTGTATTTGCAAACTAGTTTAGTTGCAGTTGAAATTCTTTTAACAACCTTATCATAGAAAAAGTGAAACATATATATGTATGGTAGTCCGAGGTAATTCGAAGAATGCACAAAACTTTTTTATTCCGTGCAAACCAATTTTAAGTAATCGCATAAAAATAACAATTCTACGGTTTATTTCATAGCCTTTTTCAATAAATGGACTATAAGGTATCTCAGTCTGTACACATTTTTCACAGGACATCACTATTTATAGTCCCAAACCTCGCTTAGAACTTTCCGTAAATTCCACTTGTGATTTTCAGACTTTACAACCGACAACGTTTGAAATAGCTGGAAATAAAATTTATCATACGTTTACCAAACCCGGATTCACATCAGTATTGTACACATTTTTCGATTGCTTAAATTTTTTCGCTTATGTACTAGTTGGTACCTCTAACTCCTGTCGATTCATCAGTATTCTTCCAGATATTTTCAGTCTCTTGCTGTATGTACGTGTCTCTTTTGCACCTCTTTGACCACAAAAAAAAATCGATAAAAAACAAACATTCTTAAAATAGATAGTGTCTTTCTCGAATGTTTCTCTATTCGAACCTGACTGAAATGGACGTTTCTGAAGGCAAAACAAACAATAGTCTGAACACGCGGCAAATAGGTTCAGAAAAATCTGCCGTATTTAAAAAAGAAGTTGATTCTTAGATTTAGATATAATTTATTTCTTATTAATATATATTGTTTAAATACATGTTTAAAATATTAAAGGGACGCTAAATAAATGGAATAAGAAACATTAAATGACATTCAGTATAGAAACTAGTTTTGAATGCCACATCAAGAGGCTGTTAGAATTACAAAATAAAATAATATTTTGGGTGGGATGACCCATTAAAAACAATTAACAAAGTTAAAAAATTACATACAAAAAGAAACAAAAATGGACAAAAATGAATAGAAGCCAAATATTGAACAAATAGAAGTTAAAACTTTAAGAAATAACATAATGAAAAATAAATAAATTAAAAAAAGCAAGATTGAATAAATTATATAAAAAAAAAATAGATTTAAAAAGCAAATAATTTAGAAACAACTTCAATTATACCAAAATGTCAGGGATAATAGATTCCAAATAATAGTAGTTGCACTGAAAAACCAATTCTTTGGAAGTTTTAGAAATATGACAGACATTGACATAGCACTAATGGGATGAGGAAGTTTGTTAAACAAGTGATACGACGAAACAGAATAAAAGTTACGAAATGTGGGTGATAGCATATTTGAGATTAAGCGAAAATTTCGAATACCCAATTTCATGAAGAAGGTGTTCAAAACCTTAAAACAATAAAGGTGAAGGACCAGAAGAATTTTTAGGTCACAGAACAGTGGAAAACTGGGATGTCTTCTGGGCTTACGGCAAATCTTTCTTATGATGTATTTCTGCAAAATTAACAGAGGGCTAATTTTGTTCTGCTACACAACACCCCAACAAGCAATTCCGTATTGAAGCGCAAATAGAAAAAATGCCTAACAGTGAGATGCTAATAATTCCTTAATATTTCAACGTGCACCGAAAAACTCATTCTAGAGTCTATTGTGAGCCCCAGGTACTTAAAATCGTCTACTTTCTCAATTAAAAAAATTTTTCACTACAGCTGAAACTATTACAAAGGGTACCAGAGCCGGACGTACAGTTGCAAACAGAGAGTTTGTATCTATCACATTCAGGTACATGAAAGTACACATTAGCTTTAAGGTTGTGTGAAGAAGACAAATTAAAAAACGTAATTTTAGTTTTGGAGCTTTTTACCAAATTATGTTTGGCAAACCAATGTCTTAATAGGTCGAGAGACTAAGTCCAAAGGACTATACAAGCCATACGCAACACCTATTTCATCAGCGAAAACAGTAGGTCTACCTTCAAAATTAAGAGCAAATAGCGAATTAATATAAATTAAAAACAAAATATTACCCAGAACAGAGCCTTGTAGTACACCCAAATTTACGAACTTAATATCGCTCCTAATCTCGTCAATATTTACTCTCTGCGACCTATTTTCCAGATACGACCTAAACCAGTTTATCAAACAAAACCTGCTTTTTCCAGTTTCTTCAACAAAAAATTGTGGTTGACAATATCGAAGGCTTTCGTGATGTCAATAAATAAAACCGCTGTACATCTTTTCGCATCAAGGTCAAACATTACATGAGCACAAAACTGTAATATTTCAGTCGATTTACCTTTTTTAAATCCAAATTGCACTGGGTTAAAGAACTCAGTTTTATTTAAAAAAAACTCACCCTATTTTTTATAAATTTTTTAAAGATTTTACTGAAGACTGGAAGAAGTGAGATAGGCCTGTAGCTACATAACTCTGCAGTAGATCCTTTTTTTAAACAGAGGAACAACATCTGGACATTTCAAGGCTTCTGGAAATATCCCAGCAAAAACATCTGCTAATACGTTTACTAAGAAACATGCAATTTTTTTAAGGACCAAATGGACGAGATAAAGTCATCTGCTTCTTGAGCCTTTTTGATACGCACCAAGAGTTCTTGCTGAATTATGTAGATAATTTCCGATCGGCTACACGATGCTCAACTTCACCCATTTCCCCACAGTCCCTTCTTACTTAATGTAAATCCGTAGCAAAATTATTTTTGACTGCGGTCACAAGTACAACGTTTAATTTAGAAATATTTTTTTTGAAACATCTTACTAGTATAATAAGATCGTCCATGTACGTATAAACGAAAAAAAAAACACTCGAGAAAAGTGGATTAATAAATATATAAAAAAAAAAATCCCCAAACGCGTACGATCCCCTGATAAAAGGGACATTCCTTTTTTCTCGGATAAAAGATATAGTGTCGCAATGAAAACCGCAAGTGCTCGTAAAGACTCCAGAATGATTAACTGGAGTCCACTATAATGCAATACGGACAGTGATATTGATGATATGGATGATGTAATCGTGCCCAGTCTGTCATCCAAAAAAGTGTTTCTTCCCCCATCAAACTATTACAGAAATCAAGTGATTACGTGCATAATATGTTTAAGGCCTTGCAGATCACTGACTATTATATTAAAAAAATATCAATCGGTGTTAAAATCGTGTGTGACTCCATTGCGACGTATAATATAATGCAATAATCTATCAATTGAAGGAGAAAAAATGTTAATTTTTTTCACATGACATTAAATGTATCAGTGTTTTTAAGGTAATTTTCCACGGCAGGAGGTGGATGTGGTGTAGTGGTATATGCATAGACTCCTCAAGCAGAAGGTCACGGGTTCGAATCCCGTGCGAGGCAATTCTCTGAAAAAAAAAAACGTGAACACACGTGTTTGGTGTGAAACGAATCTAAAAGTGATCCTAAAGATAGCATATTGCTTAAATAATTGCTAAAAGAGCATGTTAAGGTAAGTCCTTCTCTGTAAAAGACTATATATATTCCTTATTATCCTATGCTTTCCTTCAAAGCATCCAAAATCAATAAATTAAGTTGTTCTTTAAGTTTAAACAGTAGCACTTTAAAAAGTAATCTTAGTAATATTATTAAAAATTTCTCCAATAATAACTTCATTGAAATGAATTCAAACAATTCTGATATTGCCCTTAGTGTCTTCAACTCACTCAGGATACCTGATGCAGTAAAAGACTTGCCAAGTTTTGATTGAAATCCACGTCTCTTATTTGATTTCCTTTCCAATGTTGAAGAAATATTAAGTTTAATACCCGAAGTTAACAACTCTCCGTATAATAAAATTATTCTTAGAGCAATTCGCAACAAAGTTGTTGGTCAAGCGAATGAAGTCCTTAATTTGTATGGGACTCCAGTGGTTTGGCAAGAAATTAAGCATAATTTAATAATACATTACTTAGATAAACGTAATGAGACTAGTTTAATTCGCGATTTACATCTGTTACAACAAGGCAGTAATACAGTAAACGTCTTCTACTCAAATATAATCGAATTACAAGCAGCATTAACAAACCACGTTAGGGTACATGAGAGTAATCAAAACGCTATAGGTTCCAAATTAGTTTTGTACGAAAAAATGTGTCTAAATGCCTTTATTTCAGGCCTCCGGGAACCGCTAGGTTCTACCGTTAGAGCCATGAGGCCAAATAAGTTGACAGATGCTCTTAGCTTTTGTTTAAAGAACAAAATTGTACTTATTTTCGTGATCATACATCAACCTATATGCCTTACATCCCTAATAGAATTCTTGGTCGAACTAACACACAAAATATTCGTCAAAATAATAGCATACCGTCATCTCAGCAATTCACTTCAAATTACAAACAACAGTTGCCTCATATTCCAAATAATTCAAATATAAATCAACAATACAACCAACAACTTTTCAATAGGCCTTATCTTTCACCAATCCCTCAACAGCTTCAAATTTAACCAGACAATATCCCCCTGACCTAAACCAAATTCCTCAATCATCTTCCCAGCGCTTTACCAATTATAATTGCGACAAGCCATCTTCAAGTTATACAAAACGATCCCGCCAAGAACTCATTTATATAGCAAGCGGAAGTAAAAGAAATTTTCTTCACAACATCGAAACCAATACCTTCCCACATTATACACAAGATGGAGAACAAAACTCAGCATATCAAGAGCCACAGAATTTCTATCAAGATCTTGACCCTTTAATACGTTCCGAACAAATCGTTGAGAGTGAAATAGATGACTCAAATTGTTTAACACTTGCCTCGGAAACTCAATAGATTACATTGACATTAATAATTTTAAGAATAGTTTACTACCCTATATAGAAATTAGTAGCTTAAACAATTCGAAACTTAAATTCCTCATAGATACAGGAAGCAACAAATCCTTCATTAATCCAACTATTGCAATAAATTTACCTGTTACACAAATAGATCCAATAGAAATAAAAACTCTGTTTGGAAGTCAAACAGTTAAAAAAAAACTACGTTGAATGGCCTTTTAGAACTAAATTCAGATAAAGTACTATCATTTCTCATTTTCAATTTTCACAATTACTTTGACGGTCTTATCGGCATCGATATATTAAAGGACCTTAAAATGAAAATCGATTTTGAGAATTCAATTTTAACCAATGAAAACGTTAAAATAGTTCTTAAATTCAAACCTAATCTTGTGTCAGAAAAATATTTAGTACCTGCAAGAACCAAAATAATAAATCGACTTCCCGTAGAAGTAGAATTCGGAAATATCTATATAAAACTAACTTCGATAAAACCAGGTTTATTTATTTCTGAAGGCGTTTACGAAGCCAGTGGATATTTTAAATGTTTGGAGGTTGTCAATTTAACTGATCATCCTCAAAAGTTTTTAGTGGAACAACCCATACAAGCCACCAAAATTAATTCAGATGAAGTCATTGAAATACATAATTTGTCCGTTAGGAATATAAAGTCCTCAGATAATATTAATATACAAGATTTAATTAGAACTGACCATTTAAATTTTGAAGAGCAAAAAGCAATTAAAACTCTCTGCCTTAAATACCAGCATATCTTTTTCAAGGAAAATGAAGCATTATCGTGCTCTAGCAAAATCAAACATCAGATAAAAACCACCGATGATATTCCGAATTACACGAAATCATATAGGCATCCTCATATTCTGAGGGAGGAGGTTCAAAAACAGATTTTGGATATGCTTCACGCAGGTATCATTCGTCAAAGTTTTTCTCCCTGGTCTTCTCAGATTTGGATGGTTCCAAAGAAGAAAGACGCAAGTGGAAAGGAAAAATGGCGATTAGTTATAGGAAAAAACTGTAGACGACAGATATCCAATACCGAACATATCTGATATCCTCGATAAATTAGGTAAATCTATGTATTTCACCACGCTTGGCCTGGCATCCGGATTCCATCAAATTCTGGTTGAGGAAAAAGACATTCAGAAAACAGCTTTTTCAGTTGACAATGGCCATTTTGAATTTGTAAGAATGCCGTTCGGTTTGAAGAATGCTCCATCAACATTTTAAAGAGTGATGGATTGGGTATTACAAGATCTGCAGGGAGAAATATGCTTTGTTTATATGGATGATGTGATAATATTTTCAACATCCCTTCAAAAGCATATTGAAAGTTTAGAGAAGGTCTTAAAAAAACTAGAAGAAGCCAATTTAAAGGTTCAGCTTAACAAATCTGAGTTTCTCAGAAAAGAAGTCTCTTTTCTTGGACACATAGTCACATCTGAAGGGGTTAAGCCTAACGTAGACAAAATCTATGCCATTAAAAATTTTCCCATTCCAAGAACATCTAAGCAAATCAAGTCCTTTTTAGGCTTTCTTGGGTACTATCGTAAATTTATTAAGGATTTTGCAAAACTTACAAAGCCCATGACCGAATGTCTTAGGAAAGGTAATAAAATAATTCTAGATTCCAAATACGTAAGCTGTTTTGAAACTTGCAAGAATCTTTTATGCAATTCTTTTATGCATTCAACATCAGAAAATATGTGTGATGGTATTCCAATTTCTGGAAGAGCAATAACGAATTTTCTAATCAGATAATTCTAATCGAAAACCCAAATAGAGCAAAACTGCATTCGACTCTTAAAATATTATTTAAACGGAAAAAACGACACTATAGAAAGTAAAAACATAAAAGAAGAGGACGAGGTAATTAAAATTTTTAAAAACTTTATTAACACCAAAAGAGTAACGCAGATGACGAAACTTTTAAAATAGTACAACGGGTTTACTCAAAATACTTTAATTATTCCAACTTAAAACTTGTTAGAAGTCATGTACTTTTAAAAGATATAATTTGTCCAGACGAACAAGAAAGAGAAGTAAGAAATTATCATGACAAATCCAATCATAGAGGAATAAATGAAACCTTAGAACATCTTAGGGCAAAGATATACTTCCCCAATATGAAGCATGTCATATCTCGAATCATTAACAACTGCGATATCTGCCAAAAATATAAGTACGAACGTTAAGTACTCCATTAAAATTTGAATTGACTGAAACGCCGTCAAGACCCTTACAAATACTCCATTTAGATATTTATTCCGTTTCCAAAGAAAATTTTCTAACCATTTTGGATAAGTTTAGTAGATTCGCAAGTGTTTATTTTCTAACATCTAGAAATACCTTGAATCTTATAAAATCACTAAAACACTTTTTCTCGCATCATGGAATTCCCGAAGAAATAGTTTCAGACAACGGCATAGAGTTTCTTTCCACACTCTTTAAAGAATTTTTGGCTCTATATAATATAAATTTTCATACAACTTGTGCAAAAAATTCTACTGGAAATTCACCAGTCGAGAGATTCCATTCCACTCTCACAGAGTTGATAAGAATCATAAAAGCTAAATCTTCAAATAAATCTATAGCTGAGATTGTTGATGAAGCGGTAATTGCCTACAATAGCTCCATACACTATGTTACCAAAATGTCTCCATTTGAGTTATTAACCGGGCACACGGTCAAAACCACCTTTTTCCCTAAAGTAAACAATTTTCATAAAGAACAAGACTACCTAGTTGAACACATTAAAAACTATGATTCATTAAAACAAATAGCTTTTGATAGAAGTTTAGCATATAAAAAACATGTTATTTCAAAATTAAATGAAACCCAAAAAAATGCTCCAGAATTCGATGTTAATGAAAAAATATTTGAGAAAGATGACAGAAGAAACAAACTAGCTGCCAGATTTATCGAACATAAAATTAAACGAGACAATAGGGCAACAGTCGAAACAGAAAAGAGAAAAGTTTACAAACAAAAAATAAAGAATAAAAGAAAACATATTTAACAAAAATAAAAACTTAATATTTTCAACATTGGCTTCGGAATTTTTTTTTTTTCTCAAATAATAAAAATCCAAATAACTGAACAAGTATCTACGTGTCTATAGATATAAACATATGAAGATGAATATATAGATTAACAAATGAAATTTGGTAAGTTTTAAGATAGCTCGGTTCCAGCTACATCTAAAATATGTACTGAATCTAAAGAAAAACATAAATATAGGAATAAAAGAATAAAGAACAGCAACTCTGTACCCATCCCTGTCCACTCCACTTCATCCATTTCCCATTTATATATAGTCAATATAGAAAGGACGAAAGCCGAGGGCAAAACTGAACTGTTGCAATTTGTATTCATATGCATCGGCAATTCACTCTTGGACGGGAGGAGTTACGTGCCACCCTGTGCCACTTAACCGAGCTACAAATAACCATGCACAAATCACGCACGAAAGCATGTTTACAGACTCAACAATAGCTGGCGGTAAAAAACATCAACACGCATTTAACACGCATTTGGTGTGTGATCCATAGATCTAGTAGTTGCAGTTGTTTACATCAGGCGCTAGGATCAATAACAATAACATCGATCCATCATGATCGGCCAAAGCCTCAGTCGTTCATAGACCTCCGCGGAGTTTTAATGTGTTTCGAATAATAAGTGAGAAGTGGTACTTAACTAAAACATTAAACAAATTGGATTTAGGCTCCAATTAGCGCAGCGGTAGTGTGTTCGATTGAGACTGAAAAAGTTGTGGGTTCAACTCCAAGCAGTCGGCATAGTCGGCAGACACTTTCTCTTTTTTATTTATTTATTTTTTATTTTTTAAATAAAAATAAGTAAAAGTGGATTAACATCACGTGTTGGATTGTGGTGAGCGGTCCGCTATGCCTATAGCGGGATCTGCTGAAATGTCAGGTGATACTTCGAGTGGTTCAAGCCAAACGCCAAAGACAAAGAGAAGGAGGAAGCTACCAACGACCACTGTAAAGCTGCTAGGCGGAGTGAGGGAAGGGAACATCTTCGCTTCATTGGCCGTAAGCGAATCAGACGATGAAGAGGAAGAAATGGAGGCAATAAGTAGCAGCATAAAAATGCTACAACAAAGAGTGCTGGCTATTAAAGAAAAACAAATGGTAAGAAGGAAGAGGGAAGAGCAAGAGCAATCCCAACCAGCTCGCACAAATCAAAAGCAACAGCAAGGAAATACAATAGCACAAGTGCTAAAACACCAACAAAAACTTACGAAACACCAGCAACAACAACAAGAGCAGCCACAACAACGGCAACAGCAAAAATAGCAGCAGCAGCAACAACAACAGCAGAAACAAAAACAGCAGCAGCGACAACAACAACAACAACACCAAAAACAAAAAAGGGTTCCACCTATTAATACCTTTAAGATGGAACTAAAGGAAACTAAAGAACTATGTAAGTCGGCCATAAGAAATAATTTTTATATTAAAAGACTTAGCTTAGATAGGCACGCGATCCACTGTAACACAGTGGAGCGCTACCACAAAATTAAAAGTTTATTGAGGCATTCGACGACGGAGTTCTTCTCCTACACCCCGAAGGGGGAGAAGCTGCAGACAATGCTGCTGAGGGGGTAAGAGCGGTCGACTGATCCTGAGGAACTCCTTGCACTGCCAAAAGAAAAGGAAAGGGCTAAAATTCGTAGGGGTTAAGACATTTGTCACGGCTAGAGCCAAAAGGGAAAATCGGAAATTACCGTTTTTCCTGGTCCAGCTAAGGACCAGGACAGCAAACTGGATGGTCTAAGAAGCATCAAAGTCCTAGACTACCAGATTGTACACTGGGAAAATATTTTACAATGTGTTCGTTGCCAAAGGTTCGGGCACGCTGCGTCGAACTGCGAAATGCAGCCTCGATGCGTGAAGTGTGGAAAGAACCACAAGTCAAACGATTGCGCTTTAGGTAAGGACGGAGCGTCGGAAAAAAGCCAACTCTCTTGCGTTTTATGTAGGAACACGGGGCACACCGCAAACTATCGGTGTTGCCCCAAATTCCAGTACATGAAAACAGTAAATCTGGCTCGGCAGCAGACGATGGAAGTTAAACAACCTCCTGTGCGTATACAAACACCAGCCGTTACTTCCCAAGTCACCTACGCCCAAATGGCGGCAGGTAAGGTAAGTGCGGTACAGCAACAGAAGGCTGCTTCTCAGGCCCCAGCGCCTAGAGCACCGGAACCTGTACCTGACATGCTGGCTATTTTGCTCTCTATTCAAGGACAAACGGCTCAGCTTCAGCGTCAAATACAGGAACAGGCGAAGCGGGTAGATCAAATATACGCGCTGCTGCCGGGTCTAACGCACCTCCAGTCGTAATGGGCACGAACATGGCGGAGCAAACCCTGAAGATCCTTGCAGTGAATATAAATTCACTGATTAGGATTGAGCGAAGAGCCGCATTATTTAAGTTGCTTAAAGACCAAGTCCCAGATGTGCTTTTGGTTAGCGAAACTAAGCTATCCAAAAAGCACAAAATAAGACACAGAAAATATAAAATCATACGAAGAAATCGACCCAACTCCATTCAAGGAGGAGGGGTTACAATCTTTGTTAGAAAAGAACTGCGTTGTAATAGAGTATACAGTCGTGTAGTACGTAGGTTTCAGGTGCTGGAGGCATGCATCATCTATATCCCTCTCCGAAGTGGAAAGCGGCTGTACATGGTGTCTGTCTATGCACCTGAGGCTACTCAATCCACATTATTCATCTCAGAGATCGAGACACTTTTTCGATTGCTGAGACTTCAATTGGAAGAAAACTACTTTATTATCGGCGGAGAGTTCAACGCCAAGCACAGAGATTGGGGAAATAATACACCAAACACTAGAGGGAACCAACTACTCAATTTGTGGGTTCAGCACAGTGTGATGTATAGACTCAGCCTTAAGGCAACTGACAGTCCGTCGTTTCCTAGACACGGTTCCTATTTGGATCTACTGTTGTTCGACTCACGAATTCAACTGACAGGTACGAACCAACAAACTATAAACTGTCTACGCACTTTTGTGTATGACAGCGACCATTGCGGTCTTAGTACCGAAATAACCGTTCCAAACGGAACTGGATGAATTTGTTCATCGACATTCCTACAACTATAGTAGAGTGCGTTGGACACACTTCTCTAGGACACTGACAAGAGCACTCTCCTCGAATTCGCTTTACCCACCGTCCAACAAAAATCTGTCAAACGAGGAGATTGACAGATATCTAAAAGTAATGGAAGAGACAATCAAACAAACAATGGACAAAACGATACCTTGGTATCAACATACTGACAACGAAGACTTGTTCCGCAATTCAACTATTGACGCACTGCACCGACATAAAAGTAGACTACTGTCAAGACTAAAAACCTTGTACAGACAGTTCACTGACAAACATAACCCGGAGATTATGACATTAAATTCGTCGATCAAAAACCTCCAAACATTAATAAAAGAAAATTACAGGGCTTCTGTAAGTTTGTATTGGAACAATAAAATTCAGGCTGTAAATACTAGCAACCCGAATATGTTCCCACAAATAAATAAAATATTTCGGAGGAAAGATCAAAACGACCTTTCATGTCTCAAAATCGCCCGAACGACAAACAACGAAAACATACTGAGGCTGTGGAGGATGACAACTTCTTTGTGATCGAGGATTCGCAGGAGAAAGTTGAGGCTATAGGAGCGACTTTTCAGGAAGTATATAGGGCGAATGATATCATTGGCCCTAACCACGACTTGGAAAGTCGAGTCCTTGCGCACAATTTCTACCTTCGAAACGAAATAGTGAACTGGCGAATCGAGAACTCAGGTTTCACCTAGTTCAGTGACGAGAATATGGCAAATAATGTCATCGCCAATGAAAGGGAACTTCCCCCGTTCATTTCGAAGGAAGACCTCCAAATGATCTTCGACACAATCAGAAGTAAGAAATCTGTGGGAATCGATGATATACCGAACATTGTGCTTCGACATCTCCCTCTAGAAGCGGTGGACATTTATACCACCCTGTTTAACAATGCAATGAATAATGCACATTATCCGACGCATTGGAAAACTGCGGTGGTACATCCCATCCCCAAAAGGATCCGGCGAATCTCCGGTCGATCAGTCTCCTTCCAAACATCAGCAAGGTTTTCGAGAAGGTTATCAATAGGGTTCTGACTAAGTGGGTTGAGGACAAAAATATAGTTCCAGATAATCAATTCGGTTTCAAGGCGGGGCGGCATGATATTATTCACGCCGCGTCTAAACTGGTTTCCGATATCCAATGGAACAAAGGCAAGAAACAGTGCACTGGTGCCTGCCTGATTGACTTGGAGAAAGCCTTCGATACCGTATGGTTAGAGGGGCTGAACAGGCTGGGCATTAGCAGACCATTGCTGTATATTCTTTTCAATATGTTCACAGATAGACAGTTCATCGTGAAGAATGGCGATGTGACTTCTACTGGAACTTTTCATGTTAAAAACGGTCTCCAACAAGGTGCGGTTAATTCGCCGATTCTTTTCAACATTTACACAAGTGATTTGATAGGTTCACTTCACCATGCCATAGCGTACGCAGACGACATAATCGCGTACAGATCAGGTCCAAAGATTGAGGTCATAAACATACTCTTGCAACGTGACTTCGATAAAATTAAACAATATTGCGACGACTGGAAGTTGAAGATTAACTTTCAGAAGTCGGAAACCATTCTTTTTAGGACGCCTTTGTCTGGGGCCTCTGCGGATACCAAAAAGAATTGGCGAAAATTTCAGATCGTCGGACAGTACGGTCAACCACTTGCTTGTCGAAATGTAGTCAGATACCTTGGGATCTGGCTGGATCAATATCTGTATTTTAATAAACATATAGATGTTGCTCTGGCCAGAGCCAGAGGAGCTTTTGCCCTTACAAAGAGACTGTTTTATAGCAGACAACTCGATGCGAGGGTAAATGTGATCTGCTACATGGCCCTTATTCGGCCTATGCTAACATTTGGTTGTCCCGTGTGGTTCAACGTGAGAGCAAGTCTTTTGGAAAAGATTCGGGTGTTTGAGAGGGCTTGCCTTAGGGCTTGTCTTCGCCTTTACAGAACACCAGAGTCTGAGTACATAAAATTCTATCCTAATGAGGTTTTGTACAATAGGGCGAAACTAATAAGAGTGGACAATTTTGTCATTAAGTTGATTCGAAGACGCGTTGCAAGAGCGATGACCTCGTCGAACAACCTGATCTCTGGGGCTTATTACCCCAATTATATGTATCACGAGAGAGTTCGCCTTGACGGCTTTATTCCACCAGAAGCGTTCCTCTATCTTGATAAGAAAGGCTTGATCCAGGACAGATTAGCGGTGCTAACTACGACAGAGATGTCGCACATGGCAGTGCGGAGCGTCTCCGGTTCAGTAGAGCGGTAGGGAGTCGCGACATGAGAGATGTTGCTCGGTACCACCAACAATTTTGGTGGCTTATTGAAGAAGAGGATGCTTCGTCGTCGAATTCCTCAATTACTAGGTAGCTTCCTCGAGTGAAGCAAAGTTGGCCAGCCACCCGAATGTTCTACCCAAAAGAGAAGTTCGCCAACAGGGAGAGGAGAGAGGACAACCGTGGGAGTGCATCAACACCAGCAGCATAACATTTTGACCATTCTTGTTCTGACCATGAAATAAAGAGCTGAGAATAAATGATTAAATAAAGATTTGTGTTTTTTTTTGCTCCCAAACATAACTCGCGCGGCATTATAAAAAAAAAAGCGGCATGGACGATATGGAAACACAATTACTTAAAGATGAACTTATAAAACTTAGTCTTAAATGTACTGACAAAAAAAAGTAAAACGAAATTTCGAACAATACTGTGACACTATCTACATTTTTTCGTTTGAAAATTGGAGGTACCAGATAAAATTAAAAGGTAAGCTTACTCAGTGCCGTAACTGCCAAATGTTTGCCCATAGCGGGAGAAATTGCCACATTAGATTTACTGTGCCATCTGCGCCGGTTTACATAAGACTTCTGAGTGTGACAAAACTGCCCCACATAAATGCGGGCTTATGCACAACACGCACATACACAAGTCTCATTCTCGTCGATGACAGATATTCCTGCACTATCGCGGCGAAGTAATGAAATCAGCAATAAAAGCGAAATTCAGGCTGCAAACCAACGTACAAGTACGAGGGAAAGCTACGCGAGCGCATGCAAAAACATATACCGTGATCATACCATATACCTAGCAACCTTCCCAGCAACATCTGTGGCAACACTTTAGACAACAATTCCAATACATTGTTTACGGCAGAAGAGATAAATTCCCTTTGTATGGAGATGATAACGAAATTATCAGTATGCAAAAATAAAATTGACCAATTCAATGTTATTGCACATTTAGCGACTAAGTTTTTATACTCTGATGATAAATAATATGTTAACTAGAAATCTAAGAATTATAAATTGGAATGCAAGAGGTATACCCGGGAAAATTATTTAATTTGTTCTTTTTTTTTTTAACAGTAGCAACATTGACATTGACATTGGTCACTGAAACCATGTTACAAAATTAACTCAAACTATCCATACCTAACTATAAATGCTATCAATCAATCCAACATTTGCTTTTACCTGTAGTGAGAACGCGCTACGTAGAAAACTTTGGAATTGAAATAAATTTATGTAACCAACAGCAGTCATAAGTATTTTTTGTATATTTCCCTGGCGGCCGCGTTTCTAATGACAAAAGAATTGCCGTCAAAAATGATTTTGGCAAGTTATTTTTCTTGAACGGAAAAGTACTTTTTGGAAAAGACTTTAACTGCAGACAAAGGGAATGGGGTTGCTCAAGAACTAACTCCCTGGGAAATATTCTGTCTGATTTATGTGTTAACCTACCTGTTTCTGTAATGTTTCCCTCTAGTCCCACCTATTTCCCTTGTAGTTTCCGTGGCCGGGTATCCGTTCTAGACTTGTTCATTACTAATGTTCCTAGCTTAATATCACAGCCAACTATTGTTAACGTCCTTAGTTCTGATCACACTCCTGTTTTTTTCAAGGTTTATTGCACAGCGGTTAAATAAGTCAAGTTGACCCAAGATTTAAAAAATACGAACTTGGCACGTTTCAGAAAGCTGAAAAAAGCACAGGAAAATGCAGTACCTAGGATGGTATAAGTATGGATAGAGAGTATTGCTGTAACGCATTTCAGATGTACGATCGAAGAACAGAATTGTGATATACTTAGCGACCAAAAGTCGCTTATGTACTCGGATGCGCTCGCGCAGAAAGGGAATAGGCAGATCAGCCACCTCAACGTCATTGGACAGTTCACGACCGATACTTGTCGCGTGTCTGAGGTATCAAACGTAAACTCTTGTCCAGAGTCAGTACAATCGACTACAGCAGTCTTGCAGATGGAAGATTATAACAACAAAATTTCACTAATTTTTACAAGATTTTTCGTTCTAGGTAGTAATTACAGCTATACTCGCAATACATCTACCTCACGTTTACTACCGTTTGTTACCAAGCAGCTCTAATAACAAATAATAGAGGTCATGCATAACCTTTCGTTTTTTATGAGCGAATGTGAAGAAGGACTGCACCAAGTTTGTTAAGCGATATCTATACTGCCAAAGCTCAAAAGTAGCGAAACATACGACTAGCAATTCTAGCGAGAGGTTGTACCAATGACTGACATGTTAGCCAAAAATGCTATTATTCCCTTGATAGAAGGATACATTTGAAACACCTACATCGATAACTAGCCACCAGGGATGACAAATTGAAGCATCACTTTTTTAAAAACTTATCCGTAAGAGTGGTACCAATCACCTGCGAACCACACCATACCATTTGCAGTGTAACGGGTTGATCGAAACGTTGCACCGTGAAATAAATGGATGATTGAAAACAAATAGATCAAATATTTGCCGTTGATACTTCTGGGGCTAAGGTGTGCCTTCAAACAGGGTAAAAGAGCTTCGCCAGCGGCTTAGCACTACGTTTTCTTAAAGAGTTTTATGAAGAAAGTGCAGCGGTGGGGATCATATCACATAGCGAGCTTTTGAATAAATTATCGGATGTCTCCATGTCAGACCATAGGTAAATCGAATTTAGAATCGAAAACGAGGTCTTGACCTTGTTGAAGAGCAGGAATCTCTAGAAAACTAACTGGACACAATTTATGGAAGAGCCCGGCAAATACAACAGTGCCCCCCTTAGCTCAGGACAAAACAAAAGCTAAAGCAACCTTGCGCACATTCAGTTCTGTTACAGAAAGATATAGACCAGCTGATGGTATCTCTCCGCCAGTCTTGCATACTATACATACAAAAACCCTGGCGAACAGTGAGAGTATCCTTCAGACCTATAAGTCTGACTTTCTTCATGTTTAAAAGTATAGAGAGAATTGTCGAGCTCCACGTGCGCAAAACTGTTTTGCGAATCAACCCTCTGTCTAAGATGAAACATCCTTCTCATCATGCGAAAGTGCGCTTCAAAAGCTGGTAGGCAGAATTCAAGGCGCACTTGACAAGAGGAAAATTATCGGCATTGAGGGAGTTTTCCTCAACTCAACTTTTAACGGCATATGTACATAACTCGTCCAGACAATACGGTCAATCACTAGTTTTCTGAATAAAAGCAATCCTGATGAACTGGACACTGATTGCGAATATTATATCATAGCAGCGATCAACAGGACTTCCTTGCAAGGCGGCATCCTGTCTTCTTTCTTTTAGTGCATGTTGGTCGACTCTCGGCTTAATGCTCTTAATAGATCTGACATCTCTGCTCGAACATATGCGTATGATCTAACTGTACTGCCTTTTTTTATAATCCCGCGCGCGCTCCAAGGGAATATGAATACCCTTTTACTGGTTTTTCTCCAGGGTGCGGGCGGGTGGTGTAGTAGTTTAAAACTCAGGTGTATTAGGTTTCGAAATTTCTCCCAGAGGTGGTTGTCAAAGTGAACGGGACGAGCAAGTGCATCCTCAACCAGTGGGTCTCAATACGTGCTAGTTGTTAGATCGTTACATTTAGCCCAACCAACAACCACTCCAACATCAGTGTTATGCCTTCATGTCAGAGTTGACGCCGACGGGATTCTTATATAACTACATGCAAATTTTACGAAAAGACTTTTTCAGAGAATTGCCTTGCACGGGATTCGACCCCCGACCCTCTCCTTGAGGAGTGTATGCATATACCACTACACCACGGCCACCCCCAATAGATTGACTTCGTTAGACATTCATTGCATTAGAAATTGACTTCAAAGGGCTACAAGCCAATTATATCCTATACTTCGATTGTCTGGTGGAATAAGCTCTTGCGAAAATACGTTTATCTCTGCTCCATAGGGCGTTCTTTATGATGATGGACCTGCCTCGCCTTGGCATATGGGCATGCCATGTGATGCAATGACACCAGAATGATGATGCTAAAATAATACAAAATGTATTTGTTTTTTTAGAATTTAACACTCAAGCGGATTTTTTTTTTAGAAAATGGGATGAAGAGAGAAAGAGAAAGATCTTTGGGCTCAATGGTTAGTTATTTCATTCAATGGGGTGCATCTAACATTTAATGGGGAGACTAAATTCTTAGTTGAAGTTGGCTTGTTGTTAATTTCCTGTCAACTGCTCATCTTCCGATTTGGTAGCCAGTCCACCCAGTTTCAATGCATTTTTATTTCCATTCATCAGTTAACTCTTACATACTAAAACGCTTTAAAATTAGCTTAATTAACTTAGAATATATCTTATGCTAACTTACTAGCCCAATGCGGGAACTCTAGGTTAAACTTAATAAACTATGTTTTTCGACGTTTCGTGAAGTTACTATTTTTTTTTTAATATATGGATTTCTTTTATAAAAAGTTAAAACTAAAACTTCCAAACTATCTACATATAAATAAATCTTAGCTTACCTAACCCACTTATGCTAGCTTATTGCATTGTTTCTTATATATCATGAATTTTTTTCTGATGAAGCACGCCTTCTTTTAAAGAAGTTGTTACCCACCTCTTTGTTCTTAAATTTTTTTTTGGATTTTGTTTTTAATCTTTTCATTATTTTTTTTATTTTTTATTCTTTTTATAATTTATTATTATTATAATAATGCTACCTAATAATAAGATAAGAAACTTTGCTTCCTTGTGAAGCTACCTTGTACTATAATAATTCCTTCAACAAGCCACAAAAATTGTTGATGCTGCCGAGAAACATTCCTCATGTCGCAACTCAATACCGCCCTACTGAACCGGAAACGCACCGGGCTACCATGTGCGACATCTCTGTCGTAGTTGAGTCGTTTGTCCGCAGCTGTTCGAGCGTAGTGGAAGATTCGCGGCACCGTTAATCTGTCCTGGATCATATCGAGATAGAGCAACGTAAGAGAGGCCTTTGGAAAAACCAGGATTTGTGATCTTCCTCTTATTAAAAAAATTTGAGCTTCTGATGTAGGAGACTATTAATGCCTGTATATTAATGTTTAGATCGCTTAAGTCATTGTAGAAGAAGGATCCACTTAGGAGCTGGACATGTCTGGATTATCTCTTCCTCCTACTCGTCCATTGGTATACTGATGATACCTTTCCCATGTAGGATAAGTAGGGTGGTTCCACTTTCGGCGAGTTCGTTGGTCTAACAATTCCCTGAAAGGTCTCTGTGCCCCGGCTCCAAATTTGGATAAAAGTTGAAGTGGTCTATCATCTCCCTAGAGATGATCAACAATCAAGTGCGATTTTAGAATTTTGTGAGACCGAGACCAGGGATTTGACAGCTGTCTGACTATCTAAAAAGATGCAGGTATCACGTTTTTCTTCAGCCGAGACAATACATCTTAACATTCTACAAAGACTTGGAAGGCGAAAGGAGAGACTGAAAAAACACCACCACCAACCCCGCTATCAGTTTTGGATCCATCTGTATATAAATGCACTAACTTGTTGTCCATGAGAGCATCTTACATGAAAGCCTTTGTCAAAGCAATGTTAGGGCATGGAGTAGTCGATGTTCTTTGGAAGGATTTCTAGTGGGTTAAGATTATTAGCGTGGCCAAATAATTTATTTGTTCACTGTGCAGTCGCCTTAAGGCATTAACAGCCACTTGCCTGCTGAAAATATCGAGAAGTGTCAAGTGAAACAGTGTATCCAGTGTTGCATAAGGAATCGACACTGTAGACAAGTGACATTCGACGTCGACAGACGTACTTGACAGTCAGATTACTTAACTCATCTCTATAACAAAATGCAGTGTTTAATTTGTGAAAAAAAGGTTGGTCGGAGTGATTTATCTAAAATTGCCTGTGGCGACTGCAATTGTATATTTCATTGTGCATGCGCGAACATTAGTCCAAATGTCTTGGCGACAAGGAAAACTTCCTGGTCTTATATATTTATTATCAGGGAGTTTTTTTCTAAATTCTAAAAAAAAAAAAAATTAAGTGGTTACAACAATTATTCAAAATTGGAATTCTTTGATATTTCAAATGCGTCTGGCAAGGACTTGGCGACAAGGAAAACGTCTTGCACCGTCAAATTTGTGTTGTATGTATGTATATTCAGTTATGTCATACTAGAAATTTGTGTTGTTACATAAATAATTCAAAATTGGGATTTCGTACAAACTTCGAGTACGTCTGGCAAGCCCTTGGCTACACTTAAAACGTCTTGAAAGTATATATTCCTATTTAAGCGGTTCTGTACTGTTATTTATGGCTTGAATTAAGTGGTTACCTTCTGTTAAGCTACCACGATATGCTTAGAGATAAGATATGCTAAAGATAAGACGATAAGATTATCGTCTGAATCACTGTCATCAAGGCTAAATATTAATGTGCATATTGTTTGGTTTCTTTTCACATCCAAAATTTACTACGGGCTCTTAGTCTATATGAAGAGATTATAAGCCCGAACAAAATTATTAGTGAATTTCTAGGCACTGTCCAGCAGTTGAAGTAGGAAAGTGTGTCTCTGAGACTTAAGGTCAACGAACTCGAAAGCAGATTGAATTGGTGGGAACAGAAACAAGTAGAAAACGTTATCGAAATTGTTGGTATACCAAAGGTAAACAACAATAATGCAGAAGGGTGTATTCTCGGAAAACATTTAAAACTGTTACGTTAAAAGTTTTGCGATAAAGAACTAGACAAGAAATATTCTGTGCATTCATCTGTCGTCGTCTGATATTATGGAAAACATTATGAAAGGTAAAAAAGTCGGAAGGAAAAAACTAAATGCAACATTATTTAGTGGTAGTAATAGTCCAAGAGCCGATCGTATGATGTCGTAAGGCATAAGATAAAAGGATAAATTGCATATTAAATCAAAGCTTACTATAAATGTAGATGAAATTGACAAAGGTTGGAGGGAAAATGATAAGCGTCTTCCGGTGCGTAATTTTTTCAACTATTCATAGGAATAAAACAAAAGAAAAAATTAGTTTCCATTAGATTAGATCAAATAGTACTTGAAGACATTGTGTTAGTAGCGCTCCTCCCACAACATACCCCCGAAAACCCAACTTTTAATCCCGTTTTTTTTTTTTTTTTTTTTTTTTTTTTTTTTTTTTTTTTTGATTGACTGTAGACATAACATAAAAAGTTGAATTAGGTACCAAATTAAAGCTGAGGACTAACCATTTACAAATATATAGGGTTGTCTGTGATAAATTTATATCAAAAAACAAACTTAATTCACTTAGCAATCAAATCTTAACAATAGTTGTAATGTTACAACAGTCTAATCTTAATAATTAGTCTGAATCTGAATCCAAATCGTCAACAGTTTTATTTAACATGTCATTATTTTCTTCGTTATCACATGCTTCTATCTGCAGAACATCGCCTACATTTATATTAAAGGCGTTGGGTTTCCTAAAAACCATAGTGGTTCTATTCGTTTTTTTAATACCCATCCACATTCTTGTGAATTGCGGTGGCATTAGTTGCATTCTTCCACATTGAGTTGACGTAAACAGTACGTAGAATTTTTTGCTTTAATAAATTCCAGCAAGGCGGATCAAAACTTTTAGCCTTGTTTATAAAAAAAAAAATCTCATTGCAGGATGTGTTAGCATAAAGTTTTTGAAAAATAACCCATCTTGCTTAATTTACACTATTGTAGCTTTTAACCCCATACATCAGTAAAGTATACTCTTGTAATACATTTATTTTTGAATAGTCATAAATATCTTTAACATTATTCAGAGAGCAAACACATATTACCAAAATATGCGTGTCTGAATCTTTTATAATGATTTTTGAATTTTCAGAACATTTGACATAATGACAAAATTTCCCTCTGAGCGGTATGAAAAAGATTGTTCTTCAACTATCAGAAATACCTTTTTATTGCTATCGAATTGTTTCCCCAGTAATCTGACAAGAACCTAACAATTGCTGTTTTGAACTTGATATTTTTCAAAATTTTAATGAAATCGTTTGGCCTAGCTTGTTGCGGCCCAACAATGGAATAGTAAATATCCTGTTCTTGTCTACGGTAGCGTTCAAAATCCTTTATAGAAGTAATTAAATTAAATGTATTTTCGGAGAATTTGTGGCAAAAACTTTTACTAAAATAGCTTCAGAAATTTTTCCAAAAGTTTGCGGCATAGATGGTCCTAAAAGATGTAAAAAATAAAAACAATCAATGACCTCTACATCTGCCAATATAGGTTTTGCGGGGGCAATAAGAGACTTTAAGTTTCTTACGAGAAGAGATTTATCAGTTCTGTGCATCTCTCCTTTGGGTTGAAAGAGACTTGGTGGTACAGGAGCTAATGGATAAGAAAGGCAAAGTTCTAAATTATTTTTTTTTTTTTCAAGGGCAATCGCTAAAAAATGCCCAAAAATATCTCGCTCCATTTTAATAACGGTTTGCGTAACATGTCACTTTGAACTCTCTTGACATAATCTGCTGTAAAATTGAGAACTATGTTGCGTTTGATTGGTTTTCGAAAACGATCTGCGCTTGACTTACAATTTGTTATGAAATTAAGCTTTTGTTGCCGGCCCATTTCATTCACGTTTAACAAAAAATCAGATACTTTAAGAGAAACTGCCCTGCCTGTTGTAACATTAAATAATTCATTTTTATTGACTTCTGAGTCAAACGCATTCATATTTTGTTTAATGGTGTTGACAATGCTATCAAGAGCTATTCTGTCTTTGTCGATTCTACTTTTATGCAATTCGTGGGATACGTCATCTTTGCGGTTAATTTCAATATCCTTTTGCAACTGCGTTATAATTCTAATTCGCATACTGTGGCTGAGGGCCCAACGTTGTCTAGCAGAAATAGAATTTGTAAAGTGACTTATGCCAGATAAAGAGTTAGCAGCGTCAGAATTAATGGTTTGTTCAGTTGTCAAATCGACAGGAGATCTCGCAAAAATAGTTTTGGTTCTTTTTACACCAAATGCACCCCGTTTAAACTCGTTCAAGAGTGGGATTCTTTTAATTTTAAATCTGCTAAGTCACTTAGCTGCTTATTGACAGTCGTTCATAGACCTCCGCGGAGCTTAAATGTGTTTTGAATAATAAGTGAGAAGTGATACTTAACTAAAACATTAAACAAGTTGAATTTAGGCTCCAATTAGCGCAGCGGTAGTGTGTTCGCTTGAGACTGCAAAAGTTGTGGGTTGGACTCCAAGTAGTCGGCAGATACTTTCTCCTCTTTTTTTATTTATTTATTTTTTATTTTTTAAATAAAAATAAGTAAAAGTGGATTAACATCACGTGATGGATTGTGGTGAGCGGTCCGCTATGCCTATAGCGGGATCTGCTGAAATGTCAGGTGAGGCTTCGAGTGGTTCAAGCCAAACGCTAAAGCCAAAGAGAAGGAGGAAGCTACCAACGACCACTGTAAAGCTGCTTGGCGGAGTGAGGGAAGGGAACATCTTCGCTTCATTGGTCGCAAGCGAATCAGACGATGAAGAGGAAGAAATGGAGGCAATAAGTAGCAGCATAAAAATGATACAACAAAGAGTGCTGGCCATTAAAGAAAAACAAATGGTAAGAAGGAAGAGGGAAGAGCAAGAGCAATCCCAACCAGCTCGCACAAATCAAAAGCAACAGCAAGGAAATACAATAGCACAAGTGCTAAAACACCAACAAAAACTTACGAAACACCAGCAACAACAACAAGAGCAGCCACAACAACGGCAACAGCAAAAATAGCAGCAGCAGCAACAACAACAGCAGAAACAAAAACAGCAGCAGCGACAACAACAACAACAACACCAAAAACAAAAAAGGGTTCCACCTATTAATACCTTTAAGATGGAACTAAAGGAAACTAAAGAACTATGTAAGTCGGCCATAAGAAATAATTTTTATATTAAAAGACTTAGCTTAGATAGGCACGCGATCCACTGTAACACAGTGGAGCGCTACCACAAAATTAAAAGTTTATTGAGGCATTCGACGACGGAGTTCTTCTCCTACACCCCGAAGGGGGAGAAGCTGCAGACAATGCTGTTGAAGGGGTTAGAGCCGTCGACTGATCCTGAGGAACTCCTTGCACTGCTAAAAGAAAAGGAGTGCGAAGGGCTAAAATTCGTAGGGGTTATGCCATTCGTCACGGCTAGAGCCAAAAGGGAAAATCGGAAATTACCGTTTTTCCTGGTCCAGCTAAGGACCAGGACAGCAAACTGGATGGTCTAAGGAGCATCAAAGTCCTAGACTACCAGATTGTACACTGTGAAATATTAAAGAGGAGCGAAAATATTTTACAATGTGTTCGCTGCCAAAGGTTCGGGCACGCTGCGTCGAACTGCGAAATGCAGCCTCGATGCGTGAAGTCTGGAAAGAACCACAAGTCAAACGATTGCGCTGTAGGTAAGGACGGAGCGTCGGAAAAAAGCCAACTCTCTTGCGTTTTATGTAGGAACACGGGGCACACCGCAAACTATCGGGGTTGCCCCAAATTCCAGTACATGAAAACAGTAAATCTGGCTCGGCAGCAGAAGATGGAAGTTAAACAACCTCCTGTGCGTATACAAACACCAGCCGTTACTTCCCAAGTCACCTACGCCCAAATGGCGGCAGGTAAGGGAAGTGCGGTACAGCAACAGAAGGCTGCTTCTCAGGCCCCAGCGCCTAGAGCACCGGAACCTGTACCTGACATGCTGGCTATTTTGCTCTCTATTCAAGGACAAACGGCTCAGTTTCAGCGTCAAATACAGGAACAGGCGAAGGGGGTAGATCAAATATACGCGCTGCTGTCGGGTCTAACGCACCTCCAGTCGTAATGGGCACGAACATGGCGGAGCAAACCCTGAAGATCCTTGCAGTGAATGTTAATTCACTGATTAGGATTGAGCGAAGAGCCGCATTATTTAAGTTGCTTGAAGACCAAGTCCCAGATGTGCTTTTGGTTAGCGAAACTAAGCTATCCAAAAAGCATTAAATGAGACACAGAAAATATAAAATCATGCGAAGAAATCGACCCAACTCCATTCAAGGAGGAGGGGTTACAATCTTTGTTAGAAAAGAACTGCGTTGTAATAGAGTATACAGTCGTGTAGTACGTAGGTTTCAGGTGCTGGAGGTATGTATCATCTATATCCCTGTCCGAAGTGGAAAGCGGCTGTACATGGTGTCTGTTTATGCACCTGAGGCTACTCAATCCACATTATTCATCTCAGAGCTCGAGACACTTTTTCGATTGCTGAGACTTTAATTGGAAGAAAACTACTTTATTATCGGCGGAGATTTCAACCAAGCACAGAGATTGGGGAAATAATACACCAAACACTAGAGGGAACCAACTACTCAATTGGTGGGTTCAGCACAGTGTGATGTATAGACTCAGGTTTAAGGCAACGGACAGTCCGTCGTTTCCTAGACACGGTTCCTATTTGGGTCTACTGTTGTTCGACTCACGAATTCAACTGACAGGTACGAACCAACAAACTATAAACTGTCTACGCACTTTTGTGTATGACAGCGACCATTGCGGTCTTAGTACCGAAATAACCGTTCCAAACGGAACTGGATGAATTTGTTCATCGACATTCCTACAACTATAGTAGAGTGCGTTGGACACACTTCTCTAGGACACTGACAAGAGCACTCTCCTCGAATTCGCTTTACCCACCGTCCAACAAAAATCTGTCAAACGAGGATATTGACAGATATCTAAAAGTAATGGACGAGACAATCAAACAAACAATGGACAAAACGATACCTTGGTATCAACATACTGACAATGAAGACTTGTTCCGCAATTCAACTATTGACGCACTGCACCGACATAAAAGTAGACTGCTGTCAAGACTAAAAACCTTGTACAGACAGTTCACTGACAGACATAACCCGGAGATTATGACATTAAAGTCGTCGATCAAAAACCTCCAAACATTAATAAAAGAAAATTACAGGGCTTCTGTAAGTTTGTATTGGAACAATAAAATTCAGGCTGTAAATACTAGCAACCCGAATATGTTCCCACAAATAAATAAAATATTTCGGAGGAAAGATCAAAACGACCTTTCATGTCTCAAAATCGCCCGAACAACAAACAACGAAAACATACTGAGGCTGTGGAGGATGACAACTTCTTTGTGATCGAGGATCCGCAGGAGAAAGTTGAGGCTATAGGAGCGACTTTTCAGGAAGTCGAGACTTGGAAAGTCGAGTCCTTGCGCACAATTTCTACCTTCGAAACGAAATAGTGAACTGGCGAATCGAGAACTCGGGTTTCATCCAGTTCAGTGACGAGAATATGGCAAATAATGTCATCGCCAATGAAAGGGAACTTCCCCCGTTCACTTCGAACGAAGAGCTCCAAATGATTTTCGACACAATCAGAAGTAAGAAATCTGTGGGAATCGATGATATACCGAACATTGTGCTTCGACATCTCCCTCTAGAAGCGGTGGACATTTATACCACCCTGTTTAACAATGCAATGAATAATGCACATTATCCGACGCATTGGAAAACTGCGGTGGTACATCCCATCCCCAAAAGGGATAAAGACACCTCCAATCCGGCGAATCTCCGGTCGATCAGTCTCCTTACAAACATCAGCAAGGTTTTCGAGAAGGTTATCAATAGGGTTCTGACTAAGTGGGTTGAGAACAAAAATATAGTTCCGGATAATCAATTCGGTTTCAAGGCGGGGCATGATATTATTCACGCCGCGTCTAAACTGGTTTCCGATATCCAATGGAACAAAGGCAAGAAACAGTGCACTGGTGCCTGCCTGATTGACTTGGAGAAAGCCTTCGATACCGTATGGTTAGAGGGGTTCTTCTACAAACTGAACAGGCTGGGCATTAGCAGACCATTGCTGTATATTCTTTTCAATATGTTCACAGATAGACAGTTCATCGTGAAGAATGGCGATGTGACTTCTACTGGAACTGTTCGTGTTATAAACGGTCTCCAACAAGGCGCGGTTAATTCGCCGATTCTTTTCAACATTTACACAAGTGATTTGATAGGTTCACTTCACCATGCCATAGCGTACGCAGACGACATAATCGCGTACAGATCAGGTCCAAAGATTGAGGTCATAAGCATACTCTTGCAACGTGACTTCGATAAAATTAAACAATATTGCGACGACTGGAAGTTGAAGATTAACTTTCAGAAGTCGGAAACCATTCTTTTTAGGACGCCTTTGTCTGGGGCCTCTGCGGATACCAGAAAGAATTGGCGAAAGTTTCAGATCGTCGGACAGTACGGTCAACCACTTGCTTGTCAGATACCTTGGGATCTGGCTGGATCAATATCTGTATTTTAATAAACATATAGATGTTACTCTGGCCAGAGCCAGAGGAGCTTTTGCTCTTACAAAGAGACTGTTTTATAGCAGACAACTCGATGCGAGGGTAAAGGGGATCTGCTACATGGCCCTTATTCGGCCTATGCTAACATTTGGTTGTCCCGTGTGGTTCAACGTGAGAGCAAGTCTTTTGGAAAAGATTCGGGTGTTTGAGAGGGCT
Organism: Volucella inanis; assembly: GCA_907269105.1. Lineage (NCBI taxonomy): Eukaryota > Metazoa > Arthropoda > Insecta > Diptera > Syrphidae > Volucella > Volucella inanis. Next base: position 20,544,759 of record OU026158.1, read on the forward strand.
TGCCTTAGGGCTTGTCTTCGCCTTTTCAGAACACCAGAGTCTGAGTACATAAAATTCTATCCTAATGAGGTTTTGTACAATAGGGCGAACCTAATAAGAGTGGACAATTTTGTCATTAAGTTGATTCGAAGACACATTGCAATAGCGATGACCTCGTCGAACAACCTGATCTCTGGGGCTTATTACCCCAATTATATGTATCACGAGAGAGTTCGCCTTGACGGCTTTAGTCCACCAGAAGCGTTCCTCTATCTTGATAAGAAAGGCTTGATCCAGGACAGATTAGCGGTGCCGTTAATCTTTCACGTCGCTCGAACAGCTGCGGACAGGCGACTCAACTACGACAGAGATGTCGCACACGGCAGTGCGGAGCGTCTCCGGTTCAGTAGAGCGGTAGGGAGTCGCGACATGAGAGATGTTGCTTGGCAGCACCAACAATTTTGGTGGCTTATTGAAGAAGAGGATGCTTCGTCGTCGAATTCCTCAATTACTAGGTAGCTTCCTCGAGTGAAGCAAAGTTGGCCAGCCTGTTAGATTTTAGTCATGGCCGACTTACATAGTTTTAGATAGGATTAAGTTAGATTTAAGAAAAAAAAAATATATAAAAAAAAACAAAAACAAAAAAATACATATGTATATATACATATATTTGTATATTAAGTATATATATATTATGTATATATATATATATATATAAAATATTTAACTTAATTGTTTATTAGATGTAAGTAGGTTAAGTGTATTAAGATTTATTTTAGGTAGTTTGTAAGCTTTAGTTTTAAGTTTTATATTTCAACAAAAAAAAAGTTCATTTACTAAGTTTTTGTTAAAATCTGTTTTCTTAGTTTTAGTCTTAATTAATGCAAATATTTAAATAATAATATACTGTAAGATACGTCGAAAGACATAGATTAAGTGTTAGGCTTATCTTAGAGTGCCCGCATGGGGCCAGTAAGTTAGATTAAGATAATTTTAAGTTAATTAAGCTAATTTTTAAGCATTTTTTTGGTTTAGCCTATAAGAATTAATATATAAGAAAATAAAAAATGCATTTAAACTGAAAAAACTGCACCAAAATTTATAAAAATGTTGTCAAAAGTGGGACTGCAATTATTTTGGATTTCTTTAGCCATTTTAGCGATTGCCAATTCGTATGTAACAACAATACTAATAACACTGATTCGCAATTTTACTTGCATATACAAGAGTTTCATTAACAACGTTATACGTAGAAGGAGATAAGTTTATCTGTAGCAGGTAATCTACTCTTTGAATTTCGCTATTGTCGACAACAGTTTTGCAATTATATCTAATCCACATGGGACAAGTTCCGACTAGTGATAATGTAATTGCCCACATCAAATCCCTTAGGACTGCAATTCCTTTTGCAATTTTAAATTCCTCCATAACTTCTGTTATTTTTTGAAGAGGTAGCAACTTTATGTTTTTGGAAGGTTTTTGAAAATATGACTGTATGTCATGCTGAATCGTCTGAAATCGTCTCCTCTTGCGAGGTAAACATTATTCGACAGAAAGATTTTCATTGGAATCGATTACTGATAATCTATCGGCATTCGTTATATCGATTATAGTAGATGCTACGTTATGTGGTGAACAAAATTGGTATACGTTTCCTACTGTATCGTGTAATGTGTCTACCAGAAAATATACATACGAAGCGATCATAGTTATCAAACGCTAGGTGTGTGGATTGTCGACTTACTGCGCTGATACCGGATGGGATTAATTGATTATCCTCGTAAGCTGTAAATGTCATTTCCTTTTCAAGTTCTTCAGCAAGAGTATACCCCATTGAGTGACCATATTTATTGAGTATCGTTCCTACTCGTTTCATTGCTAACCCTAACATTATTATTCTTATTCTCAGCAAAACATTTCTTATATATGCTCACATAGTTACAATATCATGTTGGATGATAAGCAATTGTTTTAGTATTTCCTTGTAAAACGTCGGCAAACTGCTTTATAGTAATTGACTCAGAGTTTTATGTGAACTGCTTACACTTGGAAACGTTCTTCGAGAGCCTACTTTTTTTTCTACTTTTGAACAAAAAATACATTTTCTTCGCGACTTCTCAGAAGTTATCTGCTTCCTCAGGATTTATCTGCTCATTCTCTCCTCCTCCAAAATGGAAAGTTCCTTAGTTGAAAATATAGTTATTGGGCTCGACATGCTCTCATCAACGGTAGCAGCAATTAGCATCTGAAATCAATTAAAAGTTGATGTCATTCTTGAGAATGTTCGCACCTCTATTAAACACTTTACTCACTTCACTTTCATTCTGACAAAATGCTTCAAATTCGTTCCTATATCTAATCACAAGGACTGTTAGTTTTTTGTAGCGTGTTGAATGGTTGTCAAAACTACATTATGATCATTTTTATCGGTAAATTTTTTATTACTATACTTATCGTTTTTTTACGCTACGAAAAGCAAGTTAACTTGCCAACTTAGCAAATGTCTGCTCTGTAAAAGGAAACACATTTTTATATTTATCACATAAGGAATACTTTATTTTATTTTAATCACTGAATTTAACATAATCACTTATAATATGTTTTTCCAATACTTGACAACTTTGAATTTAATTTGTGAACGCACTCTTTCACTAATCATCAAACTGTCACTGTCAATTTATTCAGTAAACTCAATATTTTCATCATGGTAAAGTACACTAGCGATCTACGTTCTCCGATTGGGTTCTGGAGAAGATGCGCCAAGATGATGGATTTCATCGCAAAATTATCTTCAGTGACGAAGATCGTTTTTGGCTCAATGGGTTAGTCAATAAGCAAAATATGCGTTATTGGTCGGGTGAAAAGCCACTTGTGCTTCATGAATAACCACTTCATCCACAAAAAATAACTGTTTGGTGCGATTTGCATGCCGGCGGCGTTATTGGGCCATATTTTTTCGTCGACGATGACGATCGTCACGTAACTGTAAATGGTCAGCGTTATCGCGCCATGATCACCAATTATTATTGACCCGAATTGGAAGATATGGACTTGGATGACATGTGGTTTTAAGTGTCACAAGCCCACAGCACACGCTACAATCGATTTATTGAAGAGTTTCGGCCGAAATGTGCTACCGAGTCGTTGAAAATTGGGTCCAACGAATCGACCGCTGCAAACGTGCCCGCGGTGGCCATATGAACGAAGTCGAGTTCCATTCATAAATGTTTTAATTGTACTTTAAGCCAATAATAAAGTTTTTGAAATATCTCAAATGGTTTGCCTTTTATTAAAAAAAAAGTCGTTATTAGAAAACCCTATACAAGAGCCAACCGTATGGTGTGAGCAAACAAGTCGATTATCGCGATTCAAATGTTTTTTTTTTTTGTAATAAACAAATTGTTTATCGATCGAACATTAAAAACAACACAATGATTGCGTATTGTAACAAGCCATGTACCGTTTGGTGTCATGACGCGTATCAGCTTTTTGCTGGAATGAATTCGATAATCGTAATCATTTGTTATCTATACATGTGGTAAATTTATCACAGACAACTCTATATATGTATTTGTAAAAAATGCGGTATTAAAAGGAGGAGAGCTGCCATCCCATTGTCTTCGAGTATTATTTGATCTAATCTTTTGAACGGTAACTAATTTTTTCTTTTGTTTTATTCCTATGAATAGTTGAAAAAATGACGTACCGGAAGATGCGAACATGGACTCTTTGTTAATGAGTACACAAGACCAATTGCTGGCACCTGTCTTGATCACGCTTTTTGTCGTTTCTCAAAAATTCAGTCTTACATACATATTAAATGTGCTGCTGTTAATTTTGACCTTAAAATTTCTGATCACTGTATGACCGGCATTTTGATTCCTATCTTTAAAAGAAGAGCAATGTAAAACATTCTTTGACTAGTGTGACAAAGATTAACTTTGTTCACCTTAATAGTCTATGCTGAGGAAAATGCTTCCAAGGCTTATAATTCGTTTATTGAAAATTTAAAAAAAACTCCATAGCTGCTTCAGTAAAATCGTTGTACTGAACAAATCTGAAATAAGGCTAAAGCCCTGGATAATGCCATCTCCTCTTAAAAAAAAATAAAACTGAAACATAAACTGCGGAAAAATATGTAGTAAACATCCACTAAATGCGTGTATAAAAAGACGTTATGATCGCATGTGCCTTAAAATCAATAAGGAAATCCGTTTATGTAGGGAAAGTTACTACCATTACCAAATAAGGAGTTAACAATATTATCAATCAAAACGAATTAATTGAGTTCTTTGCTACATCCGGCAATTATCATCTTCGCCTGTTTTTTCTAATATTTGCTATGGTGAACCTAGAGATGGTCTTGTGGATAGTGTTCTACATAGAAACAGTTTTTATTTTGAACCTATTTCGGGTCTTGAATTATTAGAAACCATTAACTTTTTGAACAACTCAAATTCATATGAGAATGATGGTATTTCAAACCTTGTGCTAAAAAAAATATTCTTTAACATAGTTGATATTTGAACACATCTCTTTAATTTAAGTATTATCACTGGCAATTTCCCTGAAGAACTGAAATGTGCCAATGTTATACCACTTTTTAAAAAAGGAAACAAAAAAGCAAAAAAATAACTATAGGTCGATCTCGCTGTTACCTTCTATTTCAAAAATATTTGAAAAAATAGTAAAGCGTAGGGTTTTGAATTCCTACATGCTGTGAAAAGTAACGTCCTTAGGAATGAAAAAAAAATTGTTTTTAAATGTATGTATGCGGGGCTCCCAGCGGCAGGATAACGTTTTCATATGCACAATATTGCCCAAAATATATCGTGTGCGCTCAGTACTAATCTTTGTGGTATCTACTTGCTCGCGCACCTCCAATTTCCGGTCAGCCAACACCATTTTATGTATTTTTTTGACATTGTCCTCTGTAACCGCATTGGAGGGCCTGCCGCTACGGACTTGATCGGTAGTGCAATTGCGGCCACCACGAAACTCTCGAAACCAATATTTGACGGTGTAATCTGACGGAACATTAGCCCCATAATATTTATCTATCTTTTCTTTTGTTTCCTTCGCCGTTTTGCCTCTCAAAAAATAATGTTTTATGAGAGAACGAAAATCGTTTTTGTCCATACTCAACATGATGCCAACACGTCAACAACAATCAGCCTTCAAAACAAAACTAAAGACAGTATTGCACTAAAATTTGGCATGTCTGCCTAAATATGAACGGACTTCAAGGCACCATAACCTTTTTTGCAGTAGCAGCGCATTCTGGCGGTCAAAGAGGTTACTTCTCACTCCACCTAGTATCTCGAACATGAAGACTTTTCCAGTTTGAACCAGTTTAGTTTGAGATCAGACCTTTCTACTGAGGATGCTGTCTTAGAATTTTGCTCCTTTATACACAAAGGATTAGATGATATTACATTTTGTAGTGGACTTTTCGTAGATATAACCAAGGCCTTTGATATGTTTTATCACAACAATCTTTTGCACTAACTAAACAATTTGGGCTTCCGTGGTTGTACCTATGTTTGGTTCGCTTCTTATCTGAGGGACGGAAAACAATTGGTCACAATATTTGTACAACCTTTTACTGGAAAAGTTACTGCCCTTGCAGACGACTTAGCTATAGCATATGGAGCAGTCAGTCCCTTGAACTTAGTAGCTGATATTAATCATGACGTCCACTTATTACGAATTTGGTATGCTGGACACAAACGATTGGTTTGTTACAAAACTAAACTTATGTTTTATAGCCTAAACACGGAAATGAACCCTGATGCTAATATTACATCCCATACATCAAATTGCGAAAAGTATAACCTAATAGTCTTAATTCAAGGAACTCTTTTGATGCGAGCCTCGCTTATAACACTAATTGCTTTAAAATTGAAAATGTTCATTATTTTAAATATTGACCGTAATTTGAGTGTGAAGAGTTATCATCTTTTTACCTTTCGTTGTTTTTATCGCCTAATAATGGTTTGTTTCAATAATAGTCTAAAAAGAATGTACTACGGGATTTTCCATTCCAAATTACAGTATGGAATAAGTTGTTGGTAAGGCGCACACCTTAGTAAACTTCAGCAGTTAATTGTGCTGCAAAAATTTACAATAAGAAAAGTCTGTCTCTTCTCGTCTAGCTCATTTCATGGAATTATTTAAGCGCACGGGAATTCTCACAGTGCGACATCTATTCTATTACAAAGTACTTAAAATTTTCTTTATGCAAAATCCAATCTCTGACGCATATATCTTACGAAGCAATTCTCAATCATTTGTTCCAATCCCTGCCTTTCGTACTACAAGTTTAAGAAATTCTTACTTCATTATATCATGCAAGTTATTTAACAACCTCCCTATTGACATACGTATAATAACAACCCTATCCTCTTTTTTGAAAAGGATAAACTGTTGGCTTCTCGGTTTCGAACACAATAATATTACTTTTTTTTCGTCATAAATTTAGCTATTAATGGTTAATTTTTGAACTACTGTCTTAAACTTGCCTTTAATTACTGTTCAATTGTTATTATATTTTTAATTAATGATTAGTTTTCTGGATTACTTTCTTTACTTTTTCCTTTAATTACTACTCAATCTGTTTTTGTATTTGTATTAAATTTGTTCACCCCACAATGAATTATTTACTTTGAAGTAGCGTTAGCTCTATTTTTTTCTTTCATAAAATAAAAATGCTTCTAACTTATTGCTTTCATTTTTTTAAGCTAAGTTTTGAATAAAAATGTATGTACATATAAGTTATGTTATAAAATGAGAATAATAATACAAAAAAAAAAAATGTACGTAAGGCTCCGCTTGTGCACAGACATACTGTCATTTGGAGTTTGCTTAGATTGCTTGCACTTAAACGCATTTGCTTTATTTAATATATTCTCAAGACTAACTTCAATATGATATCTTAGAGCTCTTTACACAATTTCTAAGTGGCTGCAATGGAATTATCAGCTGTTTGTTGTTAGTTATTATTTTAGGATAAATGCATGTTTATGTTCTTCTACTGATAATGTAAACGTCGATAAGTGCATTTGCGTTTCAGCATTGATACGGCATCCGATGATAAGCATGGGTTGTTTTGGTGTGTATAAAGTTTTTAACCACGCGCAAATAAAAAAATAACTGTCTAAGGTAGTTTTCTTACCGTATCAGCCTTAAAGCTGGGATGTAGTAGATACTGCGAGGTTGAAGGCCCTGTTTTTTCTCAATACCCTTTTTGCACGAAAATAAAGTTAAGTAAGTTAAGTTTCATTAACTCTTTCTTGAATATTAAATTTCCAGTTTAGTAATCTGTTAAAAATAAGACCCACATACTTGGCTGTATCGGAAAAGACTAATCTGGTGCGGTTGATTGAAGGAAGGACTATGATCGGCGACAGAATAATCTGTCAAAATTTTGCTGCAAGAGTTATTTAGTGGTATGAAGATGCTTACTTGATACGGCTATAGCAACGTCATACGCCACTCTGTTACCACCCGCTTCCAGGTATATCAGTAATTCATTAATCACTAAGTTCCAGAGAAAGGGCGTAAGGATACCTCTTTTAGCAGAAGCCCCATCAAGTTTGGAGTTGATTATCCTGCTATGTAGCATAAGACTGAACTCCCCTAACTTCAGACTTGATATCGCAGTCGTGATTACGGATGCGTTGATATTGTTAAAAGCACCTTCTTTTTCCAGAAACGCGACCATTATGTACTCTTTATAAAGCAGGTATTAAATGTTTAAAAACGTCACGAAAGCCCTCTTATTTCAAAAAAGACAATTACTATTTTGAGGACTTTAATTTCCTGAAATTATTTATATATGTTATCTTAGTATGTATTACAATAATTTACAATTCGGATTCCTACGTTTAGTTTTATTTTTATTATTTATTTATTTTTATTTTATTGTTTTTTTTTTTAACTTTTACTTTTTCCTTATAGTTTTAACCTATATACGATGTGACAACTGTTGCTGCGCGTGGTCTTGCCCAAAAGCACTCCTTTTTTTCTCAATATTATGGCCGTCTACTTTCCGGGTCTCGTAAATATACCTTTCATCTTTTTACCACAGCGCTTCTGGTTTCACCATCTTTGCCTGGAATGGTCTTGAGGATTGTTCCTCCAGGCCAACAGTTCTGCGGACTGTCCGGATCTGTGATGACGACGATGTCTTCTTCCTGGATCTGCTTTGTGAACGCGTACCATTTTGTTCGTCTAGTTAAGTCAGGAAGATATTCATTAACCCATCGCTTCCAAAAGCGATTCGCAAAATATTATCGCTTAACTCGCCTGAAGTTTTTTCACCATTTGACGACCCAAGCAAAAATTGGTTGGGTGTCAAAGCCTCATCATTTGCATTATCTAGGGGAACATAAGTAAGGGGTCTAGCATTTACAATTCTCTCTACCTCAGCTAACATAATCAGTAGCAGTTCGTTCGTAGGCTTTCTTGTTGGTATAATGTGACTTAAGGTTTTCTTCACGGATCTAATTAGCCTCTCCCAACTCCCACCCATGTGGGGTGAAGCGGGTTGAATAAAGTTCCATTTTAAATTTGGTGCGACGAAATTTTCTGCCAATTTTTCTGCGTCGATATTCTGCAAAGCCTCCTTCAGTTCGTTGCTCTCTCCCCGAAAATTGGTACCATTGTCGCTGAAAATTTCTAAGGGCCATCCCCTTCGCGCAATAAATCGCTTCAACGCCATTATGCATGAATCGGTAGACAGCGTACACGCAACCTCAACATGCACCGCGCGTACAGTCATGCATGTTATTAGCACTCCCCATCTCTTCTCTGAATGTCTCCCTACAGCAACGAGTAGCGGCCTAGTGAACGGCTGCAGTCTCGCTGGTGGAAGGTTCCCCATTATCGGTGGCTCTGGACGACATCGGATGTTTTTACAAAATTGACATTTTTTTATTTTTATTTTTTTAAGTAAAGATCTAAGTCTTGGTATAAAAAACTTTTGGCGTAATTCGTTGATAACTGTTTCATCGTTTTGGTGACAAAATCGTTCATGATATGCCTTTATGATCAACTCGGTAATGTAGTGTTCATTTGGTAAAATTATTGGCCGTTTTGTGCTGAGAGATATGCCATAAGCTGCATCAATACGACCTTTTATTCTCAGTATTGAATTTTCATCTAAATAGGGTGAAAGCTTATACAACCTACTCGTCCTATCGACTTTGAGCCTTCGTTCATTGGTGCTATTACTTCTACCGTTAAGAGCTGCGACTTCGTCGGCAAAAACTTCGTGTTGACACATCTTGACGCAATAATGTTAGGCTTTCAAGAAGTCAATACAGATCAAACAATTTGCAGTTTTTGAGTTTGTCTTCTTTTTTGAGATATTTCGGATGAAACGAAAAACCTGTGCCATGCTTCGTAAAAGTCGTTTCCACTCGCTAAACTCGTAAAACATCAATAATAGCTTCAAACTTCATGCCATGATGCATGTGAACATATCTTACTTCTTCAATTGATGGTTCTATCTGATAAAATTCTTTGGGCCACTTGTCGCTTGGTTCATATAAAAATGTTGGTTTTGTACCATCGGCTATCGGATCGAAACTCTTTAATACTTTGCCACTTAGTCGCTTCATCGGCGACATTAGCTTTGCTCGAAATCCACCTCCAGTTTCTTGCGTCGGTCTCTCCGAGGATTTCACCGGAAAGCAACGAACTGTTTATATTTCCTGTGGTCGGAGTTGATCCAACTCAACACAGTTCTCGAATCCGTCCAAAAATACTTCTGTGTTATTTTTATTGATCATTTTTGCTAGTCTTACTCCTCAGACTGCTGCTTCTAGTTCTAATCTGGGTATTGACATTACCTTCAGTGGAGCTACCTTCGTTTTGGAGGCTATCAAGAAATTTTGAATCATATTTCCATTGTCAGTCCGAAAATATCCCACAGCATCGTAAGTCATTTCACAAGCATCGACAAATATATGCATTTGAACTGAACTGTCTCCTTTTAAAGAAAGCTGCTTGGCATACGGTCTTTCTATGATGATGTTCTTTATTTTTGGTATAAACCTTTTCCATCTACTCCATTTTTCAGAATGTTTGGGTTGGATCTTTTCAACCCACTCAATTGCTGAGCTCCACACTTCCTGCAATAATATTTTTAGCAATACTAAAAAGTTAGCAATCAAACCCAAAGGATCAAAAACTGTCATTACAATTTTTAAGAGTTCCCTCTTTGTTGGCCACGAATCTTCATCCAGAACATCGGAATGAGCAGTGTTAGCTTTGATCGCAAATGAGAAGGAATCAATCAAAGGTGACCACCACATACCGAGAACTTTCTCGGGACCGGACATAATATTCCTGGTACTAATGCTTTTTTGTAGCTGGCAGTTTTCTCTTTTAGTGCACGTAGTACCTTTTTCGAATGTCGAAACCGGTAGTTTGTGGTGTTTATAACTACACCCATCAACACCGCATGTTTTTTCTAAACGGCACCGATTCCTTCCATGTTGCCGAAGGCATGTACAGCAAATTGTGTACCGCTTGACAGTTTCCCATTTATCGTTCAGGTTTAGGTTTAAAAACGTTTGGCACTTTTCAACCGAGGAACAACATAAAGTGCAAAGTGGGCAGACTTTAGTTTTAGGCGATTGTGAATGCGAGCTATGGTAAACGTTAACTAGAGCTCTGGATGGATGTCTTTCGGTTCTCGATGATGACAAGCAATTTCAGCTAACCATTCACTAAATACGACGAGGATTACGACGCCCTTGCTCTTGCGGTAACTACACTATTCTAGACGTATTTGGGGTGGTAATCTGTCACCAAATTCTCGAAGTAGAGATGGGTTTGCTAAATGTTCGTGTAGCCCAGTCGCTGCCATAACGGCGCATGCGCTATCAATAAACAATGAGAATTCGATTATCGATTGCAGATTCTCCATCCGTGGTAATGGTTCTTTTCTTATTTTCTTTATGATGTCGTCGATTATATCTTCGGGACGGCCGTAAAGCGGATGGAGTGTTTTTAATGCGCCTGGAACTTGTTCGGGAAAAAACAACCTGTTACCTACTGTTTTAAGTGCATCACCTTTTAACGAACTTTGCAGTCGACGCAGGTTATCACTGTTTGTGTACCCACATGTGATCGTTGTGCTGTTAAACCAGCTTATGAAACGTGGCCACTCTTCGATCCGCCCACTAAAGGTCACATGCTCTTTTGACATAATTTGTCTGGCTGCTAATTGCTGTTTGTTTGGGACATATGCTTCTACTGACAGGCTCGTGTTAAGCAGAGATGCTGCAGTTCTTTCGCCTACATGTCCGTTGTAGGTGGATGTGTTAGCAATGGAAGGATGCGCTGCTGTCTGATTTAAGTTTTGTTGCTGCACTATTGAATATGTTGGGTTCTCCTGGTTAGAGCTGAATGTGCTGTTCCATATCGATTTATTTGTGTCACCGCCATCACCTCGAGTTTTTGTTGTAGCTGCCTTAAGATTGACAACGGGGTTGGTTCCATGCACGAAGGACACTGCTGAGATCGTTTGAAAGGGATTATCATGTTGCACATCTGGTATTTCTGTCGGAATGGTACCATCATCTTCGCTGTCGAAGATGGAATTTGGCTCTCTCAGCATAGCGTGCTTCTTCTGCAAATATTCTTTGTCGCGCTTCTCTTGCAACAGCCTTTCTTCGTCCAGTTGTTCAAGGAACAGCGCACGTTTTTTTGCTGATGATGCTTTTATATCCTGTTTTGTAGCAGTAACGTCAGATTGGTGTTTCTTCGGTGGGGCAATCGTCGATTGATCTGAACGAGTAGCACCGTTGTTGTGATCTGCCGACGTCTGCGGTATGGTCGAAGAAACAGTTTCATTGGTGATTGGTTGCTGTCTTCAAGATTGGAGTCGCCTGGAACCTTCTCTATGAGTAAAGTTCGGCATTTTACGCAGTTCCAATCATGATTTTGAATGTCGTCATCGACACCGAAAAAGGAGTAATGGTACCAATCGTCGCATACGTCGCATTGTACCATGGAATCGCTGTCCTCATTTTTGCACGCTTTGCAATTAGTGGGCATGGCGGATTAGGGGTTTTGACGCGGAAGACGGAGGCAGAGAGAATATAAATACTAAAGAACTTGACCTACCTTACGTTCCCTTGACGGCGGTGCTTCTTTAGCTGGTTGTGGTTAACTTTGTAACAACAACGATGTTAATGCTGTGCCGTTGCGACGAGTTGCTCCTTGTGGTAATAGCTGGCTATGTCTGCATTTTTTGATGCGGTGAATTGCTCCTTGCACCAGTGGATGACAATGTCTGCGTTTTGGCTGCGGTGAATTGCTCTTTGCAGCACTAAATGCTTGATGACGATTTACTTTTAGCTCCGGCGAGATATTCCTTGCAGCAGAAACGTTTGCAACAGTTGTAAACGAAACTAAAGATTATGAAATGTTTAAAAAGGTCACGAAAGCCTTCTTAGTTCAAAAAAGACAACTACTATTTTGAGGACTTTAATTTCCTGAAATTATTTATATATGTTATCTTAGTATGTATTACAATATTACAAAACAATTCGGATTCTTATGTTTAGTTTTATTTTTGTTATTTATTTATTTTTATTTTATTAGTTTTTTTTTTAACTTTTACGTTTTCCTTATAGTTTTAACCTATATACGATGCGACAACTGTTGCTGCGCGTGGTCTTGCCTAAAGCACTCAATAATATGGCCGTCTACTTTCCGGGTGAAATGTGCTGCCACCTTCACGCCGTATTTCCATGTCAAATCCTGCCAGGTTTGGCAACAGCAGGTATTGTTCGAGGTAGCTAGTCAGTGAATGTATACCCATTTCCACTGACTTTCTTTTACAATAGGCATGTTGAGCCGTGGACAATAATATCAGGTAGTCGTTCTAGAGTTTTCAGAAGGAAAGATCATAGACTTTAAAATCCGAGGTCCTTTGGAACAACGTGAGAACATTTTCCGGCTTTAAGAATAAAAGCTTTATTAGCTTCTCTCCATGACAAGGGAATGTGGGTCATTTCTACGGAGATCTTTATGATATTCTCTAGCATTGGCAAAAAGATATCTAAGGACCTTTGTAGCTCGGCTGTATGATGTGAAGTTATGCAGCCCCCAGGGTAGCTTGTCCTGTCTCAGACCGTGAATTTTAATCGTACTGCTGAGGTTGTTTCTGGCCGTGAATATGGAGGTACCTGGAAAGTAGGTTTCCAGTAGCAGATTCAGTAATTTATCACTTTAGTTCAAGAGCCATCGGTTATTTTTCAAACAGCTAGGAATCGTAGGATTAGTGGAGAGGATTTTTCTTCGCGGCAGTGCCTCAAAGGTTTCCGTTGTTTTGTCACAGAATGATATACAGAATTGTCGCTTTGCCTTCTTCAGTTCTTTTTATTATATATTTTGAGGGATTTCTACTATGAGTCCCGGTGTGTCACTTTTCTTATGCTTTTTGTTTGGTTAAACTTTTTCCTGCAAACGTTTCTAAGCGGTCTTAGCGGTTTTTTCCCTTAAGGTTGAATAATGGCAAGAAACTTGACTCTTGAAGCTTGAAGAACTTGAAGCTTGACTCTCATCACAAGCTCGTTGGTGTTACATGGAAGCCTTAAGGGTTCAGAGGAGAGTGGTTCTAAAAGTGTCCCTTTGTATTTTGTCCATTCAGTTTTTCAATAATTCCGGAATGCTAGTTGGCGTAGAGGAGCAGCATTCAGACTGAATTAGGTATATCTGTGATCTGAAAAAAAGTATCCAGACGATACTGCCTAGTTCGTTCAATGCGCCAACTCATATTAATTCATCCACATACATATGTAAGAAAGTAAGTTTTCCTTATTTTCGATTTTTTGGTATCTGCTTTAAACCCAAATGGCTTGAAAGAAATGGACAAAATTCTAAGTATTCTAAAAGCCACTTTAAGCAGCATGAGTACAATAAATACCAGTGAATCAAAGTGTTGTCCCATAAGGCTAAAACATGTTATCATGGATCCATCTGGCATTGATACAATTTTTTGGAGCAATATCGCTGACAATAATTCAGGGCAAACGACTTCTGACCACTTAATATACGAGCATTTACATATGTACACTGACTCACTGATGTTACTGGAACTGAAAACTGAACAAATTAATGGGTGAAAATTTGAATATAATTGCTGAGAATCTCATACAGAAAAACATTTGAATTTTGTACAAAACGCGCCTAGAGGACTTCCTGCTGACAGAAAAATTATCAAATCACGCAAATGGACTATAACACAATGGTAATCTGCAAATGTAAAAACATCTGTATACGATTTTAATCGACTACACAATATAATAACAACGACAACTTAAAAGTAAAAGTACCTTTATTATGTAACCATACATACATACTCGTAAATACATATAAGGCATGTGCATTTGATTGCCAAACCTGGTGTTCCCTAATTCCTTTATTTTTACAACCCTGATTCCAGTAGCCCGCAACCACATGACCGTAAGCAAAAATTGCTCACTAATTACCTAGACATGATTATTTAGTACCAGCCAATCAACAGAGCCCGGTAAAGAGCTACAATATAACAGAAGGCATCCTTTTAAGCTGCGGGCGATATCTGATTCTAACCCTAATAACTTAGATATTTGAGTAGATTTTACAACTCAACTAAACAAAGTTGCAAATAACAATCATGACAACTACGGAAAGAGGGGGTTAATGCGATCAAAATAACATCAGAGTACTTATGGCTGTAAGGTTGTTACGGAAATCGTACATAGGGATATGGATACTTAATCACGTGACTTACACGCGCAAGCAATAACTAATAGTATAGCACTGTAAAAGTACGAGTTAATAACGTCATTACCATCATCTACGAATACATCCCTTAATGATGTCATCAATAACAAATCAATTCAATTTCTCCAAAGAGGATAATCTACGAGTACATACGAGTACTCATATTTTAGAATACGTACAAGGTCGGGAGCAATTTTTTCAAATGAGGTAAACGCGCATGGTTAGCATCCGATGTTTTCAAAAGGATTAAGTCAACAGGTTTGAGTGGGATTTGATTGTAGTTACAACATAAGTTGGTAACAGCTTACATATTACTCATATTACTGATTTTCCGTGGATGAAATGAGCTGAATGTCAAATAGCTCAAGTCTTAAAAGAATTTAATTGTGTCCACTGCCGCAAGCAATCCTGGTAATCAAATTGCATTTCAATTCGAATTATGTCAAACTTTATATGTACGAGTATTTACGGATTTGCTTATTTAATACATACATATGTAGATCAAGGCATAGGGTTTAATTTTTAATCCTTTTTTTTTAATTTATTTTTTATATTTTTAATTTATTACTAAGCTTACGACTAAAGTTATTTAACACTTAACTCATATATTAGTTTTCTATTATTGGAACTTAAAACAACCTAGACCACGTAGTCAGGAGGGCTAGCATTTATCATCATATTGATTGCGTGTCCAGGCGTCTGACAGTCGTTATCGTAAGTCCGCACCATCGCAGCTTCAAGTTTTGATAGAGGTCGTAAGCGCCGATCACTCCTGGGAGTCAGAGCTGTAAAACAATGCAATAATTTTAGATTGCATTCAACGAATTCAAGTTTATGATTTCAACTTCATGATTCGAAAAGTTGGATAGGATCACCACTAATTTAGCGTTCAAGAGATTGCACTAATTGTTTGTCCATTTAATTAAACCCACCTTTTTTCTACACTCACTTGTGTTCTGGGCATAATCATAGCGCCTCAAATACGGCCCTCAGCTGTCTTAATCTCTTTCGTAATTGCAGTGACTCTTCCTCAAATGCTCTGTGCTGATCCATTCTTCTAATGGTTAAAGGATATAATTGCATTGTATTGTTTGCTACAACAAAGTTTTATGTTTTATTTTTTTTTTATTGTATTTGCTTTAAATTGTATTACCTAACTTTTGAGTTAAATATGTACTATAAAAGACAAAGTCTTACTTGTATTCTTTCCGAAATAAAAATGAAAAATGAAAAGGTGCTGCACCCTTACAACAGCACGGATTTAACATTGGAAAGGAATACTCGTAGTCGTAGCTTGGCCCTCAAGCTGATTACGTTGCTTTGCCATCATGAAGAACATTTCAAACGCAGACTTTGCTTTGGCGATTCGGTTAACAATATCCTGTTTAGTTCCATCCTCGATATTGGAAGCTCTATACTTTCTCTACCAGTTGTCCAGCAGTGCTAACTTGAGTAAATACCGAGGTTGATAATTTTGGTTTTGGCAGTGTTAATCTTCAAACCCACGAAATTTGCCTCTCTTTTCACTTTTGATGACATTTGGAGCAAATCCATAATCCTGTGAGAAAATAAATAAATGTCGTCAGCGTAATCCAGATGTTTGAGTTAAGATGTTAGATTCCAATAAATTCATACAATTACTACTATCGGCGATAGAAATCAACCTCCTCGGACCCAACTTTGAATCTCCAATTCCTCTGAAAACTTAGTATTTCTTTCGTCTGAAGTAGTTCACCTTAGATAGGGCTTGCCAACGCGACTGAGACCCTGATTCCTCTTTTGAGAGAGGAATTTTACTAGTTGTAGGAAGACTATGGCATACTACAAGCTTGCTATTGCCAGGGGTGTAAGAATCGGTAGGAATATGGCTTGCCACAGTCTTGCCACTCCTTGGATTTTGGTCTTGATTTTGGCTCATTGCGTACCACAATGTGCGTGCATCATGAGTGTCACAGTTTAACCATTTCTCAAAATTGCAAGAACCTTGCCAGTAGTCGAGTCATCATATTAAATAATTACCAGTCTTAGGTTTTTTTTTTTTTTTTTTTGGTGATTAGAAACCATTAGGGATCTCACGAGTAGCGAGAGAAAAAGAATGGTCCATCTGCACAGAGATACGCTGTACACATATAAGGTTAGCTAGCCCGGAAAAATTGTCGTTCAGATTTTAGGATGAATCATTATGTCATTGAAAAGGTTGCTAGGCTGATTTATTTTAATCACATTGGAAAGAAATATAAGGGATCGATAGCGCATAAATAGTCAAGAAACATGTGGAAGAGCAGCTTTGAGTAAAGAGAAATCCTGTTGAAGTGTCAAAGATTGAAAGTTAGTTATTCAAAATTTCGCACCCATAACAAAAAACTGGTACAAGGAGCTTTTTAACTAATAAGAAGTTTTGAAAGGGGTAGAGTAGTGTGACATCCAGAGCTAGCGCAACATTTCATATTCCTTGCCAACTGAAGTGTTGACGTAGTTATCCCACTTTAAGCTCCTAGATTTTTTTTTCGTTGTGAACATACTCGATTTTTGAGCCATTTAACACAATATCTGGCGAAGTTCAAGCGATTTTTATATATGACGATATAATTTGAGACGCTGGTTCTTTTCTAACCTCTATCAGGCCAAGAGTGCAACTTCGATAGAATTGGACGTCATCAGTATGCATTTGAATAGATATAGTCATAACAAGGGGGGAATTTCATTTACGTGAAAGGAGAAGAGGTCCCAGAATGCAGCCCTTTGGAACCCCTCTAGTATTATTTATAAAGTCACACGATTTTTGGCCCACTGCGATAGCTTATTTTCTAAGCTTTGAAATATTCAAAATTTTTCCTGGATTAAACTTGAGATTGATCGAGAATTGGATCCTACATCAATCCTAAAGTTCTGATAATTTCTGTCTGGTGAAATTTTACTAACTTTTCTTTAATGTTCACCTGAAATATATTTCGTAAAATATCTGGGTCATTTGCACAAAATTTACTGAACCCAAAATTAACTTTTCGTAAATGTCTCAGATGACATCTTTGTCCCTACCAGGAGAACGTCGACATACTTTTTATTTGATTCCCAATGATTTCCGATGTCCTTTTGTGTTCCTTTTGATTGTCATTTGAAAGTTTAACAGGGCACCTTGTTGCTAAGAAAGATGCGGAGGCTAACCCATACGTCAGTGTGTTGAGCCTACATGTTCTCAGATATTTACCCCGAAGAGATGTCCAGTGAATCAACTGGAACCCTTTATCTTCCGATCTTACAAATTGTATGATGATGACCTTGAATAACTCCTCGCAGTTATATTCTTCAATATATGGGAATATCATGCTACCAGAATTTTATGACAATTTTCTCCAATGAGGATAGATATGGTTTGGTGGCAATGGTGCAAACGGCTAGCGTACTTGTCCATTGAACGCCAGCTGCAACCATCCAACCAAGGCAGATGAGATGTCCAACCGAATTGTAGGCACATGAGCACTCACTTTGGATTTTTTCCCAAAATAAGTTCTTCATTCAATGGAAACGGCAATGAATGAATTGTCCCAGTTCACTGAATTGAGTTCGTTACTTTGTTGATAGTCTGTAATGCGGAATAAAATACTGACTTGCCTTGACTTTGCCTTGAAATTGAAGTTCTTGACTTAAATGTAAGAGAGGTAGCAAACAAAGCTTCCAGTTCCGCTTTTTGGTGTCTTCAAATTCTGTGGATAGGCCCAGTGTCTGCACAAGTGAATCTGATATAAAATAGAACTGGAATTCTGAATCTAGTAACACACGGCAAGGAATGTGTTCACTGGTTTTTTTTCTCGTCTTTGTTGCCGGATTTTTAAAAAACTGGTCCAGTATGGGGCTGCTTCTTGTGTTGTCCAACACATATAGTCTGATTTTTCCGGTCTAGTTTTTACAACTTGATGAGACCCAACTGTTTGTGAACCCTAAATTTTAAATCGTTGCATTGATCCTTTAATCGCATCATGAACCCTTTTAATAGCTGTGCGGTCCCAGTGGCAGTAAGCAATCCCTGTAGTCGATTTAATTGTGCCATAGAAAAAGCCGTTTATTGTTATAGCGATCAACAAATGTTTTCCACATTATTACATAGTTGTGAGTTATCTACAGCCAACTGCTGATGATGCTATGCGCATTTCTTACAACGTTTGCTCTTAGAATATATAAATTGTAAGCGTTAGATATTGGTTGATCGGTCGCACATTGTAAAAAAAATATCGGACTATGCGAGTAATTGGACTGACTTTTGAAATATTGTATCTCTTGTATTGGCGCGTGAGTATTGCACAATTCTTTCAAGAATGATGTCAAAGAACTATGTTAGCATGACAACGCATCGCATTATCTAAATTCTTTTTTGACATCAATAGTCTCGGTGAGTTCTTAACTGACGTTAATAGAGCAGCGTGCATCGTTCAACGTCATCCTGCATATTGCTGTCATACCCTCCTTAAAATCGAAGAATAGGTGGTGTATATCAGTCAGGCCGACGACTCCAGCAGCTTGGGGGTGGCCGTGGTGTAGTGGTATATGCATAGACTCCTCAAGCAGAGGGTCGTGGGTTCGAATCCCGTGCGAGGCAATTCTCTGGAAAAGTCTTTTCATAGAATTTGTATGTAGTTATATGAAAATCCCGTCGGCGTCTGACATGAAGGCATAACACTGATGTTGGAGTGGTTGCTGGCTGGGCTAAATGTAACGTACTGACAACTAGCACGTACTTAGACCCACTGGTTGAAGATGCACTGGCTTGTCCCGTCCAGTTTGGTAAACCACCCTGTGGGAAAAATATAGAAACCTAATACAACTAAGTTTTAAACTACTACACCACCCCCGCCCGCACCCTGGAGAAAAGGAAGTAAAAGGGTATTCATATCCCCTTGGTGCGCTCGCGGGATTATATAAAAAAAAAAGATATGGCTATATTCACTTCGTCCAGGTCGGGCTTAGGGAATTGCTAATCTACATCGTTCAGGTTAAAAGGTGCATTCTGCTTGACAGAAATGCTCTTTCCAAGTCTTCAGCATCGACTGCGACGGTGTTCACTTGTTCGTCTCTACATGCTTCGGTTCTGAGCTTCTGTCCGTGACATGTTTATTTTACCATTTGGTAAAACTTCCGAATCTCATTCCTGGAGTATTGTCTCTCAATTTCCTCTACTGCGCTCCTTTTTTTCCTCCTGCGAAGCCGGTGTTCGTCTCTCTTCTTCTGATCGTAGAGTTCATGAGCACCTCTAGTCCTTCTATCCAGCGCCGAATTGTATGCCTCTTGCTTAGCTGCATGTATTTGCCCGCATACGTTGTCAAATCTGTAGCCGAATTTAAATGACCTCTTAAGAGATTAAGGGAGAATCGATCGTAAAAAGAGTTGGCGATCTCTTAACATCAAACTTACTTACGGGATACACCTTGGCTACAACAAGGCAGTGGTCCGAATCGATGTTGGTCGCTTGGAACATTCGTATGTTAAAATTTTTCAAGTCCCTTGTGAATATCGAGATGTATGAACCGCATGCCAGCTATGACAATGTTTCGCCTGGCCACAAAGTCGATTAGCCTGAATCCGTTATTGAAGTTTGTATCATGCAGGCTAAACTTTCCCGCAGTGCTCCCAAAGATTTCACTCTTGCTAGCTTTGCATTAAAATCACCGACGACAATCTTAGTATCATAGCTAGGTCTCGTAGTTCTTGTTCAAGAGCTCGTAGAAGCCATCTTAGTTATCGTCGTTTTTCTCTTACATATGTGATAACATACATTACGAGACGCTTGTTCACATGCCGGAAACTCAAGACATCTTGCCTAAGTCTGCTTTTAACAACGAAAACGCATCCAAGTAAGCGCTACTTTTGCTGTCGATAACAATCACCGTAGTAGATGCTGCACTTTTTCAACCTCTTTTTGTCCGGCCAATGCCATTGCATTTCTTGCATGGCGGTGATATATATAAATATATTTTTATTATTATTATTATTATTTTTTTTTTTTTTTTGATTATTATTTATTTACTTCAGATTGCATTATAAATGGTGGTTACCTGTTAAGCTTGATGCTTTTCTGTGTAAAGATGTTTTAGAAGCACCTGATCAGATGTGGGCTCTTATTTTGGGCGGATGAATGCCTTATATATTGAGGCCAGATTAGATGGGGTGAAATATTTCTTACATTGCTTGAGGAAACTTAGACATTTCGCAACATTTTTGACGACATCGAATAGGTGGTCATTTCAACATAATTTGTCACTGCACATACACCGACAACAGAAAGTTTTTCAGTTTTGAAATGGCTGGGTATTTAAATTTTGCTTTAATGATAGCAGACAGCATTGAGTTTTGGGAGCATTAAATTCTAGTCTGTTGATAGTTCCCCAGTTATTTAGCTGTTAATATCGAAATTTAGTGAGCTAAACATACGCTGCCGTTACCGTTCTGCAGCCGAAGAGTACTGTCATCAGCAAAGAAATATATTGGATTAGAAGTAGCAGACAAGAGATCATTGATGAAAATTAAAAAGACTGTCGGAGACAGAAAAGAGCCCTGGGGCACACTAGCAATTATTTTGTGAATATCAGGCTTGAAATCATCCAAGACAACTTGAATTGAATGAGTCGAATGTTGGCCTCAAGCTCGTCCAAAGTGGTTGGCTTGTAAGCGTAGACTAAGTAAATGATGACTACCGACCTCACGACGAAATTCGCGTTTCGTATTTACAACTGAGCCGGAATTTCAATAAAAATTTTCAATAATTTCAGCACGTTCGGCAAGAGTAAAACAATGCATGATGGAATGACAAATTACTAAATATTTGACAGCTGCTGTAACATAATAATTGAAAAAACTATCATTCCTATCTGGTCACCCTTTCATATCTCTTCTTTGGAAGTTTTCGTTTACATATATTTGATATTATACTTAGTAATTGAGCTATACATTTATTACTTCAAGTAACAATATTAAATACCTATTCATTTTCAGAATGGAAAATATATGAAAAATTTCACTTTATAAAATGGTTGGTAAAAAATATTGCTTAAGATATTTTTTGCGTTTTTAAATTGTGGATGTTTTTTTTAAATTCGTGGTTTAATATTGCTGGTAAGAAAGCTAGGTTGTTATTTCCTGTATTTGTTGTAGAATTTTGGAGTTCCCAAAAATCCCTGCAGCCGGCTTCCAGTGTTTAGGGTATAAGGTGTTGGCTGCTGAATTCTTAGGTCTTCATAATAGTCTAAGATAGCTCTCTAGAACCTTAAAATCAGCATTATTTAGTCGTAACGGCATGTCCCAAAGCTAGTAAGCTAGTATCTGGTACACAGACGTATCCAAAACAAATGAAGGAATTGGAGCCGGAGTATACTTGCATTAAGATATTTATTTACGCTAGTATGAAAAAAAAATTTATATTCTCTCCGACAGCAGAGCAGCTTTACTTACAATCAACGCCTTTGAGATAAAATCAAAACTGGTCTAGGATTGGCTTCAACTCCTACAACTACTGGCCACTACAAATAAAGTTTATCTAATTTGGGTACCAAGACACAGCGGATAATAAGAACACATACTAAGTGACTGCAATGGTTTAACCAAATCACGTGAACGTTGCCTAGGTAAATTCTACCTTGAAGCGGCGGCGTAGCTGCCAACTAACCTAAAGATGAAGCCGAAGATGTAATCGAAGATATCACAATAGCCCACCTGTGCCCGCAGTGATCTCTCACAATAATCTTATCTTAGCGCGATTCCACATTTGAGTAGTTCACCTACTTCTAGACTTATAGCATTGACTGTCATTTAAGATACGCCATGGCAAACATTGCGCTCCATAAACTTGATATGAGTTTGTTGATGTGATCTTGCCGTAGGAAGTGCTCTTCAATTATAACTCTTAGGTACTTAATGCTTTTCAGTAATTCCAGAGGATCAGTTCTTGGAGTTGCGGAACAGTCTTCATTTCGAAGGTATATATGTACAGCAGTTTTTTGGTTGGAGAGCGAACGTGCATGAATGTGTTTTTTTCTTCGCGTTAACTACGAAACCATTACTATGACACCAACTCGAAAGATTATGAAACTCTTGTAATATGATATTTTGGATTTGTGATTTACAATTGCTATATTGTCCGCTTATACAAAAATCGTACTTCATCCAGAAACGCAAGGAAGTTCATTTGTAAAAAGTCTGAACAATAAAGGTCCTAATTTCGAGCCTTGTGAAATACCGTAGTAAGTATATAATCTTTAATTTATTGTTCACTTTCGCTGTTCTTCCGAACAAATTACTTCCCATCTGTTTTCCAAAAGGTCCTTTTATACCGACTTAACAATTATTAACGCTTCAATAAGCTTATTGGGAATTATCATTTGTATGATCGGTGGTAATTAAGCCACGTTTAGTTTTAGGTCAATGGCTCTTACGTTATCGGCTCCTGGATTGTTGCTCGCATTTAGACCTCTAAGCATAGTGTATACTTTCATTTCCCTGGAAGTATGTGTAACATATCGACTTTGGTGACTAGTTATTGTTATCGCAATCATGAATAATTTTAGATGCTTATTTAGGAACTTGTTCAGCAAATTCCTCTGTGGTTTTTGGCATTGCAGTTTTTCAGAAAGTTTTTTGCAATCACTACGTCTATCAATTTATTTTTCCTCCCTTAGGAGGAAAGTACTTATTATATTTTATTTTCATCTTATAATGTTGTTGTTTGTATAATATATTTTTGCTTATAGCGTTGCGAATCTGTTTATACTTGGTATATTTCATATGTTTTGCACTTCGGATTACTCTTCCATCTTTACATCCCGAATTGTTTTCTGCGTAGAATAATTAATTTAGATGCTATCCAAAGCTTTTTGACTGTTGTTCCTGTTTGCCCTTATATTTTTAGATTGGTCATATATATTGTTAACTTTTTCCCATAAAAAGATAATAGAGGCACTCAACATCTTGTTCATTACAGAATTCTGGCCAATTCGTTTACTGTGTAAGTTCGTTAACTTTACACTGGTTGAGACCTACAAGCATTTGCTCGGTAACTACACGATCCGCTCCTGTAATTGTGAAATAAATTGTTGCAAAGTGGTCGGACAAATCAGAAATCAGACGAAAAAAGATGCGCTTCAGTGATAAGGTGTCTACAGTACCAGCACCCACCACGTCAGCGTCGAGTACCTGCAGCCTGAAGCAAGCGTAAGCTGGACATTTAGAGAGATAGTGCTCCGCGGTGTCGTCATCACATTCGCAGCAAGCATCGCAGGATGTTGTGTCACCTATGTCCAGCACATTTAGGTGCTTTGCAAAAGTGTAATGACCTGTCACGACGCCAGTAAGTATCCAGCAGTCTTTCCTGTTGAGGGGCAGCAGAAAGATTGCTGACCACATAGAAAGGTCGGAAAGCATTGGTTTGGTCTGCCTACATCCCGGGGAGCTTTGCCATCTGCAGTTGTGCTCATATGAAAACCAACTGTCAATGGAAGCCTTAACTGAGGACACAGGTAACCCAACATAGGTTCGGGTGCTGAAAAATTGTCCTCTGAACCATGCCTGTTGTACCAAAGAACACTTCTTTTTAGTCGAAAGATAACTTTGAGAGTGCAGACCATGATATGTATATTAAGGGGACGGAGATTTATCAATGCATCTAGAGCGGAGACAGGAGTGCTAGGGAAAGACCCCATGCATCCGAGACTAATCGATCTTTAGATTCTAGTAGTCTAGTCCACCAGATAACCGACGCATAGGATATAATGGTGTGTATATCCAAAGGGCCCTTCTCGGTGACAGGCCCCATGTCTTGCCGATAGCTCCTCTGCACTGCCAGAACATGCTTAGTCCAGAGAAGTTTGTTATCTAGGATAACAACCAAATACTTAGCTTCTAAAGAGGATTGTGAATTTTAGGAACTAGATGAGTCCGACCAGGCAGCTTTCTCTATCTCGTAAAGAGAAAAACCTCAGTTTTGAGAGGATTGTCTGAAAGCCCATTACTAGTGCACTAGTCGTCGATCACGTCTAAGGCTGCCTGCGCTTTAGAGCAGACAATCGCTAGACACGATTCAACAGACATCATTTGCGTATGCCTGTGAGACGACTAACATGCACCAGAGCACTGAATACAGAATTCCACCTTGCAGGCAACACCTGTTTACACCCGCTACCACATATTGGCGTAGCCAGCATCGGCAATCAATGTCCTATTCACCAGCATTGCTTTTATCCACAAAACCAGTGATTTGTCTACGCCGTTTGGAAAATGTCCAAGGCGTATTTCTCCTTGTCGAGTGCGCCTTTAATTCTGCCTGCCAGATTCTGAAGCGCAACCTTGCAGGACCTTCCGAGTTGGTAGGCGAGTTGCATCGCCGACAGAGAATGCATTCGCAAGGCGGTTTTGCGCACATGAATCTCGAATATTCTTTCGATGCTTTTCTGCATGAAGAAAGTCAGACTTATAGCTCTGAAACTTTTAGCGAGCAAGTAGTCCTCCTTTCCAATTTTCGGTACAAAGGCCACTTTCGCTGTTCGCCAGGGATTCGGTATGTATGCCAGTGCCAGGCTAGCAATGAAAATTCTCTTCAGAGTTGCTAGCAGCTGGTCTGTACCTTTTCGTATTAGAACTCTGTAAATACCATCAGTGCCAGGCGACTTGAAGCCATAGAAGGAAGCAACATCATGTTTAATGACCTCATTCGTCACCACAACCAAATCGGCGTGTTGTGTTTTTCAATTCACTACCAGCTTCGTCGACAGGAGCTATTTCTGAACTGGTTTCGATTAGGTTACCTGGGAAGTGAGACTCGAGCATGAGACGGAAGCCTGTGCTTTCAACTCGGTATAGGTACCGTCAGATTTTCTGAGTGGTTCCAGACCGCTTGATCTTCCCCTTTTGAGAACTTTAACAGCCTACTAGTTTCATCGATAATTTCGGTCTTTTCGCAAACAGCTTTTTAAGAGGCGCACTTTGAAGTCGGAATAAGCTTCTTAAAATCTTTTTGCTTTGATCAGTAAAGATTCAAATCTTCCTCCAAATTAGTCTTAAGTGACCTGTTTAGAAGTTTTATAGATTCTATACGAAGACGCTGCAGGTCTGCGTTCCACTAAGAACGGGCGGTCTGCAGGATTTTTAACTAGCTGAACATGCCATTTTGAAACACTTGGTGAGGGTGCCGTTCATGTTCTGAATAGCTTTCTCAAGCTTTTGTTTTGTTTTGAGTCTAGGGAGAGCACTATTGTATTTCCTTAAAAGGGGAAATAGGGTTAGGACAACGTTTTCTCAATGATTTTCATGAATTTTTTATTGTATAAAAAATGAATATAATTTATTGAACCTTTGAGAATATTTCATACATATATTTAAGTATATACTACAAAATTTTTTGAAGAATTTCCTTAAAAAACACCGAAGATATTAGCGACCCCATATTGCAGGTCACAATCAGATTCAGCATTTTTCATACATTCTGGAAGCCGCAATTTTCATCTGAAATCAAAAAAGGTTGGAATTTACTTTTATATATGTCTTTCTTCTATATGATCCGAAATTCTATCACAAAAATAAAAATTTGATTTTTTTACAGGGTTCAAAACAAAAAAGAATGATTTTTTGCCATTTTTTACAACTATTTTGCAAAAAAAAAGCCCAATACTGTGAAAAAAATAACTGTCAATTTTCAAAACGATTGGTTGAAAACTTTTTAAACTAGCGTGTACGCAAGTTCAAAAAAAAAAATCGTTTTAAAAAAAAAAAATATATATGAAAATCCCGTCGGCGTCAACTCTGACAGGAAGACATAACACTGATGTTGAAGTGGTTGCTGGCTGGGTTAAATGTAACGAACTAACAACTAGCGCGTACTAAGAACCCACTGGCTGAGGATGCATTGGTTCGTCCCGTCCAGTTTAACAACCACCTCTGAGAAATATATCGAAACCTAATACACCTGAGTTTCCAACTACTACACCACACGCCTGCGTCCTGGAGAAAAGCTAGTAAAAGGGTATTCATATCCCCTTGGTCCGCGCGCGGAATTATAAAAAGAAAAAAAACTCTCGGCCTTTCCGATCGTTCGTCATAAAGTGGTATTAAACCCCTTAAACATCCGAAACCACAGATGTGTTTATTCCACACCCATGGCTCCTGTATGGATATTATGTACAGACTTGGAATATTGAAGGTTGATTTTAGTACACAGAATAGATGTGTACTGGGGTGGTCGTCTTCTATCCATACTCATTTCGAAACAAAGTGGAAATTAACCGTAAAGTGCAGGTAGCGACTTGAGTCATACCTAGACTTAATGGTGTTGACAGAAGCTTTGTCCAAGCTCAAATCAAGAGAGAAACCGTCCTTTTTTTCCCGATTCCTTCTCTCCCTGTGAGAGTAGATTTTCCACTTTTTAGTGTCAAGTCCAAGGTTCTGGGTATGAAGGCATCAGAAAATCTCCCGTTGCCCCGAAAAACAGAAGATAACGCGCGTCAGGAGTAGGATTTTCGGTACAGATTTGCTCTGCCATTCAATAGTTTGCTGCGTGGTGCACTTCAATCTAAGATTTTCATTCTCCATACCGAAGCCCTCTGCTTGAATGCAAACATTCTCCCCTTTGCTAGCTCCCACAGTTGATTAACACTCAGCATCGTTCCGACTGTTGTCATTGCCAGTGTTCCTAATTAAAAGCACCAGAGAGAAGATAGCAGTATCCTTGTAGGTGCGCTGATCTCGTTCACTTTGGCGTTTCTCGGTGTTTTTGGATGTTACTTCTCCCGACTTGTGTTGTTTGCAACATCGGCTTCCGCCGTATCTTGTGCGCTGAGAAAACTACCACCAGAGTTGTTTCTCAACGGGGATTTCATTGCTTTGGCCGACTTCTTTCGATCAGAGCTAAGACCTTTGTTGGTTGCTGTACAGGCTTCGTCCGGACGTCGCGTGCGTGTGAAACCACCGCTGGTTTTGTTTCTGCCAATGGGTTTGACCGCTACAAGTGATTTCTGTCTGTCAGAGCTGCAGCCTTTGCTGGTGGCAGGACCAGTTTCATCCAGGCATCGTGCGCGGAGAGACCAATTCTCCGAAACTTTCTTCCTCTTTACCCTGTTCGAGGCAGAAGAAGAGGGCGCAGCTTCAGATATGAGAGGTTGATCGGTTTCAGTGGGTGTCACTTCTACCGACCTGCTTCCTTTCTCCGTCGCCGCTGGGAGAGTGAAACTTTTGGCACTTGCGACTTCGACGGCACTTGCCATCTCTTTGCGCCGTGCGTTTGCCTTACGTCTCAGTCGCATCTTTAGCTGCCTATTAGACGGTATTCCTTGAGAGTATATCACTTCTGGAACCCGTTATATCTTTCTGTTTTCCTGAACAATTCGTCAGAAACAGTACTCTGATCAACCACTGGTCTAGTCAGATGGAATTCAACCGTAACAGGCATGGACTCTCCGCTACTTTCTCTCATCGTTCTACCAAACGTGACTTAGAAAGAGCTGCAGGAGACGTCGGTTAGCAGCTTTTAGGTCAGCGCCGAAATGGCGGGGGATTGTATTGTATGCTAATTGGGGCCTCCAGAACCCGGGCCCCGGCCGCAGTCGAAAAGACCACTGATGCGAGTACCACCTGGAATATTATCCTATTTTGTCACCTGACATACATACTGTTAACTATTTTAGTTTAGACGTCATTGGCGTTTACTTCGAAGTAAACTTCTCACCTGTGTTTTTTTCACAACCTTGAGACTTTGACTCTTAATCCTTTCTGCCACGTCGAGGCAGCCAAGGAAAGCATTATTACATTGGTTAATCTTTAAGACGCCATGACTTCTAGATATTTTTGAACTTGAAAATTATATGTATAAAACATTTATATCTATATTCATGTCACCAACATGGATTACTTCTTTTTTTTTTTCAATTGTAGTATTTTCAACTTCGGTGATCTGTATATTGCATGAATATATCTGATAACTTCTCCTTTTTCTTCTATTTCGATTTTTTAACTTTCATATAAAACAGCGTTTTTACAGACTCTATTGTAACTTTTGTTATATTCGATGAACCTCGCTATTCCTCCTCCTGTGGCGACTTTTCTATTGAAAAATTCAAGAATAAAACCGTTTATGTTGTAAAACTCATTTTCCTTTTCTTTTTTGTTAATTTTCACAAGACAAATAGCATCGATATACATTAAACCTGGTTAAAATTGTGCTTGTTTTTTTGCAGCGATCTTCTATTAAAACATTAACAACAGAAATTCATATTTTTCTAAAAATTTAAGTCGATACCGGTAAAGTCTTGTATTGCCATAAAACCGACATCAACTTCACTATGTTATATTGGTTTTGCATCATCATATACGTTGTTTTGTTTTGTTCTTCTTTTAAATTGCATTTGATATTAGATGGATATGTTGTTAATGTCATCTGATTTGCAGCAGTCTAGGGCGCCCGCTAGTTGTGCTCGGCTGCACGTTGCCTACTAAGGAACCTAACATTCCACGTGCCAATCCGAAATTTATTGCCCTTATTTTGTTTGTCGGGGTTTTCAGCTGAAGATCCATCCGTATCCGAGGCTTGTTGTTGCTTTGTGACTGTGGGTTTTTAATTCCGTGGCGACGGCACAACCTCCAATCTGAAGGGACAGCCCACTGTAGATACCGCTAGGACAAGGGGTCAGTTGGACCGAAGTAACCCATTCGGTTAAAATGTGTGTCTACTATTTACAAGATTTACTGATACCTTACCTACAGGACTAGCACGACATCCATACAGCATGCGATCATAAATACTAACAACAAAAGAATTAAGAAAATCAAAGAAAAAAAAACTTACAATTGTTTTATATTTCTGATTACACATTTTATACCGTTTATCGCCAATAATCAAGATTTTAAAGTTAAAAATAAGTTCATACTTCAGTAGGGAACATTTTTCAAATGTTTATTGAACGGACATAGTTTTATTCAATCTTATCCAATCTCTACATCTCTACACTCTATTGAGGTACATCGACAACAACAAGCTATTTTTTTTTTTCTTTTTTTTTAAAGTCCACCCTAATGTTGCAATTTTTGCCCTTATCATTCCGCAACCATAATATGATTTCTTCTATTGATTACGAAATTTTATTGATGGCGTATGTCACGCATTAATTTTATCTTTTATCGTTTCATCACTAGTGGCAGCATAAGTAGGTATAACACAATCTATCTTTGTAAACCATTCAACTCTCAAATCTAAAATCTTGAAGGAGAAACGTTGTTACTTTGTTGTTTGCGACTTATTTTCTCACAATTGAAAGGTCGTTAACGAGGGTTAATTTTGCGCAAAGTCCACAGGAAAAGTTGAATAAAAGATATCGTTTTTAATTGGACTGTTACGAAGAGAATTAGAATCCTCTCCAATACAAGTTAACTGTCATCACATTAATGGTACTTATATGTTAAATGTTAAATATGAGAATATCCCTTTTAAATAAAAGTGAAACCTAATGATGAGCAGTATAGAAAAACAATTTTAAATACGTAAATGTGTAGATACATATGCAGATGTATCGATTATACATAAATAAAAATGTAACCCTTAAATGCGCGATGTGTGTACGGACATTTCTTAAATGTATACCCAACCTGTACGTCAATCTAATTGCTAAAACACACTATAAACTTAAAAATGAAAATAGTATCTATTTATATTTAGAAAGTTTATATTTTTCAATAATATTTTAATACTGACATTATTTCAATATTCTTAATTTATACGCGCATCCTTTAAGGAACTGGCGTGGCGATTGGTCGGGAAAATGATAAGTGTCTTATAACTCGAATTGGGCCAGCAGCGCTTGTCTTACCTCCCAGTGGTAGTCTCTGGCAACTGCATTTTATTGCAATTCAAAAATACAATAGTGCTAAGCAAAAAATGCTTAAAAATTAGCTTAATCAAGTTGATGTTGTTACAATATCAGACTTGAAACCATCCAAGACAACTTGAACTGAACGTTCCGAAAGGTTATTTCTAATCCATTGAAAAAATGCTCTCTTCCTAATTCCAAAAGCACGCATTTTTGATAAAAGAGCCTGATGCCAAACTCTGTCAAATGCTTATTCGGTGACACATACCATCAGATTACCAGTGGACCTATAGCTACGAAAACCGTACTGCCATTGATTGGTCATTGAGAAGCTTTCGGGTTTCGAAATATTTCATGAGATGACGGTTTATCAGAGTTTCCATGATACTGGAAAGAAGGGACGTAAGTGCAATGGGTCTGTATGAGGGGAGCGAAGAAGATTCGTCTTTTTTAGGGACAGCCCGGAAAAATTTTGTTTTCCATCTACTCTGAAAGAGTCTTAAGAATAGGGTTGATGAAAAGGCTTAGGCAGTAGTTTTGCCAGCGTAGAAGTATACCTCTTTAGAAGAAGGGGAGATATACCATCTGGACCAGCGGATTTGTGAGTGTTAAGATCTTTAAGAACTCTTGCTACTTTACGAGTGCGAAAGTGGATTCGTTCCATCGAAGATTCGACTCACTTTAGTGTAGGCAGAGACAAATAGCACTAATAATAAGTTCGTAGTAAGATAGCTTCAGTTCAGAGTGATCTGAGAGTTGTGGGCGGGGATCTACCTGTGTTTCACTAAGTATCAAAATAGACGTTGACGTACGCAGAAAAGTAATTACATTTTACCCCGCGAGAATTGGCTATATCCACTCTTAATTATTAGAGTGACTGACGATACTGAGCACAGCTGTAAAGTAAAAATTCAAAGTTGGTTTACCGAATCAAACTGTTGTAGGTATCATGTGCTTACAACAAGAGGAAATAGCACACCAACAAAATTCATACCCACAACCCGCTATCCATCAGTTGTTACATACACTCTGTCACTGGCTACGCCAGTGTTAGTAACAGCTTGAAAGGCGAAAACACAAGTGGGATGAATGGTGTAAGCAATGTTATCATTAAAAAGATATGTAAATCAATACTGAATCTCTAAGGATATATTATGAATAAAAGTTTTCAGGTTGAATTGTTTTGGGAATGCCCTAAAACCTTTTTGATTTTATATATATATATTTTTTTTAAATTTTTTTAAATTTTATTTTTGGATCACAACAACTATAGGCATGTGGCCTTGTAATCAGTCTTTTCAAAAGTATTTTAAAAAGTAATAGTAATCAAGATGGCCAAATTTTTAGGTAAAACAGACTATTTTTATAAGTCACAATTTGGCTTTATAAAAAGTACATACATAGGTCTACTGAAGATACAATTGTGTGGAATTTATAAAACAATAAATATTAATTAAAATGCTGTTGGCCTATTTCTTAATTTAACAGAAGCTCGTGTAACCACGAACTGTTGGTACAGACAATTTTTAATGTTGGTCTTAGAGGCCATATAATAAAATATCAAATTTTAGAATTAGTAAATGGAATTATAAGTAAGGAATAGGTCTCTCCCTATACTGGGGTCCCACAGCGCTCAGTTTTAGAACCATTCTTTTTCCATATCTACAATACATTAATTCTTTTATATACCTAACCTACCTTTTAAGGGAAATATAATTGGTTACGCAGACAATCTTAAATGTTTATATGGGACTGTTTTTTAATGTGGCTTAGTAACCATCAATTTTTACTAAGTAAGAGGTGTTCTTTTCTTTGTCTAATCCAAA
The DNA here is from genome assembly GCA_907269105.1 of Volucella inanis. Lineage (NCBI taxonomy): Eukaryota > Metazoa > Arthropoda > Insecta > Diptera > Syrphidae > Volucella > Volucella inanis. The sequence continues at coordinate 20,577,181 of OU026158.1, forward strand.
CTTACTGAAGGAAAATATTGTATAACCTTCCATTACTCTAGCTGCAAGAAAATACATTGCACAATGTATATATTGTGCTATTAAATTTGTAAAGGACTTTAGGTATCTAGGTGTTACTATGGATAATAAATTGAATTGGAAGTCGAATATAAGCCAATATATATACATATATATATGTAAAAGTAAATAATATACCATATATGTACGTCGTTAAACAAAACGTACCACTAATATAAACTTGTCCCACAAAATGTACTTTGGAGAACTTATAGTATTATGTATTCGTTCAATCAATCATTGAGTGTAGACTTGCATGCCGCAGTTATGACTATATATCTGATATCTATTATTACAGAAAAAACAATTCTATTACCATTTTCAAATAATTGACAAACTTTAACTACCGCTTTTTCAATCAACGAAAATATTCCTACTTCTATATCTCCATCTACAATATACTCGTATTTAAAAATTTAAATGTAATTGTCGTCTAAACACTGATCATAAAAACTGCATTATTTTCAACAAAAAACATATTGTTATCCAACTATACAACCAATTTGTTCCTACTATGTTTGTAAGCACTTTTCTATCCACCTTTACCCCAATGATGTCCAGCTACATCCCGCAAAACGTATTAAATATATAGCTGAACTGGTAAGCAATCTTAATGAAGATCTTGACAGTATTTTCCCTTAGTCTGCAAACAATGGATTGCTTTTGAATACAAATAATTGGCAGGTTATTCCTTTTTCTAATAAAATTGTATCTCTTAGCGCCTTACCAGATGTTCTTCTCTCTGCCAATAAACTTAAAATTGTTTGCACTGTTACTAATCTCTGTTTTGTCATTAATTGTAAATTGTCAGGATACGACCACATTAATTATATTATAGGACGAATATATGGATGTCTTTGCAAACTCTGGATATCTGCAAATTTTACTCCAAATAATACCAGACTAGTCAAAAACTCTAATGTTGCCCCTTATCACATATGATATGCTGAAGTAGTATCACTTGTAATCACTCTCTGTCCCAGAGTAAGCTACAAGTAGCATTTAATGACTCAGTTAGATACATTCATGGCTTACTAAGATATTATCATGTTTCGCGGTACTCAAAGTACTTGCTAGAGATGTCCCTCAAACACTACATCAACGCCAGGAATAGCATTTGTCTATATAAAATTATAAAAAGATAAGACGCCTGTGTATTTGTATAAAAAACTTATTTTTTCTCGTTCACTCAGAAAATCTGCTCTAAAACCATTACAATATCGTTACCTTAATTCATCCCGTTTATTTTTTATTAACGCTATCCAAAGTATGAAACTCTCTACCCTTCGTTGATTCCTAATACATTTCTAAAACCGTCTCTGTTTATCTTATATACCACCCGCTTTCCCTCTTTCTTTAAATATATTATTAGTTTTAAATTATTTTGTTGTTTTGTTTATTTATTACGTTATGCCGAATTCTGTTAACTCTAAGTACTATAAAAGATCTATATCTTATTGGGTATATATTTTATGCGGTTTTTTTTTTCAAAATTTGAACGTTTATTTAAGAAAAACATGTACAATAGTATTATTCAAAGTATTGCCCATCTGAAGTTATGACTTTTTCCCATCTTTCTGGCAATTTGTGGATCCCATTCCAAAAGAACTGCGCCGGCTTGGCAGCCAAGAATGAATCAAGCCAATTTTTAATATTCTGCTCTGATGTGAACCGTATTTCAGTGAGGGCGTTCTTCATCGACCGGAACAAATGGTAGTCAGAAGGGGTAAGGACTGGGCTATAAGGCGGGTGGGGTAAGACTTCCCATCCACTGTTTTCCAAATAGTTCTTAACCGGAATAGCAACGTGGGGCCGAGCGTTGTCATGATGAAAAATTATTGCCTCGTGTCTGTTCGCATATTCCGGGCGTTTTTCGGCTACTGCTCTCTTCAAACGGATTAATTGTGTTCGGTAGTGTCCATTGATGGTTTCACCCGGTTTTAGCAGCTCATAATAGAGCACACCCATCTGATCCCACCAAATACAGAGCATTACCTTCGTGCCATGGATATTCGGCTTTGCCGTTGATTTGGCTGGTTGGCCGGGTTTCACATATAATTTTTTGCGCTTATGGTTGTCGTAATGGATGCATTTTTCATCACCAGTAAAAATCCGATGCAAAAATAACTTCCTTTTGTTGCGTTCCAGCAGCATTTCTGACATGCAAAACCGCCTTTCGACGTCTCTCGGCTTGAGTTCATGTGGAACCCAATTTCATTGCTTTTGAATATATCCAGCTGCTTTTAAACGTTTTGAAATGGCTGCTTGAGTGACACCCAAATATTCTGCTAGCTCTTCTTGTGTTTGGCAACAATCTTCATAAAGTAATGCTTCCAGTTCTTCATTTTCAAACTTTTTTGGCTGCCCAGGACGGTCATCGCCTTCCAAGCCAAAATCACCACTTTTAAATCGTGCAAACCACTTTTGGCACGTTCGCTCAGCTAGCGAATGTTCACCATAAACTTTCACCAAAATAAGATGACTTTCGGCAGCAGTTTTCTTCATATTAAAGTAATGAAGAAGAACTCCCCGCAAAAACACTTTCTCAGGCACAAAGTTCGACATACTTGAGTGAAAAAAAATTTTTGTTGTTTACTCTTCAAATGAATGACATACACTGAAATGACGTACAATGACAGTAGCTTACCAACGCATGTTCCAATGGAATAATAACAATGGAATAAAGTTATAGAAAATACATTCCCGTATTCGTTGGAAAATGGTTTTGCAATTGAAGTTTATCAGTTTAATTAAGAGCACAGACGGGATTTCTTAACTATAAAACCTTACATATTTAACAAACTACCATCTGGTATATCTAATCTAGTAACATATAGAAACCAATTTAAAAAAAAGCTCAACTATTGGCTAATTTCACGATCTGACGTCGAAACTTTACTTCAAAATAAATCTTAATATGATTTCGTGCTTTCCAATGAATCATTTCTCTCAATATCGTATATCAGGTTATAATCTACTTACAGCACTATACAAATCAAATGAAATATTTCACCCTTCACCTCCTGTTTCTCGGCTTCTATCTTATTTATTAGTATTAAGGGTTATACACTTGATACTGGTTAGTAATACCACAAAGTGTGGTATGTTTTATTTTCACATCTCCTGATTATTATACCCAGAATTTATTTAAGCAATATTTAATTTATTAGTAATCCACTTATGCATGAAACATTTTTCTTTGTAAAACACATTTTGTATTAATGTATTTTAAATTATTTCGTTATCATTAAATAAGAATAAATAATTCTTGAATCTTGATTCTTCATGTAACTCAATATTTACAACAGCAAGACCATTCTGGGGGATGCGAAATAGCTCTATTAAAAGCTGTATCAATATGGTATTTCATTACTGAATGGCAACCTAAGGTAAGAAGCCAGCCGACAACTTTTTACCTACCTCTTTCCTCAAAAGAACATAACAATTTCTTGAACTATCCAGAAGTAAGATCCCTATAGTAACCGGATTTCTTACGAGACAATATAGATTCGTTAATATCTCTTGACTATGGAAATTTTATAGTTCATAATAATATACAAGTACTTGTATGTACATTGTACGTATGTTGACTGTACAGCAAAGAAGATGAGACATCAGGGCATATTCCTTTACACTATAAAGGTAAAACGTTTGTATGTGTCCAAAGGAAACTTTAACCTTTAGCTAAACTATGGTAATTAGAAAAACCAGTCTTAATATTGAACTCAAATTCAAGTACGTTATATTAAAATGGCTTTGATCAAGAGTCAGTGTTAAGGACATATCCCAATGCAAGACCATGTTGAGAATTTTATGGCAAACAATTCATTTATTCAAGTAGGTACGGGCGAAAATTCGACACCATTGTTTAAGGAGCAAGCAATAATTCCTCTGCTTCTCCTGTTATTAACGCTATTAAATTATTTTTGTTACAAGTAACACTTAAAGGTACGAATAGTTCGTCTCACTTCCATTTGTATGGTTTTGCACGTGCACTGGTCAGAAATTAAATTCAATCTACGATCGAGTCCATAAATGATTTACGACAAAGCTGTGAATCATAATAAAATTCCAATAAAGATATTTACATTTTCCTCAGAAGATTGGAGGGTAACTTATGAGTAAGGGTTCACCCGAACGGAATATTATTATTGTTTTTTACTTTTAGGTTCGATGAGCTATTCAAACGAAAGGAAAACACAATTGATCCCTTTGCGGATAAGCAAATAAAAACTGCCCTTTTATTGACTACGAGCTACGGACCGTGACGGATGCGATGAACTGACCAAACGCCATCACACACGAGTACTAGGTATTTGTCTCATAAAAATTTAAATGTTCGTCCTTGGACGATAGCCAAAACTATGATTATATAGTCGTATATAACCATCATCCCTAATTCTAGATGAAAATAAATGAAGAGAGCTCGCGTGCAGACAATTATATTCGACAAGTAGAGGTAAATGGTACACAGAAAAGTAGGCGGGACACTTTTATTATTATTACAATGTCGTTTCACCCATTTTTGCATTGTTATTTTGATTTTATGGAATTGCACTTTTTTACTTCAATAATTGTCATTTTCATGCCCTAGGATAGATCTATTATATTTACCACAGCGTTGCAGTGGATACATACATACATACATAGGTATGTATATTATTTTAAGAAGAAAATCAATTTTTAGTGGGACATTATTGAAAGCTATTTACAGCGAGGTATCTATTTTTTATAATAGTCAAATTAAACCTGGTAGAGATTGCATACGATTCTTGGGAAAATGTCTATAACATCGTAGTTTTAGTATAGCTGTTAAGCCCTAATTACCTTTCGATAATTATTAACTAAAACTTCAATTGAAATGTAACAACACCTTAAACTTGTTTCGTCGAAACAAATTGAAATGAAAAAAATTATGTTGTTGTAGTTTCTAGTTTATTAAAACCATTAAACTGTAAGAAACGTCTTATCCTTTTCTTTTTTTGTTCTTGTGAATCATCGGCATCAATAACAATTTCCTTTTTCTTCAACTTCCCCCACCCAAAAAAAAAAAAAAACAGAAAAACAAAAAGGCTTGCTTTATCTTAACATTTTCTGGCGACCACGACGTGATTTTTCGCAAAATGTCTACATTTTCCTTTTGGGGTAAAATAAATCCCAAGTTTTCCGATTAATACAGTTGATAGCTGAGCGGCAAATACTATTACAAAGTAGAACTTGAATTAGTCCTTAGCTGGTGTACCGGTATGAAGTTAGCGTTTTTTTTGTGAAAATAAAACACTAATTTTTAATGGGAAAGTAAAAAACATTTTATTCAAAGTATTGGCCATTGCTACACACACACATTTTTCCCATCTTTCAGGCAATTTATGGATTCCACACCAATAAAACTGTTCGTCTTTTGAAGCAAACCAAAAAGTCACCCAATTTTCGACTACCTCGTAAGTTTCGATGTGCTGTACAGTTAATGCGTGTCCCATCGATGAAAACAAATGGTAGTCGGAAGGAGCCCAGTCTGGTGAAAACGGCGGGTGGTATAGCAGCTCCCAGCCAAGTGCTTTGGTGCATTGTCATGGAGCAAAATTACATTGCCGTGTCTTCTAGCTCATTTTGGTCGTTTTTCGATCAATGCATATACAACGTTTCATATATACAACGTTTCACCAGGTTTTAGAAGTTCGTGGTACACCACACCTTTCTGGTCCCACCAGAAACACAGCATTGTGTGTTTTTTCTGTTTAGGATACTGAAAATAAATCCATTTTTCATCGCCAGCAACAATTCGATGCAAAACTGATTTTTTAAATGGTCAGAAATTGTTTGTTATGCAACATTTAACATTTCTGCCATTTGTTTCTGACTCAAACCCTGATGGATGGGTTGTGACCTGAAATTATGAGCCTTCAATGTGAAAGATATCCTTCTCCTCAAGTTTATCTCATCTCAAACCTTAATCGAAGAGAAGAAAGCCAGATGATGTGCTTTTTGGTGGAGTCAACCCTGTAGTAGTAGAGCGCTATAGCGGCCTTCATAGCAACTTAATACGCAGGTATTTTAAGAAGTAGGTTAGGCTCACTAATTGATGCGTCAGCAACACGTCCTCATCCTTAGTCCCCTGCAGATCTTTCACACCCCTTTTAAATTCCCTTTTTCGGACAGGAAAGAAAGGAAATAAAAGCGCTTTCTCTGTAAAAACCCTTTACGAAGCGATTATCGATCAACCCACCAAATAGAAATAGAGATATCTTTTCAAAAAAAAATTATGTTGATACGGGTAGGTAAAATACAATTTATTTCAAGATTAATTCCATATTGTGATAAAAAATATCAAGGAAATAACATACGAGTAGATAACAAAAAAAACTGTTTGTCCAGTTTCTCGGACCTGTGATTATAATGAATTTTATTATTACTACGTATATATCCGAATCGATAACGAACGCAATTATAATATATTTAAGACTACAGGCTCAGATACACCTACAGCTAGATAGAGAAGGTATCCGCTGACCCGAGCAATACCGCTCATTAATGAACTGTTTCTTAGCGCGTCACTATATAAGAGAAAATGAGACTAATATGGTATGTATATTGTTTTTTTTAACGTTAAAACGGACTTACCGAGGTTACTCTTGGAGTATGTTCACAACTTCCGCAGGTTGATATGAACTGGTAAATTTCTTATAAAAGGTGATTCGTCGTAAGGTTTGATTTATAATGTAAAATGAACTTTTGTACATAAACTTGAAAGTGAACTTAAAATTTTTATTATTGGTTAAAAGAGAAATTCATGGCATATACTTTTTGAAAATGATATCAAGTAAATGTTGGCCACGACTACATCTGAGATGGTCCATTCGGAAGGTCCAATTTTGGGAGAATCGTTCGAGTATAGCGACTGGTATCTCGCGGATAACACGAGTAATGTTGGCTTCCAGAGCGTCAATTGTGCCTGGCTTATTGTATTCTTGGAGACCTGAGACTTTACATATCCCCAGAGAAAATAGTTTAAAGGTGTGATATCGCACGATCTAGGCGGCCAATTTACCGTAGCAAAACGTGAAATTAAGTGGCCACCAAAATGATTTCTCAACAAGTCCATTGTGTCAAGCGCTGTATGGCTGGTAGCGCCGTCTTGTTGAAACCAGGGCTCACCGAGACCATATGCTTGAATTTCAGGAAGCTCATAGTCCGTTAACATGGCGCTATAACAGTTACCATTGACAATAACATTCTGATTTGCCTTATTTTTGAAGAAATATGGACCAATGATTCCACCAGCCCATAAACCACACCATACCGTTGTTTTGAATGGATGTAATGGTAGCTCTTGGTACTCTTCGGGTTGCTCATCAGCTCAAATGCGGCAGTTTTGTTTATTAACGTATTCATTGAGCTTCATCACTGAACAAAATTTCACTATAAAACAACGGATTTTCATTGAGTTTTTCCAGAGCCCGTTCACTGAAAATATGACGCAAATTCAAGTCGCCTGGCTTCAATTCTTGCACAAGTTGAATTGTATACGCTTTTAGGCCGAGATCCTGACGTAAAATACGCCAAGTTGTAGAATACGCCAAGCCAAGCTGCTGAGAACGACAAATCGATTCGTCACGGTCTTCGCGTACACTCTTAGCTACAGCTGCTATAGTCTCTTCACTACGTGCTGGATGCGGTCTAACCGTCGACTATCATCCACTAATGTAAACTGGGACTCAAATTTGCGAATGGTATTGGCAATAGTGGTTTCAGTAGGTTGACTATGCGCAAAGTAAGTTCCTCGAATCGCAGGAAAAACATTTCTCACAGAACGCTGATATTTGTAATACAGCTGAACAATTTAGAGACTCTGTTGTGGTGGAAGTTTTTCCATGATGACTTGATAAATGATACTGAACAAAAAAAACAAAGCAGATTCAACCTCACGTTGAATCACCCCTTAGTTAAATAATGGTTAAATATTCATTCTCCTCTTACTATAGTAACGCTTACACATATACTTTTAAATTGGGAAAAAATAAATTCACTAAAACAAATATATAGACCAAAATAGCCTTATACAATATGCTTGGATGGAGATGGGACGGGAATGTAAAGGTATACGCGCTGGTTGGTGATCGTCCGTACTGCGAAGTTGCTCCAGAATCTGCTGTCGTCGTTTTTGTTTGAAAGCTGACTTGATCGTCAGTGTTAGCTTTAATTGAAGCAAATCTGTTCAGGCATTTTTTTATAAGTTTGACGTGTGTACCCGTGTATCTACATTTGTAGATCCGCCATAATGTGGAGAAGGTGCCGGAATTGTTTTCCATGTTATACCCATAGAAGCGCAAGTGCTAAAGATGTTATTAAGATGTTGATGATTGTTAAACAGTTTGTACAATTCATGTAGCTCGTCCTTGGCACCTATAAAATTTGTTGCGTTGTCGCTCTATATCGTAAAACACAATCCGCGACGAACAATAAAACGTTTGAGTGCGGTGGAAAATGCTGCTGTGGTAAGATCCTCCACTAATTCCAAGTGTGATGCTTTTTTTGAAAAGCAAACAAACACTGACACATAACCCTTCGTGGATGAAATCCCTCGACGACGGAAATAAATTTGAAATGGTCCGCAAAAATCAATGCCTATAACGCTGAAGGGTCGTGATTGAGCTCAGGTAAGAAGCTCTTGTTTGATGGGTTTAGCTCGAAAACAGGTAATGCACTTGCGATATATCGATCGACATATTATTTTTCCGTGAACTGGCCAAAATGTCTGCCTAGCAATGCTTAATAATGTTTGTGGGCCAACATGATAGTTGACGATATGAAGATGTCGAAGGAAGATGTACGTAAAGGAGTGTCTTCGGCATCAGTATTGGATGTTTACTGTTGAAGTCCAGCGCTAAACATTTTAAACGTCCACCAACTCTTATTATACCATCTTGATCGATCAAAGGTGCAAGAGATTGAATATGACTATTTTGTAGAAGGGCCCTACCCCTCTCTAATGCAATGATCTCTGCAGGAAATGCCGTTCTTTGTACTATTTTTACAATAGTTATGAGAGATACATTGATTTCATCAACTGTTAAGGGCCCTGTTATTCCTCTTTATGCAGTTGTTTTTAAAGCGCAAAATATATCCAACAAAGTGTAAAAGGGACTTATAATTGTTATAGTATTTAATATTAGTTATGAAAGAAGAATTAATATCTATAGTGTTATTGTGCAGAACTATTTTATTCCTTTTTCTTACAAATTATTTTCATCCTTTTCGAAATTAAATTTTAATGATGGCCAGTTTTTAGAAGGCAGTAATAAAAATGCTGGTCCATGAAACCAAAGACTTGAACCAATAAGACCTGACGGATACGAGCCTCGAGAAAGAATATCTGCAGGATTCATTTCCGTCGGTATGTGTCTCCACTGAGAAAATGTAGAAATTTCTTAAATGATTGAAACCCTATTTGCAATAAATGTTGGCCAGTTGCATGATTCTTCCTTTACCCATCTTAAAACTACTGTCAAATCTGTCCAAAAGGTTATGCTTTCGATGTCAACAAAATTGGAAATGGTTTGAATATGCTCAACAAGTTGTACCATAATTACCGCACCACAGAGTTCGATTTTTGGTAGTGAACATTTTTTGGCAGGGGCAACCATGGACTTGGCACACAGCACATTAACCTTTATTTTATTTTTAAGGTTTACGGATCGAATATAAACGGATGACCCGTATGCCCTTTTAGAACTATCTGAGAATGCATGTATTTCATGGCGAGCATCTTCTGAAAACGCATAACGATGTACTTCCAAATCGTTTAGTTTCTGTAATTGGTTTCTAAAGTTAATCCACGGCTCTTTATATTCTTGCGGAAGAGGATCATTCCAATCAAACTTCAAGCACCAAAATTGTTGCATAAATATTTTTGCCAACACAATAACTGGGTTTATAAGACCCAGAGGATCAAAGAATTGCGCAATTTCGGACAAACGGATCTTTTAGTAATTAGTTTGTGAAGACTATTCCTGAAGCCTTGATTACATTAGAACTTCTGATTTTAAACAAGGTTTCTTGATCCTCTTGAGGTATATTCTTTAACAAATCAGGATGATTTCCACACCGATCATTTTTATTCGATCTCCAAAGAATGCAGTGGAAACGTCGGTCATCTGGATGTAAAGAAACCTGAAGATACATTTTTGTGATGTCAGAGGTAAAAAACATATGTGTAAAACCTGAATCTTAGTGTTATTGTAAAAAGATCAGGTTGAATAACAGGTCCTACCATCAAAATATCATTAAGAGATACACCAGTACTTGTCTTTGATGAAGCGTCAAAGACCACCCGAAGTTTTGTGCTGGAGCTGGACATTTTTAAAACGCAGTGATGTGATATTATGTAGTGAGGTTGATGAAAGTCGAAATGTTCTGCTCGTTCCATGTGCGATAGTTGAATAAACTCATCCATGAACTGGGTATATTGTAATTTAAGCTCTTTGTTTTTGAGAAACTTCCTTTCAAGACTTAAAAATATTTTTAGAGCAATATCATAAGAACTTCCTAATCTGAGCGAAGTTTTCCTAAAAGGTAGTCTTACTTGATATCTTCCAGAGCATAAGCGAGCAACGTTAGAGCAGAAATGTGACTCACATTCCCTATCTTCGCTTGATACCTTTACAACTGATGACTCAAAATTTTCAAGTTCCCGAAAGGCCTTTAATGTATGATTGAGTAAAGTTTCATTATTAAGAATATCTGGAACCTTCAAAAGTTGACATTGGCTGATACACGTTGATGCAGAAATTGTTGGCAACCTTCCAGCCACGACCCAGCAGCGCGTTAACAAGTGTGGGTAAATTTGGACCAAGTCTAATCTTTCCTACATCCAAAATGTCGTAAAAGATATCAGCAACTATGACCAAGTCAAATTGTGGAAAATTGAAGTGAATATCTGATAACTGAATGTGACTTGAAATATTTCAGCCATCAACGTTTACCTTGATATCAGGCTGCATCTCAGTTATTTGAGTCATGACTAAAGTTTCTAGTGTGGAAAATGAAGTAAACATCGATTTTATTACAGTTATGTTTTCATGCCAGCGGTTTAATATAAAAAAAAAACACTTCTTTTTTTTTTTCTCTTTTTATTTCTTTATTACAATAAAATATAAAAACTTAAAATTAGGACGAGAAACTTGAATTGAACTTTAGTGCGAGCGAAGAGCACGAAATTAACTTTTCTGCGAGTTGTCGAGAAGAGAACCACTGACTGAATGTTATGCATAAAACTGTTGACACAGCTTTTCCGATGAGCACAGGTTCGTCTGTGGTAAAGGAATGCGAAGGTTGGTGAAGGTTTCATATTTACCGGTGCAAAAGTAGAAGCGTTTGTGAAAATGATCCGCATACCGTTGATCGTGCATTTTGCGCGTGGTTGGAGTATAGTACATGTGAAACGATGTTGATCATGAAAGGGGATAGGGTTAAGGGGTGGAAAACGGAAGTGAAGTCTCCGAGTAACTCGCCCTCCCTTATGATTCTGCTCCGGAGAATCCAAATTTTTAATTTCGACCCTAACTTTAGTTTTACTGAGTTTCTGTTTTTTCTTGATAATAATTATTACGGATGATACCCCAACATTTACATGTTCACGCGCGATATTTCTAAATTTGATTTCCTCTATCATTTTTCGGTTTTCTAAGTGTTTTATATAAATTTCTTCTACAGAAAAGTTAATTTCAATTTTCCCTATGGTTACATTATTGAAGTTTGGTATAACGAAGTTGTCATATATTAAGAAATTTTCATATTTTATATCGTTGATATTTATTTTACAATTTTCAAATCTTATCAAATTATCACCCATCAGGTTTACACTAAAATTATGACAATTATGTGTTACTTGAGTATATGGGATATTTTTGGTGATTACAATATTGTTGGTCGTTCGTATTATTCTTAAAATTACATATGGGATTTTTAGAAAAAATGTTAGAAATACAAGAATCTTTAATAAGTTCTAAATCTTTTATTTTAATTGTCCCATTTACATTACAATAGTTGTGTTTTAAATGGCTAATAAATTCTGTGTAAGTGGTAGCTAACTCTAGGTTATTCTTATTTGGTACGGATAAAATTATTTAACATTTGAGTAATTTGGTAACATTATTTCAAAAATTATTTGATCGTTGTAACTAATTACAGAACTTTTTATATTTGACAAGTCACTTTTTGTAGTGTTAAACACTTCTTTTTCTTTTGGTGACAGAAAATCCATTCCCAAGCTTCCGAGTTGGCTTGCTAATACATTTTCCTTAACTTTTCTAACTTGCTCTGTCAGTAGTTGTATGTCGTGTTGTATTTGGAATTTTATGAGTTTTCATATTTGTATCTGCGTTTTAACTGTGTCTTATAGAATTTACTCCCTCTTCCATCCCTTACGTGGTGTTTATCTATTACTTCAGGGTTTGATCTTTTGTGTACTGGCTTAAGCTTATTACTACTCCTATTTTTTAGGTGTATATGTTTTCTTTCACTAAGGTCTATATCTGTCTTATCTCTATTAAACTTATTAATGTATTTTTCCTTATTTTTTCTAACTAAATCTACAAATGTTGGGATACTCTTCACTTTTTATTTCTCCATTAGTAAAATCTATGGGTCTTTTATGTGTAGCAGAGTGAATTGTCTTATTTTATATAGTAACTGCTTTTAAAACCTTACTGCGCAACGTGTTCCTATTGCTATCGTCGGCTGCAAATGTTCGTATGTGTTCGTTTAGAGTGGAAGGGAATCTTTCGATATCCCAATTTTCAGTCTTTCTTTATGGAGTGGTTATGTGTAATTCGACGTTATTTTCTTTCAGATATTCTCTGATTAAAATTGATGAGAATCCACTCTCTCCGTCTGTGACGATTCTCTGTGGAATGCCTAGTGTTGCAAACCTATTTTTTAATGTTTTTAGTAATTCCATCCAGGTTCTGTGTCTGATTTCCTGAACATGTTTGGTGAATTTGTCAATCATTGTGACATATATGCGGTTTATATTAGCGCACCATATGTCAATATGTACGATTTTATTGGGTTTTGTTGGTGTCTCGGTTAGTTTCAATGGAATTTTATATGGTTGTCTTTCATATTTTGATTTATTACATACTTCGCAGTTGTTTATAAATTTTTGAATACTCTCCTTAAGTTTAGGGGCATAGTAGACATCTTTTATTTCTTCATACGTTTCATTTATACCTCTATGATTGAGTAGCTTGTGCGTTTGAGTTAAAACCTGTGCTAACTTTTCTTCGTCGTCTATGTCACCTAGGAATTTACTACATTTTAACATTTTACTACTCTTAACAGTTTATTTTTACTGAAGTATTTCAGATACAAATCTTAAAATTTTGCGAATATGTGATCATGATTGGAATAAATGGCAACTATGCCTTTGTGTGGCAAAAACTTTTTCATGATGTCTAGAACAAAATTTTCCCTAAAGTCTTTTAATTCTATTACAATTCTTCTTTTTTTGAACGTATCATATATTTTGTGATTATTCAATTTGTCTGTTCTATTTAAAATTAGCTGAGTTTTATATATATTTACAGGTGAGTCTGTTATTGGGATATGGTCACTACTATCCTCGTTTGCACTGTGAATAGTTGCGACTATTGATTGGATGTCCATCCGTTCTACATTTTCATTATTCTGTTTATCTGTATTTTCATTGAGATAAATTTCCATCCTAAATAGCCCGTCAGCCACCTGGTTATCCTTGCCTTTTACATATTCTATTTCGAAGTTGAATTCTTCGAGTTTTATCTTCCACCTTATGGCAAGTTACTCTTTTTCGACGGTAGAGTAGTTGGTCTCATGATTATTTAGAGTACGACTGGCGTAGCAAGTCGGGTGGCCATCTTGGGATTAGACAGCGCCGATTGCATAGTTTGAAGCGTCTGTCGTAAGCGTAAACTTCTTACTAAAGTCGGGACGTTTAAGTTTTTGTTCGAATGTAATCAAAGTCTTCAGATTTTCAAAACTTTGATTATAGTCTGGGTCGCTCAAATCAATTTTGGCTCCCTTCTTTAAAAAGACGGTCATGGTCTTCGCTACTTTGGAGTAGTCCTTTATGAATTACCGAAAGTAATAGCCCGTTATACCGAGGAATGCCTTTATCTGCTTTTGAGTTTTGGGAAGTTTATAATTTAATATAGCTTCAATTTTCTGAGTGTTAGGTTTGATACCTTCCGTCGTGTAGACATGCCCCAACAATTCCGTTTCTTTTTTTAAAAATTCACTCTTATCGGGCTGCACTTTTAAATTGACTTCTTTGAGTTTTTCGAACACTTTCTTAATCGAAATTATGTGTTCTTGTAAGCTGGTTGAAAATATTATCACGTCATCAATATACACCAGACAGATTTTTCCAATATATTCGGCTAGTACAGAATTCATCATTCGCTGGAATGTCGCCGGAGCGTTCTTTAATCCGAACGGCATTCTGAGGAATTCGTAATGCCCGTTATTAGCTGAGAAAGCTGTCTTTTTTTTTGTCATTTCTGTCTTTTGCTTGCTATCTCGATTTGGTGAAATCCTTTAGTCAAGTCAAGTGTCGTAAAGTATTGGGCTTTTCCTAACTTGTCAAAGATGTCGTCAATGTTAGGGATTGGAAATTTGTCGGCTATAGAAACCTCTCCATTTTTTCAAGCCCGATGCGTCCGCTTTTTTGGGGACGACCCAGACTGGAGCTGAGTAGGACGAATTATTGCTTGCCTCAACATCTCATTTATCTGATAATCAACCTCCTTTCGATGGACCTCTGGGTATCTATAGTTACGGGTGTATATTATAATCTCGTTTTTAGTCTTTATTTCATGCTTCATCGCACTTGTAAAGGATAGATCGGTTCCTTCTTGAAAAAATTTTGGCTTCTTTTTTTTTCCTTATTTATGTGTTACGTTCGTATTTGATTTAATATTGGTTCTACACTCAGTTCTGTATTATAGATTTCTAAGTTGGGAATTTGTTTTTTGTACTTCTCGTACGTTACTTCTTCCTCGTCTTTGTTAAAAAAAATGTTAATCGCGTTCCCATCTACTGTGAGAATTCTCCGCTTGAAATCAAGAATGGCTTCTATTGGCAGTAGAATGTTGTTTCCTATTAGCCCGTCAAAGTTATCTTGGAACTTAAACTCTAGAAATTCAGCTGTTTTATCTGGCTTCCCAAATTCCTTAAACAGGGGGATTTTCACCTTCTTATCTACATATATGGGTGTGCTAGTTGTTAGAATCTTAAGTGGTTTTTGTAGTTTTGTTTGCCACTTGGGATGGCATACACCTGGGTTAAGAATACTGTATTCTTAGTCTATAGTTGTTTTTTGTATCGACAACTATATAGGGTAATCGGCTATTGGGCTTCTCTCCCGAAAATCCTCGTTTCTTTCTAATTTGTTTATTTGCCTGGTTACGGCCGATAGTGTGTCCATTGGTTCTATTGTGTTATTGTGATTATTTTTAAAGGGTTACTCGGATTTGCTCTAGATTGACTACTCTGATTTGTCCCAAACTGATTGCTCTGATTTGTTCTAAACTGATTGCTGTGATTTGTTTTAAACTGATTGCTCTGATTTGTTCTAGCCTGGTTTCTATCTGGAATGTTTCCGTGAGATTGTTGTTTGTAGGGTATACCGCCTGAGTTGTAAAACCTATCGTGATGTTGTATTGAAGATTTCTATCGGAGTGTTGTTCCTGTTTGGGGTTACTTGTTCTAGAAATACCTCCCGAAGATGCATATCCTGTTTCCGACAAGATTTGCATTGACTCTTTTAAGTTTTGTGGGTTTCTGCAATCCAGGAGCCCCTTCATTGGCTCTGGAATTTTGCTTATGAAAATTCAAAGAGCTGCCTTGCAGTTTTGCTCTACTTCAGTGGGGTTATGGGCTCTAACAGTTCTAGTCTTGTTATTAAGTCGCCTCAGAATTACTGTAATACTGTTGTAATACTCATGACAGTAATTTTTGAACGATAAACTCCTAAGATCATCGTAAAGCTGTTCGGTTGTTTTCACATCGCCAAAGTATTGGAAAAATAACTTTTTCACGTCTTCCCAATTACTGACACTGTTGTTAATTTCGATAGCTTCCCTAGCTTTGCCTAACAATTTATTTTTAATAATATCGAAAAAGAACATTTGTCCTATCTCGTCGTACCTACCGAGGGTCGGGTAAATTCTGTCTACTAAGTCAATGAAGTTATGTAAATTATCCCTATTTCCATCATAATTAGGAAGGTTGTTTAAATATTTTAGGGGATCTATACTAAGTGTAAGAGGACTTACTGCTGCCGATGCTCCTTCTGATGTCATCTTGGTTGATTGAAGGTTTCGGTTTCTGTCGATTTCTTCTATCCTACGTCTTCTTCGTAGATCGTTGTTCAGATTGCCTTTGAGATGTTTCGCTTCCGTTTTGTTGTTTCACTTATTGTAAATTTTAGGTTCAAGTTTTTGAATATTCTTTCACAGATTGGACGTTGCTTTGATTGACTTTTTTTTTCTTTTGTATATATTTAGTTTAATTCGAACACTTTTTCACATTGCAAATGACGAAAAGTTCTAGTTTCAATATTTATATTTACTTTTCATTTACTTCGTTCACTTAGTTCTATTGTGTTTCATACACCAAGGTTTATCGCACTATATGCTTAGTTAATATCTATGCACCTCACTAAGCTTAATCGCTTTAATTGAATTTATATATATATATATATATTTTTTTTTTTTGGCTTGAGCACTTGAGCGTGCTGTTCACTTGAGTCAAATAATTAGAACTAACCGCAGATTAATCGTTCTTCAGCGAACACTTTTCGAGTACTCAAGGAATACCGACTGCGCCAGTTATGTTTTTAGCCAGCGGTTTGACATAAAAAAAACACTTTTCTTGTTCTTCTCTCTTTATTTCTTTATAACAATAAAATATAAAAACTTAAAATTAGGACGAGAAACTTGAATTGAACTTTAGTGCGAGGGAAGAGCACGAACTTAACTTTTCTGCGAGTTGTCGAGAAGAGAACCACTGACTGAATTTTCTGCATGTACTTAAAGCATAAAACTGTTCACACAGTTTTTCCGATGAGCACAGGTTCGTCTGTGGGAAAGGAATGCGAAGGTTGGTGAAGGTTTCATATTTACCGGTGCAAAAGTAGAAGCGTCTGTGAAAATGATCCGCGTACCGTTGATCATGCATTTTGCACGTGGTTGGAGTATAGTACATGTGAAACGATGTTGATCATGAAAGGGGATAGGGTTAAAGTTGGATTGGACGGACATTTAGCTGGAGAGTGATTGTTAACCTTTAAGCAATTTGTACAGAGTTTAAGTGAAGTCACCTTATCTAATCTGTCTGCTACAGGCAAATTTAAGAAGGCGATACATCGATAAATGAAATGACCTTTTTTATTGCAGAAGTTGCATGCATTTTTAACCGTCATAAATGACCTTGGTGGTTTTTGATTTTTAACTAAGCTACCACTACTGATCTTGTTTGAACTAGGTACTACGGAATTTGAATTAACATTACCTTCGATAATTTGGCACCTTCTTTTCAAGAATGTCATCAGTTCGGCAAGCGTTGATATTCTGTCCACAGGTGATTCTTCATTCCATTTCAATGCTGTTTCTGTATCGAGTTTGGTGGTTATGATATGCACTGTAAGGTCGTCCCAGCTGTTCATCTTATCCATCAGATTTCAAAGGTCTGCAGCATTTGAAATCAAGTATCAAGTAGTTTGGCAAATTTTGTATAGGTTTCGTTGCTATGAACCAAACAGACAAATTCGTCATACCAGCTTATCCACGTTGTCACATCACCTGTAAATTCTTGAAGTTCAATTTTTGGAAGTTTAATATAAGCATACCTTTCGTCCCGCTCTGTTGATGAAGTATTGACCTTGTTTGAAAGGTTTTCCTGGGCATCCATCGTTGCAATGAGAACCTTTAGAGCTGAAGCGGCTACATAATACATTTCCTCGTACGTTGACCGATTTGGCTTCGAGATTTCGTCGAAATCCTTTTCTTCGATTTTACTTTGCACACTTTTAAATGTTTTAAATTCTGAATCCAATGCTTCGGCACGAATATTCATCTCTGCAACCGATATTGAAAGTGGATCCGTA
Source organism: Volucella inanis (assembly GCA_907269105.1). Lineage (NCBI taxonomy): Eukaryota > Metazoa > Arthropoda > Insecta > Diptera > Syrphidae > Volucella > Volucella inanis. The sequence goes on from OU026158.1 coordinate 20,595,383, forward strand.
CGAACACGTGTTAGGTACTTTTCTATGCGCTCGATCTGCTGTTCGCACACAGAACGTCGAGCTTAAAGTGTAAAAAGCACTTTGTCCGGTTTCTTACCAGCAGCAGATTCAGTTTCATCCAAATTAGTCTTCTTTCATCGTTGCGCTATAGAGGATGAAGGCTCTTTTGTTTGCTTGGTGCCCGCATCACGCTCACAGTCTGACATTTCACGTGATTGCACAATGCACGTTAATAAAACGCAAATCTTATCTCGCCGGGGCCTCCAAGTGTTTTTGCGAAATTATAAAATAAAAGTCTCATGGATGGCGATGTTCAATGTGGCTTTAAATTTATTTGAAATAAAACTCAAGCGTGATCTTGTAAGTTCAAAAGATTACTTTAATGTGAGAGAGTGCACTTGACAACAAGCAAGGCAACAAAAAGTTAACGAAGAAAAAAAAAATACAGTTAAAAGTAAACAAAACATGGTATTCCTTTATTTTGGCAAATTAGTGTAAAATTATTTCTTAACAATTACAAATCTCAATTCATGTATTTTTATGGAATCTAAAAATATCCAACTATATGAGCGCTAATTGCCCATCTAGTTCTTGTCAAAATTATGGAAGCAAGCACAATATTCGCTTACTCCTAAAACGTTACTTCTTCAGTACCGTAAACTGCACTAAGTTCAAGTATTCAGCCAACAACAAGACACTAAAATGTCAACACTGCCGCATATCGTGCCCCATCAAACAGCTTTCCCGCCATTGGTCCTGCACAAAACTACTCCATGCATCCAAGATGTGCTGAAAATAGTATTTTAGGAACTGCTATGGTTAATATTTTCAATAAAATGCAGCAACAAGTACCAAGTTACGTCCTCTTATTATAGACTAGCTGAACCCGTGCTCGCCTTGCTTCGCCCTGTTAAGGCTTCCTCATGCATACAAGTTGTATGTAATATCAGAGCAAGTGAAAAAACAATAAATTTTGTGGATTAATTGCATTTAATCAATATCGTTCCTTAACGATGTTTGACGTTGTATTGCCTGGAGCATAAACAAATACATTTTTACTATCGCTGACACAGGAAAGAGACACGTATAATTGACCGTGTGAGAAGAAGCTGATAGTGAAGTTCACGCCCGCGTTACGCAATGTTTGTCCCTGAACCTTATTTATCGTCATCGCGAAGCAGACACTGATGGGAAATTGCACACGCTTAAATTGAAACGGAAAACTATTAGGTATGATCGGAATTCGAGGGATAAATACATGTTCGCCGGCACCGCAGCCCGTCAACACTTCTGCTTCTACCAGATTTCGTTGCAAAGTTGTAACTTTTAGTCGGGTGCCGTTAGACAACTTAGTCGTACTCAAGTTTCTTAGGAGAATAATAGGAACACCCACTTTTAGTTTCAATGTTTGTGATAGAAGCCCAGGAGCAGAAAGCGAATTTAAAAATTCGGCCATATAGTAAGTTGTTTCTTCTTGGTCCATAACCCGATTGATTGAAGTGTATTCTACGCTTTGACCATCAACACGTGTCAATATCGCGTTATTAATAGCTACAGCTTCATCGTTACGAAGCGAAAAAATAGCTCGCTCACAAAGCCAAAAATTCTTACAGTTTGTTAAGTGCGATATATCACCGTAAACGGATGAGATAAGTTCTTCGGTAGAAGACACTGTTTGGCAAAAATAATGTGATAAATTTAATTTGCCATTTTCTTCCTGAAGCGTTCCTCCACCAATTTTAAGTAATAAATCAGAGAAATGTTGTGCGTTTGGATTGCCTCCTGTTCGTGCTCGAATATTGATGGTCAAACGCATTTGAATAACACTGGACCAGTGACTTGACTTTTTCATACAGGCGTTTACTTCGTCGGCTCTTGTGCCTCGTGTCACTACCGGCAACGTTTGTCATAAGTCTCCGTTAAATAGTACTGTAATGCCTCCCATCGGTCGATCATTTTGTTGTGTATCCTGTAAGGTTCTGTTAAAGGCTTTCACTGCCTTACGGTGTGACATAGTGCATTCGTCCCAAACAATTAGAGAACAGTCACGGAAAACTCGAGCTTTATTACCATTTCGGGGAATGTTGCAAACTGCACTTTCAGTGGTGTATTTTAAACATTGCATGAGAAGTTTTACTACCAGGCAGCAATGTAGCTGCTATTCCTGACCACGCCACAGCCAATGCAATATTACCTTGGTTTCGTATCTGCGCTAGTATTACCCTTGTTAAAAAAGTCTTTCCGGTCCTACTGGTTGCATCTAAAAACAACAATTCTCCAAAACTGTTGGTGGCGCTTTGACAAACACGATCGAAAAATCTCCGCTGCTCTGCTGTAAAGCTAGGCACACCGTCTCGAAGTGCTTGTGCTGTTTCAACGGGGTCATAGTTGTTACACTCTGTATCACGCTCACCATCTGAGTTTGGTTCGGGCAAACCATATTTTGACAGAAGATTACCAACAATAGACAAAACTTTATCTTTTATAGCTTTTAAACAACATTTAAGAACACTATCCCACAGCACGTCCTTCAATTCGCCACCGCCAATAATATGCCTAGTATTTATTTTTATTTTTATTTTTTTTTGTAGCTAAAATAATTTAATTTTTAAAAACACATTAAACCATACTTTATTTGTTAAATTATTATTATTAATATTATTATTATCTATTTATTACAATTTAATTATTTACAATTATTTACAATTACAATATAAGTATCTGCGAAGCCGTAGCTTGTCTGCAGAAAATTATGTTTCAATGCAAATAACATAATAAAGTGAGTTCAAAGTTAATTTTGAAGTTACAAGCTTAATAAAAAAGTTTTATCAGGTTTTTTTCTTTTTCTAAAGTTTACAATATTTCAATTTGGTGAGGTAATTCGTTGATTATTGTGGGAACAGTATATTGAAGTTTGCGTCTACCGTAGTTTTTATAGTTTCTGGGAGTTTGTAGCATTCCTTGGGAACGTCTTCTGGTGTTGACTTGATTCTGTATCGGTTGTGTAAGTCGGTTGTCATCAAAGTATTCAATAGGATATATCTTAAATATATCCTCTACCCGAAGAACTTTGAATTTTTCTCCATTTCCTCGTCGTGTTATACTATTTATGTGTTTAACAGCTGCGTTTTGTAGTTCTTGTATTTTGAAAATGTTTGTTTTAGCTGCACTACCCCAAGCCATTATTCCATATCGTATCTTCGATTCTATAAGAGCATAATATACCTGCTTTAAGACCTCTTTGGAAGCATGGTACTTCAAATGCGAAATGGCAAATAAAGCTCTCTTGAGATCTATTCTTAGTTTGTCAATGAGCCTATCCCAGAGAAAATTACAGTCTATTACAACACCCAAATATTTATATTTATCAACTAACCCAATGCATTCTTTTGCACTGTCGGGGCAATCGTAATCGTCCAGATAAATCCGCTGTTCTGTTGACTGTTCTGAGGACTTCTAATGTGCATCATTTTTGTTTTAGAAGCGTTAATAATTAACCCGTTATCATGACACCATCTCACAGCCAAGTTAAATTCTTCTTGCATCACCCTTATTGCTGTATCTAGATATCTATGACGTACTACAACGGCAGTATCATCGGCAAAGGCGAACTTTAAACTTTGTTTAAAAGAGAATCGGAACTAACTTTGACCCCTGTGGAACTCCAAATTTCATTGTCTCTTTCTGGCTGAAAGCATCTTTGATCTTAACACCAAAAGTTCCGTTCTGAAGGTAGTCAGTCATCCAATCACCAATTTTACCACGTATGCCAATCCTTTTTAGTGCTTGTTTTGTATTAGAGTGATTCAACGTATCAAATGCCTTACTGAAATCCATGTAAAACACTAACACATGGTGACCTTTATCAAGACTCCCATTTACGCAATTTGCGAATTCACTCAGTAACTTTCCGGTATTCTTGTTTTTCTGAAAACCATATTGGCTCTTGTATATCAGAGAATGTTTTTTGATAAAACTTTGCAACCGGTTAGCTAATACACCATGCAACACTTTTCAACTACTGGGAGAATCGATATTGGCCTGTAGTTGTTTAATGTACTTTTTTCCCCACCTTTTTATATTGGTCTTACTACTGCTGTTTTTATTTTCCGGAATGTCAATTATTTAGCATTTGTTGTTCAATGTTGTTAATTTGTGGCTCGGTTAGAACAGTTTGGTTGTCGTTGCCGTTGTTACTGGGTGTTGTTTGGATGTTGTCGGGACTGTTTACCGGTCGTGTTCGTTTTGCTGCTTGCAATTCAGATGCTTCCGATCTATGTGGTTCAGTGTTTCCGCTGTTTTGTCCATCAGTGACATTTTTACAGAGCTGACATCTCCAGCATCCTTTCCTTACGTCCATAGTTCTCCAGGTTCTTTCTGTGACCGTAGTGCACTGGAAATGTAGCTTTCGTTTGCAGAAGGAACAGTCAACGAAATCGCCTCCAGCTGGGACAGAATAACAGAATGCACTTCATTAAAAAAATATATATAAAATTGTTCACTGTGTGTTTTATATTCTTAGTTCTATTAGAATTACTGTTTAAATTCAATTAAAATTCAATTAAATAAAAAAATTTATAACAACTTTGAGAACACGTCTTTACACTATGACTCACTTAAAAAAATCTTCTGATAAGCTCTGTTGATATTTTTGCCACAATAGAGCAGCATCAGAAAGTCCGCAGAATACCATGGGCTCACGCTGATGCATGCTTCTGCCAGGGTATCGTCCCAGTTGTGGTCGTCACGTCCCAGCTTGAAAGGTGAGATATTCGACGTCATCATCGCAAGGCGGCGAAAGAAGTGGGTCCTCGTACTGCGTGCAACAGCAAAAGTAAATAACAACATTTCGAATTGTTGCGATGAACTGTATAGACCCTTCATATAGTATGTTCTTTGAACACGCCTGGAGCACTTTCTATTGTAGCACTTCGTTTTCAACGATTAAAAATACCATGTGTAGTAGGATGGAACTTCCTTTTTAGTAAAACTTTCTACCTCACATAACAGAAAAAATGCCAGTAAATGTCAGGGTGAACGTTAAGATGTATGACCGGTGGGTACCTCTTGTGTATAGGAAAACTGAAAATTCGCCACAGAAGAGCTTATATAATGGACGGACTGGAATTGTGTCACTTCGTCGCTTTTGTTTCTCAATTGTATCTTGATTATTACCTTTCTTTACATACTTACATATGTACTTTATGGACTGAACGGTGTTACACATTTCCACATTTATGCGAACACAAAACGTCTTTGACAGTACTGGCGAGTATGGTACTACCCATCTATTGTCTATGACGATTTGCTGTCCACGCAGGTTATTTGTGCAGTAAATCCACTTTGCTGAGGAAAATGTCGGATACTCATCCTCTTCTGTTACAGTCTGTTGGATCTGCGCTCTCGGATATTTTTCTTGCAGCGGTTATTTTGCATGTAGGGAGAGTTGGTATTCAATGTACCATGCAACATTTGATTCTTTACGATACCGTGTAATAATGGATCTTCGTTGGGGTCCGGAAATTCCGAACTAATTATATTATCGAAATCGTCGGGTCGGACTTTTTCCTTCAACCTTAGAAGAATGTGCGCATGGGGCAAACCACGCTTCTGCCCCTCAACACTATACATAAAGCATAAGAACACATCGAACGCATTTTTCTTTGTCAGCAAGTTTATCATTAACTTGAGTGTTAAATGGAAAACTTTTGCTATGACGTCGTGTCGATCAGAAGAAGCTTGACCTTTGAAAAGCTCTTGGGTGACTTTGTCTCACTTGGGATTAGTGATAAACGTTTAAAGAGGTCTGGGCACCTATTTTTAATTACATAGCAAAATGCATCTTGTGTGCGCTCGTGCATGTAGCGCGGCCCATCCGTGAAACTCGATGGCAGAATTACCAACCGCCCCAGTTCCTCAACATTAGCATCCTGCTGCATGGCGTCCTGTAGATCAATATAATTTTCAGTACGCACACTTTTTTAATTCTTTCAAATGTATACCAAACGCTCTGTTTGGATCTCAGCGTACACAGGCCCATGCGTTTAACTAATCCGTTGTAAGCGTTCGTCATGGGTGCGCAGAACAATATCATGCCTATCGCACTCCTGATCCACCAAAAAAACGGCGGCTTCGTTCGTGCAAGTGCAATTTGATTGGCCGCGATGTTCTGTCGCGGATTTTGGAAATGTTGATCCTTATATTAGCTTGTTCGCAATAGTCGGATACAAAGTATATTTGTAGGAATTTCAGTTCATCTGTTGGCAATAGGGATCCAAATAAAAGATAAACTTGACCCTGAATTTTGAAGGTGGGCACAAATGACCCGTCTACAATTTAGTTTGCCCCAAACGAAGTCATCTGAAATGCACTGTTATAAGAACGGATACATTCAAGAAAATGTTTAGATTGTGGGTGATCCCCGGTCAATAGAAATTTCAAGAGTTCTGGTGGTTCTTGTATATCTAAACGTACCTTTTCGCCTGAGCAGCGGACTCCATTCGACTCTTTTGTCCATTCAAGAGCTTGACAATGATCATTCCACCGATACCAGCAAATTCGGCATAAATAATTCTCTTAGTGTAATAAAACCCATTTCTATTTTTACTGATCCACTGAAGATGTGTGTTTGTTTGTGACATGCGAGTTTTAGCACGACATTCATCTTACGTTCCTGACCTAATGTGACGTTCTTGATTTGTTGTATGTAATCGAGCTTGACGAATTGTCCTGCCACGTTTTGAGCTTCGAGAAAGATTAGACTTTTTCCCCAAAGGTACATTTTTTATAAAATAAACAGCGTTACCCAAAATAAAACGGAAAGCCCTCTGTCAAGCAATAAATAAAAAATATTAACTCATCTAAAAGAAGCCAATGCAAAAAAAAAAGAAACTGGAAAATTTTGTCGATGGTAAGAAGAAATAGCATTCAACGTAGATTCTAACGAGAACAGTGCAAGAACACACATATGTATGTATGTAAACTCACTAAGGAGAAACACTAACTATGTATAAAGTTTCAACATCAAGTGAGTGAGTAACAGATTTTCATTAAACTTGCAGAAAACAATTTTTACTCACACTAAATCATAAATAAACTAAACTAATTTATCTATTTACTTAATGGTTCCAAAAAACTATAGTTGCACTCAGTTTGTTTTTACACCACACACATGTGCATACTTCTCTTCCGTTCCGATCTAACAGAGAAAACGACAGACAGTATTTGTTCAAGGTAATGTCCACCACACCAAAGGAGAAACTACGATCAGAAACAATCGTTAATTTCTTTCGATTTTAGAAAATAAATTTAGTTTTTTCATGTTAGATTTTGGTCTGTAGCTCAGCTTCTAGATGAAGCAGAAAGCTGATGGAAGGCTTAAAATATTAAGGAAATTGTTGACCCCATTTTGTATACTCTTTTTTGTATTGATTATGAATTACCCGAGTAACAGGAGGATAAAGGCAGTAAAGTTAGTAAAGTCAGTAAAACGAACAATAAAAACTACTAAAACGTTCACAAAAAGTAGGCTGAGTAAAAACGACATAGCCTATGTCCTTCTTGGAGTCTTAAGAAACTTATCTGAGAATACACCGCTACCAACCCCGCTATTGGTTTTAATCGATCTGTGTAAAAATGTTGACTTTTCCTCCATGAAAGCATCTTCCCCCCAGAAGGATCTAGAGAGGAAGCTTACATGAAAGTCTTTGTCAAAGTTTAGGTATGGTGTAACCGAAGTTCTCTGCGAGGATTTCTAATATATTAACAATATTAGCATGGCCAAATAAATTGTTTGTGCATTGTGTAGTCGCTTTAAGTCAAATAGCTGCGCTCGCGGCTACTTGCCTGCTGAAGATGTCGTGGGGTATCAAGTGAAACAGAATGTATAAAGCCGCGGAAAGAGACAAACGTAGAGCTCCGCTTATGCATAGACATGCTGCTATTTGGACTCTGCTTAGTTTGCTGCAGTTGAGTGCATTGTCTAGGGCCGTCCATCATACAACAACTCCGTATGTAAATATCGGTCTTATGACATTGATGTATAACCAATGGGTTATTCGAGTTTGATGGCCCCGTTTGTTCCCAATGGCTTTTTTGCAAGAGAATAAAGATGCTGTAGCTTTCTTGACTCTCTCTTGAATGTTAGGTTTCCAATTTAGTTTCCTGTCAAAAATGAGACCCAAATATTTTGCTGTATCGGAAAACACTAAACCGTAATCTGTCCAACGGGTTTATCTGTTAAGATTTAGCTGACGGAATTTTTCGATTGTATTAAGATGCTTACCTGAGACGGCTATAGCAACGTCATCCGCATAGGCAATCACCCTGCTACCATCGACTTCCAGGTATATAAGCAGTTCATTAACCACTTAGTTCCAGAGAAGGGGAGAAAGGATATCGCCTTGCGGCTAACGCTTGTAACTTGACAGGTATTATACCGTCCGCACCAGTAGACTTGTATGGTTTGAAACTATGCAGCGCCAAAAGCAGTTTGCCTTTTGTAATCAGACCATGTATTTTGGTCATGGTTCCAGTAGTCCTGTAGTAGTGGTCACTCAGGCTGAATTGCATGTAGCTGTGGTCCGAAAACGAGTGTTCAGTTAGCATTTAAGTGATGTTGGCACTTCCTGTTGGTTTCTTGTTATAAAAGTCGGCTCATTGCCAATATTGCAAACAATGAGGTTAGTATGTACAGTATATTCAAAAAGTGACTCACCTCTATCGTTGATATCGATATTTACCCATACCGTGCGATGAGCGTAAGCGTTTTTAGCCTTCCAGCTTCCATTACAGCCCTTTATAGATTATCATCAGGGAGAGGTCCCACATAATCATGGCCAAGATATACCGAACGGTTAAGTCGGGGTCGTTGCGGTTCGGAATTAAAAATGTATTAAGGCTACGTTTTACAAATATACAAGTTCTAATCTGACCTTTGTCTCTTTCATAAAGTGGAGCGTGTCAAAAGTCCACGGATAACGCCATCTGGGATCCATGGTTCCTGGATTACGATGATGGCTTCTGCGTTTTTCGAAAGACGCAGAATAAGTGCGTCCGAAGCCTTTTTGGGTGGTGGAGATTAATCTTAAAAAACCGTATCATTGCTACAATTTAGCAGAGTAGCCTCCACCACGGTGTTGTTCGAGTCCTCCGATTCTGAACAAGCGCCCAACAGCTTATCTTCTTCATCGTCATCGGTTTCAATTTCGGACAGAGTGTCAGAAGAGGGGACCGAAGGCTTACTTGCCGCCTCGTATGAATTGGAGTCGTCGCTGTCCATTTCTGGGAACGATATCGACGCTCCAAGATCTAAGGCTGTACATATTTGGAGTTTCGGCTAAAGGAGGAGGATGTTGCTTATCAGCATCTAGCTCATCATTTTTATAGTCCAGCTAGCCTCGCTTGTGATGGGTTGTGGTCGGGGGTTTCCCGCATAATGGCCAAGAAATATCTCAAAAGCTTCAACTTAACCAACTGCCACCGTTCAGGTGCTGAGTCAGATAACGTACTAAATAATTCTTTAAGTGTGTTTTGGAAAATTGAGAACTCCGATTCCTGAATCGTGGAGCCATAGTCAGTGGATGTTCGGTGGAGAGGATTGTTTGGAAAATTATACCACCAAGACCTCCCAGCATTGGAAGTTCGTGGGAGTCTGTTGTTAAAAGCGTCAATCTCCACTATGAAATGCATTTTGCAGAACTCATTCTTACCTATCCAGAATTAAACACTTTATTAATTCAAATTGAGTCCATTTTAAATTCCAGGCCAATAACACCAATGTCTGAGAGCCTTGATGACATCCAAGCGCTAACCCCTGGACACTTTGTCATTAGTACAGCTCTGAATGCAATAGTCGAAAAAATATTGCAATCTACCAACAACACAACAGTCTCGCGTTATCAGCAACTACAGTGGTATCTTTGTTGCGCTAAAATTGACCACAACAAACTGGACTCTTTTCCTTGAAAAATTCTCTCCACACCTTCGAACCTTTCCCTTTTAACAGTTGTTTTTCCAAAATCCTGAGAGGATGATGGGCAGCCATGGTCGCATCAGTCATCGGTGCACCCTCTCAGCATCTTGGAAGGACAACAACAATAGGTACGACGGACGGTCAAAAACTCTAGGAAGAACTCAGCAGAGCAGGCGGGCGGCCTGTTATAAGAGCGCAAAGAAAGCGCTATAGGTTTTGGTTGTTTTGCAAGGGTCCAGCACGAAATAGCCGACCTTTGTCCCAAATGTTTGTCTCCCCTAATAGGAAGTCTCCAGACTTAAGTAGAGCTAAAGCATCCGTTCCATCCTTCCATCTTCCAACCCCTTCACTTTTTGACCCACCCTGTTTGTTGTGTCCGTTGTCGCTTTGGAGGAACGTATTTGGGAAAGGCACCTGTGGATTCTTCCAATTCCGACTTCTGCTTTTACTCTCCTCGGAAGTGACAACGAGTAGGTCCACACGGGAATACAGCGCCAGACCCCACACATCCATAAGCGCACAGGAGCAGACGAAACAGAAGACAGAAACAAAAACAAATTGTACAATGAAAAATAGCATAATTAGTGTAAAGAGTGGGACGCTATCTTACATTCCCTACCCCCCCCCCCCCCCCCCCCCCCAAATGTGCACGGAGTCCACCGATTCCACGTAAACGTAATTTGAGAAAAGCTTCCTTCTTCCTTCACACACACTTTACGAAAGTTTTAACCTGAGATTCCTAGATCCTGACTTGGTTCCCCTTTTTTAGTCTCAAATGAAATGAACTTTCATTGTCACTTCGACTTACTTCAGGGATGAATTTTGGGCAAAGAAGGGGTTATTTGAACCCAAAATAATTCAGGGGAAATGTTCACTGAGGCCAAAGGAAATTCCCAAAATTCGGAAATTTCCCCGAAAATTTGGGTAGTCAAAGCGGCACACTGGAGTGTATGAAAGAGCGGTCTACCGATGCTCCAAGCCATAGTTACACGCTCCGTCTAAGTAGAGAAGCACTGTTCACATATACCAAACATTAGGCTCGCTAACCGAGTAGATGTAATGCACGAAGGTGTGGCTGGGTGACCAAGGGTCTGAGTGGACATAAGTCGGATCAGGGCGGCCACTTCTTGGTTGACCACGACGTAAAATAGAGGTTTATAACGTGAAAAAAAAAACGAGATATAGGTCAAAGTGACCAAAGAAAAAAAATTACCTTTAATAAAGACAGGAGAAATTAAACAGGAAAACGTAAAAAAAAAATGTTTAAGTGGAAGGTCAAAGGAAAAGAGGACAGAATCAGGGAACAACAGGGAGAGCTAGGAAAACGAAGAAAGAAGGATCTCAAACAACAGCTAAGTATGGTGCTGTGAGATTGAGAGGTGAGATCCCGTAAGGCTTTCGCCCGTTTAGAGTAAAAAGATTGACAAACGGGACACCCAACCCGATAGAAAAAATTGTTTATCGGTAGTTTTAACTGTTACTTGATTTAATTTTAAATTTCTTTTATACCGCTCATTTCCTTTTCACAAAAACTTTTCGATAAATAAAGCACTCTTTATAACGTTACTTTCGCCTTTGGTTGTGTTTTTTTCTTACATCCTTTTAGGGTTTCGCAATTCCTTTTTTAAAAAGAATGCGTGGAGTCTACGGACACATTGGCGAATTTCTTTTTTTATTTTTAATATTGGGTACTTCCTTGTATCACATTATTTTTTTTAACCATAAACACACCCCGAGCTGAGCAGCTGAAAGTGGCAGCACTTAACCTGCTGTCCGTTGCAAATCACTTTTTTTTTTTTTTTTTTTTGAGTAGTTTTTTGCAGACCAGCTACCAAGTAACAATCATTAACTTTCAATTTAATCAATTCGGCAAAGAAATAAATAAAAATAAATTTTGCAACATCTTCAGCAGTTTTGATCAGGCTGGTCACGTGAATATTTACAAAACCTTCAGTTGGGTACCAAATGGACCAGGGCTGTTGGCAACATTGCTATCATTGAGCATGAAAACCTTCCTCCGTCGAGTTTTTCAAGTACATCCTGGCGAAGACGTTTTCGTGCGAGTGGTCACACTGAAGACAAACAGCGGCGAAACTCCGCTCGCTTTAACTAGAATTCATCTTCAACTAGAAGAAACTCAGGCCGGCTACCTATCGAAGAAACTCAGGATCTTCATCCTTAAGCCCTAATTACCCTGTGATATTTGTTAACTAAAAATTGAATTAAAATGTAACAACACCTTAAACTTTTTTTGTTGGAACAAATTGAAAGGAATCAAATTATGTGTGGTTGTATTGTTTTCTGATTGTCAACAATTTAATTTTTTTTAATAAAACCACAAAGCCGTAAGGAACGTCTTTTCCTTTTCTTTTATTTTTGTAATTCTTGTGAGTCTTCGACATCAATAACAACTTTCTTTTTCTGCAAACCCCTTAAAAAACAAGGAAACAAAATAGGTTGGAATTTTCCAAATAATAACAATGACTATTAGAAAATCTCTTCCGGTAAGCCTGAAGCCACTCGTAATTGCTTTCAGGACAACAGATTAAAGAAAAGCACTGCAAGGAAAGTTAAAATATTATACTTGGAATACATTCAGCACAATTGTTATCAAACTAAGACTAACACTTAAAAAACCATGTTTTACCATTCAGGGAAATGGTGAAGGAGATTTAGTTTAAGTGTGGAAGTGCCGCAGTTCAAATGATCTTCCGCAATATACGAGAGATTTGTTCGTTGGAAACGTAAGATGTGCGTTTGGTCGGTAGAAAAATCGATGAGACCATCATAAGTAACAATGGGTTGGGGTTATGGGGAATAAAGTAAAGGGATACAAACCATTAACAACAAAAGCCCATGGCCATCCAACAACAGATCTCTTAGATCTTACCGCGATCGCAGTAATCGATAGAAGAGACACTGACGGATCGATTACATCTAAACGGCGGCAATTGGCCAAGTTGAAGCTTTCGGGCAACTTCTTGGCTATTATGCAAGAAAACCCCGTACCACCTCCCATCACTAGCGACACAGCCTTAGACCTGGGACCGGTGATATCCTTTCCAGAAATGGACAGCGACGACTCCATTTCATCCGAGGTGACTATTAAGACTAAGCCCCCTCTTCTGACACTCTGTCGGAAATGAAAATAATTACGAAATAAAAGTATATCTCTATCGAACAACACCGTATAGGAGCTTTCTCAGGAAAATTGCAGTAATGATAAGGTATCTGCAGAATAATCTTCACCACTCAAAACAGGCTTCGGCCTCACTTATTCTGCGTCTTTCCAAAAACGCAGAGGACATCATCCTAATCTAGGAGCCATGGATCGCGGAAAGCATGGTTCGTGAACTTGAGACACCTGTATACGTTCTACTCTTTAAAAGAGGTTAAGGTAAGATTAGAACTTGTAAATTAGTGAAACGTAGCCTTAATGCATTTTTGCTTCCTAACCGCAGCGACCTCGACTTAACTGTTGCCAGGCTAGAGACTGACAAAGGCTCCAATTGGCTGCTATCGGCATATCATGGCCACGATCAAGTGGGTCCTCTCCCTGGTTATAACTTAGAAAGGGTGATACTGAAAGTTGGAAGGTAAAAGACTGGCCTCATCATCGGGTCGACACTAACGCTCATCACACGGTATGGTGCAGTACCGACATCAACGATAGAGGTGAGTTACTTTTTGATTATATTCTAAAATTAATCCAATACTTTTTCAACGGCTCAACATGCCTACTGTAAAGGAAAGTCAGTGGAAACAGCTCTGCATTCGCTGACTAACCACATCGAACAATCCCTACAATACAGAGAGTACAATATGGTTGCTTTTCTGAACACAGAGGCCGCTTTTAACAACGTCGACACATCCGTAATCACGACTGCGCTGTCACATCTGCAGTAAGATAACTTACTTGGGTAGTTGATACCTCTTATGCTAAATAGCAGCTCAGTTGCTATAGCCGTCGCAGGTAAGCATCTTAATACTATCATTACATTATGTTTTATTGAGACTTTTTCCAATCAATACATTTGTGTGTTTACAATATTTGTTTCTTAAGAGCTAAGACTAAGATTGCGTCTGGCTTAGAAGTAAGATAATAGTTTTATAAACAATTAAATCGAAATTATAAATAAGTTTATATTACATAGCTTTGAAGTATACGTTTGCTCCCGGCGTATTACATCAACGTTGCTTCACATGGCACTTAAGAACTAAAAACTAAAAAAAAAGAAAAAACAAATGGTATTGAAAATTCTTAACAATAGTTACCATATCATATTATAGCTATTCACTTAAGCTTTTGATCCGCTTAATGTTTATATATATATACTATATGGACAAAAGCAGAGCACTAGCTATAGTGATTATAAAAAAAATAGGATTATGAGCTACCCAAAAACAAAGAAAAACTATCCACGTAGATTTAAAGGGGATGCTTTTTCGTAAAAAGGAACTGAAAGGTTTCGGTTCGCATTTGGTCTCAGCAAAGGAAATTGTCTTGGGTTTAAAAGATTAAATGGGGAAAGGTAATAATTTTCCCTCACACTATCGTTGATATTTGAGTCCAACAAAGATTTACCCATTGGATTAGGATGATCACGTATACGCTCTAGCTTTTTTACAAATAATTCGGTTTGGTATGTTATTATGGGTGTAATGTTCGTTTCGGAATACAGGGTCTTATTAGAAAACCATTTTTTATCTGGCCTTCTATATTAACCGCAGCAGAATCTTAAAATTTTTCTCTCAAAAATCTGGAGCTCTTCGGCTACAGTAGGCGAAATTGTAAACCAAGTACAAAACCCATATGTTATTATTGGTCTTTTTAAGGTCTTATACATTATCATCTTGGTATTCGGCGAAACTTGTTTAGAATTGAGCAGTGGCTTAAGAATTGGTGTGACCATTTTGGCTTTATTCAATACTCTGCGGGCATGTTTGTTGAAACCGAGTCTTTTATAAAAGTCAATATCGAGGTGCTTGACTTCATCTCGTATTGGAATATTGTTTTTAATTGTTAGCTTCCACTTTTTGAAGTATGCCATAAGAGTCGGTAGTTTGTCTTTAATCTTATTAAGCGCAACATTTGGCCTTTTGTCACTTGCTAATATCAGACTGTCATCTGCGTATAAAATAGCACAAGGGAAATCTTAGGATAGGTAGTGGAAATTAAATTCATGAATATAGATATTAAATAGGATTGGTCCTAGGATGGATCCTTGAGCCACATCGGAAAGGACTGAGAAATAATCTGAGTGCTCATCACCTATGATAACAGAGCTGAGCCTATCTTTTAGAAAGCTGGATATGATACAAATTAACCACTTAGGAAAATTTAGACCAATTAGCTTATAAATTAATCCCTTGTAACAGACAGAGTCAAAAGCTTTTTCTAAATCTATATCAAGCCCTAAAGTGCATTTCCTGATTCTTAAGTTTTGAAAAATTTTTATTGTGCAGTACCAGTGAGGCATGTTCCGTTGAATGACCCTTTTTGAAACCAAACTGGTTACTTGGAATGATATTGGAGTCTTCGCATATGAAACTAAGCTGCCCTGCTATATGCCTCTCGAACAGTTTTCCTATATTAGATAGCAAGGATATTGGCCGAAAGTCTTTTATATCTCTTGCTCTCTTAGACTTAGCTATTGGGAATATTTTCCCTTTTTTCCAAATTGAAGGGAAATAACCATTATTCAGGCAGTGGTTGAATAAAGTAGAAAAAGATGTGTCAAGAGAAATAGGACATTTTCGAAGAATGAAGTTTGAGATATTACCTATTCCAGCTGACTTTTTGTTGTTGAGGGCTTCTCTCAACAAACTCACACTATTTGGGGATGTAAATGCTTGCGCATTGTTGGGATTTATCGCGTTATTTGAGTGCGAAGAGATTGCCAGGGTTTGATTGAACTCGTTTCTACAAAATTATTCTACTGTCGAGTAGATATCATTCTTCTCAGATTGATCTGGAACTGTTTCTGGACTCGAGTAAATATGTGAGTAATATTCTAGTTGTGAACTAGAGTGTCTTTCAAAATATTACTTCCGAAGAATTTTCTTCCGGTTATCTTATCGATTTCTTTAAATGCATGAGGGTTCAATCTTACCTTAAAAGCAGTGCTACTAAGAATCCGAACCCTTTCTTTAATTATTTTACCTAAGCACTGAATCCTAGCGTAAAGATGGCGATATTCATCGTTGACACAGTTAAGATGTCGGTTATACAGTCTTTTCAATATAGTAATCCATGCACAACGTATCTTAAGCAAGTTTTTTGTAGTGTCTGATATATTGTGATATTTGAAATTTTTCACATTGCGAATGGAGGAATGCAATTGAACGTTGGTGTTAATTTGTTCATTTAATTTTGATATCCAGGTATCTATTTCATCGTTTGAGATATTTCTTTCGGTTGGAATATTTAAAGCGGACAGTCGATAATTAAGTCCTAATCTAAAAGCTTCCCAATTAGTGCTTTTGAAACATCTGTATGTTGCCGGTGGCTGTAGGATTGGAAGGAAGTCAATTATGCTTAGTAGTAACTCAATCCCAAAGTGATCCGAGTTCGTTGCGAATGTTGAACAATCAATTACAATTTATCGAAATAATTTTGAAGTTATTTGCCAGCATTATACCACTATAAAAGCTACAAACTCAAGATATACGAACATTTTGTCTTCTGTAGACCGAAGATGTTGATAAGTGGGCCAAAATTGTCTGATTTTTGTTATCAGTTCTTTAAAAGATATGTTAAAAAGATCTTTCACTGTTTAAAAAAAAAAGAAAATTAATGGGCTAATACGGCTGTAGCCGGCTTAGGGGTTGATTGAATTTCGCACTTGACAATTTTTATTCGATTTTAAGAGCACACGTCTGTTCACCACCGAGTCACAGAGTTTTCAGAATTCATCTTAATACCATCAAAGAACTGTGGATTGGTAGCTAACCCCCGTAAAATGATCTTGTCCTCTTTTCCAGGAAATATAAAATTCCAACTATAGACCCTCCCTCCAAAAAATACTTGACTCTTGAGAGAGTCAAAAAAGATACAGTAGCTTTATTCTCTTGCAAAAAAGCCATTGAGAACAAATGGGGCCTTCAATCTCGAATAACCCACTGGCTATACATCTCGGTCATAAGACCGATACCCACCTAAGGTGTTGATGTCTGGTGAACAGCCGTAGACCTTGCAGTTAACTGCAACAAACTAAGCAGAGTACATGCATATGCTTACGCATGTCTATGCATAGGTGGAGCTCTACGTGCCACTACCTCCGCGGCTTTAATCATTCTATTTCACTTGTTACTCAGGCAAATTAACACTAAAGCGACTACGCAGCGGACAAATAATTAATTTGTCTACGCTAAATTCTTAATGCATGAGGAGTCCTTACAGAGAACATCGATTACTTATACCATACCTAAACTTCGGTTTGACAAAGACTTTCTTGAACTTCCCTTCTAGATCCTTCTGAGAGGAAGATGCTTTCATGGAGGACAAGTCTATCCACTTCTACACAGATGGATCTAAGACCGATAGCAGGGTTGGGGGCGGTGTTTTCCATCCATTTTCATTCCATCCGTCTTTAAAATCACTGTAGCGGCGTTTGGGAGGAAATTTTGGCGATTGAGTAAGCTCTGTCCTATCTGAAGAAAAATGTGATATCTGCAAAGGATATCAGACCGCTATCAAGTTAAACTCGGTCTCAGAAATCGCCCTTGAATGCCGATCATCTCTTACCTTTGTTGGGTGCCGGGCCACAGGCTCACAGGGCAACTCCACCTAGGAGCTTTCTTCTACAATATCTTTAACTTACGATGAGTAAGAGAATCATAGATCCACGTGGCACAGCACTCTCATCTAACCTAACCGAGCCTAAAACTCATCAAGTGAAACTAACAATAACCAAGTTAGTGCATTTAAAATTAAAGACAACTAAGTTAGTAAAAGTGTTCAGAAAAAAGCCACAGAGGACAAGGACAAAGAAAAAAGGACAAAAAGCCACAAGTAATGTTTGTGAATGGGAAAAGAGACCCCTAAATTACCTAACTATATGCGTGGTCTGATATGGAGTCAGTCAGTAAGTCAACACTCGAACACTTCTTTTTCTGCGCCTAGAGCTATGCAGTGTTACCTTAATTCAAAAACAAAATTACTTATGTACAGTAGAGTCTCGATTATCTACTTACCGTTATTTCTGTTAACCGTCCCACTTTTTTGCCGCGAAATGAAAATTTCATTGTTTTTTTTTTTTTGCTTATTTTAAGAAATTCTCTTAATTTCTTAAATTCTTAATCACACTGCACGAAGTGCCGGGCGTTCTATAGTCCTATAACAGAAAGAAAAACAAGAGACCAGATCCTTGAACAGCTGTCCTATCCAACCCTAAACCTAAATTATTATGGAAATATTTTTGATATGTTTGTAAGTTCTAACTTATTTATTTATCAATTCATTTAAGGCTTACATTTGATAAATTTTTAAAAATAAATTAAGACTCTTTTTTTTCTAATATCATTGCTCAAATTCAAAACTTAATTAAGGCTAACATTTATTAAATTATTAATAATTAAGCTTTTCAAATTTATCTGTCAATTGAACTATGTCTCACTTGTTTGTGATCTACATACCATATGAACATAATTGCTGATTGATTAAATTACTTAACATGATCTCTTTATTATTACTTTCTTTTCTGTCATTATTGTATAATTTTGTTAATCGTATTACTGTACTCTATAATGTAAGAAGATTGCTCTCTCGCTCTCACCTCTTATACATACATACACTGAGTGTGGGTGGTCCGCACTGCAGCTTGTATATACAATGATTTTCTTCTCTCGTCCATTTAAATCTCGTTCTTCACAGGGGGCATAATCATTCTTCATCCTATCTGTTTGTTTTCAACTAAGTTCTGTATATTTATATATTGAATCAGATAGTTCTTTTCATTTAAACTACATTCGGGGCAGAATTCAATTTTTAAATCAAATCGATTTCTGGCCATAAACTCTAGTCCTTCGAACCGGATTAAATTACTTCAGTCAAAAAAAAATAAAAAAACTTCTTCTACGATTATATCTATGTGCATGCTTTTTCGTGAAAAACTACGTGTGTGGTTCCTCGCGACAGTATCCCTTTAGGTTATGTACGTGTATAATGAATAAAGGAATTTTTGCGTGTTAAAGCTAGGCATTTACCAAGGTTTTCCGTTTGATTGCGTGTTAGCAATTTGCATAAATTGAATTCACTAAAATTAAATGCAAAAGATCGCTTAACTCATGCCGCGGACTTTGTAGAATCTATAGGTGACTGTACTTCGATGGAGATGTTAGACGAAACTTGGTCACATGGCCACACATGGAAAAATGTGTTGACGAGTTACCGGAATATGAAGCTAAATATTGTTTTACGCATTTAAAATTAGCAAAATCTATCCGTCAAAAACAAAGTGCGATGCGAGCTGGAGACAGTAATTCGAATTTGGAACGTCTTGCTAATCAAAAATCCTCGTTTCTTGAGAAGCTGCCGAAGGTAATTGTGCCCCATTCTAGGGTTGTTAGAAGTACTGGCGATTTGTTCACGGGTGCAGTTGATCGCAAATCTTACCTCACTGCAACGCAAAAATTTAATTTTTTAAAGTCGTTCTTCACTATGTTTTAATTGTTTTCGAACTGGCCATTCCTCTAATAAATGTAAGTCCACGTTTTCTTGTCGTGTCTGTAGAGCTCCTCACCATTCGCTAGTTCATCAGGATGACACAAAAGGCATTTCCTAGCGAAGACTTTTTCTCACTTGTACAACCATCGGCCTGTTCTAGTTGAAATGTCGCGTGATCCGCGTCAGTTTCGCTCAGCAAACTTGCATGATACATCTCCATCACCAACGACTTGGGCTTCCGCGAAAGCACTCTCGTATTTCCATTATAGGGTTGTCATCCAAGAAGCAGGATATACAAGAGGTTGTATAACAATACAGCTTTGTTCACGCTTTGGGAAGTCTCTATTCATTGATGCGTTCATTCTTGGTTAGTTGATGTCCAAATTATCAGTACTCATTTGTCGACCCTAAACGTTCAGAATCTTTTATAAAGATGTAAGTTATGTACTGGAATCCAGCTACTGACGTATTTTCGTACAGCATGGTTCCGATGAATCCGTGTTTCTTTCCAACAAGGCAACAGCTTCTCTCCGAGATATCTCGTATTTTTGACCCACTGATTCCTGGCTCCTTCGATTATCCTTTTTAAACTAATGCTTCAGGAACTCTGATCATTCGATTTAAAACTTGGTTGGGGTGATCCCTTACCCTCGTACCTTTCAGACAGATGGATGACCTATCTCAAGCAGCTTCCATTTTTTGAACGAATTCGGGTTCTGCGAAATGCGTTTCCTTCCGATAAACTTTTGAAACTTCACGGCTTCTCGGATGTTACTTTGTTAGCCTACACCGCTCGTTTACGCTCGCTGCAAAACGATTTTGCTCACTCGGTTTTAAATTCTCTTTGAGTGTGGAAAGAGCAGCCGTAAAAGGGGAAGAAAAGCACGTTCTAAGACATGCACTCGTCACGTCGTTTGATGGATATTTCATTCAGAACCTGATCGATAGAATCTCTTAGTTTGTATCGTTTGCAAAGGTTAGTCGCTTACTATATTCGGTTTATTTCCAATTGTCGGCAAAACATCTCTAAGCGACTAACCCAGGGATTGAGATATCCGAAAATCAAAGCTGCTACAATTGCCATCCTTAAATTCGTGCAGCTCAAATCCTTTAAATCATATATAAACTGAGAACTAACTATCAGCTCGCTTCAAAGTCAAGGCAGTTCAAATATGCTGCATTTTTGGACAGCGATGGATTTATTCGCGTAGGGGGAAGCATTTAACATAACCTATAACATTAAATATCCTATCATAGTCCCAAATAATAATAATGTTTCTTCACTCATAGTTACAGATATCCAACAACGCTACTTATATGCTGGAGTATCGAAAACATTTACATTCGTTCGACAGCAGATTTGGGTACTGGGTAGCTGAAACTTGATCCAGAAAACTATTCATCAACAGATCATGGGCGATCATCCACTTTAGCCGTCTATTTTTGAACACCGGTTGCGATTATGTTGATCCACTGACAATTAAATTGTCTCGGAATCGTAAGCCAAAGTTGTCGAAGGCATACGATGCGCTATTTGTGTGAATGTCGACGAAAGCTATACATCTCGAAGTGGTGAGCGATCTTACCATGGATGCATTCATCGCAGATTTAATAGGATTCGTTTCTCGTCGGGGCAAATGTACCAATATCTACAGCGACAATGGAACTAACTTTCAGGGAGCGCGTCTGTGTTTTACTGAGATACATAAACTAGTCATGAACCAGTCTCATAACGATACTATCGTTTCCACTGTTGCCAAAGCTGAAATCACCTGGCATTTCACTCCACCTGGCTATACATCTCGAAGTGGTGAGCGATCTTACCATGGATGCATTCATCGCAGATTTAATAGGATTCGTTTCTCGTCGGGGCAAATGTACCAATATCTACAGCGACAATGGAACTAACTTTCAGGGAGCGCGTCTGTGTTTTACTGAGATACATAAACTAGTCATGAACCAGTCTCATAACGATACTATCGTTTCCACTGTTGCCAAAGCTGAAATCACCTGGCATTTCACTCCACCTTCTGCCCCACACTTTGGAGGCCTGCAGGAGTCTGGCGTAAAGTCAGTAAAGCTACATTTGCGTCGTGTAATAGGGTCATCTAGTTTAACGTTTGAAGAATTATACACTGTTCTTACCCAGGTTGAAGCTATTCTAAATTCTCTTAAATTATATGCAATATCTGGTACTGATTTAAACTTAGATTATTTCCAGCTCATTTTCTTGTAGGGGAATCACTAACAGCCGTTCCTGAGCCTAACTACTTGAATACCACAACTAATCGACTTTCTCACTTGAATCATCTCCAAATTATGGTTCAGGGATTTTGGAAGAAATAGCACACCGAATACATCACGACGCTGCAGTAGCGAACTACTAAATGGCAAAAACCAAGTCCAAATTTGAAACCTGGAGATCTGGTGTTGATAAAGGAACCAAACCTGCCCCAGTCAAAACAACGGCAGGATTATTCAACCGATCCATAACAAAGCTAGCGCTACTGCCAACGTCATAAAACTCCATCCAGGGGGGCGGGATGTTTGTGATCTACATACATAATTGTTGCTTGATTAAATAACATTGCATAACTTTGTTAATCGTATTACTGTACTCTATAAGAAATTGCTCTTTCGCGCTCTCACCTCTTATAAATGCACTGAGTGTAGGTGGTCAGCCCAGCAGCTTGCCTATGCGACGGTTTTCTTTTCTCTTCCACTTGGATCTCGTTCTTCGTAGCAGGGACACTCATTCATCAGCTAAGTATCCTATCTGTTTGTTTCCAATAAAGTACTGTACAGCAGTATATTGTATTAGATAGTCCTTTGCATTTAAACTAGGTTCGGGGCAGAATTCAATTTTCAAATCAAATCGATTTCTAGCGACTTCTCTTTGTTCGAATCCCAAACATAATAAACTATGTTTCATTTATCATTATTTAATTTAAATTTCGTTTATCGGTTATTTTTTTGAAAAAAAAAAAAAAATATATATATATATATATATAAATTTAAAATGTCAAACCCGTATAAACTAATTAGGCCAGCGCGCCTAGAAATCAAGTTGGTGACAGTATAATTCAATTGATAACAAGACTGGTAACGGAAACGTTACAAATACAAGATGGACAACTTTCCAACTTTCAACTCAATAATGAATCCTGCATCAGAAACTAACAACGACATTGATCGAGCGATTAATATTGTACAACTGAGAACAGGAGTTTATTGGTCATGGACAAAATACCAGAAGTGGTTAAAAGCCTAAGAGTTCAATTCATTGAAAATAAGTGTTGATCGAATACTTAAAATCTATGAACATCTCAAGGTACCCCTATATTTTATGTCATACTGTCTGTAATTAGAAATAAAATAACGGGACACGCAGGCAAGGCATTAGAATCATTTAATGCTCCCCTAAATTAGGAAAATATATCCAAATGTGCAATCTTCCACTACACGGACAAGAGGGACTTAGGAACCCTGTACCAGATGACGACCCTGGCACAAGGTCACAGCACTATTCCCGAATTATACCAGGCTATTTATTACCACCTATCTGTGATTCTTAAAAAGCTAGGTTCGTTGGACATGAGCCCATAATATCTTAATAATATCACCCAGTGCTATCGTGATTAGTAACTCGACACTTTTATCAGAGGGTTAAAGGGTAACCCAGCCAGGTAACTTGTGACAGCTATTGTATATATAACCCTCGTAATCTCCATGCTCCTCAGTTTCACAGAGAATAACGGAACCAACAAGAACGACCGCAACCAAATCAGTACACGCTGCCACCTAAACTATGGACTTCGACGTGACACGTTAAAAAACTTAAACGCTGTCATCGACACCTAGGGAAATGTTATGATAATTTATCCTAATATATCATACCTCTAAAAGAACAGATTACGGAAACTGTTAATAGTGTACTGTTTCCCAACTGAACCCAAATTGTCAATGAAAACCTTATTCTAAAATTTCTTCTCTGAATTATGCCTGACAAGTTCATCGGCGATTTCATTTCCTGTGATCCCTTTGCGACCTGGGACCTAGACAAAGGTCACTAAATTTAACTTTCCGACTGCGTTCAGTGATCTTTTGCATACTCGAACTAGCTTGGAAGTCGTAAGAGGGCTCAGCAAGGCTCTAAGCGCAGCTTGGCTGTCGCTGCAGATGCAAATACTTCGCCCCCTCTACCGGTTCTCCAAATTGTAGTTCAGGATTGCGTTCATCGTCCTCGAGAAAGACACCAGCGCCACATCTTATATTGGTTTTGGAGCCGTCCTTGAGGTCCCGGCTCAGATTCTGGGCCAATTCTGGGCACAAGGATAGACGATTTCGTATTTTTTCCGAAATAGGAGTTCCGGTGTCATTGCATCGGATGGTATGTCCATAAGATCGTTGTCATAAGACAGCCTGCGCGCAAGGTCATCAAAGCTCCAGTGCGTGTTATACCAAAGACAACTTCTTTTTAAACGGATGATGGGTTTGAGAGTGCAGCCCATGATATGAATATTAAGGGGAGGAAAATTCATCAGCGACAAACCATTCTTTGGAGTCTGGTAAAAGCAGGCCTTTTCCTAGCGGTGTAGATCGAAAGACTCCTACTCGGTGACAGGCCCAATGTCTTGCCAATAATTCCTCTGCACTGCCAGAAGGCAGCGCCTTAAATGCCTTCGACGTAATATGTTTATTCTAGAGAAGTTTGTTATCCAGGATAACACCCAAATACTTAACTTGTTTGGAAAATTGGAAGGTAATGCCTTTAAGCACTAGATGAGCCAGACCAAGCAGTTTCCTCCTTTTCGTAAATATAACAACCTCATTTTTGAGAGGATTGAATTAAAGCCCATTACTGGTGCACAGCTCGAAGCCATCAAAAAAGGAAGCAACAGCATGTTTGATGCCCTCATTCGTCACCACAACCGATGAGATATACCAGCTACGGCGTGTTGTCTTGTTGAAAAAAAAAAATATATATATATATATATAAATTTAAAATGTCAAACCCGTATAAACTAATTAGGCCAGCGCGCCTAGAAATCAAGTTGGTGACAGTATAATTCAATTGATAACAAGACTGGTAACGGAAACGTTACAAATACAAGGTGGACAACTTTCCAACTTTCAACTCAATGATGAATCCTGCATCAGAAATTAACAACGACATTGATCGAGCGATTAATATTGTACAACTGAGAACAGGAATTTATTGGTCATGGACAAAATACCAGAAGTGGTTAAAAGCCTAAGAGTTCAATTCATTGAAAATAAGTGTTGATCGAATACTTAAAATCTATGAACATCTCAAGGTACCCCTATATTTTATGTCATACTGTCTGTAATTAGAAATAAAATAACGGGACACGCAGGCAAGGCATTAGAATCATTTAATGCTCCCCTAAATTAGGAAAATATATCCAAATGTGCAATCTTCCACTACACGGACAAGAGGGACTTAGGAACCCTGTACCAGATGACGACCCTGACACAAGGTCACAGCACTATTCCCGAATTATACCAGGCTATTTATTACCACCTATCTGTGATTCTTAAAAAGCTAGGTTCGTTGGACATGAGCCCATAATATCTTAATAATATCACCCAGTGCTATCGTGATTAGTCACTCGACACTTTTATCAGAGGGTTAAAGGGTAACCCAGCCAGGTAACTTGTGACAGCTATTGTATATATAACCCTCGTAATCTCCATGCTCCTTAGTTTCACAGAGAATAACGGAACCAACAAGAACGACCGCAACCAAATCAGTACACGCTGCCACCTAAACTATGGACTTCGACGTGACACGTTAAAAAACTTAAACGCTGTCATCGACAAATAGGGAAATGTTATGATAATTTATCCTAATATATCATACCTCTAAAAGAACAGATTACGGAAACTGTTAATAGTGTACTGTTTCCCAACTGAACCCAAATTGTCAATGAAAACCTTAACCTAAAATTTCTTCTCTGAATTATGCCTGACAAGTTCATCGGCGATTTCATTTCCTGTGATCCCATTGCGACCTGGGACCTAGACAAAGGTCACTGAATTTAACTTTCCGACTGCGTTCAGTGATCTTTTGCATACTCGAACTAGCTTGGAAGTCGTAAGAGGGCTCAGCAAGGCTCTAAGCGCAGCTTGGCTGTCGCTGCAGATGCAAATACCCCCTCTACCGGTTCTCCAAATTGTAGTTCAGGATTGCGTTCAGATGCAAGCTTTCCTAACGTGAAGTGAAATCTAACGTTGTCGTCCTCGAGAAAGACACCAGCGCCACATCTTATATTGGTTTTGGAGCCGTCCTTGAGGTCCCGACTTCATACCTTTCCCGGCTTAGATTCTGGGCCAATTCTGGGCACAAGGATAGACGATTTCGTATTTTTTCCGAAATAGGAGTTCCGGTGTCATTGCATCGGATGGTATGTCCATAAGATCGTTGTCATAAGACAGCCTGCGCGCAAGGTCATCAAAGCTCCAGTGCGTGTTATACCAAAGACAACTTCTTTTTAAACGGATGATGGGTTTGAGAGTGCAGCCCATGATATGAATATTAAGGGGAGGAAAATTCATCAGCGACAAACCATTCTTTGGAGTCTGGTAAAAGCAGGCCTTTTCCTAGCGGTGTAGATCGAAAGACTCCTACTCGGTGACAGGCCCAATGTCTTGCCAATAATTCCTCTGCACTGCCAGAAGGCAGCGCCTTAAATGCCTTCGACGTAATATGTTTATTCTAGAGAAGTTTGTTATCCAGGATAACACCCAAATACTTAACTTGTTTGGAAAATTGGAAGGTAATGCCTTTAAGCACTAGATGAGCCAGACCAAGCAGTTTCCTCCTTTTCGTAAATATAACAACCTCATTTTTGAGAGGATTGAATTAAAGCCCATTACTGGTGCACAGCTCGAAGCCATCAAAAAAGGAAGCAACAGCATGTTTGATGCCCTCATTCGTCACCACAACCGATGAGATATACCAGCTACGGCGTGTTGTCTTGTTGAGTTCAATACCAGCTGTTGTGAGCTGATTTCGATTAGATTACCTGAGAAGTGAGACTCGAGCATAGGTATCCTCAGATTTTCTGAGTGATTCTAGTCTGGTTGATC
This sequence comes from Volucella inanis, assembly GCA_907269105.1. Classification (NCBI taxonomy): domain Eukaryota; kingdom Metazoa; phylum Arthropoda; class Insecta; order Diptera; family Syrphidae; genus Volucella; species Volucella inanis. The sequence continues at coordinate 20,622,136 of OU026158.1, forward strand.
TTCCCCTTTTGAGGACTCTGACCAGCCTACTGTTCAAGTTCTGAACAGCTTCTTCAAAGTTTTGTTTTATCCTGAGCTAAGGGGGACCACTATTGTGCTTGTCGAGCTCCTCCTTATATCTTGCCCAGTTGGTTTTATTCGAATTCCTTTTCTTCAACAAAGTCGAGACCTCGCATCCGATTCTGAATTCGATGTATTAATGGTCTGATATGGAGATCTCCAATAGTACTTTCTAGCCAGTAATCTCCTTAGCATACCTGTTGGATAAAGTTAAGTCGATAACTTGTGGTCTTACTCCCGTAACAAAAGTTGACTGAGAGCCAACATTGTTGACAGCCAGGTCAGACGATGGTATGAAGTCCTGGAGATGATTACCTCTCACGTTGCATTTGCTACTGCCCCAGAAAGTGTTCTGAGCATTAGCATCGCAGTATATGAAAAGTATCATCTTTCTGGAATCAAAATATTTAATGTTGGCATCTCCGGTGATGGCGGCAGACGCAACCACGAATTTGTGTCATTCTCCATTCGTTTTGTAGCTTGTTTCTGCAGCAACTATATCTTGGTTACAAAACTGCACAAGTTTAGTTGGCAAGGATAAGTTCGGCACATAAAGACAAGCTCTTGGCCTTCCCGATAGCTCGGCATAAAGTGGTGTCCGACCCTTTAAGCATCCGAAACAACAGATGCGTTTATTCCACACCCATGTTTCCTGTATGGATATTATGTGGGGTTTTGTATTCAATACGGAAAGCCTCTTACAAAGGGATGCGTAGCAGACTTGGAATGTTGAAGGTTGATTTGAGTACACAGGATAGATGGGTACATTTGGAAACAAAGTGGAAATTAATCCTTAAGTGCAGATAGCGACGTGAGTCATACCTAGACTTAATGGTCTCGACAGAAGCATTGTCAAAGCGCACAACAAGTGAAGACCTGTCCTTCATTTTCTCTCCCTGTTAGAGTAGATAATCCACTTTTTAGTGTTAAGTCAGGGGTCTGGGAATGAAGACGCATCTCCCGTTTCGCTGAGTTGCATCGGAACCCCAAAGATGACGCGCATCAGTTTTGATTCTCTGATAACCTCGAAAAGTTTTAGTTTCCAGGGGTTGGATTTTCAGAACAGATTTGCTCAACTGATTTAGATTTACCCAGACAATGGTTGAATATATTACGGACGATACTGAAAAAAAGGAAACAATTCTAAAGGTACATCGAAGATCACACAGGAACCCAGAAGAAAACCTTAAGCAAATACTTGAAAACTTTTATTTTTTCCGATTGGCAGCAGACTGGCAGAGACTGAAAAAACTGGCAAACATTCAAAGAGCATAAGTACGAACGTCACCCAAATAAACCTGTCCTCGAACTAACCCTTATCCCAAACTTTCCTGGCCACACTATACACCGTGATATCTTTTCAACAGGAGAGATTCTGGTATTAACTGCCATATGCAAACTTACCAAATCATTAATTAAAGTAATCCAATCAAGAGCCGTGACTTGTATTCGACATTATAAAAAAATAATCTCGTTATTTAAAGGGAAAAAGATCTTTGATTGAAAGTTAAAGCATTGGCAGCTCTCGAATTAGTGTAATTTAGGGCAAAAACGCCTTGGTGGTCTCTTGGCCTCGCGTATGCGGTTTTGCAACCACAATGCACGTTGAACGAAGGGCTTTACAAAGTGTTCCAGCGGATTCTTAGAAGGCAGTAATATACCGAAGAACCAAGAGTATCAAGTCGACTATATCGAGTCTCCCAATGATGATCCCTTTTATACGAAATTGCGTAAGCTTTTACATTAAGGTTTTTTTTTTAGGGACGATGAAGGCGTATCCTAAGAAAATACAATACATGGGTCAAAGCCCGCATGAAAAACCGTTCACTTAATACCAAAAGACTGCTTTTAATTTAAAAATTTAATATATTTAGTCGACTAAGACTAAACTTTAAGCTAAATTTTTGCTCCCGTGAATGATCTCGCATCTGTTATTTTGCGCGTGCATGCAATCCGATCCTGCTGCACTTAAAACCGTGGGGATGAAAATGAAAACATGCTAACAGCTGAATATATTTGATATGTTGAGCCAGCCAATCTTGAATATCTGTTTGGCTCGACCTTGATTCTGGCATAGGGTGCAGCGTGTTGACTTTGAGTATCAGAGTAAAATATGGAAACCAAATAAGACATACGAGTACAATTCAGGTGCTGCTATTTTTATCAAGCATAATAAGCGATTAGGGTCAAAATTAACTCATATATATAGAAACGAAATTGTGAAAAAAAAAAAATAGCGGCAACATAGTCAGAACAAAAAGTGCATAAAAGTCACATAAGAAACTAACTAAAGTCCCAAACCCTTTTTAATTGCATTCTATCTCACAACAGAAGAAAACTTAAATTCACAATTCACAATTTGTTTCTTTACATACCAGACAAGCGAAAATACAGAACGGGAACCTAAAACTGATCCATGAAATGGACCTCGACCAGTACGAACAATTTTTGATTTGATTACTTCGATGCTTAAACTTATTTTCTTACCTATCCCATGAATACCAACAAATTAAACCACTTCTTCATAACCTTTAACCCAAAAAGAGAAAAGTGGATTGCTTGTAACACAGACCACGATGATTTTATGACAATAAAAAGAAAAATGAACAATTTACTTTCTAATTCCAACGATTAAATTATTATTAATAAACTGCACAACGGAAGAATAAACAACCTTACTGAAGTCACAAATAAAATCCAAATATGTTAAAAGAAAACAAATACGTCAATAAAAAAATGTATCCGAAATTCAATATAAACTAAAACTTATCAAAGCAGAATGACATAATATAAATTAAGCAAAGATAGGAATTATAAATTCACGAATTTTATATAAAAACTTAATAAACCTCGTCATTAATACATTAAGCAAAGAAAATATTCCATTTCTTACCTAAATATCAACTTATTAAATTTAAATATATTGTCATTAACCCACTACGAAATATATGAAAATTTTTTGTTAAAATCTGCTAAGAGAAAAAGAACGATGTTAATTATAAGGAAATTGTGAAAAATAAAAAACTAATTTTCGGAATAGAGTTCTAAAAATAATCACTTTTCTGCATACGTCCACATCTGTTAGGCTACCTGGCTACGAACTAGTGCTATTATTCTTCTCTCACTGCGGTCTTGCCATTTACAAATTATTCACTATTGCTTTATTTACAGAAGCCCCAAACTGGACAGTAATTCAACACATTCTCATACCGAAATCGTGATTACGAGCGATTACAATTTACACAACTCTGGAAGGCTTCGACATTCTGGACAGACAACACCCGAAGGACGATATGTTGATATCTGCGCTGTGGAAAACAATTTGACCCGGCCTCAAACACCCTGAACTTGTTTTAACTTTTTACCCTGATATATATACCGATGATGTACTCTCCCCTCTAAGCTTGTCAGACCGTTATGTTATATCAGCTAATTTCTCGTACTCCCACCACACAGTTAGAGAAAAGGTTCCTAATAGAACCTCATTATGTTTTCTCGATAACGACGTGGATGCCGCTGCTGCATGGTACGACTCGAGCTGTAGAGTGACTGTCAGAGTTAGAGCAACGTTTTTTCGGTCCTACAAGACCAAGACACTGAGGAAAACCAAAAAAAAGTTCAAACTAACTAGGAATGACTGCAATGCATTTCATCAGCGTTTTAAATTCCAATACGACCAAAAACTGACGCAAAAAATACTACCATGTCCCAAAGGTAGTAAAAATTTTTGTTCGTTCATCAAAAATATTAGAAATTCTGCCTCATCCTCCATGCGAACGCTCATTTCAATGACATTCCAGCTGTCGGTTCTAGGGACAAGGCCAATCTGCTTGCTGCACATTTTGCGGGCAGATCAACACTCCCAGATTGTGCTTTGTCTCCGCCTACACTTGAGACGTCGAATCCTCAATGGGACAAATTTACTTTCGCACTCGTGTAGTAGCAAGAGTTCTTAAAGATCTAAGCATTCACAAATCCGCTGGTCCAGATGGTATATCTCCCCTTGTTCTGAAGAGGTAGTCTACGTCGCTGGGAAAACCACTGCGTAAGCTTTTTCATCAATGCTACTCTTTATGACAGAGAGCAGAATTTGTCCAGCCCGTGCCTAAAAGAGGCGAATCTTCTTCTCTCTCTTCCTACAGACCCAATGCACTTACTGATGTTGACAAAATAAATGCTGGAACCACAGGACTCCGTTATGTCTCCGACACTCTTTTAAATTTTTAGTTAACGATCTCTTGTCTGCTACTTCTAATCCAATATACTCTTTTGCTTCTCTGACTCACGTCTCTGCTTCGACTGTAGAACGGAAACGGCAGCGTATGTTAAGCTCATTAAAATCTGATATAACCAGCAAAAAAAAAATTGGCAAACCACTAACAGAGCAGAATGTAATGCTTCCAAAGTACAATGCTGTCTGCTATTGATAAAGCGAAATTTAAACACCCATGCTATGTGTCCATGAATGGCACTTGTATCGTCGAAACCGAAAAACTTTCCATTCTCGATATATATATCAATGACAACTTACGGGTCTTCAAAAATTCTGCAAGATATCTATATATAGAATTCAAAACCGTGCGATAAAACTAATAAGTGATAATAATATCACGCAAACAATGGACACAATCGAACACCGGCGTAATGATACGAAATACACTGTTTTATCGCTATTTACACCACTAGTTCTCCTTAGAAATCGCCGGTATTATTCCGCCCCTTTAAACCTCTAACCGTAACACCCGTCTCGCTATGAATACTCATCAGTATACCTTCAAGTCGCCTTTCGGACTTATTCTTAAATATCGTGATTCGTTTCTAGGAAATGCCCTGCCTAGCTCTGTATTTCTTAGTCATTATAACATTTAAAACCAACGTTAATCGGCATCGCTCTTTCCATCCTCCCAGGTTTTCCTTCGCCCGCGCTGAGTATAAGCATTTTAAGGTTACTTAAATCCCTTAAACGTGAGCAAAATATATAAAAAGAAATGTAAGGCAACTTATTATATTAAATTTGTAACAAAAAGAATTTAATTAACACCCAACTTATTGAAAAGCAGAATAGGCACGTGGAATGTAAAGAGTAGTCAGCACATCGCAGCCGTCGAAGAAATATCATCTGGAATAATTTTACTGAGTGACTTCAATGGGAATTTCAAAGTGGAAGCCATGTACCAGCATCTTACTAATCAAGTACGAAATAACAAAATAGATATTTGTTGCGCAAGAGGTATTTACTCAAACTATCCTACCAACAATATTGCAGCAAACTTCTAAAGGAAATAAGTTTATCAAACTCCTGTCCCTCGAGATGATATATGAACTACCCATAATAATAACAAGGAGATTCAGTTACTCCAATTAGAACGAGAATCACACGCACTCGTTAGCTATAGCACAATTATTTTTATTGGAATTCTCTTTGTAATCTTAACAGCTCGTAAAATCTGGACAAGGCGAGGACGTGCGAGTGTAGTTATTCAGCAATCAGTTGTTCCATGCATATAAAGCGCAGCAAAAACAAATAGCCCAATTATTTCGCGACCAAAGTTCTATGACTTCCCATAATTTTAAGTGATTGAGGACCATGCATTCAAAGAGGGATAGTTAATACAAAATAGATTATTTTTCAAGTTCATTCCCACCAGCCATTCCCGCGCCCTAATTTCTGTCCAGACGAATTTCATGGAAGCATAATTGCAATAAAACACTTGAACTCATTCATATGTGAAATCACATTGCGCTGACACTTGTCAAAATTAACTTATGAATGCATGTGAAATATTATAGGGAATTTAGTCTTAAGTTTGGCTGATAAAACAAAGGATGGGCAATCTGCCTGAATATAATTTTTTTTGAAACGTTTAATTTTAATTCCATTAACCTATAAATGTGAAGTGTTTTTTGAACGGACAATCAGTAATTAAATACATACACGTGCTCGTACACTACGGTTAACTTCAATAAAGGCAACACTTTTATTGACCTAAACGGATATTTCGCAAGTCAACTATAATCAGTGAGTGAAAAAAAAGTTTTAGAATACTTTAGTATTTTTTTTTTTAGTATTTATTTTAATATTTATTTTATTGTTCTATTCATTGTACATATAAGATATAAATTATACATATTTTAAGTTACACATGCTTATTTTAAAATATATATGGCTTTGAAAAATCCAAGAATACAATTAATCTCACCATATCCTTCTCGAACCCACCACGAATATCTTTACAAATTTTGATCAGAGACGTAGTGCAATTGTGTTTGGCGCAGAAACCACATTGATGGTTAGAAATTAGTTTCTTATTATTAAGAAAAACCTTTATCTGATTGCTCATGATTGTTTCCATAACTTTTCTCAAAAATGTCAAAATGGAGATTGGGCGGTATTCGGTTTTGTTTGCTAGAAATGGCTTGAGTAATGGCAAAACTTTAGCAACTTTCCAGATATCAGGAAAAGCAAAAGTGGTTAGAAGTGTAGCAAAACGGGTAGGAGAGTCATAATAAATTCTGGTTGGATGTTATCTGAACCAATAGCTTTAGACTTCATTTTTAAAATTTCATGGAAAGCCGCCATAAGAAAGTGAGAAAGTATCTCCTTAATTGATAAAGGAATTAGGAACGTGTGAGCTTACACTCAATTGAGGTTGAATGAATTTCCTATTCAATTCCTCAATATTTATTTGTTCTGAAACAGATTGCTTACTTCGACTTATTCCAGCCTGTGGTATAGGTAGAAGTGGAACTTGAATCACCAGGATTAAATTGGTTTTTAAAGAAAGATTTTTTGTTTATCCTTATAAGATAAGTGACTGCATTGCGGGCAACCTTGAATCCCCTATGAATAATAGAACTTTTATAGCTTCGCCATCTCGCATATAAATCATCATGCGCCTTAATGTGGTTTCTTACTTTTTGGTATTATCCATGAAAAATTGTTTTTCATCAAGTCGCTAGTTACAATACTACTAGCGTATTTAAAAAAAAACTCTTTTTAAAAGTGCCTCTTCACGCTTACGCTCCTTAAGTTTGTGGGAAAATTGTTCCAGAGACTAACTGCATGTATGAAAAATTGAAATCTGCTAACCAAGAATCTATGTTTGGGAGGAATTATATTTAGAGTTCTTAGCGACCGAGCAAATTTTATTTTACTTGGCAAGTAACTCGGAGCTTTATTATGAATAATCTTGCGTAGTAAGAGAACTGTCCGGTATTTTAGAAGTGCATCTAAGGAACACTCAACGATTTTCTTGGTGAGTGAGGAAATATGATCATATCGACTTAGGTTGAAACCATATCTAGCAAAGTTATTTAAAGCAACAGTTTCCTCGACGAGACTGAATCCAAGCACGCAAAAATTTCACTAACATACAATACAATAGATAAGACCTCACTTCAGTCGAGGTTATGGTTAAAGTATATACCCAGATTTTTAATTTTGTCTACAAACTGGATTGTTTCATTATTTAGTAAGACATGCATAAGAGGAAATTCCCTCATTGTTTCTATAAATTCTAAGTGTTTTGGTTTTACATGGATTCAGACTCAAACAATTCTTTTGTGATCATAGTTAAATTGAATTCAGATCAAAATTAGTAGCAATAACATTTATTGACACAGCAGACTTAGGAAACGTTTTATATAATTAGATATCGTCAGCATAGTTATGGTAGTCACAATTTTGTATTTGATTATAGATGTCATTTATGAAGTGGGTAAATAGGAGAGCTCCTAGGATAGATCCATGAGGGACTCCTGACGTTACGGGTACACATGCAGAGCTTTTGCGGACAAAATACAGTTTGATTCCTACCTTGAAATTAAATTTCACATGGCGACATGCATAACAATCAAAAGCAAATTGATCCTATAATTTGTGTAGAAGGATAGGATGGCTTACTGAATCTAATGCTTTAGAGAAGTCTAAGAATATGATTAACGAGAACATGTCTTAGTCAATGCCTGCGCGTTCGTCATCGGAGACGTTGAGCAGTGCTGTAATGCAGTTATACTTTGATCTCAAACCTGATTGGTTAGTGTTAATCAGTTTGGTTGAATCGAGGAACAACTTAACTTGGTTGCAAATAACTTTCTAAGTGCTACGAAATCTCGATTTCTGCCATTGTTATATTAACGACATCCTAATAGCCTCTGTAAATGAAGTTGATCATCGACATCTCCGCATCGTCCTCGACAAACTTTAACAATTTGGCTTTGTAGTGAACATTCCCAAATGCCACTTTGATCAACCAGAAGTGAGATACCTTGGATACCCTGTCAATAAATTTGGTATCAAACCTCCTACTGATAGAGTCGAAGCTCGTATGAACTATCCAAAGCCTCAAACGATGGACCAGCTGCGACAACTTTTGGGATCATGGAATTTTTATCGTAATTGTTTACCTGGTGAAGCTATAACACAATCACCCCTGGTTGACCTAACAGTTGGAGCCAAAAAAGAGACAAGCGTACTATGCAATGGACTCCCGACGCCAGCCGAGCATTTGAAGAATGTAAGCAGAAGCTAAGGGACTCAGTTCAACTGTCCACTTGTCCTTCGTTGTGATGCATCAGGTATAGCCATTAGACTGCATTAGACCAACGCATGAAAAATTAACTCCAACCGCTTGGGTTTTTATCAAAAAAACTAAGCCCACGTGAAGTCAGATACAAAATCTACGATCGGGAGTTATTAGCCATTTACAGAGCTGTAAAACATTTTCGCCACCACATTGAAGGCAGAGAACTGATCATTATTACCGACCACAAACCATTAGTACACGCCTTCAATCAGAAATCTAATCACTCTTGCAATCGTGTTGCACAACTCGAGGAAATTGGGCAATATTCGACGAGAATAGAGCATGTGTCGGGAAATGATTATATAGTAGCTGACGCTTTTTCCCGTATCAATACTATCGAAATGCCGGTATAAGTTAGCACGGATGAATTGGCCACGACTAAAAAAGACGACGACGAACTAAAACAACTACTTGCTAGTCCAAAAAACTATTCACTAAAACTGCGATGACTTCGTATTGGAAGCATAGACAAAATTGCCTACTGCGACGTTGGAGATACCGAAGAGCTACAAAACGTCAAATTTCCACGAGTTTTGTCTGGCCAAATATGTGCAAGCAGATTCTTGCATGGGCTCGATCCTGCATTCCATGCCAACGCAGTAAAATAAGTCGCCACGTCAAAAATACACCACATCACATTCCGATACCTAACGACAGATATCACCGCGTCCACGTCGATATAGTTGTTATGCCACTAGTACACGATTATCGGTATATATTGAAGATGATCGACCGAAGGCAACACCACTTAAGGACATAACTGCTGAAACTGTGGTAGACGCTTTTTTTAACAACTGGGTATGCAGATTCGGAGCACCTAAAACAATAACATCGGACAGGGAATCGCAATTTGAATCAATCTTATTTGATGCACTGGTAAAACTTATCGGAAGCACACGCGTCAGGACCACTGCTTACCATCCAACATCCAACAGCATGATTGAACGGTGGCACATATCGTTAAAAGCCTAAATAATGTGCCAAGAAACATCGGACTGGGTAAGTGTTCTTCCTACTGTCTTACTTGGTTTGCGTACCAGTTTCAAGGAGGATTTAAAAACCACTGCTGCTGAACTTGTTTATGGAATGACTTTGAAACTCCCGGGACAATTTTTCTTCGACGAAGAATTTTCACCGGACCCACAAATCTTTGTTGAAAAATTTCGCGAGCAAATGTGGCAGGTACAGTCCGTTCCTTCCGCGCATCAATCCAGGAGTAAACCTTTCGCTCGTGTAACCTTGTTCTCATGTACATGTCTTCGTACGAGTGGATGCAGTGCAAAAACCATGTGAGCAACCATACGAAGGTCCATACAAAATCATGGAGCGACCATGTCTTCTAAATAAATTTTAATGATATTCCAACTGCAATCAACACGGAACGTCTAAAGCCTGCATTTTGCGAAAACTTTGTCAATTTACCGACTACAAATTCACAAATTATACCTAGTACTAGTGATTCTCATCCTGCAGTTGAAACAATGCCCTCAACGTTAAATCGGTATCCAACATCCGTACATTTCGAACCTACGAGGAAAATGTATTATCGCAAAAGACAAAATTTCATAAATCAATGAATTATTAACTTTTTGTTTTTCCTTTTTCCCAACGCTGTCACTCGTGGAGGAGTACTTTGGAGATTTTATTCGGTGCTTTCAAAATTAACTGAGAGGAAAAACAAGATGGCTAAAAGAAGAAGATCCTCCAAACTGCTACAACGCCAACTACCGGGATTAGGGAATAATTATTTTCAAAAAGAGAGCTCAACGGCATTCTTCTTTTAAAAGTTATAAATTGCGCACGGTCGAATTATTTGTCTGGAAGTATCGTCCTAATAAAATACATATTGTTAATTAAACTGAAGGGTTTCCTTTTTTTATTAAATAGCAATCACGAAACAATTTCAATTGAAAAGGTGTCATCTAGTGTCATCAATCACAATCTCAAAATATCCATGACAAGAACCACAGAGTTGTTAGCCGTGCTTTTTGGCACCCGCCCCGGCTAACAAAATAGACAATTTATATACACTATCTAATTAGCAGATATAAAACAATGCCATGAACTTTTAGAAATGTCAAACATTCGCCAACAACATTTTTTTCAAAAGAAATTAAATTTCTTCACCAACCGACAAATGAACTGCCATTAAACGTCATAGATATATGTACATATCTCTGCTACAAAAGGTTATATGATGAACTCTTAAGTAGAGTTGGATCGATTTTCTTTGACAACTGTCGTTTCATTGTTTAATTTTTAGAATAATTTAAAGTGCATATCTAGTCAACAAATGGAATCAGAGAGAAAAACCGCCAGGTTAGGGTTGAAATCGCATAGTGAAGCTCAAAAACTCACCACAGTAAACATGTTGAGTTGTAAAATCCCTTTACAGCATTGCCATTAATTTTTTTTTAATTTACTGGATTAGCCCTTCTTCATTAAACATTCTCCAATTTTTTTTTTTAAACGCAATAGAACGGTAGTAATTTATAAAATGTATTTCGTGTTATCACCGAGAAATCTAAGATATGCTCAGAAAGAGTCCAGATAACATTAATATGTCCCGATTTGTACGTCGATTTACATGACGTACTTGATCTAAAATTGTTGGTAAAAAGGGTGAAAAGTCTGAGGGTCAGTCAAACACGGATGATCTACAGTTGCCTGAGTTCCCTTTGTGGTACTTTGGTTATTTCGTGCGTTTTCTATATTCTTGTATCGCTATATAGTAGATAGGACGTACGTATTCGTACAGCTCATAGAGTCCGCGGTTGTATCTTCTTCTGCATCGGCCTTCTCGCATATGGGACCGTAAATTCGAAGAATGATAATTCTTTCAAATGTACCCTGTATGAGTTCCACTTTCCTGCTTATCGTCCAGCACCGTATATCAAAACTGGGCAGAATCTAAGTTTTACCCAGAAGAACCTTTGTTTCTCTGGCAGGATTTTGGACCTCAGCTGTTTAAATAAACCGAAGCACTCATTCTTCGTCGGATCTCTACTAAGGTGTCATTTGAAGAGTTGATGTTCAGTGAGGGGTAGGTATACTTCTAACTACCTCGCAATTACATATTATAACTGCCAAGTGTGATGTTTTGTCCGAGATGGTGGACAGATGTTTCTTTGCCGATAGAATATAAATATTTTGTTTAGTTCTCGTTCACACTTAACCAAACTTCTTGATCACAATGGATCGATGTGATCCAAAGGGTCGTGGAATTTAAGTGTTTAGAAATAAATCTTTAAATGAGTGAGAAAAAAACGACACCGAATTCTATGACTGCATATATTTCACCGCATTCTTCGAATTGGTATTGTTTATATTGTTTATTTTTTTTCGAAAATTTTTAAACGAAGTAGAATAAAATATAAGAGAAACTCAGAACAAAATCAGGATAGTTATCGGGACACGGTTCAAATGTCGGGGCTCTCCCGCCAAAACCGTCTGGCAGGCCTACTTGGAGGTAAAAATTCGACTTGAAATTGAAGAAAAAGTCCAACGCGCAAGAGGTTCCGTAGAGGAACCATATTGGATTTTAACATATTACTCCCCTGTTGGACTTCAAGAGATAAAAAGAGTGGGAAGTCGAATAGTGCGTCCTGTACATTGGTTGCTCGTACAATTGGTATTGATTTCTCGCTGTTCTCTTGACTTCGATTTCCAATTTATATATAATACTTCAAACGTAATACTGTTGTTGGGTGTTGCTTCCCCTGGTAGCAGAGGTACGCTTGTTGCCGCACGGCAACAGCTACAAGCCTACCTGCAAAAAAATCGTGCCTGAAGAAGGGATGGTGTATCGTTTCGATACTGCATGTTTATATACTCTACTTGTAAAATATTTTATACGACCTGAAAAGGTAACAAGATATTAATGAAAGAAAGACAAGGAAATTAAGAGACTAGAAAAGGTGAAGAGAGAAAATAAGAGGTTAAACTATATAAAGAGAGTGTCAGGTGTTTATGACAAGTATTAAAACCGGATTATCTTGCGCCTATGTAGATAAAAGATAATCCCTTAAATATTTCTACATAGAATGTTACATCATTTGTCCGTTCTCTTTTAGAATACGATGACACTCACCACACCTTATCGCAAAAAAAAAAAAAAACTTATTAAATCATTATAAAAGATCATCATTTGCAGGTATTGTCTTAAACAAATTTAATAATTAATTATTAAAGAGAAATTAAAAAGGTTCTACTGAAGTTGTACTGAATATCTTCAAAATTCACGTGAAGTTGATTTATAGAGCTAAATGTACAACAGTATGTCTAATGATGCATGTAGATAGTTTAGTTATTGAAAAAAAAAACAATTAAATAAATGGTGATTCATCGTAAGGTTTGATTTATAGTGTAAAATAAAACACATAAATTTCAAAGTGAGCTTAAAATTTTTATTTCATTTAATGGCATTTAATTTTGAAAATGATATTATGTAAATATTGTCCACGGCTACGTCTGAGGTTTGACTATACCGACTGGTATCTCGCGGATAACACGATTAATGTTGGCTTCCAAAGAGTCAATCGTACTAGAGAAAAAAGTTCAAAGTCCAAAAATCGTGATATCGCACGATTTATGCGGTCAATTTACGGTAGCAAAACGTGAAATTAAGTGCTCACCAAAATGATTTCTCAACAAGTCCATTGTTTAATGCGCTGTATGGCTCGTAGCGCCGTCTGAAACCAGAGCCCACCGAGACCACGTGATTGAATTTCAGGAAGACATAGTCCGTTAACATGGCGTGATAAAGGTTACCATAGACGGTAATATTCTGATTTGCCTCATTTTTGAAGAGATATGGACCAATGATTCCACCAGCCCATAAACCACACCATACCGTTATTTTTAATGGATATAATGGTAACTCTTGGTACTGTTCGGTCCATTCACTGAAATATGATGCAAATTCAAGTCGCCTGGCTTCAATTCTTGCGCAAGTTAAATTTTGTAGCTTTTAGTCCAAGATCCTCACGTAAAATACGCCAAGTTGAAAATCAAACACCTCACGATAAATCACCCCTTATCATGGTTTAGGGTAAATAGAATATAATGTGGTGTAAGAATATTGAATAATTGATAATAATAATAATAAATGGTAAGTTTAACACATGGGCTGAAAAGTCAGTGCCGTTTTATAGTATAACACAAAATTTTTGCAAAATTCAACTTTATTTATCAATATAGTTGCCTTTGAGGGCGATACACTGATTGAAACGATTTTTCAATCTTTCAATACCAGTTTTGTAGTACGATTTTTGTTTAGCCTCAAAATAGGCCTCTGTTTCGACGATTACTTCTTCATCGGCCTTAAATCTATTTCCGGCGAGTATTCTATTGAGGTCTGCGAACAGGAAATAGTCGCTGGGGGCCAAATCTGGAGAATACGGTGGGTCGGGAAGCAATTCGTAGCAGAATTCATTCAATTTTGCTTTCGTTTTCATCGACTTGTGACACGGTGCATTGTCTTTATGAAACTGCACTTTCTTTGTCTTCAAATGCGGCCGTTTTTCTGCGATTTCGTCCTTCAAACGCTCTAACATCGCGATGTTATAGTCGATGTTGATAGTCTGCCCCTTTTGGAGATATTCGATGAAAATTATTCCATGTGTATCCCAAAATACGGATGCCATAACCTTGCCAGCCGACTTTTGAGTTTTTGGTCGTTTTGGACGAGGTTCGTCGGCTGCTCGCCACTCAGCTGACTGCCGACGTGACTCTGGTGTGAAGTGATGAAGCCAAGTTTCATCCATTGTCACATTCCGACGCAAAAATTCGGCTTTATTGCGGTTGAACAGCTTTAAACACTGCTCTGAATCAACACGTTGTTATTTTTGGTCGACTGTGAGCAAACGCGGCACCCACTTTGAACAGAGCTATCGCATGTCCAAATATTCGTCAGTTCAGTTTTTTCAGTTTGTATGCATTTTTATTGTATGACTTAATTTACTCTTACTTGCTAGACAAAAAAATGCTTAAAAATTAGCTTAATTAACTTAAAATTATCTTATTCTAACTTACTGGCCCCATGTGACCACTCTAAGTTAAACCTAACGCTTAAATTATGTCTTTCGACGTATCTTACTACCATAGTATACTATTTCTATTCATTATAATTAAAACTAAGAAAACATTTTTTACAAAAAAAAAAAAACTTAGTAACCTGACTTTTTTTATTTTATTATAAAACATAAAACTAAAATCCTACAAACTACTTAAAATTAAATCTTAATCTACTTAACCTACTTACATCTAACACATACATACACGTATGTATCTATATATATATATATATATATATATATATATATATATATATATATACAAAAGATATATATACTTAATATGAAAATATATGTATATATATATGCTCTTTTTTTCATTTTCTATTTTTTTTTTTAATTTTTTTTTGGTTTTTATTTATTTTTTTTTTTCTTAAATCTACCTTAATCCTACTTAAAACTATGTAAGCCGGCCATGGCTAAAAAAAATTAGGCGACCCACTTTGCTTCACATGAAGCTACCAAGTATTGGAGGAATTCGACGACGAAGCATACTCTCCCTCAAAAAGCCACCAAAATTGTTGGTGCTGCTGAGAAACATCAATCAGGTCGCGACTTCCTACAGCCCTACTGAACCGGAGACGCTCCGCACTGCCGTGTGCGACGTCTCTGTCGTAGTTTAGTCGCCTGTCCGCAGCTGTTCGAGCAACGTGGAAGATTTGTGGCACCGCTAATCTGTCCTGGATCAGACCTTTACTATCTAGGTAGAGAAATGCTCCTGGAGGAATAAAGCCGTTAAAGCGAACACTCTCGTGATACATATAATTAGGGTAGTAAGCCCCGGAGATCAGGTTGTTCGATGAGGTCATTGCTCTTGCAATATGACTTCGAGTCAACTTAATGACGAAATTGTCAACTCTTATTAGGTTCGCCCTATTGTACAAGACCTCATTACGATAGAATTTTATGTACTCAGATTCTGGTGTTCTGTATAAGCGAAGACAAGTCCTAAGACAAGCCCTCTCAAACACCCGAATGTGTTCCAATAAACTTGCTCTCACGTTGAACCACACAGGACATCCAAATACGAGCATGGGCCAGATAAGGGCCATGTAACAGATCACCTTCACCCTCGCATCGAGTTGGCTGTTATAAAACAGTCTCTTTGTAAAGGCAAAAGCACCTTTGGCAGACCGTTTTTAATGTTAAATGTTCCAGCAGAAGTCACATCGCCATTCTTCACAATGAACTGTCTACTGGATAGCATATCAAAAAGAATATACAGCAGTAGTTTACTAATTCCCAATCTGTCAAGCTTGAAGAAGAGTCCCTCTAACCATACGGTATCGAAGGCCCTTTCCAAGTCAATCAGACAGGCACCAGTGCACTGTTTCTTGCCTTTGTTCCATTGGATATCAGAAACCAGTTTAGACGCAGCATGAGTGATATCATGCCCCGCCTTTTCCTTTTGGGAATGGGATGTACCACCGCATTTTTCCAATGCGCTGGATAATATGCATTATTCATTGCATTATTAAACAGGGTGGTATAAATGTCCACCGCTTCTAGTGGGAGATGTCGAAGCACAATGTTCTGTATTTCATCGGTTCGCACTGATTTCTTACTTCTAAGTGATTCGAAGATCGTTTGGAGCTCTTCCTTCTAAATAAACGGTGGTAATACCCTTTCGTTGGTGTTGAAATTATTTGCCATGTTCTCGTCACTGAACTGGGTGAAACCCGAGTTCTCGAATCGCCAATTTACAATTTCATTTCGAAGGCAGAAATTGTGCACAATGACTCGACTCTCCAGGTTGTGGTTCGGGCCAATGATGTCATTCGCCTTGTACACTTCCTGAAAAGTCGCTCCTATAGCCTCTACCTTCTCCTGCGGATCCTCGATCACAAAGAAGTTGTCATCATCAACTGCCTCATTTGGATCGATACCCGCTGCTACAAGTATTTGATCGTTTTTTATTTATTTGCGGGAACATATTCGGGTTGCTGGTGTTTACAGCCCAAGTTTTATTGTTCCAATACAAACTTACAGAATTTCTGTAATTTTCCTTTATTAATATCTGGAGGTTTTTAATCGACCACTTCAATGTCATGATCTCTGGGTTATGTCTGTCAGCAAACTGTCTGTACAAGGTTTTTAGTCTTGACAGTAGTCTACTTTTATGTCGGTGCAGTGCGTCAATGGTTGCGTTGCGGAATATGTCTTCGTTGTCTGTGTATTGATACCGAGGTATTGTTTTGTCCATAGTTCGTTTAATTGTCTCGTCCATTAGTTTTAGATATCCGTCAATCTCCTCATTTGACAGATTTCTGTTGGACGGCGGGTAGAGCGAATTCGAGGAGAGTGCCCTTGTCAGTATTCTGGAGAAGTATGTCCAACGTACCCTACTATAATTGTAGGAATGCCTTTGAACAAACTCGTCCAATTCCGCAGTTTCGTTGGGAATAGTTATTTCGGTGCTGAAACCGCAATGGTCACTGTCATACACGAAAGTGCGTAGACAGTTTGAAGTTTGTTGGTTAGTGCAGGTCAGTTGTATTCGTAAGTCGAACAGCAGAAGATCCAAATATGACCCATGTCTGTTAAACGACGGACTATCTGTCGCCTTAAGCCCAATCTCTACGTTTGGCGTTGAAATCTCCGCCGATTATAAAATAGTTGTCTTCCAATTCAAGCCGCAGAAATCGAAAAAGTGCTCTGAAATGAATAAGGTGGATTGAGTAGACTTAGGTGCGTAGACAGACAGTGTTGGGTCGGTTTCTTCGTAATATTTTATATCTTCTGTGCCTCATTTTGTCTCTTTTAGTAAGCTTAGTTTCGCTTACCAAAAGCACATCAGGGGCTTGGTCTTTAAGCAACTTAAATAGTGTGGCTCTTCGTTCTAACCTAATCAGTGAATTAACATTCACTGCAAGCACCTTCAGGGTTTTCTCCGCCATGTACGTATCCATTACGACTGGAGGTGCGCTAGGCCCGGCAGCAGCATGTATATTTGATCTACCCGCGTCGCCTGTTCCTGTATTTGACGCTGAAGCTGAGCCATCTGCCCCTAAATAGAGAGCAAGAAAGCCAGCATGTCAGTGAAGGTTCTGGTGCTTTAGGCGGTGGGGCCTGAGAAGCTACCTTTGCTTGTTGTACCGTAGTTCCCCTACCTGCCGCCATTTGGGCGTAGGTAACTTGGGGAGTGACGGCTGGTGTTTGTATTTGCACGGGTGGACGTTTGACTTCCACCTTCTGCTGTCGAGCCAGATTTACTCTTTTTATGTATTGGAATTTAGGACAACCCCGATAATTTGCCGTATGCCCCTTGTTCCTACATAAGGCATAAGAGATTTGGCTTTTTTCTGACGCTCCATCCTTACCTAGAGCGCATTCCTCTGACTTGTTGTTCTCTCCACACTTCACGCATAGCGGCTGCATTTCGACGCGGCGTGCCCGAACCTTTGGCAGCGGACACATTGTAAAATGTTTTCACTCCTCTTTAATTTTTCCCAGTGTACAACCTGGTAGTCTAGGACTTCAATACTCCTTAGACCATCCAATCTGCTATCGGGAGTTAGCTGAACCAGGAAGAACGGTAGTTTCCGTTTCTCCCTTTTGGCTGTGGTGAACGGCTTGACCCCTACGAATTTGAGCTCTTCGCACTCTTTCTCTTTGAGCAGTGCGAGGAGCTCCTCCGGATCGGTTGACGGTTCTATACCTCTTAGCAGCATTGTTTGCAGCTTTTCCCCCTTCCGGGTGAAGGAGAAAAACTCCGTCGTCGAATCTTTTAACAAGCTTTTTATGTTATTATAGCGCTCCACTGTGTTGCAGTGGATCGCATGCCTATCATTACCTAATCTTTTGATAAAAAAGTTATTGCCTATGGCCGACTTACATAGATCAATGGTTTCTTTTAATTCCAGTTTGTAAGTAATGATCGGGGGTATCCTTTGTTTAGCTCGTTGTTGTTGTTGTTGCTGCTGCTGTTGTTGTGGCTGTTGCTTTTCTGTTTTTTGTTGTTGTTTTTGTTGTATTTTACTTTTTTGCTGTGGTTATGCCAGTTCCATTGTTGGTTCTTGTGCCATTTTTTTATTTTTTTGCTGTTGTAGCTTATGTTTCTGTGGTTGTTGTTGGGGTATGGTTTCACTCCCCTTGAGCTCCCGTTGAGAGCACTGTAGTTGCTGTTGCAGTTCTCTCTCTCGTCTTTCAACTTGCTTAGCTTTTATTGCAAGTACTTTTTGTTGTAGATGCCTGATGCTGCTGTTCAGCGCTTCAACCTCGTCCTCTTCGTCCTCTGACTCGGAAGCCGCCAGAGACGAGAAGGTGTTTTTGCCCATACAATGGTCCTCTCCACCAACGGGTACACATGGGAGATTGTTTTTGTCAGCTGCCGCCCTTTTTGTCGTTGTTGGCGCCTCTTCCCTTGCTCTACCAGGCAGCTTTTTGGGAGAGGTTGAAAGGGAAGGGCGCTTTGCTGAGTTTGGAGTTGGTTTCAACATCCTCCTCCTCTTTATCGTCATTGCCGATGTTGCTGTTTTTGTTGTTGTTGTTATTTTTGTTGATTTCTCTTGAACTGGCTTAACGGCCTGATTATCAGATGACATCGCGCCATCTTCTAATCCCGCTATTGACATAGCGGACCGTGCACTGCCACTCATCGTTTGAACACACTTTTTATTGAGGTAGACAATAATGTTTTTTTTTTGTCTTTTTAACCACTAAAAAAAAAAAAAAAAGCGGACAATGGTTTTATTGGTGGACTCAAACTGACGACCCCTGCTTTCTCGGCTCACTGCCACTACCAGCAGGCTACCGAATAACTTAGAAGAACTGTCTCTAACTTGATTTTTACTAATTGATTGATTCGCACACAAAAAAAGCCGAAACACGTCTATTCTCCGCGGAGATCAATGAACGACTGTGTCCAAATATTCGTGTGTGATATATCCAACACACTCTTTTGATATCTTCAGAGCCTCAGCTATCTCGATCAACTTCACTTTACGGTCATTCGTAATCATTTTGTGGACTTTTTTGATGTTTTTATCTGAAACAGTCTCTTTTGGACGTCCACTACGTGCATCATCTTTGGTGCTTGTATGATCACTTTAAAATTTTTCAATCTACTTGCGTTCGGCTGGTGCAGAGTCCGGGTAACACTTATCAAGCCATTTCTTTGCATCGGCTGCATTTTTTCCCATCAAAAAGCAATGATAAATCAACACACGAAATTGCTTTGAATCCATTTTTTTTTTCACAATAACAAAAGTTGCTTCACTCACGAGGCTATATCTCGAGAACTAATCGTCCGACAGCTGTCAAATTTATACACGTATCTTTTGAAGGTTGGTACTAACTGAAAATGGTATGGATTTAATTCAAGTAGTGCCCTTTCTTAGAAACGACTTTTCAGCCCATGCGTTAGTATAAATTCTGTTTATTCTTCTGTTTATTCAATTTCATTTATAACCTTAACATTTTAGATATAATAAAGAATTATTTCAAAAATCAAGTTTGATAATGGCCCTATAATATTTGGTGACATAAGGTGCAGTACCTCCCTGATGCGACATACAGAGATTGGCATTGCTTTTATTGTCTGAAAGAGGAAACTAATTATCAGCATTATCAGCACTGCGATTTTGTAAATTTTTGTCTGTTTTGTTTGATTCCAGATTTTCAGAATCATCTGCCTTCGAATGCAATGGGTGCGTTTCAATCATCTTAAGCGTTGGGGCGTGTTGTGACTTTCTTAAATGAAATGTATTTCAACGGATGATTCTGTTGTTCTCATTTCTTCTTCAACAATACATGCCGATTCCCATCTACCATTATTTCGATATACCTCTTTGTAATTCAAGCTCTGAACTTTCTGCAGGTGAATATCTTAATCCCACAACAGGTTTTGATCTGTATTCTAACAATGCAGCCTCTAAACCACCTTCACTCTTATTGATTTTTTTAAAATAGATTTCGTTATAGTTTGAAACTCAAGTGTATAAGGTTTCGATATTTTTCCCAGAGGTGGTTGTCAAACTGGAGCCAGTGCATCCTCAACCAGTGGGTCTTAGTACGTGCTAGTTGTTAGATGGTTACATTTAGCTCAACCAGCAACCACTCCAACATCAATGGTATGCCTTCATGTCAGGGTTGACGCCGACGGAATTTTCATATCACTACATACAAATTCTATGAAAAGACTTTTTCAGAGAATTGCCTTGCATGGGACTCGAACCCGCGACCCTCTACTTGAGGAGTCTACACTACACTACACCACGGCCACCCCCATAACCTGGAATCAGATACAGTTCGATCCATTTCGAATAATAATCGATGCCAACAAAATTTGAATTCGCACCATAATCTAAGCAATCCACACCAATTTTTTGAAATAGGGTCTCCGGTGGAGAGTGTGAAATAATGGAACTGTTTTTATTTTGGAGTCTTAATTTCTCACATTCACGGCATTTAAGAATCGTGCTTTCAACGTCTTTTGCCATGCATGGCCAGTAGAGAGTACCTTTTGCTCTACTAAGAGTCCTTGTAATTTCCATGTGAGATTTATGAAGAAGGTTTAATGTCTCTTTAATTAGCGACCGTGGAATATTGTCATTTAATTGCCAGAAAATTTTCAAATCATCGTGTAGATTATGCTTATCGTTTGTATCAGGTATTTTAAGATTTCAACTTTTTTTCGTTTCATTTTCAAATTGAATTCTTTTGGGCTCGCTCATATTAACGCTGTAAAACAAATCCTTAAAACTTTTTTCCACATCAACTGTAGAATCATCTATGGAATTTCTAGATAAAAGATCCGCTAAAAATTCGTTGTAAGCGCGCCGAATTAACCTCACCTACATCTGTCTTAATGATTGCAACCAAAGGCTTATGGTCAGAGTGCACCGTAAAATGGTAGCCATATATATAGTTATTAAATTTCGCACAGGTGTATACCACAGCTAATAACTAATTTTCAATTTGAGCATACCTTGTCTCAGTGTCAGTCAAACTTTTCGTAGTAAATACTACTGGTTTCTTATCCTACAATAAACAACATGCCAGACCATTTTGAGAAGCATCGGCTTGGATGATTATATTCTTACTTGGATCAAAAATTTAAAGAATTGAATGTTTGGATTGTTGAATATTAGTATGGGAAAACGTCCATAAAGAGTCACTATTTTTTTTCAACAAACCGCGAATAGGTGCATTCAAATTTGGAAAATTTGGTATGAAACCATGTAAATAATTAAACATTCCCATTATTCTTTCTAGTCCCTTTCTATTTTGGGGTTCTTTCAATTTTAAAATCGATTCTACGCGACTTGGATTAGGACGTAAAAACATGCCCCAAATATTTGACTTCTTTTACGCCTTGTTGTACTGTATTCTTATTAAATTAATATTTATTTCACGAGATCTTCTCGATACATTTTCGATATTTGCATCATGTTCTCGCTTTGTCCTACCTCCAGTTATTATATCATCAATATAAATGCTCCAGTTATTACATCATCAATATAAATGAAGGTTCTGGGCAAAGTATCAATGTATTTTGAATTTAAATTTTGAAAATTTTCAGCTGCTATTTTGACGCCGAAAGGAGGTACATTGTACTCAAATGCCCAATAACGAGTGCTAAAAACTGTGTATTTTTTAGATGAAGGGCATAATTCAACTTGCCAAAACACTTCTTTCAAATCGAACACAGTAAAAAACTTAAAACCCCTCATAGCATCACAGAAATCAGATAGCGTTGCAATAACACCATGCTCTTCTTCGAGGATGGGATTTAAAGCACTTGGGTCTAAACATAACCTTAAACTACCATTTGCTCTTTCTACTATTACCAATTGCGGTTCTTCTCGCCTACGAATAATACCGCGTTCCTCCACATTTTCGAGAGCTTCCTTGATTTTATCTAGAATACCAAGTGGTATTCTACGAGGAGGCTTACATATTGGTATAGCGATATGTTTGAGCTCTAGCCTACATTTATCTGGAAATCGACCATCTTCGGAAAAAACGTCACTATTTTTTGTCACAAAGCTTTTGACTTCGTTTAAAGCATTTACTCTACGGATTAAATCAAATCGAATACACATTCTAAGCCCCAGTAAAGGCTTGGAACTACCATCAGCAACGACATAGTCAACGTCATCAATTTAATCTTTATACTGTGTACGAAGACGAACAGCACCCATTGTAGCAATTCGAGAACCTCCATATGCTTCTAATTTATGTTTAACCGGGCTTAATTTTGTTTAGCATATAATTGTTTTTAAAACTTCAAATGTAATTATATTGACCTCAGCTCCACTATAGAGCTTAAATTCTATGAAACAATTTTCTACAGTCCTATTTGCACACCAACCACCGAAACCATGCCGAACCCGATCTATCGCACCAATATATGTAAGCTACTGACTCACTGACTCATTTTCATCACCATCATCATCATTACTATATAATATACTGTGGCTTCATTGATGCAGTGAATCCCTTTAGATTTGCAAACAGCTGCAAAATGATTAAACCTTCCACAAGCCTGACACTTTTTCCCAAATGCTGGACAGTTACCCAGAGCATGATGTTTATTGCATTTGTAGCAAACATTGTAGCATAAATGAGTTTCTGGTCCATATTATCATGCTGATCTCTGTTCTTTGTTACACTTTTTCTAAAATGGGAAGAACGAACATCAAAATTTTTTTTATTCGATTTGTTAGAAAAAGAATTATTAAACTGATTTCCTTTTTTATGCTTCAAGACATCAATAAACAATCCGTCACACGACAAATTTCTTTTGTTTTTGTCAAATCCAAGCCATCCGTCTTTAAAAGTTGTAGTCTAACGTTTTGTTCAGCTATCCCCATTACGATACAGTCTTTAATCATGGACTCTTTCTGGTCTTTGAATTCACAGTTTTCTGCAAGTTGTATAATATCAGAGAGAAACTTTTCAAACCGTTCATCTTCTTTTTGATATCGAGAAAAAAATTTGTACCGTTCGTATACCATGTTGCTCCTCGGTACACAGTACTATTTCTGTCTGCTTCTAGTATGGGCAGAGTTTGATATACCTCGATTGCTTTTTCGCCAGCACTGGACGAGAATCTCGCAGTCTGTATTTCATCAAATTCATCATTAGTTTTCGTGGCGACTGAATATATCTTGCACATATTGTGAAATTTTCGCCAATTTTCTTTTAGGTTTGAGTCCGTTAGCAACGGGCCAGGTTTCTTGAAATCACTGGCCATTTTTTTTTTTCGTTTTATATGCAAGCACTACTTTTATGTTTAGTCTTAAGTTTTATCGCATTTTTAATCTGTTTAATAGTACAAATTCAGTTTATTCTTATAGAGTCAAGTTACAACTGAAAGCTTTTACAAAAGTCACCAAAGATCGAGACCAGCATGATAACATATGGAGTGCAACTAATGACAGTTGCAATCATTTAACATTCGTGTGTTCAGAGTATAAGAGTTCAGTGTTGCCAGGCTCAATAATACACCAATTTTAATACATTTTATTACATCTTCGACTGAGCTACGACTTTGACCAGAACTTAGACTAAAACTCGAACCAGGGCTTGGACTGGAACTCGGATCGGGAATTGGAATATAATTTGGAACAGGATTTGGACTGGAACTTGGACCGTCTTCGTTTTAATGTCTCTCTCCTTCCAAAAGACGAGCTATGATACAAAATTTCTTTTGCTCGAGCAAATACTCTTAACGCCATCGGGTAGTTCGCTAAGTTTTGCAGAGAAACATTTTTGTCCATAAGATATAGCGGGAATTTTTCATTTTCCACGCTAATAAATCTGTTAACGTTTCCTTCGGAAGGAGCTGTAATTGTTAAACGTTACACTTATGGTATTATCTCAGAAGCAGCTATTTTTGGACGTGGATAATATTTACCTTCGTCACCTCCAAAATCGAAAATACTCATTGCTGGTGGTATGTGCACGTGCTCTTTTTCCAAGTGCCTCGCATCTAATTGATTTTTCTGACATCATCACTATATTTAATATGTCGGTTTTTGTTTTTCCTGATATTGGCGATAAAACTTCAAGCCAGCTTAGCTGGACTTCTGGGTGACTTACAGCTGCCACTATAGCATCATATGCTTCCTCCTCCAGGTTGTAGTAAGGCTTGAACCGAAGAAGTAGAGTTATTTGCATATTTTGAAAGACCTCGTGTAAAAACAGAATTTACTCTTAGCATTCTTTCTGTTTTTACCTTCAGCGTTGCTAAAGACAAAAGTAGCATACCAAAACAAATTCCTTCTTGAACTTGCAGGATGTCTAATATTTTTGCAAAAGGTTTCATAATCTTGCATTACTATACTCTTTTAAGTAAACAATTTCTGTGACTGAGAATTGGTCAGCATTTAACCGTTTACAGGCAAAGGCAGCTGACTTACACTTAAAGCCGTTACAGGTAAAGCCAAAAAAAAGTGTTATGCCTATTTGACGAGTATATCGGCTGCGGTACAAAAATATTTAGTCTTTTTCATTCTTTTTTTTTATTTTTTCTTTAATGTCACCAATCCTCTTATAAAGAATGTTTCTAGCTATAGTTCTACTTGGAACATTCAAGGGTATTTTTTTAAAAAGTGTTTTTCTAAAATATTTCTGCTCGACAATGGCTATGGAAGAGCAACTGTGAATAACAAAATCAATAATATCGTTATTAAATTCTTGTTGTTTTGTTAAGTTCTTTTTCTTATTAAATTCTGAGTTCTTGCTTTCAATGTAGGCCTCATATTTAACACAGTGCTTCCGTTTTAAATGAGTTACCAGATTGGATGATAGGCCTTCATGGTACTTAATCAGATTTAATTTGTCTTTTCACAACAGACATTTTCCATAAAAAAAATTTAGAACCAGAAAACGATGGCTCATTGCTTGGAGCATTCTATGTATATTGAATGCGGTAAAAATGGATATTAAATGCAACTACATAATTTCCTGTTGTGCATTTGCCAATCGCAAAAAAAGAAAAAAAGAAAAGAAATGCCTAATTTCAACTTAGGTGTTTCTCAAAAAAATGTTTGAAGAGGAATTTCTTCAGCGTTTTTTTTTTATTTTGGCTGGCATCTCTGCTGTAGAAACTTCACTTGACTTCCGTTTCCGAATGGGTTGTGACCCACTTCCACCGTTTCAACTTCACTTTTACTCATTTTATTTTATTTCTCTATATTTCACTATTGCTTTAAAATCTTTATTCTTAAAAAGTTTTGCACTTCTTTCATTAGCAAACCAATAACAATATAAGCTCAAAAAATTATACATAAAGAATGCAACATAAAATCAATTAAACAAAAGAGCGACTTACGAGTACGCTAGGGCAACAACAAACATCATAAAATATACTACATTTACTTTTTTCATACCAGCTTCTCACCATCACGTGTCTTGTTATCAACACGTATTATAGCTGTCGGACTAGTATATGTTTTATCGATGATTGTACCAAACCAAACTGATCCCGTTCTATACAAGCAGTTTTGATTACGCTTGTGAACATAAATGCTTTCATAAAAATACAAGTTAAAACTATTTGCTTTTATTACAATAACAACATTTAACATAAAGCAGGCATACCCCCGCTCCCTACCCAACAAATCCAGTTGACCCTATTAACATCCCCGCCGCACATTGTTCCGGCAGTGAAAAAAAAAACTCAAATTGACATATTTTTCTCAGCCAAATGATATGTTTTTCGGTTGGATTTGTTTTGACTTTTCATAATCGACTTTATTGTGCCGTTAACTCAAAGTTGAAACTTTTTAACTTAGCAAGTCGTATTTTTAGTCTTCAAACTGCATTAATAGTTTTTTTAATTAAGCTTTCCAATTTTTCAAATCGGACATTTATTCAAAAGCACCTTTAGAGGGGAGTATTTAAATATTTGAGGGACTGTTACAAAAATATTCCAAATTGATTTAAAAAACTGAATTTTAGCCTAAGTAGGTAGGTATTACTAATGGAAATAAGAAGGAATCACAAGAATTCACAAATATTTGAACAAATGGCTTCTACAGTCAAGGTCCAGTTATTCCAACACTTGTTCGTTTCCAATTTTTATATATTTTTTATTTTCCTAATTGTTTTCGTGCCGCTCTATTTGACAAAATACTTATGAATCAAAAGGGCAAAAAGTAAAACAAAGTAATTCTTATTTTTCGGTATTCATTACATTTTTATGTAATGATTACAATAAAATAGAGACATTACAGCATTTCGACCATAATATTTTAAAATGCATTACTTTTAAGTAATGCGCTTGAAATAATGGAAATTTCCATTACATATAATGGGTAATGATCTTTTTTCCATTACAATTACAAGTAATGGGTTATTGAATTTTTCCATTACAAATTACAAGTAATGTTAACATTACTTTCCGTGTCTGCTAGAAAGCTCGTTAAGATGTGCCTCAAACTGTATACGTAGGTATGCCAAAATGTTTTATTCACCTTTCTTTCAAGGCAAATGCTACTGTGTCGGCGTTCATATCATCGATTAGATTCCCTTCAGGCCACTTGGTGAAACCATCTGTTATGGCAATATTGGATGGAAGTGACTAAATTAGGCCAATATTTATGTTCTCGAATCTCTGCAATGGCAAAGAAAATCTAGTAAGTGGCGAAGACATGTGACAAGCAATGTTGTGACACAAATGGACCTGCAGTTAAGCCCGAAATATTGCAGAAAATCGTTGAGTGCCATTTAGGAAGTTGAATTCATTTGAGTTGAACTGATGTTGATCTTAATCTGAGAAATGCTTGTAACTCATCACAAGACTTTTGTTGATCAGCTATATCGTACATCTGAATTGATATGAAGAGCACTGATTCGTGAGAATGTATCTGATGTGGTGTTGGCAATATCAACTAGATAAACGATTTTTGTTGAAAACTGTGACGAATCTGTCAGGGCGATGCATTGTTGGTTTTGCTGGTAAATGCGAACGTGAGCGGATTATGATTGGTAGCGATGGTGAAGTTGCTTGGTCCAATACAGCTTGGGGTGGGTTTCGTAGTCCGAATGGCATTCATAGAAATTCTAAGAGGCCAAATTGTGTCGTAACAGCAGGCTTAGGTATCTCTCTCTTTCTTTTCTATTGCAATCTGGTGGCAATCGCGGGCTACATATATTTTAAAAAATAATTACTTACCATGCAGTCGATGTGATAAGTCCTGTTGATGTGGTAATTACGTGGAAATTATTTGGGCATTGAGTGCACAGTAGTCGCCGCAACGTGTCTAGGTGTTGTTTGATTTGCAAAAGGCTTGAAGCGGCGAAGTATATGAATTTTTCGATAAGCGCCTATTTTCCTCAAAAACTCGAATTCATACTTTGCTGCATACATTTCCCCGGCATCAACCGGAGGGACTTTGCAAAAACCGGCTGGCCTGGTTAAATGCAGTGTGTGAAGCTATTTGTTGTTAAAGTGGTTTTCGTTTGATTGGCTTAGATGGTGTTCTTGAATTCGTTAAGTATCTGCGAAGCGTGGTCGCTTACGTTGTGCGTCTTTAGAGATAATAGTGGAGCGGCGAAAGCGCAAATGACGTGGCTCCTTAGTTTGGTGTTGGAGTCGATAACCGAAGAATTTTTCATATACAATATATCAAAAGTTTGAAATGGTATAGGAAGTGTCAGCGACAATGATGTTGTGTGCAGTATCCGGAGCAATAAAAATCTACACTCTACAGCTGAGCTGCTGCGGTGAAGATGTTGGTTCTCTTTCGCACTGACGATAGAAATGTCGGCGCCCGTCGCAATCAAAAATGTACATTTCGAACTATGATATTGGATAAAAAGATGACTGCTTGGATTTAATTTGTTAGATGTGCTATTGCCTTGAAGCTGATTTAATTGTTGTCGGTGTGAAGTTCTTTGGTAATAAGGTTGTAGCTAAGTCGACAGCATTTTATTTCGACGCTTTTAATTTTTTTGGTTGCCTACTTTGAAACTATATGCAGTTGTAGTTTGAGAACCGTATCACTTGTGAAACCAAGTGATATCTTCTTGACGGGTTTGGCTTCGTTGTGTAGTCGCTGATTGCTTCTCCGTAATGTATATGCAGTGGTTTGTAATTTGTTCCAATTTGATTTTGATGCGAGCGAGTGTTTTTTCTAGTTGGGTGACACGATCTTGTAGTGGATTATTGTTGTAAAATATGTTGCCCATAAATTATGTATTTGTGTTTGATATTCTGGCTGTAGTTATTGTTATTCTCCGATAAGTCCTACATTGACGGCGTCTTCGTATTCGCTGTTTGGCATTGTTAAAATGACGTACTGGACTTGGATGTCTATTTATTTTGTTTCTGTGGTTAATTCAAGAATCTAGTGTTAATGAAAAAAGAATAAAATATTTGCTGATCTACTTCTTAAAATTAGAGGTAATCGATTGTGGGTATTGTTTTGAAGTATATTTTCTGTGTGACCACGTTTTATTATTTTAAAATCCAACATAAATATATAGAAGAAAACGAAAAAACTCAGACTTTCACAGGAATGCACCTAATTAGAACCGCTATGAACTGAATGATGACTCAGTGATGTTGCCACCAGATCCTCCAAATGAATCTTTTTGGAAAATAATGAAAATTAAAGAAAAAATCTTATAGTTTTCGATGTCAGGAATGACATTTGTTTCAGTAAGAGCAAAGAAACATATATATTTACATACAATATAAACATATATTATTTTGGAGGATAGTAATATAGGGTGATCCATCGTGAAGTTTGATTTATAATGTTAAATAATACACATAAGCGAAAGCGAACTTAAAATTTTTAAAAGCATTATTTTTAAAAGAACAATTCATGGCATTTACTTTTTGAAAATGATATCATATGATATCCATTGATATCAATGGCCACAACTACGTTTGAGGTGGTCCATTCGGAAGATCCAATTTTGGGCGACTCGTTCGAGCATAGCGACTGGTATCTCGTGGATAACACGAGTAATGTTATCTTCCAAAGCGTCAATCGTAGCTGGCTTATTTCTGAAGAATTGAGACTTTACATATCCCCAGAGAAAATAGTCCAAAGGTGTGATATCCCACGATCTAAGTGGCTAATTTACCGTAGCGAAACGTGCAATTAAGTGTTGACCAAAATGATTTCTGATTTCTCAACAAGTCCATTGTTTCATGCGCTGTATGGCTCGTAGCGCCATATTATTGAAACCAGAGCTCACCGAGACCATGTGCTTGAATTTCAGGAAGCACATAGTCCGTTAAGATGGCGCGATAGCTTCAGATCAGAGCGATCTGAGAGGTATGAGCGGGACCTACCTGTGTTTCACTAAGTGCCAAAACAGCTGGTCTATATTCATAGAAGTGGATGTATGCAGAAAAGTGATTACTTTTTAGCCTGCGAATATTGGCTATGATGTAGTGTACACAACACAATTAGTTCAATCAACGACGAAAATAGCTGCCACCTATAGGACTCCTCTTGATTATTATTTTTCCAGTATAAAAATTTATAACTTACAAGTAAGAAGAAATTTGAAAATAAGTGATTCGTGAATTTCATCTGAATTTAATTTAACTGGAGGGTAAAGGTCATAAAAGTTTTAAGAAAATGTAAAATCTTGAAATATAATAGATTTGCACACACTCAATTGTGGAATCAATAGATTCAGCAACTAATATAAATGATAAAACAAGTAAATTTTTAAAAAAATAAATGATTAGTGTCATATGTCGCTTTATAGTGGAGAAGAATAGGCCGCACAGTAATCATAGTTAAAGAAAACTGAGATCTGTGAGAACCAGCAGTCATGTAACGTTTCTTATAACGATCCGTAATGAAGACTAAAACAATTACAAAAATCTCCGAAATAGCTATAAACTCCAACTAAGTAGAACTAAGTCTTTATTCACTCAGAATAATATAAACAGCGCTAGTGAACACCTGCGTCCCGTCAATATGCTTCCCTTGCATAGGAAGATAGTAGAAAAGTTAAGTAAAGTTAAGAAAAGTTCTAAGTACTTAAATAAAAGGTTATCAATAACATCTGAAGTTCGGCCTTATAACTTCAAAAATAACAATGACTTTTATGATCAGTTATTTAAAAATAGCAGAACACAGAATACGAGTATGCTTCTATATAAAAGAATTAATTCATTCCGAATAACATCCAAATAAATCGTTTCAAAAGGAAGTAGGGAATTTTGTAAAAGTTATTTTTTTTAATTTTTTCTAAAATAATTGTTTATTCATTTGGTTATGTTAAAACTATTCATTATGAACCTATTATTTATTGTATATATGTATGTGTGCAGTAGATACTTCTTATTTCATTTTATTTATATTTTTATATAATTTTAACTACTTTAAGTGGTGCAAGCATCGAAATTTGGATTTTAAAATACCAAAAGCTTGTTCAATTGCAACTTTGGTCGAAGAATGTATGTAGTTAAATTTAGGGTTACTTTACAATAGGAACCCATTGTCGCTAAATGGTGTTATTAAAAAGTATTCAATGGATAGGTTGAATCACAAAATATGTTCATGTCTATTCAGAGCCTGTCCGATGGGACTGTTGCTCAAAACATGTGCATCATGACTACTTCCTGGCCATCCGAAAAACACATCCCTTAAAACAAGGTTACTATCGGATATTGCCAAAAAGTAGTGGTCCAAGTCGTTTAAAAAAAATTATTCAAATTCATTTACTTGAAGGAGTATGGAATGATACCCTTTTCGATTGCAGTAACTTATCGGGTCCTGACAAGATGAATTTATCTTGAGGTGTGTACCATCTACACAGCCAATAACTGATGGGAATCCAGGATTACTTTTAGGTTAAAACAACTCTGAAATATGAGCACTTTCAATGCTTGTAGGCCAACGAATATATTTTGTAGCCAAATTAACCGAAAGATAACGGACAAATCAAACCTATCGGAATGTTCCCTGTAGCAGTTTTGATTGCTTTGACTTCTTTGAGCAACTCCTGAAGAATCGTTTGAATGCGTAATTGGATTCTTACATTCATATAAATACTCTTACCTTCTAGTATGATGCTGTCATTCTAAAGTGCAAATAAAAAAAACATCATCTGGAAACAAATTTATTTTATTGATATAATTTTTGCTTTTTGGAATTTTTCGTCTCTTTAATTTCCTGAAATTTCTTCTTAAATCAAAGCAATTGTGTGGGGTCTTTGATTTACTCTTTTCAACAATTGAATGCCATTGCTTTAGCTAACATGACCCTTACAACAATTATTTAATAAAGGGTGATACATCGTGAGGTTTGATTTATAATGTAAAATAAAACACAAAAATTTGAAAGTGAACAATTCATGGCATTTACTTTTTGAAAACAACATCATGTAAATGTTGGCCACACTACGTCTGAGGCGGTCCATTCGGAAGGTCCAATTTTGGGCGACTCGTTAGAGGATAGCGGATAACACGAGTAATGTTGGCTTCCAAAACGTCAATCGTAGCTAGCTTATTCCTAAAGACCTGAGACTTTACATATCCCCAGAGAAAATAGTCCAAAAGTGTGATATCACACGATCTAGACGCCCAATTTACCGTAGCAAAACGTGAAATTAAGTGCTCACCAAAATGATTTCTCAACAAGTCCATTGTTTCACGCACTGTATGGCTCGTAGCGCCATCTTGTTGAAACCAGAGCTCACCGAGACCACGTACTTGAATTTCAGGACGTACATAGTCCGTAAACATGGCGCGATAACGGCTACCATTGACAGTAACATTCTGATTTGCCTCATTTTTGAAGAGATATGGACTAATTATTCCACCAGCCTATAAACCCCACCATACCGCTATTTTTAATGGATGTAATGGTAGCTCTTGGTACTGTTCGGGTTGCTCATCAGCCCAAATACGGCAATCTTGTTTATTAACGTATCTATTGAGCCAGAAACGGGCTTCATCATTGAACAAAATTTCACGATAAAACACCGGATTTTGATTAAGTTTTTACAGAGTCCATTCACTGAAGTATGATTCAAATTCAAGTCGCCTGGCGTCAATTCTTTCGCAAGTTGAATTTTATACGCTTTTAGGCCGAGATCCTCACGTAATATACGCCAAGCCAAGCTGCTGAGAACGACGACGAATCGATTCGTCATGGTTTTCGCGTACACTCTCAGCTACAGCTGCTATACTCTCTTCACTACGTTGCCTAACCGGTCGAGTATCATCCACTAATGTAAACTGGGACTCGAATTTGCGAATGGTGTTGGCAATAGTGGTTTCAGTAGGTCGATTATGCGCACCGTAAGTTCCTCGAATCGAAGGAAAAACATTTCTCACAGAACACTGATTTTCTTAATACAGCTGAACAATTTGGTGACGCTGTTGTGGTGTGAGTCTTTCTATGATGACTTGCCAAACGATACTGAACAAAAATGACGAAGCAGTTTGATAGGAGTCAAGCGTGATCTGTCAAAAAGGCCTATTGAAAATCAAATCTCACGATGAATCAACCCTTATAAACATTATGGAGTCCATTTTTAAAAACACGAATCGAAACGCAAACTTAAAAATTTTGACATTGATTTGAATGCAAACGATCGCATGTAAACAAAGCAACCATGCAATTATGAAAGCACCAAATGTCATCTTTAAGCACACGCTGATTTATTTAAAAAAAAAAAAAAACCAATTGGGGCGCATCTAATGACATATAAAATTCGAAATTCATATTGTGCAGCTTGAACTAATGTCAGTAACGTCAAAATACTATAATCGTTTTGTTTTTGTTGATACACCCTTAAATACCACAATAAACGGGCATTTTTTGAGTGCATGAAGGGCAATGCTGATTTGATTTTCACCTCTCACCACAGATACACAGTACATGAAACTATGTAATCATATTGCGAAGCTGGTTTTCCTACCAAGTTCGAGAATTTTTTCAACAATTACAATTCACTAACAGTGTTCATTTAGACTTCCCAGCGAGTGGGTTGTCTGCCGCTGCCGCTGTCGTTGTCACCGATTGAGTGTGTCGGGGTGGCACTTTTCGCCGTTAATACAATAATAATAAATAAAAAAAACCCTCACAGTCCGTATGTGTTTGTGTTGTTGCCTGCACGGTTGTTAATTGTTTATTCCCTCTCAATTCAATGAAAAGTCCGTGGCGTGGTATCAGAAAGGGAAATCGGGCCAAATAAACAAACAACCAAAAATAATAATTTTCTCTTTGAATTGTCGTTTTTCTCCTTATTTCAAAAACCCCCTCCCTCCCACCTCCCTCTTGTTTTCAATTTAATTTTCGTTTTCATTTGTTGCCAGTGTGGAGCTTTGTGTGGGCAAGTGTTGTGTATTTCGGAGCTCGAATCTCCTTGTTTTGGCATATCCTTCCAGAATTGAGGAATATTTTCACCATTTCGACACCCGACCCGATAGGGAGTTGGGTTGTATGGATAGATTCAGTGTCTTGTCCATTGACTAAATAAATAACATAATTGAGAGAAAATTTTTTTATTAGAGAAATGTGAGAATTGGGCAAGAAACGAATTGTTTATCTACAGAAATTGGAGTGAAAAAGAAAAGAGTGACAGAGCGCGTTCATATCAGAGTCACACATACACTTTGATATGGGTGCTGGTCAATGAAGGCGAACGAGAGTGAATTGGGAAACGAGAGCATGATGGCATCTTTCTTTGAGTTTGTGAGTATGTTTTATTTTTATTTTCATTTTAAGAATAATATTTTTTATTTTTTTGCAAATTCTTGTTAAGTACTGAAATACAGTTAACTTTGAGAAACCTACTTTTAAATTTTTTTGTGGATAAATTGCATCTCTGCTGAACTGACAGAAAGATGGTAATAGAAAAATATTGTATTTTATTCTTCTTAAGTTGCAAAGATGTCAGAGGTCTCCCTTGTCTGAAGTGGTCTATTTAATAGCGTGGGGATCTTTTCGTTATCTAAAACAAACAAAAATAAGTTACTTCTATTGGGCTTCTGCGTTGTTCCCCTCCATCAACGACTTTATCGGTCCCTTGCACAAAAATAGTACCAGTTCTGACTGGTTAAGAAAGAATAATTGAAACAATGAGACACTTATGGACGTTACAGGTATCTAACGAAAAAGAAATCTGCAACCATACTCCTATATAAAAGGTGATTCATCGAGAGGTTTGATTTTTAATGTAAAACAAAATACATAAATTTGAAACTGAACTTAAAATTTTTTTCATCGGTTAAAAGAACAATTCATGGTGTTTACTTTTTTAAAATGGTATCATGTAAAAGTTGGCCACGACAACGTCTGAGGTGGTCCATTCGAAAGATCCAATTTTGGGCGACTCGTTCGGGCATAGCGACTGGTATCTCGCAGATAACACGAGTAATGTTGGCTTTCAAATCGTCAATCGTAGCTGACTTATTCCTGAAGACTTGAGACTTTACATATCCCCAGAGAAAATAGTCCAAAGGTGTGATATCGCACGATCTAGGCGGCCAATTGACCGTAGAAAACCGTGAAATGAAGTGCTCACCAAAATGATTTCTCAAAAAGTCCATTGTTTCACTCGCTGTATGGCTCATAGCGCCGTCTTGTTGAAACCAGAGCCCACGGAGACCATGTCACATGACACATTCTGATTTGCCTCATTCTTGAAGAAATATGGACTAATGATTCCACCAGCCCTTAAACCACAACATGCCCTTCTTTTTAATGGATGTTATGGTGGCTCTTAGTACTCTTCGAGTTGTTTATTAGCCCAAATACGGCAATTTTGTTTATTATCGTATCCATTGAGCCAGAAATCGGCTTCATCACTGAACAAAATTTTATGATAAAACACCGGATTTTCATTGAGTTTCACAGAAAATAGGACGCAAATTAAAGTCGCCTGGCTTTAATTCTTGCATAAGTTGAATTTTGTACGCTCTTAGGCTGAGATCCTCACGTAAAATACGCCAAGTTTTTCGACTACTTCTCTCTTCAAACGGATTAATTGTGTTCGGTAGCGTTGTCCATTGATGGTTTCACCCGGTTTTAGGAGCTCATAATACAGCACACCTATCTGATCCCACCAAATACAGAGCATTACCTTCGCGTCATGGATATTCGGCTTTGCCATTGATTTGGCTGGTGGCCCTGGTTTCACATATGATTTTTTGCGCTTGGGGTTGTCGTAATGGATTCATTTTTCATCACCAGTAACACTCCGATGCAAATATGACTTCCTTTTGTGGCGTTCCAGCAGCATTTCGTACATGCAAAACCGCCTTTCGACGTTTCTCGGCTTGAGTTCATGTGGAACCCAATTTCCTTGCTTTTGAATATATCCAGCTGCTTTTAAACGTTTTGAAATGGCTGCTTGTGTTTGGCAACAATCTTCATAGAGTAATGCTTCCAGTTCTTTATCTTCAAACTTTTTTGGCTGCCCAGGACGTTCATCGTCTTCCAAGTCAAAATCGCCACTTTTAAATCGTGCAAACCACTTTTGGCAAGTTCGCTCAGCTAGCGCATGTTCACCATGAACTTCCACCAAAATACGATGACTTTCGGCAGCAGTTTTCTTAATATTAAAGTAATGAAGAAAAACTCCCCGCAAAAACACTTCTTCAGCACAAAGTTCGACATATTTGAGTGAAAAAAAATTATTGTTGTTTACACTTCAAATGAATAACATTAACTGAAATGACGTACAATCACAGTAGCTTTCCAACGTATGTTCCAATGGAATAATAACAATGGAATAATACAAGTTACGCCATCTCTTAGCAAACCGCACGAATTAAGCTTTTCTTTGGAAGAAGCTTTGGAAACAGCCCATACGGTTAACGTGGTGAACGATTTATAATTGATCAAGACGCTGATCAAGTTTCAGCAAGGTGGCATGAGTCAGTGCAGCGGTATACGTTTCACTGTGTCATCATCTCTCTAGGTCTTTTGTGGTTACATGAAATCCAAAACCCAATGAATTGCGCATCAATCAAGCATGACTTTAAGTGGAGCCAAGAAATATCGTATCGTGCTAAACTGCACTAAGATGCTAGTTATAGGTACTTAATGTACTGACATTTTGTATAAGTACATATGTAGGTATTGATGTCGGATAATGGTATTTTTGATATTAGGCTGATGGTTTACTTATTTTTCTTTCCTCGGAGTTGAGAGTCAGACAAAAAACTAATCCATTGATTGTTCCTTTTATTGGTAACAGTGAGACTGTGCCTAAAGTATCATCACACACTACATCAACGCCTAGTACGTGTAGGTCAGTGTTAGTGCTCCGCTGTTTCATTATTACTTTCAGAGCACACAGGAGATGTTGTTACTTATGCCTAGTACATTGAAGTGCTACGTAATGCCGTCCGGCCGTAATCACCAACCGAAGAATTTGGTAGGAATTTCCGGAAGCACTCGTTTAGTTTTTCTATAACCTGGAGATATGCACAACTGTGCTTATGCTCACAAATATCAATTGAAGATCTAGTAAATGACCTAGGCAATACTCACTGACTGCATTCAAACTAGCCCTACCTACTCGAATAAGCAGATGCAGCCGCCAGTTATGGCTATAACGAGGAGGAAGATATAAGGCTGTCGCTCTCCACCCATAGTCTCGATGAACCTATGTACAGTGCCATTTGTACCAAGGATCACTTAATTTTAACCGAAATATGACTTTGAAGGAGTCGTGCCTTTGGGATCGACGACTCTCTTTTCTAATGGCTTGGAAATAACCTTGCGGAAAGTTGAATTCAAGTTGTCTTGGATTGTTTCAAGTATAATATTCACAAAATAAATCCGGGTGATCCCTTGTTTGCTTCTTTTAATCTAATATATTCCGTTGCTGAAGACAGTACTCCCTGCTTCTCATATTCGTTCCCGTCCCACCCTGTGATATTCATCACGTTCCTACTGAAAAACTTTCCATTCTCAGTATATGTGTCAATGACAACTTACTTTTAAATGACGACATATTCGATTCTAAATAGGATCCAAAATCTCGCGATAAACTCATGATGTCAATATTACACAGTCACTTGACACCCTCGAACACTGACGTTACGTCGTACCCTGTCTCAGCCTGATTTATCTCTATTTTCATCATCCGTGCTTCACGGAAATTTCCAGAAGTATTCCGCCCCTTTAAAATTTTAGGCGACACACCCGTCTCGCTGTGAATGATCATCAGTACACCCCATGTGCACATGAGAGGAATATGTCGGTTAAGATGTAAATAATTATGGGCGTTACATATTTCTCCTGGTATCTTTGAAATCCGAAGTATTCGTCAACTGTTGCAGTTTGTTGTCAGTAGGCAAAGACATTAGTTAACCTCAAGTGCTATCATAGATTTTTACTATAGAAAAATATATTGAGCAAAGAGTGTTACGAACGGAATTTCTTCTTCGGATGCGTTAAAAATGTTGGAGAAAACCTACTCTATAATATCGAGAACAAGAGCATTTGTGTGGTACAGTGCATTCAAAGAGGTCCGTGAAATTGTTGAAATTTTTCCCCACATAACAGTTACTAAAGAAAAAAACGATTTAGTAAAGAAAATGGTACTAGAAAATCGTCACTATAGTTTGAGGGAGCTTTCAAATATATTTAAGCGTTATGAAACGTTTGAGAACAACTCTTGAATTTTGCACCACCATAACGCACCACATGACAAATTTGTTAGCGACTTTTTGACCAAAAACGCTAACAAAGTGATCGAACAATCATCGTATTCTCCAGATATAGCACCTTCTGACTTTTTTCCTATTTCCGAAAC
Source organism: Volucella inanis (assembly GCA_907269105.1). Taxonomy (NCBI): domain Eukaryota; kingdom Metazoa; phylum Arthropoda; class Insecta; order Diptera; family Syrphidae; genus Volucella; species Volucella inanis. Next base: position 20,660,558 of record OU026158.1, read on the forward strand.
TCAAAATACCACTTCGTGGGACCAGTTTTGAGTCGATACAAGAAATAAAAGAAAATTCGCTGAGATGGATGACTGAATTGTTCGCTGGGAAAAATGTACCGCTTCCAACAACTAATTGGTTTTTTTTTTTTATTCTTCCAATCCATCTACAATAGAAGTGACGATACGGCAAGGGAAGAATTCCCGCTCGATGTTTAACTCAAGTGAAAAGAAACCTCAATATGATATAATGTTTTTAATTGGAGCTATAAGCACGAGATGACACCTTATCGAAAGAGATTTAAATTGAATTCAAAGCCTTTAACTATTCCTCAACAAGTAAATACAAGAGTTTGGTAGAAACGAAAAGTACAATATTTTTACATAGATCAAGCTAATAGAGCAAAATAGCATCCTGAGGAACCTTTTTTATTATTTCTTAAATTTGCACTTGTCACATTCACGTTTTAGAAAACGTGCTTCATTGGTTTTTACGGAAAATTTTTTAAAGATGTTAGGATAATAATAAATACATATGTTTTACATTCAAAGGACGTCACATCCCGAAAATATTTAATGGGGCCTGTTCGTTGACATTCTTGTTTAACGGCTTCTTATTGCTTCTTAACACCACATCAACAAAGCCTTTTTCAGATAGCTTTCGTTCATGCTGTGTGGAAAATGATATTAAAAGTTTAACACTAGCATATACATATGAATGTATCCTAGGTAATATGAACAGAAGCAACATCCATACAAATGTATTTATATTCCCTGATTGTGGCACAACCATACAGCTGTTGCTATGAAAGGAGTAAGGATATTTCAAATAGGGAAAATCTGCATTTTATACATAGAAAAAAAAGTCATCGCAAAGCAAAACTCATACAGCCGATTAATATAATACATCCAAACCCCCCATATAAACGTTTTTCTCTTCTCTCTGGGAGAAGATACATACATATGTATAAATGTGCATATATGTATATGCCAACGCAACTAGCAACTCGGTTGAAATTAATATGTTGTGTCCTTTTAATAGCATCAGAGCACTTTACAATCAACACATGTGTATGCAGAAGTGTTTTCATATCCATTGAGAAAAATGCACCACTTGAGAGGTCACTACTTACATACATGCGCACATACTCGTAGCCATATGCTTTATACGGCATAAAACTTGAAAGAAACCCAAATAAATTAAAAAACCAAAACAAACTAAAACCATTTTTTTTTTTTCAAGCTACAGAAAATGTTCCGAGTGTGTCTCATCTCTGAAACGTTTAGTCGATTTTTTTCTCCTCCGACTTAATTCGTAATCTTATACTCAGGTAACAATACTGAACTTATTTACACATAAAAAAACTCCTTAGATATGTATGTATATAAATTAGGTATGTATATATGATGATTTTTGGAAACTTGTCACTGTTGTTTTTACGATTAAAGCAAACCGAAAAGATAAATTACGTTTATTTAGAATTTAGACGCAAACACAACATTGTGCGGCTGGCTCCATTTTTAAGTATATGGACACATTTTTTTCAAATTTTATCAGCCAAAATCAAGGTATGTACTCGTATTACTTACTTAACATACTTAAAGTGATGCCACAATTCGAGATGGACTTGGTCCGTAACTAACAAGGTCTTCCTCTACTGCGCTGTCTTTCGGGGGAGGATTCGAAGATTTTTTGGACTGGAGCATCGGAGTCCTTCCGCTCTATTTAACCCATCCACCTCAGTCACTTGACTATCACTCTTCTAGCTAAGTCTATGCAGATGGGACCGAAAATCACCCGAAGAATTTTACTCTCAAAAACAGCCCAGAGCACCTCCATTCAGTTTTGATAAAGTCCATATCTCTGCGCATTAGAACAGAACTGGGATTATTAGAGTCCTATATGTATAGTATATGGTCACTTTAGTTGTTCAAGAGAGGACTCTGCCTTCTTACCCCAAAGATGCAGACAGTTATATCTACCGAGAGTGACGTTCTGTCCGAAACATCGGTGTTGGCTGTCCTTTCGCGTTGACAGCCTATACTTGGTCTTGCCCTCACTGACCGTCAAACCCATATTCGCCGCTTCCGTTTTAATAGTCGCGACATCAGGATCCTTTCTTCCTAAAATATCAACGGTGTATGCGAGTAATTGAATGGACTTTTAAAAGATTGTGCCTCCTGCGTTTTGCGCTATTCTTTCACAAATGATATTAAAAAATCGCATTACAGCGCATTGCCTTGTTTAAAAACTTTTTTTCAAAGGTCTCATTATTCACAAAGGGATGTATTTGGCAGGGATGGCAAAACTAGACATTGTCCTGTATAGCTCGTCTCTTTAAATACTGGTATACGCGGCCTTAAAATCACTGAATGCTGTTTTTTCCAGGATCTACCGCAGTGTGAATATTAGGTAGATGGTGTGCTCTCCTGATCTAAAGCCACACTGATATGCACCAATCATGTTTTTCACGAACAGCTTCAGACGGGCATATTTTCGTCTAACAATATCTTACTTTGAATAGCTCGGCAGTCAGGTCGTTCGATCCCGTAGCTTTATTGGACTTAAGCTTACGAGTAGATATGGCTAACTTCACTTCATCCATGTCAATTGGCGACACCTCTGACGGCTTTTTAGCAATGAAGCTTCTATTCCTCGATACTTGAGACTCGTTGGCTCCTCGGAATGTTCGAAAATCTATAATACAGGGGAAGTGCCATGCTCCGATCGCAATGTGGTCAATCTGAATGACGGTTGATTGATGAGAAGATTTCCAAGTCCCCTTATCAAAATATGGGAACTCATGCTAGCTACGACAATGTTTCGCCCCACCGCAAAGTTCATTTTCATTCTCTTTTTGTCCGGCCCATGACATAGCATTTCATAGACGCTGGTAATATCTACTTTGCATCAGATAGTTGTTCGGTTGCACGTGGCCTGTTAAGGGAACCAACATTCCAGATGTAGATCCAAAATTATAAAGAAAGTTCATATATCTGGTTTGCTGATTGATAATCGAATATATTCCCATGAAGATTACAGCTGCTGCCGAAAGTGTGCGCCGAATACCGAAAACCCCCACACTCTGAAGATCTCAGCAACTGAACATCAGTCCGATCTCGGATTATTCGCTCGCAAGTTCCAAATGATTCTGCAATTGAAACAAAATGACTACCCGCTTCTACAATTTCTCTCGAAATTGACGAAATTTTCGCTCAAAAAATCATCTTTTCAAATGAGGCGCATTTCCATTTCGGCGGCTACTTTATTAAGCCAAATTGCTCAGAAAATTCACACGTAGTCATAGAGAAGCAAATACATCCTGAACGTGTGAATGCTTATTAAGGTTGATGGAATAGCAGGATTATTAACCCATTTTTCTTCAAAGACGTCAATGGAGAGCGCTAGTGAGGCATAGTTTGAGGCATAGAACTTGGACTTGGATGAAATATGTTTCCACCAAGATGGGGTGCCACACATGCTGTCCAGCAATCGATTTATTGCACAGTTAGTTCAATAATCATGTAAGCAGTCGTTTTGGTGATGTTGAGTGGTGATGTTTTCGTGTGTCATTAAAGATAGATGCTATACGAACAATCCAGAGATGATTCAGAAACGCGAGAACATTACTGGTCAAGCTATTCGTGAAATAGGGGAAGACTATATTGAAAATGTATTGAAAAATTGGTTTACTCTTTTCAAAATATTGCAGTGTTTATTTTATAACCGTTTTAAAAATAAACTAACAGATGACCCACCCTTTAGTATGTATTAGTTTCTTAACATATGTTAACTTTGGTGAAATAATGAAAACAAGAAAACGGATGTCTTTTACAGGCAAACGCATCTGACATCCTCAGTGGAACCTACATAGATTCCTTCTAACACGATCGAATATTGTTTTGGCTAATGCTGTTTCTATCAATCGGGGGATATTGGCCACTAGGCTTTTCAAAGTCCACCATAGCAGATTGGAGTGACAGAGCCTCTAATTCTCTTGGCAAAGACGGTCCACAGGTTCTTCTTATCTATGCATACTCAAGCATACTCAACTCTGAAGGCCCTGCCTTCTGCTGGTTTCAAATGGCTGCATTAGTTTCTATCTATTGTTAACCTTTTGTTTTCCAATGTTTGCCATTACCGACCGAAATAGAAGTGCTTTTCTGGTTGGACCGAGGGTCAAACCTTTTAATTTTGCTAGAAGTTAACTAACTTAAACACCGCGCCACGACCGTGAGGTACACTTACCCCAAGACACTTCCATTGCGCTACTATAAGCAAATGGATCACAGTGTCTTTCCTTATTGTTGTTGTGCCCAAAACCTGGAGACCACACAATTCCCACGAATTGCCTGTAAGACACATGACATAGTTCGATTGTGACCAAATGTTCCACACGTGCAACCAACTATTGGTCACAATCATAGGAAAGGCAATCGAACTATGTCAACCAAAGCAGCAAAACAATACGATGTGGGATCATATTGCAAATATAAGCAATACTGACCCATTGTAGGGCAACTATGTCAAGTGCTTCATAGGCTGCATATGTTGTGTTGAACAATAAAACTGTGTCAGGGTACGAAAATAGAACGTGTGGTTGACCTGGAACTAGTGACGATCTAGGCAAGAGGATATGTAGCATGGAAGATGATGTGTAGAGTTCGAGGCACTCGATTCACAATGCTTAAACTAAGTGGTTGTTTCATTAGAACAAAATAGCGATTCCAACATTGTGGAAAAAAACTATAACGACAACGTAACATATACATACTAATATACATACCAATGAAATTATCAATCATAAACCCTACTGTAAGTGCATGTGACGAATTTCGAATCACATACGGAGTCCGATTTTTTGTAAAGAGTAAGAATCCGAGAAATGACAACTTGACAAGCATAAATCTATCAAAACTCCTTCTAAGCTCGAAACAGGGCAGAAGTTAAAGTAGCTGTTCGGAAAATGAACGGTGCCCCCAGCAAATTTTTTCAACTGACATCTCCTGCCAGTAAAAATTCTTGCTGGTCGTCCTTTCATAGAAACCAGAAAACATATACAGGGGTCAGTTGAGTTGAGACCTCTATCTATCTAGGCATACATTTAGATTTATAAAAGGCTTTATTTTCACTTAAAAGGTTAACATAAAGAATAAGTTTCCTAGTTTTGATAACGCTGTCTACCAGATTAACAACTGTTTATGTTTTATTTTAAAGTAAGTGGAAAATAGAAATAAAGCTTAAAAATCTTCCTCGATGATATGCCTTCTGAAACGGAAGGCATTTATAGCATAGTAGTATAAAACATCTCAGCCTTGTTGTCCGTTCAAAATATTAATTACTTCGCCAGCAGACAGGACCTCGGATCTGAAATATCTTTTGCGAAACTCCTTTAAAATTGGGCATTCTCCTAGAAAATGTAAGACGTTTTCTCTCGCTCTCTGATTACAGAGACTGCACAAAATTGGAAGTTTGGGTTGTTGTCGGATGAAATTTCATTTCAAAAGCTCCCCTTTCAGTTCAATTATAAAGCTTGTTTTGTCAATTAAATTTTGGTTTAAGAAATAAGACCCATCCCGAAGATTGTAGCTCAATCGACTATAGTACAATCGATATTTAGAAGCTCGAGCTTCAGCAGCATATTTTTCGTAAGTGACTACACTAATTTTTTCCAATAAAGCGTCAAACTGTCGTCTTAACGATGTGGGCTCCTCTGCTGGTGTTAATGAAAGTTCATGTCCGCAGTTAGACGCTAGGTGGCTCATTCTTAGATAAGATTTCCGCATGTTGTAAGGATATATATGTAATTACTATCTTGGGCAACCTTTCTTCGTCCATCGCCATCACTTTAACGACATAGTCGAAATGTATCTTAAAAATTTCTAAAACCAGGGGTGCCGTCCCGGTTTCGAGGTGCAGCATGTAATTGGGTGTGCTCATTGGCAACCGAAAAGTGCGTTTGAGAAATTAAAGAAGAAACTTCTCCACTTCATTGAACGAGCGGTATCCCCACACTTGAGCACCATACAAAAGAATTGAGATAGCAGTTGAGCGAAATAATTTTAGCTTGGCGCTATGGGCTACACATGAAATTGCTCGCTTAGCTTCAGCTAATTTACCTTCAAGATGCTTTCTCATGTTTAGGTTGGCCGATATCAGAACTTTCAGGTATTTATATTCACGAACTATTTCGACAGATTCTCTTTGATACGTCCACTCTTTATTTCAAGAATATCTGCCTCCATCTCCTCTAAAAACGATAATTTTTGACTTCTCCAAGTTAACATTTAAGTTCCAACATTTGCAATATGAGTCTAGTCTGTTCATCATAGGCTGCATGCCATTTATAGACTCTGAGAAGAAAACAATGTCGTCTGCAGATCGGGTATTCCAGTGCTTCCGATATTGATGCCACGTCCTATGAACTCAGTTATATCATCGATGAACAGAGGAAACAACAAACTACTTATCTATCTATCTATCTATCTATCTCTGGGAACAATTTTTTTTAAAGAAACGTTTGATGTACATATTCTACTTTTTATTGTAGCACACACTTCTAACAAATAAAAATTAATATTAATTTAAAAATAAATAAATAATAAACTAATATCATTATTAGAGCATTCAAATTTACTTTCAACTTTTTGTAACTAAGACAGGGGAGTAGGTCGACCTCACCTTTTTTCCTGTTCCGTGGAAAACCTGTCATCCCCGAAAATTCGACTGGTAATAACTGGGACAACCTGTTTATACATAAAAATGTACATACATACAAGTATGTCCAAGCTATAGGTTTTATGATGTCCTTCCTTGGCGTTAGCATATACATATATACATAATATGGATATATACATTGTTTTGCTTTCATTTAGCACTAAACCCATTTATTCTGCTTCTGTTTCTTTCTGATTTCCGCAGATTTATTTTCTGTGAGCTTCGTACAGTCCTTCCAAATATCATGCGAAAGAAATAACATAACAGCGCGTCACCATCTCGGAATCCTTTGTTTCGGGATATCATTACCGAGTATCTATTGTCATCCTGCACAGGCGAAGGAGTTTGGCTGAAATGCCAAAGTAAGACATGTTTATATAGGGTGATTCATCGTGAGGTTTGACTTTCAATAGATTTTTTTTGACAGACAACGCCTGACCCCTATCAAACTGCTTTGTCAATTTTGTTCAGTATCGTTTGGCAAGTCATCATGGAAAGACTCACACCACAACAGCATCTCCAAAATGTTCAGCTGTATTACGAAAATTAGCGCACTGTGAGAAATGTTTTTCGTGCGATTCGAGCAACTTATGGTGCACAAAATCGACCTATTGAAACCACTATTGCCAATACCATTCGCAAATTTGTGTACAAGTTTACATTAGTGAATGATACTAGACCGGTTGGCCCACATCCAGCTCGTAGTGAAAATACTATAGCAGCTGTAGCTGAAAATGTACGTGAAGACCATGACGAATCTATTCGTCGTCGTTCTCAGCAGCTTGGTTTGGCGTATTCGACAACTTGTATTTTACGTGAGGATCTCGGCCTAAAAGCGTACAAAACTCAACTTGTGCAAGAATTGAAGCCAAGCGTCTTGAATTTGCGTCATATTTTCAGTGAATGGGCTCTGTAAAAACTCAATGAAAATCCGGTGTTTTATCGTAAAATTTTGTTCAGTGATGAAACCCATTTCTGGCTCAATGGATACGTTAATAAACAAAATTGCGGTATTTGGGCGTCTTTAATTTGCGTCATATTTTCAGTGAATGGGCTCTGTAAAAACTCAATGAAAATCCGGTGTTTTATTGTAAAATTTTGTTCAGTGATGAAACCCATTTCTGGCTCAATGGATACGTTTATAAACAAAATTGCGGGCTGATAAGCAAGTACCAAGAGCTACCATTACAACCATTAAAAACAACGGTATGATGTGGTTTATGGGCTGGTGGAATCATTAGTCCATATTTCTTCAAAAATGAAGCAAATCAGAATGTTACAGTCAGTGGTAACCGCTTTAGCGCCATGTTAACGGACTACGTGCTTCCTGAAATTCAGGCACGTGGTCTCGGTGAGCTCTGGTTTTAACAAGACGGCGGTACGGGCCATACAGCGAATGAAACAATGGACTTGTTGAGAAATCATTTTGATGAGCACTTAATTTCACGTTTTGCTAGGGTAAATTGGCCACCTAGATCGTGCAATATCACACCTATGGACTATTTTCTCTGGGGGATATGTAAAGTCTCAAGTCTTCAGGAATAAGCCAGCTACGATTGACGATTTGAAAGCCAACATTACTCGTGTTATCCGCGAGATACCAGTCGCTATGCCTGAACGAGTCGCCCAAAATTGGACCTTCCGAATGGACCACCTCAGACGTAGTTTTGGCCAATATTTACATGATATCATTTTCAAAAAGTACATGCCATGAATTGTTCTTTTAAGCGATAATATAAATTTTAAGTTCACTTTCAAATTTATGTGTTTTATTTTACGTTATAAGTCAAACCTCATAATGAATCACCCTATATAAAGCTCGTTTCCTTTAATGCGTCATAGGCAGCATTACGAGTATTTACAATTATATACAGTTGATGCGTAATGATTTACATTTCCTGCCTCGAGGTCTGCCGTATTGTGAATATCTGGGGTAATAGTGAGCTCTTCAGATTTACGCACTTAAAAGGGCCTATCAGATTGTTGATATAGTGATTTTATGGAAACTAATTCTTCAGTGATTGACGCGTTTAGAATAGGACGATTTTACAATCCCTTAAAACCGATATTATTTGCCTGGTGAAAACATACTGCGTCACTGTTGGATACGTGTTTGTTATATGCTGGTGTTTGATTACAACTCTATGATGATCTTTAGCTTAGCAATGTAACAGTAGCTAAGCAACTAGCAATTTTAAAGCATTTATTTATATTTCCTTTTTAATCCATTAAACTGAAAATAGGAAACAATTATTTGGTAAAAAATTAATAAAAAGATATGATAAACTTGACCCTGAATTAGGTACTATCTCTCTACAATTATGTCTTCTCAAGGTATTTTCCATCATCCAATTCCTTCTTGGTAAGAGGCATAGCCTCTCCATTTATCGATATAAATAAACCATCCAATCTATCAGTTTGACATTTTCTTGTTTGAGAAAGTCTGATTAAACGTCTTATCAAAGCAACTGGATAAATATTTTTAATTGGGTTTTCCCGCAAATACCAACTTGACTGCCTATGAGACGCTGAACCGGTTTTTAAACCGAAGGCTGGATGTAAAATTATTTCGTGTTTGCCGTTTTTATAACTGTCCCTATAGATTTTAAGCAACGTCAGGTTATGAACTCTTCTTTCCGACGCCAGTAGTAATATGGTAGCCGTCCTTCTTCAAGCTTTAAATAGTGTCTCTCTGCATACTTGTGAGGCAAGCCAATCAAACACAGTTCTTGTATCCCATATTGGTGGTTTTGTAGTAGGAAATGGTCACTCGATATGGGGTTGGATGATATATGATATATGTCCTGTCGTATTCGGACCGCAAAATGTAGGTGTTAAAGATTTATACAGAAGAATCGTTTTGGCGAAGAAGTTTTCTTTCAAAAATAGATGGGCCAAATATCTAGCTGACTTTATTCTGTATACACCAAGAAATCCATATTCTTATAACTGGTAAGTTTTTAAAATTGAACTCCTCCGTCCCGTTTTTAGTAATTTCTTTTCGTCTCTAGATCAGCTCTATTTGGTGGTTCTATCACCCAACCTTCCATACTCATAAGATTAAATGTTCGACTTGTGGAAGTGGTTGACCTGTTGTTACATCTTTCAGTACCCTCCCCAGGTTTGGGTATTGTAAGCGGTGGCTTCAGGACGCGAGCACTTAGAGGTCTGTCATCCAAAACACCTGATTTCATTCGGGGGCTACAATGAGGTATGTCCCCTGAGAAACTCGTTCAAGTGAGTGAGAGTGTAAAAACTAGCATAGGCATCTAATTACGCAACCGACACTGTCCTTGCAATAGATTGATACGTAAGTACTGAATGCTGCTGTTTTTTTAAATGCTAAAAAATTTATCTCTGATGTACCAAGTTTTTCGAAAACTTGTCTTATTGTACTGGAAAGAATATGCCATTGTGGTATCGATATGCCTCTCGATATTCTGTCTGTTATGGCATATTGTATTGTAGGAGAAGCAATCGATATGTGCGGTTCAGCAAGCTTAAGAACCTTGTTCCTCTTCTTTGCGAATATAGACAACTAAACGTCTGTTGTTGACTGCATCTCGAACTGCATTCGAGTGCCATTTTTATTGTTCCTTCTATCATTGACCGAATATTGCTGTGCCGTTTAATTGTGCACCCCAACTCGAATACGCTGCATCGGTTACTAAGAAGTTATTCAGTTCCTTTTTTTGGATGACTGTTCTGAGCCACCAATCTATCTCCTCCAAAGCTCCTGGTGGGATTTTACGAGGGCTGTTTGATGAGTACCCGGACTGGAAAATAGGTGGCTTAGCTAAAATGAACTATCATTTAGTATAATCTTTTTTACCCCGCCTGTCATTTTGGTGACAATCAGATGCTTAATTTTGTATTGACACCCATTTTAAAACATCGTGTAAGTGTATTTTGCGACCATCGAAAAAGAGCAGTTTTTCTCCGTGATCCGATACTTATTTTTGAGTGGCAAAACCTGCGAGGAAATTAAGCCCATTCTCGATGGTGTGTATGGGACCCATTCACCTTTTCGGACTACCGATTGAAAATTCGCGAGTTGGCTGAAGTAGAAGGCATCTCAACTGAATGCGTTAGCCATAATCTGCACGATATTTGGGTATGAAAAAGCTGTTCGCGCGATAAGTGCCGCGTTTGCTCACAAGCGCAATCGTGTTACAACTTCAAAGACGTGATTGGCCTGGTTTAATCGAAATCCGCATCGTTTTCTGACCGTCGATAAAATTAGGATCCATTGGTATACACCAGAGACCAAAGAATAATCGAAACAATGTGTTTTACCCGGTGAACTTGCTCCAAAGAAGGCGAAGACCGTGCCTTCCATCGACCGGAAAGTTGATGGCTACCATTTTTTGGGATGCGCGAGATGTGATCTGCTTTTGGGAAGGGAAAAACAATCACAGGATCATACTACGTCGATTTATTGGACCGATTCAACGCCGATTTGAAGTAAAAACGACCATATTTGACGAAGGAAAAAGTGCTCTTCCACCATGATTACGCACCGGTTCATACCTTCGCAGTCGCCACAGACAATTGGTCGAATTTCACTACGAATTGCTTCCTCATCCTCCGTATTCTCTAGATTTGGCTCCCTGCGACATCTTTTTGTTCCCAAACCTTAAGAGATCGCTCACCGGAAAGAAGTACGGGTCAAACGAGGAAGTCATCCCCACCGCGGAGGATTATTTTGCAGGCCAACAAAAGTTGTAATACACGGAGGGGTTAAAAAAAAGTTGTAGCACCTCTGGGATAAGTGTATGAGTTGAAAGTTGCGTTGTCATATCTAATCCTGTTATTCATCAAACAGACCTCGTAACTGTCTTACTCAGTGATCATATTTTTTCAAGAAAAATTGAAAATGTCGGCAGTGTTGTTTGCCTTTGGGCAAAATGAAATTGGCGAAATTTAATTGCAATTGCCGAACTTTTTCCAACTTCGCTTCGGGGAGTAACATGATGTTGTTGTGTATATCCCACTTTATGCTGAATTGTTCTATTTGTTGACATAATAGAACGGATTTTTTGCTGTTAATAGCCCAGTCCAAAAGTTTGACAGTTTCCGCAAACTGATTTTGATTGACTAAGAGGTAATCGTCTAGGTAGACCAGAACTCGAATACTACTCGAATACTTCTACTGCGTAGAATTTCCGCAATCCAGCAAGTTAGGGTTGAGAACATTCTGGGTGATGATATGCTAATTGAAAGATATATTTGTTGAAGTAGTTGGCCCCTGTATGATGCCCTCAGAAATATATGATTACTTTTAGATATTGGAACATGGAAATATGCTTGCGAAATATCTACTGATATTTTTGTCATGCATTCTTCTGGTTGTAAAATATCTCTTATGGAGGCATAAGAAATAAGTTTGAATGTTTCTGTTGATGTACACCTGAAGCTGTGACAGAGAGCTGAACTCTTAAAGCGAAGATTAGACGTGTCCCACCACCGAATATGTACATATATTCATCTTTGGAGATTTTTTTGTTGAAAAATTTTCTAGAACCTCTGGTGACGGGTGCACCCTCAGCTGAAGCCTTGAACAAAATGAACTTAAAATTGTCTTTAAATCGAAGGAGTTAGCCACAATATCCTGCCAACTTCCTTGGAAGCTCTCCAACTGACCCCCCTGAATGGTTACTTTGCGTTATTTGCTATCTCTCGGGTTTACTCAGAAGAATTGTATTTTTCTACTTATTTTTTACTTGCCAGCCTTTCTTTACACTCTTATAAGATTGTCATCTGAGGTTATTATTGGCGTCATTAGTGGATTTTCTGCTCTGGTAATATGACTTTTGGGTCTTTTCTACAGTGGAAAAAAGCCATGGTTACGGTCTGCCTAATGATTGTATGTCTGCCGACAACGATTTCTTGTCAAAAAGATTATTCACGCAAGATTATTGCCACTCTTACTTGAGGATGAACTCATTCTTATGTGTGTTTAAATTTATTTCTGAAATAAAAAGTGAACTTTAGTGTGAAATGCACAGCGCTATGAGAGAAGAGCCGCATATTTCGCGCTTGCAGGGTTTGTCGTTTGGGTTCGGCTCTACTTCTACGCGAAATGGAAAACGCGAAGAGGCGGCAGCTCGCAAAGTTATTGTTGAACTTAAGACGGGTATAAAATAACTTTTTCAACTGGGACGCTGTGTGTTTTCACCAGGTAATGGTTATTACCCTCCATAATGGGTGGCCTCCAAATTTTTAACGGCTAAGCCCCAGCCACCTATAAGTCTTATTTGGATGAATTACTCGTAAGCCTTAGTGCGGGTTTTAATCAGTCTTGCGCTTGCCTAAAGGAAAATCCTTGATTATCTCTAGATGCTCTATTTTTGTATAATTAGTGTGTGCTTAAGGGATTTTAAACAACCTTAAAATGTTCGTCCATAGCATGGAGTCTAATGGATCGAAGTTGACCTCATTTAAAAGAATACGTTTTCTGTTTAGTGATGTTGACATAGTCAGTTCTGACTGTTAAAATGCGGCTACCTGCTGAGGGTTTCAAAATCACTGAACGATCATTTGGGGATAGTATCAAATAGAGGTATACATACAATGTGTTTTTATGACTTCCAATAATTTTTCGGACAAAAAGCCAAAGGAATAGAGTCTTTGAGTCTATGGTGACTGTGCTGGAGTCTACTACATACAAATTCTATGAAAAGACTTTTTTCAGAGATTTGAACCCGCGACCCTCTGCTTGCGGAATCTATGCATATACCACTACACCACGGCCACCCCCTTATGTACCTATAACCCCATCTGCGTTGAATGCACTGATTCTTGTCTGGGTTTCATGTCACAATGGCTCTAAAAATTGTATCTTGAATGACAATAATAATAAAAAGTAAAAATATTTTTAACTGATTTTACTGTCCATCAAAACAGACAAATTCAGCGCTACCCTCTATTATGTATCCAAAGTAATCATCCGACTTAAAATCTACTTTACAGTCCAAAAGTTTGGATGGCATCTAACAGTGTGGTCCTGGGCTGCAACAAATATGACTCTCTAGCCATTATAATCCCTGGTTAACTGCTTCAAATAACGTACACCATGTTGTTTGAATTGTAGGAATTAAAGTTTGGACTTTGGACCAGCTCTACGTCGCTACACAGCCGATAATTCTTCTTTATACGATTGCCTCCGCACTCCATACAATAGGACAGGGATGATCAGGGTCTTGTATAGTGTTATTTTCCTTGATCGAGATAGGCCTTTATCTCTCAATTGTCTTCTTAGCTCATAGAAACGACAGTTGACAAGAGGTATTTCCGCTCTTATGTCATTCCTGGAGCTAACTGCAGAGTCTATATATATAAATTCTTTTACCACCTCAAAATTATAGTTACATTTTGGCTAAGACGTCAGCGTTGATTGCTCATTGACTCATTTTTGCTGCTTCTGCCTTAATACTGACAAAAGCCCCACTGACATCCCTCTGGATTTGAATTTCAGCTGCACATGCAAGATGGTAGATAGACTTCTGAAATATTTTGCCTCTACTATTGACTTGTGAGTGCGGTGTTTACCCTTGTTTACAACAAAAGATTCGGTGATGTATCACATCTTTCGACTTTTACAGGGCAGCGTGAGTTCATCTGACATTAGTCTGTACAGCTCGTCTCCATAAACACTATCATATGTACCACTAAGATGAAGAAGTGGTTGGTGCAGATTTGGTATTCTTGGGGCGTTTGCAAGATCCGCCGCATAGTGAATATTTTGTCGATGCTGGATATAATCAGATTGTTTACGATCGGTTTAAGATGTTCAAATAATACAGTAACAACAACGTATAAGACGTTTAATAGATCTATGCCCCCTCCGGAGAAGCCGAAGGAAAGAACTGCACGTAGAGCTTGCGGTCAGTTGTAGTTCTTCCATGCACTCGTATGCTGGTTTTTTGCCTACGTGATGAATGAAACCCAGCACATCAGTAACGACTTTTCTGATGGCTTCATGGCATCGAGTGCCGAGCTGACCACTGACGAGGCCACACCAGTGCACTCATAAAAAACTAACCATATAATTTCGTGCAAAAAAAATAAAAAATCCGACGAGAATACGACGGGTGCGAATACGAGTGCATAGAAAAAATCAAAAAATAAATAAACAAACAGAAAGTTAAGATGTTGCACCAAGTCACTACAGTTGCTGTATAACTCCATCATACGGCAAAAACAATGACAGAGTGCATATAACTGCTGATGGATAGCGGGTTGCAAGTGTGAATTTTGTTGGTGCACTGTTTAATTTTGTTGTAAGGGCATAATACCTACAATAATTTGATTCGGTAAACCAGCATCCGAATTTTCACTTCACAGCTTTGATTAGCGTCGTCAGTGCTTGTGTTTTTTGTGTTTGTTTTTTATAATGACTAACGAATTTAAAGTGGATGTAGCAAATATACGCGGGGTAAAAAGTAATCACTTCTTTGCGTAAATACAGACCAGCTGCCTTGGAATTTAGTGGAACACATGTAGATCCCCGCCCACATTTTTCAGATCACTCTAATCTGAAGCTGCCTGGTTACGAACTACTTCACCACAATGTAGACCCTGTTCCACTCAGGAATTCAATTTCCTGTGGTTAAAATTACATCTCCGTAAACAAATTATCCATAGCTGCTTTCTTTACAGAAGACCGAGACTGGACAGCGGTTCGACCTTTAACGAGTTTGATGCGCTATCTGACTCCATACAGAGAATTGTATCCCTGTATGCTAATACTGAAATCGTTATTACGGGTGATTTCAATATGCACGACTCAGGGAGTCTTCGACATTCTGGACAGAACACACAAAGGACGTTGTGTTGAGAACTTCGCTGCGGAAAACAACTTGACGCAGCTTGTAAATAAGCTACCGTGAATACCAGACGTTGATAGTCATACCGCCAACAACCTGGACTTGTTTTTAGCTTCTCAAACTGATAAGTACACCATAGATGTACTCTCCCTTCTAGGCTCGTTATATCAGCTAATTTCTCGTATACTGACCAAACAGTTAGAGCAAAGATTCCTAAAAGAACAATATCTCAATACGAGAAAGCCAATTAAAGCGGACTTTAGGAATTTTAACTGGTCGTTATGTTTCCTCGATAACGACAAGAATGCCACTGCTGATATGATCACTGAAACTATTCTCTTAAGAATGAGATCCTTTATCCCTCATCAGATGAAAAGTATCAAACCAAAAGAAAAGGCATGGTACGACTCGAGCAGTAAAGAGCCTGTCAGGGTTAGAGAAATTTTTTTTCCGGTTCTACAAAATCAACCCAACGGAGGAAAACTGGAAAAAAATTTAAACGCGCCAAGAATGACTACAACGCCTTTTTTGACTGTATGAAATCCCAATACGACCAAAAACTGTGGCAAAACATACTAAAATGTCCCAAAGGTAGGAACAACTTTTGGTCGTTCGTCCATTAGGCTCTTCTTTCATCCCAACGCTCATTTACAATGACATTCAAGGTGTCAGCTCTTCGGACAAGGCCAATCTGCTTGCTGTACACTTTGCAGCCAGCTTAACAGTTCCAAATTATGCTTTGTTTCCACCTACAATTGAGTGCGTCGAATCTTCATAGGGACGAATCCACTTTTGCACTCGTGTAGTAGCAAGAGTACTTAAAGATCTCAGTATACACTGGTCCGGATATCTCCCATTCTTTTGAAGAGTTATTCTTCTACGCTGGAAAAACCACTGCGTAGGCTTTTTCAACAATTCTACTTTTCTTGACTCTCCGATGGAAAACAACATTTGTCAAGCCTGCCTTCAAAAAATTCTTCTCTTTCCGCCTACAATCCCATTACATTTACGTCCCTTTTTTCCCAGGTCATGGAAACGCTGATAAAACGTCAGCTCATGAAATATAGCTCATAAAAATTTCTCAATTACCGGCAGTACGGTTTTCGCAGCAACAGATCCACTAGTGATTGGCACTAGTGGCATTTGACAGAATTTTGCATATCGCGATTTTTTTTTTCAAAAATGCATGCATTTGGAATCGATGACTCTCTTCTTCAATGGAATAGAAACTACTTTTCGGAAAGTTCAATTCAAGTTGAAGTTTAAGTTGAAGCTTTCAAGTTTAATATTTACAAAATATGATCTCTTGTTTGCCACTTCTAATCCAATATATTTTCATTTGCAGCTGTTAAACGGGATATTAGCAGCATAATCAATTGGGAAAGTATTAACAAAGTGGAAATTACTGCTTCCAAAACACAATCCTGTCTGCTCTCATTAAAGCGAAATTTATATACCCATGAATGGCATTTGCATCGTTGAAACCGAAAAACTTTCCATTTTCGGCATATGTGTCAATGATTACTTACGTTGGAATGACCACATACTTATAGGTGATGCTAATGCGACACAGTTATTCGGCACCCTCGAAGACCGGCGTAACATCTCCTGTCTCACATTGTTGTATCGCTATTTTCACCACCATTGCTCCACCAAAATCGCCAGTAGCATTCCGCCCCTTCAATCTTTTAGCTTTAACACCCGTCACGCTGTGAATGTTCATCAGCACACCCTCAAGCAATCCTTCGCACATACTCTGAAAAATCGTGATTTTTCCTAAGACGTACAACTTGCTTATGGAATGCGAGTTCCATGCTCTTTATTTCCTAGCTACTATAACTTGCAAACATTTAAAACCAACACACATCTCTCTTTTTTCTCTCCTTAAATTCATTTCGCACGCGCTATGTGCCAGCATCTTAAATGTACATAAAATCTCTTGTACGCACACCTATTATAAAAAAATGCCACTGGGCTTTAGCACTTGATGTTGGTTGCATACGATATGACGAGGGGTTGAGTGATAAGTGATCGGCTTCCGCTTTCGGGCGTGGTTCAGATTGAACGCCGAACCTTCCGATTGGGAACCCAATACACTACCACTTGAGCCACCACCAACACCATCTATGGCGCAGAGGCATGAATTTTATCAAAAATGAATGAGGGTGTTCTTGGCTGCTTTGAAAAGAAAATTCTTCGGGTGAATTTTAGTCCCGTCTGCATAGACAGCGAGTGGTGGAGGAAATTCGACGACGAACTCTACCTGTATTGCGTCATCGACCAAGTCAGAAGAGTGAAGATCCAACGGCTGAGGTGGCTGGGTCATGAAGAGCGGATGGACATCAATGCTCCTGTCCGAAAAATCTTCAAATCCGCCCCTGAGGTACAGCGCCATAGAGGGACAGCGACTCAGGTGGCGCATGCAAGTGAAAGAGGACATCAATCAACTTAACGTGCCAAACTGGCGGCAGCTAGGTAAAGATCAGACTTGCTGGAGACGCTTGTTGGTTGAGGTCCAGGTCCAGCGCCTCCTTAAGAAGGTAAGTAAGGGTAGCTAACTCTACGCATAATCCCCAGTCTAGAGGGTCAGGCCGCTCCTTTGTCTAACCTACTTCGGGGCTATGGGAGCAACAATTAGGTCATTCGAGTTTCAGTTGCCCAACTCTATTTCATCACGCTGTTAGTCCTGAAAAACCTTGCCTATAAAAGGTATCTGTGATACTGACTGTTGAAGCCATCGTTAATTCAATGATATGAATTCATCCGACATACTTCCTCCTTCTGAGATTTATTCATTTCTGTTGCTCAACACAAGCGCTTATAGGTTAGGCAACTCACATTCGAGAAGAGTACCTAACCAGCGGAAGTACTTGCAGCATTGAGCATCGCCAAGTTGGTGCCGATCAGTACCTACCCTACTCGTACACATCCAGCCACCTACGAGTAAGTGTTGGTATACTTTGAAAAACTATTTTGATTACAGAGACGTCGGTTTTTTAAACAAAGTCAATATCTAATACTCGTATTGTTAACAATGATGAGTTTAACATATATAAATTGTTTCGTATTCTCATCAATCTGCACCAATTTCCAAATATTAACCAATAACCTGCATATGCTGTATATCTATTTATTAATTGCATTTGCAACCCGTATAATGCTGCATGCTGCTTTACGGGTACTTCTTTTCGCCTCTTGGAGTTTAGTGAAGGCTAAAGAACTTCTGTTCGCTCATCACGAGATCCGAACGAATGCATTTCCAAAGCGAATTATGTCAAATGCCAATTTTTATTATCATAGTTTATTCATACATGTGCACTCATATTCGTATTTCATCCTGCAAAATATTTTGTACATAAAAGCGCTACTGGCATTAAGAGTGGTTAGTCGAATGATGATGAATGATTACTTAAAAGGAAATACGATTCGTAGAACTTGACTGTAGCCGGATCGACTCTGAATGGTACTCGCAGCATTGAGGCTACCCAGTTTTGTTTTTAAGCGATTATGCTCGCTTTATTCCATTATTCTTCTAGCCCAGGGGTTGAATCTCGAATATGTACATCTACATACGAGTAATGCACATACACTGTTGATAGATTTATTCAACATATAAAATAATATATATGTATACCGGAAAGGGAAATAAAGATGGAACAAGGCATCAACAAACCTTTTCATAAAGAAGTTTTAATTCGAATGACCTGCAACGTTGCATTCGTTGTCAAAAACAGCATTTCACTAGCCGTTAAACGTTCAATGGACAACGGACGGACTGGCCGAAAATATTGGAGTTTGCCCGAGGTGAATAATCTTTTATGTTCCAAAAAAAAAGAACGCAGCATTTTTGAGGATGATTTTTAATAATGTAGATAATGTAGGATTGTCATTCCATAAACAGGTAGTTATACTTTTCTGACCACAAGCATTCCCAAAGGAAAAGATTTTAGAAAAAAGGGATACGATTTTATGTAAAAGATACTTGGCAGGTGAGACTCGACAAAGATGTGACTCACGAGTATTCTTGAATGAAATTATGTGTTAGGTATACGAGTGCGGAAAATACCTTCGGAGATCAATAGCAACGAAGAACGACCATAATTAAATTCCACATTATCAAAAGATTCTTTGCTACCATGTGAGTAGATTTAAAATCCCTATTAAACAAAATTTTTTACCTGGCGGAAATTCTTTTTGAAGTGACAAAAATATCCGATACAATATGGATACGAGTATGTGCAGGAACTTGGCTTTGTCATACATAATTCGATTTAGCCATGTTAATGTTATGAATGTTTGTTTATTTGTTTAAGCGGTGTATTGTAGACAAATATATTGTAATTATTTAAAAACGAGGCCGCAATCAATTATCAAAATATTTTTAAATTGTAAATAAATAGAAGGCTTATCAAATTTAAAATATAACCTTTAGCAGGGTGGCCTTCTGCGACGATATGGTTTGAAAGTTATCTCGACTAGTCTGCTTATGTCATACTGACTTTGGTGATCCGGAAAGTCATAATCGTATTTAAGTTTATTTGAGGGAAATCTAACAAATTTAGCACAAACATATAAGAAGCTAAGCCAACGCTTGTTGATTGTTAGATTGCTTTATTGATATATGAGTAAACGTTTCTAAAAGATAGGGCAAACGGGCTTCAGGTCTGGAAAAAGTTCATATTGTTCTCCACATATTTCAAAAGGGATAGCATTTCATATACACTCTAAAAAATTGCATTTCGGTATTATATACTAGGTGGTAAAGTCATCACCCTATCTAGAAATGCTATAATTTTTGCAAATGGCGGCAGATGTCGATTCTACTTTGCATTTGTGAAGTAAACAGATACAAAATACGAGTACACGTCAACAAGTCATGAATCGCTATACTCTTAAAGAACGCGGTATAATTGTTCCGATTTTTTTACGGAATAATTCGTCGGTGGTGTTGGCGCTGCGTGAATTTCAGGAAAGATTTCCCGGCCGTGTGACACCAACTGGGCCAACACTACAACGTTTAGCCACACGCCTAGAGCAGTATGCGACAACACGAGATGCTGCCAGGTCTGGCCGACCCCAGAACAGCCGTTCTACTGAGAATATCGCAGCTGTGGTTAAAAATTTTACAGAGGACCACGGAGTATCGACCAGATGACGTGCCACGCAATTGGGCATCAATCGGCGGTCTTACAGAGAATTTTGGTGAGCTGAGTTAGCTGTTGACCGCCAATTGCGTGTAACACCTAGGCTCAAGCCATCCTGGATCTTAACCACGAGGTAGATAACTCTGTGGATATTGAATAAACAAAATTATCGCTTCTGGGGCACCGAAAATCTGCGTATAAGCCACGAAGACCCATTACACTCGCTCAAAGTTACGCTGGAGACGTCATCGGGCCTTAGTTTTTCGAAAACACCACGGGCGTGGACAGTGAGAGCTACAGAACTATGCTCAACGACTTTACCCTTCATCAATTGAATGAATTGAGATTGGAGAACATGTGGTTCCAACAGGATGTAGCAACGGCGCATACTGCACGAGCCACAACCGAAATTCTAAGGGCTGCATTTCTGGGTATGCCTACTCTCTCGTTTTAGCGATTTGCACTGGTCAGTCACGAGTCTATGTTTACAAGCCTCAGATTCTTGAAGCCGCCGGAAGTTCTGACAAGTGTGATGGAAAATGCCACAAATCGGGCCCGATATTATTTTCTCGACTTAATTAAAAAAAAATTAAGACATCAGATAAATATAAATAAGTTTTTCATTTATAAAAAAAAATTACAGCCAAGAACATCGGATGACAACTTTTTCGCCACATTTTAGATGAGATTCGATACACTTTTAAAAACTTTAGTGTCGACATCATATGTGTCGAAAACACACGAAATTATTTTCGGATAGTTCAACTGCTGGTGTACCACAGAGCTCCGTTGTGTACTTTCTGCTTTTTGTATTCGTTTCCGTACTTACGCTCTCCACACATTGCACTTAGGTCGCCGAAATCGAAAAACTAACCATTCTCTATGCTTTTCAATGACAATCTGTTTTGGAATAACGACATACGTGATGTCAACAAAAAGTAATTAAGTAATTAAGCAGAGAGTAACTGAGTTAAACTCGAACTTCTTAATCGCATGAAAATAAATCAGGTAGAGAATAGTATACGTCGTGACAAAGAAACGCTACCTACATCGTGATTGAATAAGCTGAGAAATCAGATAGAATAGGAGAACAGTTTGAACTGATCTCTGCTTATTTCAAAATGATTCAAATAAATGACAAAGAGAGAGCAATTTCCCACTGTTTTGCAGAGCAACACAACTATGATGATATTTTTAAGCTATCGTTATGAGTATTACTTACCTGATCTAAATAACCACCGGTTTGGTGGCAGAGCTAAATTCGGTGGGGTTAAGAATTTTTTCTCCTTTAAAACAACAAAAAATGTGTTTAGTGTTCTCGCTGCTATTGTACTTAACAACTCATATCAATATTGTACAATAGAACAACAGGTCAAGAAAGAACTCGTATTAATTATGTATTTGTATAGGGTCATCGATTTCACGTTCCGGATTTGACATGCCTGTTTCAATCACATACGTCAAATCGAACTGTCATCCGAGACTAAATATGTTCATTTTACGGTTCTCCATTTACAAATTGTGAAAACTTACTACAAAAATAGTGATTCAGAGCAGATTATTCATCCATCCAAAAACCACATATAACTGTAGAAAAATATGGCATCCACAAAAAGTAACTGTGTGTTGTGCGATTTGGTCTGGTGATGTCATTGGTTCATATTTCATCGAAAATGAAGAAGATGTAACCGTCACCGTCAATTCTTACGAATTTTTTTTGTCTCAAGGCGAAGATATAGGTGTGGAAGTTATGTAATTTCAACCAGACGGTGTTACATTTCACACAACACGACCCGTTTTGGCTTTATTCGGTTTGTCTCCGTTGGATTTCTTTTTATGTAGCTATGTAAAAAATCGTGTTTATGTACACAATCCCCAAACTTTCAGCGCTTTAAAAAGGAATATTCGTCAAGTTATGGCCGAGTTATTGCTCGATATGTTTCGAAAAGTCATCGAAAATTAACATGTCAGAATCAAGTCCTGTAGGAACTCCCGTGGAGGACTTTTGAATCATGTTATATTACATACATAATGGTAAGATTCAAACAATGTATTGAAATTAAAAATGTGTTTTATTTAAATTTGCTTTCGGAACCACAAATAGAATGACCCTCTGTAACTTCCGTATCGTCCCAAGTAACGATAGTAGCCAGTTAGTATGGTGCCGAAGAAAGTTCAAACAAACTAAAAATATCTGCAACGCCTTTCTTAAACATTTAAACCTTCAAAAACTGCGAAACAAGCAATACAAAAATAAGGATTATTTCTTCTTCATCCATCTCAAAGTTTAATTACAATGACATATCAGCTTTAAGCTCTTTAGACAAAACCAATCTGTTGTCCATCTGAACTTGAGTGTGTCGAGAGTTCAATGTAACCAATCTACTTTCGGGCTCTTGTATAGGGTTTTCTAATAACGACTTGACAACTTTTTTTTTAAATAAAAGGCAAACCATTTGAGATATTTCAGAAACTTTTTTATTTGCTTGAAGTACAATCAAAACATTTATGAATGGAACTCGACTTCGTTCATATGGCCACCGCGGGCACGTTGGACCCAATTTTCAACGACTCGGCCACACATTTCGGCCGAAACCGCCGCTATTTCGCCTTCAATGTTGGCTCTGAGCTCTTCCAACGTCGTCGGCGTATTGGCATAAACCAATGAATTAACTTAGCCAAACAGAAAATAGCCAAGCGGCGTTAAATCGCACGAACGAGGCGGACAATCGACTGGCCCATGTCTTGAGATAACACGCTCACCATACTTACTCTTCAATAAATAGCGTGTGTTATGTGGCACCATCCTGTTGAAACCACATGTTGTCCAAGTCCATATCTTCCAACTCGGGCCAAAAATAATCGGTGATCATGGCGCGGTAACGTTGACCATTCACAGTAACGTGACGATCGTTATCGTGACGAAAAAATATGGCCCAATAACGCCGCCGGCATGTAAACCGCACCAAACAGTTATTTTTTGTGGATGAAGTGATGATTCATGAAGCACATGTGGGTTTTCACCCGGCCAATAACGCATATTTTGCTTATTGACGAACCCATTGAGCCAAAAATTAGCTTCGTCGCTGAAGATGATTTTGCGATGAAATTCATCATCTTGGCGCATCTTCTCCAGAACCCAATCGGAGAGCGTAGGTCGTAAGTGTACTTAACCATGACGAAAATGTTGAGTTTACTGAATAAATTGACAGTGACAGTATGATGATCAATGAAAGAGTGCGTTCACAAATTGAATTCAAAGTTGTCAAGTCCCTATTGGAAAACCCTATAGTAGTAAGAATACCTTGGAAAAATCAATGCGAAAGGACTCTTTCTAAGAATATGGAAAAAAGAATTTGTCTAGCCTGTCTTTTTCTCCCTCCTCTTAATGACCTATTGCACTTATGTACGTTCCTCATTTCCAAAGTCATAAAAATGCTAATAAATTAGCTCAAAGTCTGAAGGGAATATATACACCTAGGAGCCGGAAAAAAAGAGCATGATTGTGTATTTTTTTTTAAGGAAAACTATTTGTCTAAGTTTAATTATCTAAAATACACATTCAAAAATATGTTTAATTTTTTTTTTTTTTTTATTTAAAAATATACGAGGATATTGTATGATTCTTGGAGCGTCATAAAAAAATCTGCGTAAACGGGGTACCCACTGGCGTTTCAAAAATCATTTGAAAAAAAAAATTATAAATATATATATATAATTAAATTCTATAGTCTAGTACTTGTCATAGCCGATTTTCAAAATATTGATTTATGACAAAATGGCGGACGTTTGAACATAAATATTGATTATTGGGCCAAAAATTACCTATTATTTTGCCTATGGCAAGTACCAGATAATGGTGTATAGAATAATCACAAAAAAATCTAACGCAATCGATTCATTGGCTTTCGAAAAATGTTGGGTACCGATTTGGAAAACGTGATTTTGAAAAAAACGCGTTTGAAAATTTGGGAATAAATAATTCATGAAATTTGTCAACTTACATGGAATAATCGAAACCAAGCCCATAGTGTTAGTCTTCTACGGTAGACGGAATGCTAATAGCTTCAAAATTTTGTTGTCGAAGCTTCAGACCTTCTTTCGTTTGTTCTTGCGCCTGCAGCTCGGCTTTCGCTATCCGAGTTTTGTGTTTTGTGTTGCGCATTTGTACGCTCCCGATCCGGACGTTATTCCTTACACGTTTGTGACTTCCCACAATGAGGTGATACCATTGTTGAACGTGCATTTTGCAATCGTTAACATTCTGAACGATTTTGGCCCCGCTGTTCATCGTTTTTGAAGCTATCTTCCAAATAAGTTGGATGGCCTAAAAGCGTACACATTTTAACTTGTGCAAGAATTGAAGCCAGGCGACTTAAATTTGCGTCATATTTTCAGTGAATGGGTTCAAGAAAACCTTAGTGAAAATCAGGTGTTTTATTGTGAAATTTTGTTCAGTGATGAAGCCCATTTCTGGCTCAATGGATATGTTAATAAACAAAATTACGGTATTTGGGCTGATGAGCAACTCGAAGAGTACCAAGAGCTACCATTACATCCATTCAAAACAACGGTATCGTGTGGTTTATGGGCTGGTGGAATCATTGGTCCATATTTCTTCAAAAATAAGGCAAATCAGAATGTTACCGTCAATGGTAACCGTTTTCGGGCCATATTAACGGACTATGTGCTTCCTGAAATTCAAGCACATGGTCTCGGTAAGTTCAGCGCGTGAAACAATGGACTTGTTGAGAAAACATTTTGGTGAGCACTTAATTTCACGTTTTGCTACGGTAAATTGGCCACTTAGACCTTTGGACTATTCTCTCTGGGGATATGTAAAGTCTCAGATCTTCAGGACTAAACCAACTACGATTGACGCTTTGGAAGCCAACATTGGACATTCCGAATGGACCACCTCAGAAGTAGTCTAGGCCAACATTTACATGATATCATTTTCATAAAATAAATGCCATGAATTGTTCTTTTAATCGATAATAAAAATTTTAAGTTTACTTTTAAATTTATGTGTTTTATTTTAAATTATAAATCAAACCTCACGATGAATAACTCTTTATAACTCCATGTTTTTCGACGGATTTTGAAAATAATCCTTTCCTGGCGTCTTTTTCCATTTTGCCTGCCGATCCGTCATGATTGATCTGGCAATATTCATCATGATTAGATTTTCATTCAGCACAATAAGAAGATTTTACAAGAAAATCAACGACTTTTCCTGTAAACTGACCAATGAGAACCGCAACTTCATACAATGAGGTAAAACCATGTTTTTGCCATGTACCATCTCCTGAAATGGTCTTTTTTGTTACACCAGCACCCCGAATTTTGTTTTGTTATTTCCTGTTGTTCTTCTTTTACAGACTTTTAACACCAATAGAACAATACTTAAAGCACCAGAGTGAATGTTATTAATTATCATATCATCGTTTGTTGAAGCGGAGGCGGTAAATCCAAGAGTCCACAAAATTTCCCCCTGCCTTTCATTTCGACGCCGCAAAACTCTTTTCACTCTCTCGGCTGTAACTTGCTTATTAATTAAAATGTTGGCGTTTTCACCAGATATTCTTGAGACCTCAAGCTTCAAGAAAATGCAAAAACCGTCTGGCTGAAATACCATTTTATTCTTGTACCTTGAAACAGCTGCAGCAACAAGGATTTTTCGACTATAAACTTCAGCAGACACAGTAAAAAAAGAGCCAATTACCCTTGCACACTCCACTATGATAGTGTAATCGGGAATTTCTAAGTAAGGATTAAAGTGTGTATGTTCCGTTTATGATATGAAAATCTGCTTCCTCGCAAAAAAGTTTAGTTACTTTATCGATTTATGACGGTTTTCCGCAATTTCGTCTCGAACTTGTGTCACATGTTTTGGTGCCGATGATGGTGCTCTAGCAGTTCTGTGGATCATTGTCCCATTTTGTTTCAACATTTACATGACCTTAACATATGCTGCCGTACCCGTTCTACAGCCGAAGGACAGGGAAGTGAGTTCGAGAACGAATATACTCGTAGGGAGATCATTAATGAAAATTAAAGTGTCGGAGATAGAACAGAGCCCTGAAAACACCAGCGGCACTGCTACGTAGCTCTTATCACTTGAAACTGTGTATTTTCTTGCCTTGCATAAAGTGTTTTTATCAAAATATCAGGTGCAGGAGCTTCACTTGATTACTTACAATCTAAGCCAGT
This sequence comes from Volucella inanis, assembly GCA_907269105.1. Lineage (NCBI taxonomy): Eukaryota > Metazoa > Arthropoda > Insecta > Diptera > Syrphidae > Volucella > Volucella inanis. The sequence goes on from OU026158.1 coordinate 20,687,440, forward strand.
AGCAGTAAAAACTTTTGACAAAAAAAGACATTCATGGCGAAATTTATAAACTAAAATTAATAGTTTGGTGTCGCGGCTGCGATTCTTTTTAAAATATTTTCTAAACTTTGGTTAAATGTCGTGACCGCCCCTTCCAGAAGCACCACCAGAAATTTTTCGTGACCATTTCTTCAAGCCTAACAAAAAAATATATAAATTTGCTTTGTCCAAATGACGGTTCAAAAACGTTCAACAGCTCTCTGGCTAATCGAAGGTTGAACTACATCTGGCTAGCGCGTCGGTTCTCTCTGTCTCGGCCAGTAACCGAGACAGAAGTGATATTAAACCGGGCCTGATAATTTCCTTGCACTGTTCTACTAGTTTAGAAGACGAAGTAAATGAGTGAAGTTCTTTGGTAGCAGTCTGACTGTCAATAGAGATTCCTATGTTGTATATGGTATTGGAACTGAGGGTAAGTATCTTGCAGGACTCCCTAATCGCTAATACCTCCGCCTCGAAGACACTCGAACAGTCTGGAAGGCGATAAGATTCGGATATGTTCAGTTCCGCTGCAAAGACACATCTTAGAACCGTTGGTGAAGATCGATACCTGTTATTTCGATAGATGTAGATTATTGTTTCATACCATCTTTTGGATATTATTACTAAAATTGAGTTTAAGTTTCGGTATCGCGTAGTCAGTTATCATCGAAGCTAGATCCCTAAGCAACAGGTCAAGAGCTTTACTATGACCATAGAGTTTCGGCGATCAGAATCCAAATTCACTGAGTTTGATAGCACCACTCAAAACAATATAATTGATGTTCAAGTTTAGGGGAAGTATATTGAGTAGAACGTTGAGAGCTTCTGTCGGACTCGATCGTAGCGCCCCTGTGGTCCCAATACAAGCTGTTGGTCTCGGCTAAGTTTTGTGATGTAATAGGCTTTATTTAAGGCGAGCCACCACACGACCGATCCATAAGTAAGAATGGGACGAACTACGGCAGTGCACAACCAGAGGACCATCTTAAGTTTTAGTCCCCACCTTATGCCAAAGGTCTTGCTGCAGACGTAGAAAATGACCCCTTTTTTTTATCCTGTATTCTATGTTTAGTTTCCAGTTGAACTTGGGATCAAGAATGAGCTTAAGGTATCTTGCGCTGGTGAAAAGAATAAGTGTTTGGTTGTTAAGACGTAGAAGCTTCGTGCTAAATAGCATTAGTACAGTTTAACTCGGATTAACGCCAAGTCCACAAATTATGGCCCAAGCGAGCTTAGTCAGAGCTCTCTCTGTGAGTTTACTAATCCCTGACGGGAACATTCCTGATAACAGAATAAAATAACTACGCGACTGCCTTAATTCCAATATTATCGAAGTCCATTAAGATATTGTTGATGACCAGAAGCCATAGCAGAGGCAAGATAACTCCCTTTATCTACGGATTGTGTTATGAGCCTGTTCCCCAATTTTGACTGAATGATTCTGGTTTTTAGCATGGACTTGATCCAGTTGCTGACGAAATCTTCTGTGCTTGGTGAGAGATTTAAGAATGGATTCAGGATGCGCATTATTGAAGGCACGTTCTATGTCTAAGAAGGCAGCTTACGTATTCCTTTTATAGTTGGTAAATTTCTCAATCATCTGCAGCAACTCATGCAGTGCTGTATCCGCGGACTTACCTTTGAGGTAGACATATTAGGACTTCGATAAAGGAGATATTTTAAAGGAGTAAAAGTTATGCATGCCCAGGACACGTTTTACAGTTTTGAGTATGAAGGATAGTTGAGGATATGTGGCTGAGTCGAACAGAGTCTCGATAAATGGCCGTTAACCAGGGCAGAACTTCTTTGAGCATAATCGGTAAAATCCCGTCAAGGCCTGATGACTTGAAGTGGGTTATTATAAGTTGAATTCATTCAACTGCCTGAACACTAACTCCGCTATCTGTCCATCCTGTGGATTGGGTGTTCATTAGGAGTTCCAGTGATTCTTCAGTGGAATCTGTCTATATTCCATCAAGTCGTTTAATAAATGTCGGATAAGGGTGTTTTTTGGACAGGATTTTTCTAGTCTAGCTTAATCCTTAGGAATTCTAAGCCTGCGAATTAGCCTTGCTTATTGCTATAATAATGTTATTAAAACTTGTCTTACAATTAAGAGAATAGTTAAAGGTATTTAGTACTTAATTTAGCATAGTGATAAATGACACATCATAAGTATTTCAATGTGAAAACATTTTAAAAGGTGAAAATTTAAAAAGGTGATTATAAAACATTTTTTATTTGGATGGTAAAGAAGGAAACAAATTTAATAATGTAGGACAAAAAGGAAAGAAGAGCAATTTTTGAATTAAAAAGCAGTTTTATGCATTTAGATGATGAAGCGCAACAAAATTTAAATTTCACGATGAATATGTTTCAAAAGCCACAATTTTACATTAAATAAAAATTTCTTTAAAGCCTTGGTGATCCGTATATCTTCGGGAAGAGTATTGAATAGTTCGCAGGATAAAACAGTAAACATTTCTCAAGCTTGAAGTGCAAAAAAGTGTAATGTTAGCCATGGTACTTGTTCTGCTTCAAAGGTTATAGGTTTCTTTACAGGCACTCAAATAAATGAATTTATTAAAATTTTTTGAAGTGTTGGCTACACGAGGCGAATAGCATATTTTTCTTATCACATAGTTTTGTATTATAGTTAGTTGTTTTACTTTATAAAAGTAAGTACCATCAACTAATATCATATTATAATCTAGAATGGAAGATCATAAAATATTTGTTTTTTTTAAATACTTGTAGTGCCGTTCTTTCGAAGCCGATAACAATTTCGCAGTGTTGATAAAAAATATTACTTCAAAATAGAAATTAAATCGTCCAAATTTATGTTTTGGTCTATTAGAAACCTTAAATACCTATAGAACTAAACTAATTTAATCTCGAAGCAATATTTGTCAATGTCAATATTTTCATTAAAGAAGGTATCACAATCACATAAGAGTAGACTTAATCTGCAGCAACAAGCTGCATGTATCACGATGTTGAATTCCGGGCACTCATTAGCGGTAAGACTGAAGTACATGGGCTTAGTTTTATTGCTAATTATCAACTTTTTTTTTCGCAAACCAGTTTCTTAATGATGAGAACATCTCGGTGGAGATGTTTGTTTGTTTGTTTAAACAATACGCAAACGGTAAGTCGTCTGCAAAAGCCTTAAGTTTTCCGACAAATGGTAGACTAAACATCGAGTTAATGCAGATTAAAAATTGTGTGGGACCTAGGGTAAAACCTTGGGAAACACCGAGGTTAACAATTTTAGATTGTCTTAAACTGTCGCCAATTTTTACTTTTAGCATTCTGTTTTTAAGATAACTTAAAAGAAGTTATGATGTACCTTAACGAAGACATTGGCTATGTCTACAAAAAGTCCAACGCAGCATTGTAGATATGTTGGTAAAAACCCAGAAGTATATCTTCGGTAGAATAGTTTTCCCTGAAACAAAATTGTTTTAATCTTAAGAATCTAATTTTAGTAAGAAATTTAAGAACTCTTTATTTTACATTTTTCTCAAAGACTCAAAGGCAGGAAGGAAATCGGTCTTTAGTTCGCTTTTGTAACCTCGAGTTACAAGGTCTTTGTGACTATTCTCTTAACATTTAAAATTTATTACTAATAGTGCAGTGGATATGTGAAAAGTCTATTGATGTCAATGGCTTGGAATCCAAATTCAGTCATATTAACGCTCATCCAAGTAATTGGATTTGATAGCTTTTTTTTTATTGTTCCTCTCAGTATTCCTTTGCGATTAATTGAATTTTGTATTTTATGTTTAAGGATAACCTCGAGTAATATCACACGGGAACGGCCAAACAAAAGAGATCATCACTAATCGAACTACAGCACTATGCATACAATAGAAATATAAACAAATGTTACGCACGGCGACGACAATATTCGTTTATGTATCTAAAACACGTAGAAGCTTATAATTCTCATCTAGGTACCACTACTCCAAAAATTATTTATCCAGTACCTCATCCATAAACACGAAACCATTATAAAAGGAGAGAGAACAATAAAATAAAATAAAAAAACAACTATTGGTTTAACGGCAGCATACATACATTTGTAACAAATTGCAAATTATTTTTCAATTAGATAATTGCTCCTAATTACGAGGACCAGTTTTTAATCATCGAAGCAAATATTGTTAACTGAACCTTGTCGAATCAATGGTTAGTATGTTTACTTCGTTTTTTCTTGGGAAAGAATCGTGATGCATTTCAAACAAGACACATCAGAAAACTAGATAAATCAGACAACTAAATAAAGAAAAAGAAAAACAAATTATGAGAAATAAATAAGACCAGGATGTTCTGCTGGGATTTTCTGCGACAGTGTAAGTGTGATTACGAAACATTTATAAAAAAAAAAAATTAATAAGATATAAATTTAGTAATAAGATACAAAATGTATGCCAAAGTTCGTTACGGCAAAAGAATTTATATCCGGCTAACCCGGGTTTAAAAATAACAATGTATTCAACAAAATCGTGGGTCTAAAAAATAATAAAAAATGCCAGAATTTTATTAATTCATGCCTATCATGTCCAGTCACCATTATTATTTATAATTGTTTGGCATTTAACTTAACTTTAATTTAATTTTAATGCCAGATTCTGCAAACCGGCATTGTATTGTGTTAACTTACACCTTACATTCCTTGTCTGGTCAATTTTTCTTTTTTGTGGGGTTTTCCCGAATCAATTCACAATTTACTCTATTGTCCTGGTTTGCTCCCTCTACTTGACCCATCATCGACATTACCGCATTCCTTTTACCTCTTTATCCACTTTCTTGCAAATGCCTCTGATGTTTTTAAATATTTTGCTGTCGACTTAATACTCGCTTGCGGCCGTTTTGAGTTAGTTGCTAAGAAAACACTTTCGAAACGCTTTTTAAAACTTGCATTCATTTTGCAGTGATATTATACCGCCAAAGTATGAAAATAAAAATAATATAAATTTAAAGAAGTAACTTAACGCCCGGTTTTCTGAAACACACTGTACGGGTAATTGTGAAGTTTTTTTTTAAATTTCTTTGTTCATTAGACGCTTCTTTCTCTTCTTTTTTAAAATTACATATCGCACATATGTATTTTTCGTACGTATTTGTACAACCCGGGTTGTGGGGTTGAAGTCTTTCTTTTTCAACCTCTATATCATTCAGAAAGCCGCCCGATTTTGTATAAAGCCTAAGATCCTGAAAATTTGCGTTGTTTTTGATCTGAGCCGTCATTTTTTTATTTTTATTTTTATTCATTTATATATATATTTTTTTTTTTTGACGAGCTTTTTTGAAGATTGTACCTATACTATTTTTTTTTTTTAAATAGTCATACACATACATATTTCTTCCAAGCATCTATATTACTACTGTGCCGCTTCTGGGGTTGGTTAAATTTGTGGGCCTCCGAACTATTTTACAGGTTCATCTATTTGTTTGCTGGCGTTTTTGGATTTACGAGATCTTACGTAACTCTTATTAAATTACGTTATGTTACACCGTCATTCTTCACTTATATAGGGGGATCAGATAAGAACAATAGGAAAAAAAAAAATTAAATATAAAAAAAAAAAAAAACCAAGGTGTGAGATATAGAATCGATTCTGGCTTTATTTTGAAGCTACATTTATGGCATTATGTATGTTTTGTTAAGTCTCTCTACGACTTTTTGCTGTGTGACCGTCTACTCTTTGCTCGCCCTTCTATTATACAGGGTGTCATAGAATTCGTCAAGTATAATTTGGGAAATCGAATCGAAAACAATCTTTCTACACTAAGGACCTATCTCCAATGTTGACATTATTTATCGAGGATTTAAGAAAAGTCTCACTTTAGTGTACCCTGACCAATGTTAACGGAAATTGCTCTGTTAATACTTATGGTAAAAACTTATTTTCGGGCATTGTTTTTAGAAGATATACTACGTAAATAAAGTTGATATCTTGTTTGAGTCTTCAGATATTTAATTTTCACCAGAAAATGGGTAATAATCCCTAATAATCCTTGACGAATTAGGGAACACCCTGTGTAATAGAAATAAACTCATTTGGAAGTATTGGAAGTTCCGTAGATGGTACCCTTGATGACTCTGGTTCCAATGTTTAGTGTTTTAAGCAGCCAAAAGTCGGTTTAACAAATTTGCCATATTAACGCACAAAGCTTATCTTGCAAAATCGATGAGTTTAGATATGATTGAGGCTTCAAAAATTGACATTATCTGTGTAACTGAAGCATGGTTTTTAGCTGACTGCAATGGTTAAGTGTATTGTTTGGAGAGATATAAGAAGCCTTTTCGAGCTGATAGCTCGTTACCTATGGTAAAATAGGTGGTGGAGCTGCTATCTATACACATGAAGGTCCCACTGTAATTTCAAGAGATATGGATTACGTTTTTGTCGATATTATTTCCATAGAAGATGATTTCCTCATGCGTCTAGTATATACACCAAATAATTTTATCGATGTTGCTTCTCTTTATTCCCTACTGGAGACCCTATCCCTAACTCCCCCAATATCATAATTAGTGGTCACATCAACAGCAATTTATTAGAGGATAATAGTTGGTATTAGATCATTTAAATTGTCACTTTCTTACACAATCGAGTACATTGTGGGATGTTAGCGATACTAACAAGGTACTCCTCTATGGTTATATCGGGTGATTTTTTAAGCATAAAGTAAATGGCAAGCATTGATTTATCAATTCAAATAAAAATTGAATACACTTTTGCAATTTTCCTGGTTGTTTTTTTTTCGCGATTAAAACTCACGATTGAACCCACGTTATAAAGTTTTTGTTGAAACCAAGAACCTTTAATTTTAAAAGAATTATATCATATATATATCATATCATCCACCATTCGAACGGCGTCCTGAATTAAACGATCTGCAATACAACCTAATCTGGATCACTGAAACACGCTCCTGTGCTGACGCAGGACAATCGCCAAACGCACCTCGGGTTAGCTACTTAATTTCATTGGCAAAACATCCAAGATCGTTTTGCTGTCGTTGTCGCCTAGAATAAAATGAATCATGGGAAATGAATGAAATGATGAAATGAAATTAATGAAATTAATCTCAATCTCGTATAAGGTGATTTATATAGGGTGATTGGTCGTGAGGTTTGATTTATAATGTAAAATAAAAACACATAAATTTGAAAGTGAACTTAAAATTTTTATTATCGGTTAAAAGAACAATTCATTGCATTTACTTTTTGAAAACGATATCATGTAAATGTTGGCCACGACTACGTCTGAGGTGGTCCATTCGGACGGTTCAATTTTGGCGACTCATTTGAGCATAGCGACTGGTATCTCGCGGACTACATGAGTAAAGTTGGCTACGTCAATCGTAGCTGGCATTATTCCTGAAGACCTATGACTTTACATATCCCAAAGAAAATAGTCCAAAGGTGTAATATCGCACGTCCATTGTTTCGCGCTATATGGCTTGCAGCGCTGAAATCAGACCTCACCGAGACCATGTGCTTAAATTTCAGGAAGCACTAAGTCCGTTGACATGGCGTGATAACGATTACCATTGACGGTAACATTCTGATTTGCTTCATTTTTGAAGAAATATGGACCAATGATTCCACCAGCCCATAAAGTCGCCACGCTTTTAGGCCATCCTCTAATGTAAACTGGGACTCAAATTTGCGAATGGTATTGGCAATAGTGATTTCAGTAGATCAATTATGCGCACCGTAAGTTCCTCGAATAGCTCGAAAAACATTTCTCACAGAACGCTGATTTTCGTAATACAGCTGAACAATTTAGAGACGCTGTAGTGATGTGAGTCTTTCCATGATGACTTGCCGAACGATACTGAACAAAAATGGCAAAGCAGTTTAATAGGAGTCACGCGTAATCTGTCAAAAAAGCCTGTTAAAAATCAAACGTTACGATGAATCACCCTATGTAATATGGAATTCTCAATGAATTGTTAAGTATTCTTGTTAATTAACAAGAATAATGTATCCTTATTTCATGTAACCATTTGGTATATTTAATTATTGATTGCTCCATTGGCCAGGTTTTTTAAAAGTGTGGACTTAATTTTATCAGTGCTTCTAATTTGCCTAATATTGGCAGTTAGGGAATTCCTCCTAATTCTGAGTAGAGCAAACGAAGAACTGGCGTTTGGAGGGCAAGCAAAAGTAGTTTGTGTGAGCATACATGATCTAGTCAACTGGAAGAGCGTAGCTTCTTATAAAAATATAGTATTCAAGCTGCTTTATTTGCATAATGTCATGCAGCAGACATAATGTGCTAAATTTGCGCAAATATTCTAAAATACAAGCTCTGATTTGTCTTCAGTAGAAGGACACGTGATCATATATTCTGAGATTGAATACGAAACGGGCGATATTATTATACACAACGTCATATTTTCTTCTGCAGGAGTGATTTCGCCAGTAGAAATTTTATTTGTGTAGGGTTAAAATATTGTGTAACCCAAAGAGCTCATAGTCCACCGTAAACATTATCAAAGGAGGCGTTTAGTTTTGTAGTCCAAGTTAGGGTACGGTTAAATATTAGGCTAAGATTTTTGTCGGAATCTACGTGCTCTATTGGGCCTTGTGTTTAATGAATTGAGAGGAAAAACATAAGTTTAGTTTTCTCCTAAGAATTACAAGGACTTACTTTTGAGAATTTAAACGCAGCTTATTCTTAGTTATCAACATAGTGGCCTCCTTACATAAAATCAAGGTACAGCTTAAATGGATCTGAACGTCACCAGTGAACATGTGCATTGCACTAAGATTGACAGTCTTTGGCAGTTCAATTACGTAGAGGAAGAACAGAAATGGTCCAAGAATCGAGCCTTGTGGCATTCCACGATTCAGTGGCAAAGAACACGAAAACTGTTCACCCACTATAACTTGTTGGTGTCTCCCTTATAGGTAGTAGAAAATAAGCCTTGTTGAGGGCAACGAGAATTTAAACTCATTGCTAAGTGGTTAACTGTGTCGAAAGCTTTCGAGAAATCAAGTATCAAGTATCTATCAAGCAGCTAATATCACGCAATGAATACAGAACGAGATTAATCACTTTTCTCTAATTATGCTTTGATGTTTTTTCAGGTTTTCAATAACCTTGAAATATGCATAGATCAGGAATATTTCTCGGATTTGAAATACCTAACTATGATTAATTACGTGTTCCGAGGGTGACAAGCAATCTAAACTTGTAGAAATAACCCAAAATCATGTATAAATTTATAAATATTTAAAATATGTATTTAGTATGTTATAAATGCGGTTGCATTTGAAATATACTGGTTAATGTTCTAGATGTAGTATAGAAAGACAGTATAAATACTACTGAAAATGTCAGCGACTACAAGCTGATCAACTGGTCGCCAAAAGTAGGGCTAATGCTGTACAAACTAAAAAAACCGTGCATCATACGCATGATTCTGGTTGACTTATGAATGTGGTGGGGATGATGCTGCCCCATGTTGTTTCCGTAGAGAGTGAAGTTCTTTTTTTTTTTAGGCCAGAAAACAGAATCGCCTTTAAAGTGTATATCGGAAACATTTGAGTTAAGTTTTCCTATTTTTCTTTTCTTTATTTTTTTACTTATTTGTTTTTTTGTTTATTTATTTATTTATTTATTTTTTTTTTTGCTTTTTAATAACAAACTGTTCTGTTAAGGCAACTTCTTTCATTCATCGACTTATTAAGCTCAACAAATGGCGAAGATATAAGCCATATGTGTAGGTTAGATACATGGTCGTATACATCAACAAAAAAATAAATAAAAATAAAGAACAGAAGACAAGTAGCTAGGGCATATTAAGTGAAATTTTCAAATTAAAAGATGACGTTAGAATGTCAGTTAAATTGGATTTAATCAGTGGTCAATGAAATGTGTAGAATAAATAAGAAACAAAAATGAAAATTCAAACATTTAATCTTTAAGTTTATTTTTTGAGTATGGTTATACAAAGGAATAAGAAGGATTTAATGTAGTGTGTAGTGTAATAGTTTTGCGAATCTAAAGTACCATAAGAGTACACATACTAGACTTTAGTACTCGTATTCTTACGATATGATACTATTTTCATATGTCCGACTTCTTAAGTCGTCCTTATCACAAGCAGATTCAGTGTCTGTTTACTACATAGTAAAACAAAAAACCCTAGGCAAGGTATAAATATATAACTTAAGTCATCGAGGCTTCATTTACAAGGCGAGAATTTTTTTTTTTTTTTTTAAATGTAGTATTTGTGTGAAATTGCTCCTCCGCAAACGACGAAAAGTCGACTACGATTTAAATAACTCAAAAATAGGTTGGTATGAACCATGTATTTTTGAATTATTTAAATTGTAGTCGACTTTTCGTTTTTATTCTTTCTGTAAAAGATTTTTAGATTTCAGTGTTAGAAAGCCCTTTCTAATAACACAGGATTTCAATGTCCTCACACTCAAAGTGGAGACCAAAAGGTCATGGAGATGTCTTTGGATCACATCTATTTAAAGGTCGAACAATTTGGGGCTTAAAGCAAAATCAAGGAGCTTCAATTTAGGTCGCCAAAACCGTCTAAAGTCTAGGGATATAATATCTGTTAGGACACAAACACCAGGAACCAAATCGGGCCCATCGCAGTGCCTGTAGAACGAGTAGAATTTGACTTCAAATAGTAAAAACCAAGAAAGCCTTTGAAGTCCGTGCCGTCTATTTCTAGGATTTCGAATAAGTATTACCGCAGAATCTGCAAATATCCGTATCTGACAACTTGAATCTCTTTGCGTGTTTCCACAATGTTTAATTTTATTAACTTTAAGCAATCGATATAGATAGTGTTCGTGAACAAAATGTATAAATAATATACATATATTTTAGTTTATATAATTATTGTTTTTCAATATTGAAATTGTAATCTATATTAAAACTAAGCTAAATTATTTGAAAATCTAAAGTTCAATTTTTGCTATTGTATGACACTTACTGTAAACGTTAAATATGGAAGTAATTTCCGGAAAAAGAATAAAGATTTTCTTTGCTGTGACTGTTCAACAAGAAAGAACGTGTTTCATTTAAAACCGCATTTTTCAAAAATATATATATATAAATCAAAAAGTTAAAACCCTACACACCCCAACATTTGGTCCTTTGAGCCGGATAAAGACTCCACAAAACAAACAACATTAAAGATTTTAAAATTAATAAAAAAAAAAAAGTGCAAAGTTCAAATGCACAAACATACATATATATATATATAAAAAAGATACTTAATAGACTACACAAAACATTAAACATTTAAAAGAACAATTAATCAAAAAGTGCAAGTGCAAGTGCAAGAACAAAGTGCAAGTGCAAACTGCAAGTGTATATAAATATAAATAAGAAATATATATATAGATAATTTAATTCGTTAATTCGGTTTGCTAAGAGATGGGGTAACTTGTATTATACCACTGTTATTATTCCATTGGAACATGCGTTGGAAAGCTACTGTCATTTTACGTCATTTCAGTATGTCATTCATTTGAAGCGTAAACAACAATAAATTTTTTTTCACTCAAATATGTCGAACTTTGTGCCTGAAAGTGTTTTTGCGGGGAGTTCTCCTTCATTACTTTAATATGAAGAAAACTGCTGCCGAAAGTCATCTTATTTTGGTGGAAGTTTATGGTGAACATTCGCTAGCTGAGCGAACGTGCCAAAAGTGGTTTGCACGATTTAAAAGTGGTGATTTTGGCTTGGAAGACGATGAACATCCTGAGCAGCCAAAAAAGTTTGAACATGAAGAACTGGAAGCATTCTGGAAGCTCGCAGAATCTTTGGGTGTCACTCAAGCAGCCATTTCAAAACGTTTAAAAGTAGCTGGGTATATTCAAAAGCAAGGAAATTGGGTTCCACATGAACTCAAGCCGAGAGACGTCGAAAGGCGGGTTTGCATGTCTGAAATGCTGCTGGAACGCCACAAAAGGAAGTCATTTTTGCATCGGATTGTTACTGGTGATGAAAAATGATCCATTACGACAACCCCAAGCGCAAAAAATCATATGTGAAACCCGGCCAACCAGCCAAATCAACGGCAAAGCCGAATATCCATGGCGCGAAGGTAATACTCTGTATTTGGTGGGATCTGTGTGCTGTATTATGAGCTAAAACCGGGTGAAACTATCAATGGACAACGCTACCGAACACAATTAATCCGTTTGAAGAGAACAGTAACCGAAAACCGCCCGGAATATGCGACTAGACAATAGGCAATAATTTTCCATCATGACAACGCTCGGCCCTACATTGCTATTCCAGTTAAGAACTATTTGGAAAACAGTGGATGGAAAGACTTACCCACCGCCTTATAGCCCAGATCTTGTCCCTTCTGACTACCATTTGTTCCGGTCGATGCAGAACGCCCTCACTGAAATACAGTTCACATCAGAGCAGAATATCAAAAATTGGCTTGATCCATTCTTGGCTGCCAAGCCGGTGCAGTTCCTTTGGGATGGGATCCACAAATTGCCAGAAAGATGGGAAAAAGTCATAGCTTCAGATGGGCAATATGAATAATACTATTGTACATGTTTTTCTTAAAAAAACGTTGAAAAAAAAACCGCACGAATTAAAATATATACCCAATATATAAAACATACATATATTCCCTCGCAGTCGGTGTCTTGCCCCTTGTCGTGCTCCTTTTAAAGACTTACAGACTTTCAGTGGTTGTGCATAGATCTCATTTCCCGCGCCGTGTAAAAATTAAATGTTATCAACTTTAACCTCAACTGTCACCAGCTGGGCAAAGCTAACCAAAGGTCGTAAGTTACTGAAATAAAATATTAATTATTTTAATATCATTTAATAAACAACTGTATTTAATAAAATTTAATAAATTATTGATACACAAATATTGGTTTATAATTACATAATATTCAAATTACCATTTACGAATGTCGAAATTGTCCACGGGTGCAGATCAGAAAGGTGCTCTGGAGCAGATTCTTCGTGACCACACCAACTTCAAAAAGACTGGAACAGCACGTCGTACAGACAGCTATCTGTCAGGGCGTCTTCTTATTCTAGAAGGAAACTTCCAGAATGCGCTTGGTTTTCAAGCGAAGATTCGACGAGGAGAAATTGAAGAAGGTCTGGAAGAAGAAAATTTTGATGAAATTTTTGATCTGCTTCGAGAAACATATTTCACTTACCGAGGTGAATTGGTCGACGCTATCGATAATGCTAAGTTAGCATCCAAGGAAAAGATTGTGAAAGGTGAATCCACAGGTGCTACTTGTAATGAGCTTTCATTGCCCCAAATTCAAATACCACATTTTGAGGGCTCGTACACGAAGTGGCGGGCTTTCTACGATGTTTTTTTTGTCCTTAGTCCACACCAATAAGAAACTGGGTGAAATCAAAACGCTTCACTATTTGAAGTCGTCTCTTACAGGTGAAGCTGCTCGTTTCTTGCAGCATTTAGGTTTGTATTCTGGCAATTATGACAAAGCATGGGAACTGCTTGTCGCCAGATACGACCACAAGCTAGTGTTTGTAAACGCTCATTTTCAATTTTTTTTTGAACAGCAGCAGTTGACAAAGGAGACTGCGAGCAACATCAAGGCTCTACTGGACACGTCCTAGGAATGTTTCCATGCTCTTGACAATTTAGGATTACCGGTTAGTTCTTGGGATGGCATACTAATTTATATTGTAGTGCAAAAATTACCTGCTTTTACTCAGCGTTTGTGGGAGGAGAAGTTGGCTAGTTTTTTCAGTTTTTTTTTTTAGTTTTAAATGCATTTTATTATCTTAATCATTAACCCTTACATACTAACAAAAAATGCTCAAATGCTAGCTTAAAATTACTTAAGAATCTTATAATAACTTATTGGCCCCACACGGGCACTCTAAGCTACTCTAAACTCTTATAACACGTGGGCTGAAAAGTCAGTGCCGTTTTATAGTAAAACACAAAATTTTTGCAACATTCTTAATTATTTATTAATATAGTTGCTTCAAGGCCGACACACTGATTGAAACGATTTTTAAATCTTTCGATACCAGTTTTGTAGTACGATTTCGGTTTAGCCTCTAAATAGGCCTCTGTTTCGGCGATTACTTCTTCATCGGTCTTAAATCTCTTTCCGGCAAGCATTCTTTTGACGTCTGCGAACAGTCGCTGGGGGCCAAATCTGGAGAATACCGTGGGTGAGGAAACAATTCGTAGCCGAATTCATTCAATTTTGCCATCATTTTCATGGACTTGTGACATGGTGCATTGTCTTGATGAAGCAGCACTTTCTTTTTCTTCAAATGCGGCAGTTTTTCTCCGATTTCGTCCTGCAAACGCTCCAACAACGCAAAGTAATAGTCGCTGTTGACAGTCTGCCCCTTTTGGAGATAGTCGATGAAAATTATTCCATGTGTATCCCAAAATACGGATGTTATAACCTTGCCAGCCGACTGTTGAGTTTTTGATCGCCTGCTCGCCACTCAGCCGACTGCCGACTTGACTGTGGTGTGAAGTGATGAAGCCAAATTTCATCCATTGTCACATACCGACACAAAAATTATTGCGGTTGAACAGCTTTAAACACTCCTCTGAATCATCAACACGTTGTTGTTTTTGGTAGACTGTGAACAAACGCGGCACCCACTTTTAACAGAGCTTTCGCATGTCCAAACATTCGTGTATGATATATCCAACACACTCTTTTGATATCTTCAGGGCCTCAGCTATCTCGATCAACTTCACTTTACTTTGATGTTTTCATCTGAAACAGCCTCTTTTGTACGTCCACTGCGTGCATCATCTTCGTGCTTGTATGATCACTTTTAAACTTTTCAATCCACCAGCTGGTGCTGGTCCGGGTAACACTTATCAAGCCATTTCTTTGCATCGGCTGCATTTTTTTCAATGATAAATCGACACACGAATCCATTTTTTTTTTTTTTCACAATAACAAAAGTTATCACAACGCTATATCTCGAGAACTAATCGTCCGACAGCTCTCAAATTTATACACGTATCTTTTGAAGGTTGATACTAACTGAAAATGGTATGGATTTAATTAATGTCTATGTCTAATTTATCTATGTCTTTCGACTTTATTTACATTTTACTAAGGAATATTTATTTTCTATACTTCAGGCTAAGAAAAAAATTGTTGACAAAAACTTAGCACATGAACTTAATTTTTTTATAAAAACTTAATATTTAACTTAAAAACCTTAGTCTTCCTAATCCTACATACACAATACACACACATAGATATTATACACAATTATATACATATATTAGTATATACAAAGGTATATACTAATATATGTATATATTTCTTAAATGCTAACCTAAACCTATGTAAGCTGGCCATCGCTATTCACAGAGCAAATAGATTGGTCAGCTCTGCCTCATTAGTGAGACTAGTCCGTAATTGACGAAAACGACGACAACGAAAAATCTTCTCCATCATTCAACCACCAGAAATGCTGGTGCTGCCGAACGACATCCTTATCGCGATTCCCCACCACCCTACGGCGATGTCTCTGCCGTAGTTAAGTCGCCTGTCCCCAGCTTTCCGAGCGACATGGAATATAAACGGGACCGCTGATCTATCAGGTAGAGGAATGCTTCCGGTGGAACGGAGCCGCCAGAGCGCACACTCTCGTTGTAACGGTAATTGGGATAGTAAGCCCCAGATATCAGGTTATTCGTCGAGGCCATTGCTCTTGCAATATGCCTTCGACTCAGCTTAATTACGAAGTTTTCCACTCGTATTAGGTTCGCTCTGTTATAAAGGACCTCATTACGATAAAATTGTTTGTACTCAAACTCTAGTGTTCTGTACAAGCGAAGGCAAACCCTCTTAAACGCCCAAATCTTTTCCATTAAGCTTGCTCGCACATTGAACCACATGGGACACAGAAATACCAGCATGGGCCTGATAATGGCCATGTAGCAGATTAACTTTACCCTCGCATCGAGTGGGCTAATATAAAACAGTCTCTTTGTAAGAGCAAAAGCGCCTTTAGCTCTGGCCAGAGCAGCATCTACATTTTTGTCAAAATACAGAAACTGATCTAGCCAGATCCTAAAGTATCTGACTACATTTCGACAGGCAAGAGATTGTCTAATGATCAAGAACTTTCGCCAATTTCTTCTGGTATCCCTAGAGGCTCCAGACAACGGCGTCCTAAAGAGAATGGTTTCCGACTTCTGAAAGTTGATGTTCAACTTCCAGTCATCGCAAAATCGTCTTATCTTATCGAAGTCACGCTGCAAGAGAGTATTAATGACCTCGATTTTTGGACCTGTTTTGTACGCTATCAAATCGTCTGCGTACGCAATAGTATGAGGAAGTGAACCTATCAAGTCGCTTGTATAAATGTTGAACAGGATCGGCGAATTGACCGCGCCTTGCTGAAGACCATTTTTAATTTGAAATATTCCAACAGAAGTCACATCACCATTCTTCACGATAAACTGTCTGTTGGTTAGCATATTGTAAAGAATGTACAAGAGTGGTTTACTGATCCCCAGCCTAGTCAACTTATAGAAAAGACCCTCTAACCATACGGTGTCGAAGGCCTTCTCCAAGTCAACAAAGCAGGCACCAGTACATTGGTTTTTGCCTTTATTCATTGGATATCGGATACCAGTTTAGACGCGTGAGATATCATGTCCCGCCTTAAAACCTAATATTTATGTTTGTCCTCAACCCACCTAGACAGAGCTCTATTGATTACTTTTTCAAAAACCTTACTGACATTCGGAAGGAGACTTATCGACCGGAGATTCGCCGGATTGGATATATCCTTTCCCTTTTTGGGGATAGGTTGAACCAGCGCCGTTTTCCAATGCGCTGGATAATGGACATTATTCATTGCATTATTAAACAGGGTGGTATAAATGTCCACCGCTTCTAGAGGAAGATGTCGAAGCACGATGTTAGTTAGTAGAAGATGGAGTTCTTCCTTCGAAATGAACGGGGGTAGGTTACCCTCTCTGGTAATGACATTATTTGACATGTTTTCGTCGCTGAACCGGGTGAAACCAGAGCCCTCGGAACGCCTGTTCTCTACTTCATTTCGAATGTAGAAGTCGTGCACCAAGACGCGATCGTCCAGGTCATAATTAGGGCCCTATGGCCTCAACCTTCTCCTGTGGATCCTCGATTACAAAGAAGTCGCCATCATCAGCGGCCTTATTTGGATCAATATCTGCTATTGTCAGTAACCGTTCGTTGTCTGTTGTCCGGGCTATTTTAAGGCACTGAAGGTCATTTTGATTTTTTCTCCGAAATAGTTTATTTATTTTGCGGGAACATATTCGGGTTGCTGGTGTTTACAGCCCGAACCTTGTTGTTCCAATGCAAACTTACAGAAATTCTGTAATTCTCTTTTATTAGCGTTTGCAAATTTTTAATCGACGACTTCAGTGTCCTGATCTCCGGGTGTTGTCTGTCAGTTAAATGTCTGTACAAGTTTTTGAGTCTTGGCAGAAGTCTACGTTGTTGTCGGTGCAGTGCGTTAATAGTAGGATTGCGGAACAGGTCTTCGTTAGTCGTACGTCGATACCGCGGTATTGTAATGTCCATAGTTTGCTTAATTGTCTCGTCCAATTGTTTTAGGTAATTGTCGATCTCCTCGTTTGACAAATTCCTGTTGGACGGTGGGTGGAGCGCATTCGAAAAGAGCGCTCTTGTCAAGGTTGCGGAAAAGCGTGCCCATCGAGCCTTATTTT
This sequence comes from Volucella inanis, assembly GCA_907269105.1. Classification (NCBI taxonomy): domain Eukaryota; kingdom Metazoa; phylum Arthropoda; class Insecta; order Diptera; family Syrphidae; genus Volucella; species Volucella inanis. The sequence continues at coordinate 20,705,191 of OU026158.1, forward strand.
AGTTGTAAGAATATCTTTGGACAAACTCCTCCAATTTCGCAATTTCCAAAACCGCAATGGTCACTGTCATACACGTATGTGCGCAGACAGTTTAGCGTTTGTAAATTCGTACCTGTCAGTCGTATAAGTTCGTCGTATAGCAGTAGATCCAAATAAGACCCGCCTCTGGGAAACGACGGGTTATCCATCGCTTTAAGACCGAATCTGTACATGACATCGTGCTGACCCCACCAATTGAGTAGTAGATTTCCTCTAGTATTTGGCAAATTATTTCCCCAATCTCTGTGTCTAGCGTTGAAGTCCCCGACGATTATAAAATAATTCTCCCCCGATTCCAGCCTCAGAAGTCGAAAAAGCATGTCGAGCTTTGTAATGAATAAAGTGGATTGTGGAGCCTCAGGTGCATAAACAGAGGCCAAGTACAGCCGCGGGATATAAGTGACGACTGCCTCCAACACCCGGAACCTACGCAACACTCCCTTGTACACTCTGTAAAATTTTATACCTTGTTTAATGAAGATCGCGACACCGCCTCCACGTTTGGATCGGGGTCGGTTTCTTCTTGTAACAATATAATTATTGTATTCCAGTTTAGCGTTTGTAAATTAACATTTTGTTTGTGAATTAACATCTGCCCTTGGATTGCGAACAAGATGGCCAGTATGTTAGGTACAGCCTCCGTTGTTCTCGGCATTGGCGCCGGAGAAGCAACAGCCGCTTGCTGTATCGCAGCCCCCCTACCTGCCGCCATTTGGGCGTAGGAAATTTGGGACGTGACGATCTTTATCCTGAATTTATTTTAGCATCCATTGTACGCGGTAATGATGTAAGATGCCATCATCAGAGCTAGGTTGGCTTCTCCTTGGGAAGACAATTTTTCGAGGTATAAAACCTGTCCACAGCTTTTTACAGGTTTTCGACATAGATACTCAGCTGCGAAGGTTCTGGAAACTGGAGGAGTTGCCATTCGACACTAAAGAGACTGCTGAAGACAAAGCATGTGAAAAGCATTATCTCAAGACAACTACAAGACTGGCTGATGAACGATATGAGGTATCGCTGCCATTTAAAACCGGATGTAAGCCTGGGTTTGATGCCTCGAAGTTAGGTGCCCTACGTAGGTTTCATCAACTGGAAAGAAGATTCCAGGAAAACCCCACGCTGCACAAGGAGTACTCTAAGTGCTTACATGAATATAAGGAGCTCCAACAGATGAGAGGTTGACGAAACGAATACCATACTGGATACACCACACCATTTCTTCATTCCTCACCATGCGGTATTCAAAGAGTCGAGCACAACTACGAAGCTTCGCGTTGTTTTTGACGCTGCAGCAAAATGTTCGGACGGATCCTCGTTGAATTTACACCTAATGACTGGACCTAAAATTCAAACAGATATTTTCAAATTATTTTAAGGTGGCGATTACACAAAATTATATTTACATCGGACGTCGAAAAAATGTATCGCCAAATTCGAGTTCCAATCGACGACTCTGGTAAGCTTATAATTTGGCGTAATCATCCTACGGAGAAATTAAGGATTTTTGGACTTGAGCCCGTAACGTTTGGCACGGCCAGTGCTCCATACTTGGCTATTCGAACGTTGCATCAGGCGGCGGCGGATGAGGCTCAGCATTTTCCTCTAGGTGCCAAAGCCGTATGTGAAGAGATGTATGTTGATGACCCCAGGAGCCGACTCATTCGAAGATGCCTTACTGAAGAGAAATGAAGCTAAAAGCGTTCTAAAGTTAGCTGGGTTCCATATAAGGAAATGGACAAGCAATTTGGAAGTTATTCTTCGCGATATTCCTGCGGATCAACGGGAAGTGGGATTTACATTACCAATCGAAGCGGTTGATGGAATAAAGGCGTTAGGAATTCTCTCCTTGCCAAAAGAAGATTCGTTTCCTTTTAAAACTTTCTTTTCAGAAGATAAAGTTGTGACAAAAAGAAGCATGCTATCTTCAATCGCAAAACTTTTTGGCCCATTGGGTTGGATTGCTCCATGTATGATTAACTCAAAAATCATGCTGCAGGAATTATGGTGTCAAGGAGTGACGTGGGATGAACCAATACCACAAGAGCTAGAAAAGCGATGGCAGACGTTTCAGCAGGAACTTCCACAGATACAAGATATCAGGATTCCACGGTGGGTACACATGTAGTGAGCAAACGAGGCACGACCAAAGCTGCAACTACATGTGTTTTGTGATGCTTCAGAAAAAGCATATGGGGCGGCCGTCTACTTGCGTGTCGAAGATGAAGAAGGCAACGTCCACCAGCACTTGAAGTTTGCCAAGACGAAAGTGGCACCACTCAAGACAGTTTGTATACCAAGGCTACGATATATGTACATATTTTTCTTCAATTCTTCCTTTATTTCTACACAACACAACACACATTATTTTCACTCTGTTTTCTCTCCATCAATCATTGAAAATTTCTTTCTAAATAAATGTACACAAAATATAATGAAATTTCTTTCCACAACACAACACAACATTTAAACGACCCAACACAACATTTATAAAACAAACACTTTAAATAAACTCACATGAAAAATTAAAGAAATTTTTTTTTTGAAAAACAATTTATTAAATTAATAAAATATAATGATACAAATTAGTAATAGTTACTTATCTTAGATTCCCTACGCAACACAACACACATACATACAGTCCACTCTAAGTCACACACAAGGCATTCATACCAGACAACGTTGCAGAGTTTCATAATTCCAAAATGCCGACGGGAATTGGAGAATCAAATTTTGATTCTCCAAAACCCCGACGGCACTTAAAGTTTTCACTGAACACCCAACGTTGTCCACTTAAAACACAACACAACACTTTATAAAAAGAAAAACAAAACATTTTAAAATTTATAAAAACTCAATAATAAGAATATATATCTTAAACTAATCTTTACATAAATTACATAAATAAAGTAATTAATACTAATTATGTAAATAATAAAAAAAAAAATGAAATGAATATGTCAAAAAAAAAACATACTGAAGATGAATTGTAACAACAATTCAATAGAAAGGCGGATTCATGGCTTTACTTGAAAACGTAAACACCACACACACTAAGAAGGCTAATTCGGCCATCATCAAAACACTAACCAAAAATTGCGCACGCGGAGAACAGTTATCGTACAAAATAACACCACAAATTGTACCGAGTTGTTGGGAAAATAATTACAATGAACTTTTTTTTTTTCATTTTCCCATTTCTTTTTTTCTTTTGTTTTTTGTTTGCGCTGCACTCGAATATCACTTTCGCGAAACAATAACAGACAATCGATGCATATAAATATATACACACACACCTATATACGATTGTGTACTCGCGTCGATGTACACAATTCAAAACGAAATCGAATTGCGCGAAGGAAGAGGAGCAGACAAGATAAATTAATAAACTTACCTTTATTAACACCACTCTAACAAAAAAATGAGGAAAAACAAACGAAAACGGAACAAAACGACGCGAATTGACCTAGTTTTGGTCAATGATCAAAACAAACTATTGCACTAGGCGAATTACGCACAATTTATCTCCCTTTGTTATATCGTCGTCCTTGTCACCTACATGTAATGTTTCAAATTATTAATTTACACGATTTTGTCTCATTTACATGTACATAGATAGTCAACACACTCGCACTCACACAACACACAACTTTTATGTCAAAAGAGGTACAACATCCTCTACCTCCATTTGGGTACAGTAAGAGCGAGGACACTTGCGGACGAAATTCGTCCACCGAGCGGGAGCATGTTCGTGAACAAAATGTATAAATAATATACATATATTTTAGTTTATGTAATTATTGTTTTTCAATATTAAAATTGTAATCTATATTGAAACTAAGCTAAATTAATTGAAACTTAATCTAATGTAAACGATTAAATGTAACGTAAAGTTCTATTTTTGCTATTGAATGACACTTACTGTAAACGTTAAATATGGAAGTAATTTCCGGAAAAAGAATAAAGATTTTCTTTGCTGTGACTGTTCAACAAGAAAGAACGTGTTTCATTTCAAACCGCATTTTTCCGACCCCTCTTTTTTTACCCTACACATATAAATTAAAAAGTTAAAACCTTACACACCCCAACAGATAGCGATATCTCTTTCGGATACCTATCTCATCTGCATTAGCTCAGCCGCCCCGAGGGCAGCCAGAACCTCTGATTGAAAGACACCGCTTACATTAGACATTAGTTACTCCTCTTCATATTCAACCAGGTTCAATTCCTAATAAATTAGGAGGAGTTATTGCACTAGTAATATCATTTACAATCTTATTAATCATAACATTTTATAGATTAAGAAAATTTCGACTAATTGAATTTTATCCTATTGATCAAATTTTATTTTGATTCATACTAATTATCGTTATAGTACTAACATGAATTAGAGCACGACCTGTAGAAAATCCATTTATCATTATTGGACAAATTTTAACTATTTTATATTTTATATATTGTACTATATAATTAATCCATTAATTTCTAAATGATGAAAAAATTTATTAAATTAAAATTTTTAGTTATCTTCTGAGAAGATACCAGAACCTGTTCCTTTTTCTGTTTTCGAGCCGTCTGTGAAAATTGCAATTTCATTTGACTTGATTAGTGCAGTCCTCCCTCTCCAGATATGTTACATCAAAAGGGGTGTCGAAGTCGACCAAGGAAGGAATTTCATCCGTTAGAATTAGATTGCACGGGAATAGCTCCGCTAGGACCGTGCCATGTACGAAACTACTACTCTTAAACTAATCCAATTAGTAGGTAGAAGCCTTTTTAATTGCCAAAATTCTGCTAAAAGGTGTAATTGAGTAAGATTTGTTTTAAGAACCCGTCTGTGTAATCGAGGCAAATGAGAATGTGGATTAATCCTTGGAAACTCTTCTTCTTCTTGATCTTGTTCTTCTTGTTCTTCTTGTTCTTCTTTTTCTTCCTGGCCTTAAGTCCGAATTAATTGCTGTTGCCTCTCCTTATCATGACCCTCCAAGATCATATTAGATACATTTTCGGTTCTCATGTCCTCATAACTAGTGCTGATCAACGTCGCCTTCTGTCTTCCCAGTTTTCTCGGCCCACCCATGGTTGATATTTCTGCGTACCACATGCTCTTACCAAAGTAGCCTCGGGTGCCACTTTCAGACTTCCTCCGACGTAATCGTTGATTACTTTATCTTAAAGGGCTACGCCGACTGACCGTCATAACAATCTCATTCTGGCGATTGAGATCTTATTTACGATTGTTTTCTGTGACGCATGACACCCTGACTCTTCAATTTCAGGGGCATTCGTCTATCACACTACACACCAGACATCGACCTCTATTTAAGCCATTCGACATTAATCCAATGAGCCACGTCATCATCTGGTTTGCCGTCATCGCGTATAATCGACCCAATATACTGAAAGGATGATGCGGTTGTTATTGGCTCATCTCTCATTTTTACAAAATTTCTGGTACCCATAATGTTTGGATTACAAGCCATTTTTGTTCAAGGCATCGTTCCACAAATTGAGTTGCCTTTCCAATTCGTACATGTCATCACCAATGAGTACAATATCGTCTGCGTACAGGTCCACGGTAATGGTTGTTAAATGTCTTCTGTTATGAAGTTCATAACCAGATTAAATATCCAGGGCTTAACACAGAACCTTGATGTACGCCTATATGATGTCGATATTCCTGATGTACTCTCGATTTTTGTATGGCAATTGGTGCGTATGTCGTTGATAATTTTAACGTATTCTTTTGGTATACCGTGGTTTCTTAGTTATTGCCACACTAATTCTCTTGGTTCCGGGTCGAATCCTTCTTCTAAATCAATAAAGACCATATGTAAAGTCATGTATCCTTACTCGGAACTTTCAGCCAAGAATGAATCAAGCCAATTTTAGATATTCTGCTCTGGTGTGAACTGTATTTCAGTGAGGGCCTTCTGCATCGATCGGAACAAATGGTAGTCAGAAGAGGCAAGGCCTGGGCTATAAGGCGGGTGGGGTAAGACTTTCCATCCACTGTTTTCCAAATAGTTCTTAAGCGTTGTCTTGCCTCGTGTCTGGTCGTATATTCCGGGCGTTTTTCGGCTACTGCTCTCTTCAAACGGATTAATTCTGTTTTTTAATTTTAATTTAATTTTTCACCAGCAGTAACAATCCGATGCAAAAATGACTTCCTTTTGTGGCGTTCCAGCAGCATTTCGAACATTTAAAACCGCCTTTCGACTTGAGTTCATGTGGAACCCAATTTCCTTGCTTTTAAATATATCCAGCTGTTTTTAAACGTTTTGAAATGGCTGCTTGAGTGAAACCCAAAGATTCTGCGAGCTCTTCTTGTGTTTGGCAACAATCTTCATAGAGTAATGCTTTCAGTTCTTCATCTTCAAACTTTTTTTTGGCTGCCCAGGACGTTCATCGTCTTCCAAGCCAAAATCACCACTTTTAAATCGTTCAAACCACTTTTGACACGTTCGCTCAGCTAGCGCATGTTCACCATAAACTTGCACAAAAATACGATGACTTTCTGCAGCAGTTTTCTTCACATTAAAGTAATGAAGAAGAAGTCCCCGCAAAAACACTTTTTCAGGCACAAAGTTCGACATATTTGAGTGAAAAAAAATTATTGTTGTTTACGCTTCAAATGAATGACATATACTGAAATGACGTACAATGACAGTAGCTTTCCAACGCATGTTCCAATGAAATAATAACAATGGAATAATACAAGTTACGCCATCTCTTAGCAAACCGCACAATTAAGTTATAGACCCAATATGTTGGTATACATGCCCCTGAAGTATGATAAAATTTTCAGCTATATTCTTTGTTTACATTGTATTATTATGAATTTGGCGATTTTTTTTTTTTTTTTTTTTTAAAGAAACGGATCAAAGAATTTTGTATCAAATTTTTTGTAAAAAATGGAATCAAGTGCTCTAAGACACACGAAATGCTGACAGTGGCATACAGTGAGTCTGTTCTAAGTAATAAAAATGTTTACAAGTGATACAAGCTCTTCCTAGATGGCCGAGAAAATGTCAACGACGAACCTCCTTCTGGACGCCCTAGCACATCAACAAAAGATGATAACGTCGTTTTGTAAAATCGTCGAATTACCATAAGAGAAGTTGCCAAATCACCGGATTTGGCCCCATGCGACTTTTAAAATTGTGTTTTTGGGATGGCGATCATACTTGTTTCCTTTACAAATATCACAATCATTAAAAAATTTCTCTATTTTGCAGCTCATTTACGGGAAAATATCCCTTTCGATGATTTGAAGTTTGTTTTTCTTTGCGTTCTTATGTTTTCCTTTATTTTATTGAATTTTATACAATAATTATATTTATATTATTGAAATATAAGAGGTAGATTCCCTGGATCATTCCAATTTCCAACGCTTATAAAGGAATCAATCAAACATCAATCTTGAGTCGCATTTCTGACGGATGTCTGTACTTGTACAAGAGTCAATAAAAGATGTTTCGGTTAAGGTATGTTGGGAACCAGTGACAAAGTACGATGGTGTTAGTTGGCTTAAGTCTCTGGGATCATTTGAGATATAAGCTAGCGGTCTAGCATTGACAACGGATTCCACTTCTGTTAGTAGAGCTCTAAGTTCTTCAAAATCGAGTGATGACCTTCCAATTGTTGCTTTTAATACATCCTTTACGCTTTTCGCTAACCTTTCCCAAAAGCTACCCCGCCAAGGCGTCCTCTACACAATGAATTTCCACTTTACTCCTTCCCTGCTAGCAAATCCTTGTACAAGGTCAGAAGCCATTAATTTATTTAACACGTTTAGTTCCTTAAACGCTCGTTTGAATGGCTTTGTGTTATCAGAATAAATAATTGAAGATTTTCCTCTTCTCGCAAAAATTCGCCTTAATGCATACAAGCAACTTTCAGAAATCAAATCGGTAACTAATTCTAAGTGAATAGCTCTGATAGAACCACAAGTTAAAAGGAAAATATATACCTTTTTAGCTGAGTCCCCAACTGAAGTTTTCTTTAAATAAAGCGGTCCAGCGAAGTCTATACCTGTCAGATCAAATGGTCTTGAAATCTTAATCCTATCGCGTGGAAGTGGGGCAAAGGGCTGCGATCTAGATTTACCTCTAAGGCGTTTGCAAACAACACAGCGACTGATGATATCCAGTAACGTTTCCTTAATTCACAGAGAACAGTATTAACTCCACCATGAAGCATTCGTTCATGCCCGTTTAATGTAATAATATGGCTTATGTGCGATCGTTTTGGCAACAGAATCGGATAGGCACTATCATTGTCTTCGTTGGTCTGAAGTCGACTGGTTGGTAAGATACCATTTTCTTCTAAGGCTGGACTTAACGTATATAGGGCTGAAGTTTTATCAAAATCTCGAACCATTTTAACGCTATGAATTTCATCACCAAAATGCGCACGCTGGACAATTTTTATCCAATAGATTTCAGTGTAACGTATTTCTTCCGCTGTTATGCAATTTACTCTCTCCAGCAATCTGTTTCGAAGAATATTTATAAAACGGAAAACACATTCACTAGGGTGTCCCTTATTTTTCGATTTTTTTATTATTATTATTATTTTTTTTTTTTTTGAACGCATATGTTCTTATTTTGCTTATTTTATTATAAAACGTAACCGAAAAAAAATAAGTCAGTTGGAGTATTTTAACTGCCGACTTGGATCGAAACATGTCAGAACATGTTACACTGAAATAGTAGCACGTGCCTAAGCAAATTTTTATTGCATTTTTAGTTTTTACGCGATAAACACGTATTTTTTAATCGGTTAAAGATGTCACTGCAATTAAGAAGCAATACAAAGAGGATTTACTTAGTGGGAGATGTAAATTACCAAATAAAGGGTGCTAAATTACCTTCAAATCAACAAGTTCCTGCAGTTTTCTTTTTTAATATGCGGGAGGTTAAATTGACAGTCAGCGAAAGTGCAAATCTTGTTATTCGCGAGTGTACTATTTTTGGGAAAAGACAAGAATCCCCACAAATTCACTACCCAACTCTGTGAAGAAGCTTATATATATTCAACGAAAACCCAGGAGGTGTATAAACGACGAGAAGCAGATTTCCAGGACGATTTGTATAACATATTCGACATAGCCCATGCTGATGCTCTTCAAAAAATTAAAATAGAAGAGGACAGAGTTTTTTTTACAGCGTCAGAGAAAGCCAGGACGACCGGGCTGTTTAGCGGGAGTTGATAAAAAAGAATCTGAAAAGGAAGATAGGGTAAGACAAATGCGATTAGAAGAACAAAAACGTAATAAGAACATGTCATCGGCAATACGTTGGAGGATTTAAGTCCTGAAGAGCACGACATATATGCAAGCTCCGACGAAAGCAGCGAAGTTCTCCCCACTGCTCCTAAACCGTCATCTGAGGCAAGCTCAAAACGAGGAAGAAAGAACTTTGTTACTCCAAAATTAGTTTCATCCTTAGACAGATGTCAGATGAGTATAAGAGACTCTGTTTATATACTTCAGCTACAGGGCTTAACTTTGAGGATTTTCCAATCAATAAGTCTTCGATTCAACGCGTGCGGACATGGATCAGAAAACATTAAACCTGATTTTCAAAATGATGTTCCGGAGGGCGTTACTGTTCACTTGGATAGAAAATTGTTACCTGGCTTGAATGTAAGGAGTGCTAAGGAAGAACGACTTCCTATTGTTATTACTTTTGGAGATGAGGAACAACTTCTATCCGTGCCAAAATTGGATAATTCTTCTGGTAAAGAACAAGCTAAAGCTGTTTCTAGGGCAATTAAAGACTGGAACTTGGATGACAAAGTTCAGATTATGTGTTGCGATACAACTGCATCTAACACAAGTCGCTTTAATGGAACATGCGTGCTCTTAGAACAGGAATTAGAAAGAGAGTTGGTCCTTTTTGGTTGTCGACATCATATATATGAGCTCGTGCTTAAAAGTGTCTTCGAAACGAAGGTCCACCAAGTAACAATAAGTCCAGGAATACCTCTTTTTAAAATGTTTCGAGATGAATGGAAAAATATTGACATTGTTAAAGATAATTTTAATAACCACGAAATTACCGAAATTCCAAGTTTTTACTTTGAGGAGCTACGGAAACTAATTGTTAGAAATGACTACCGCGAACTTACTGAACTTTCAATAATATTCTTAGGAGGAGATGTCGATAAGCAACTAAAAATCAGGCCCCCAGGTGCAATGCATCAAGCCAGATGGATGGCAAGAGCAATTTATGCGATAAAAATAATTTTGCTACGCTCGCAACTTAAATTGACAAAAGATAGTGGTGGATTGAAAAAGGTCTGTGTCTTTATTGTGATGGTTTATGTTAAACCATGGTTGCAGTACAGTTCGGCAGTAAAAGCACCCTTTCAAGACTTATGCTTTCTGAAAAAATTGAAAGATTATGAAAAAGTAGACGAGTCGATTTCGAAAGCAGCCTTTCAGAAATTATGTCAGCATCTATATTATTTGACTGAAGAGACTGTAGTTTTATCTTTATTTGATGACACTGTGGACTTAGACACAAAAACGAAAATGGTGGCTAACTTTAATAAGGAAAGTCAATCCCATTCTCTTAAAAGATATGTGCAATTCAATGCAGGGTTAGCTAATTTGACTATTTACAATTGTTTTCTATTTATTAATGACTGAAATTGTTCTTTTATTTAATTTAGATAAAACGTTGGATGATTTTGTGTCGGCCAAGAGTAAAAATTTATTTTCTCCATTGAAAATAAATGAACGAAGTTGAAGTTTTGGCGGACACCTGGAATGAAGACAAAGCTTCAAAATAATCCAAGTCTTTACTCAGTATCGGCCAATCTATTCAATTTTCAAGCAACCAGGAAGGAATATGCATCCAAAGGTCTAACTTTACTAACAGTTTTGCGGATATCCCTCTATTGTGTAAGTAGCTAAAATTATCTTTTCCAGGTCAATGTTTCTAAATGTAATTCTTCGTCAGCTTATTAATTTCTTGAACTCTATTGGCTACATATTATTACCATTTCTTTCCTTCGCTTGAAATCCAATAGAGAGTGATTTGGGAGTCTGTCCGGAGATATATATTTTATATTTACTGTTCAGATTGTCTTTTAAATACACGCAAAGCCTGGCAGTAATTAGGGCAGCTGTTAGCTCCAGTCTAGGTAACGTAAGATCTAGACTATTTTTAGCGCAAAGAAATTCCAGTGAAGGTTCAGCAGTTGTGTAGAACGTCTTAAATTAAGCCACCGTACCATATCCGTTTGGACTCGGGTCTGCAAATATGTGCAAATGCAAATAATTATGGCTTGAACAGTTCCACACACTTCGGGGAATAGAGAATTGTTTCAGCTGTACAATATCGACACAAAACGATTTCCAAGACTACATTAGATTAACCTGAAGCAAAGAACGCTTAGTGGCCGCTATTCCCATATTACGTATAAAATCTTCAACTGAACTTATGCCCACCGCTATCTCGTCAGTACACACATAGCAAAACATTCCCAATACCTTCTGGTTACTGATAGTACCATCGGGAAACGTGTTCCTCACAATGGAGCTATTGCAATTCCATTGCCTTAGATACATCGCAGCAAGTTTGAAGATAGAACCAGTTTGTTGTTGTCTCGCTTTAGCATATTCTTTCGTCGTATTTGGTCCGTTGCAATATCTTGTGAGATGGGCTGTAGATTTACAAAAGAAACACAATTATTTGGCGGAGGTGGTAAATAATCCAACTGCAGTTGTGTGTTTTTTGTTGACAGGACGAATCTCGTTCATCAAATGCATTCTCCAAAGCGACTGCTTCTTTTTTATGAATTTTAACAACTCTTTTTATTGTTTGTCTCCAGATGAGATTTCCTTACTGTTGTCGGAAGGGAAATCGCTTTGATCATTAAAGGAATATTCATCCTTTTGCAAACGTAAATAATCCGTACGCAAATCGTTTGGCAAATATCGCAGCAATTTTGACTTCAACATAATAGAATAGTTGGATGAAGGTATTCCCAAAGCAGTTATTGATCTAGTACATGTCATGACAGAACGAGTATTATAAATTCCCCGAAGCGCTTTCACATCGAATTTAGAGTACACATGCGGAATCGTCATCAACTAATTGATATTTCTATCGATCAATTTATCCAAGTTGCCGAACTTCTCTCTCTTCACAAAGCATTGCGATTGCAGCATCGAAGTAAGTACCGCTTGGCGTGAACCCTGCTACAGCCTCAGGGGCTGCGCATTTTAAAGAAGATTGCAGGTAATTAAATTTATCTGACAGAAACATTTTCGTGTAGCACGGTTTTGAATTGCTCCCATAAGGGAGGTCATTTTTTAAAATCGCCTGAAAATGATTTAAGTGAAAGGGTAGGTAGTTTCACAGAATTTACGTTGGCATTTGCAGTCACTTGTCTGGAAGCGTCACTTGGGCTTAGCCCTCGATTTAATTTACATATTCGTTATTTTAATCGCGTTATGGTTGTGATAGCTTTGTTGTCAAATTCAGCCGTAGAATCGCTTTCCCGTTGAAGATCTTTTGGCTTGCTTCCTAAGCGGATATCGTTGTTGGCTTTGCTTAGTCCTTCATACGCGGTCTTTACGTTCAACTATTACGTGATCCCGGGTTTCGGCATCAATATGTTGTGAGAGGGAAAATTATTCTTGCTCACGCATTAAAACACCCGATGTCAATTTATAGAAATTAATTGTTCATTTATTGGAAAAGATTAAAAGAAAACTGGTGATTTAATACAACTGTTAGGTGTTTTATATAGTTAAGAGTGATTCATCCTGAGGTTTGGTTTTCAATAGGTTTTTTTTTTTTTAACAGATCACGCGCGACTCCTATCAAACTGCTTTATCATTTTTGTTCAGTATCTTTTGGCAAGTCATCATGGAAAGACTCAACCCAAAACACCATCTCCAAATTGTTCTGCTATATTACGAAAATCAGCGTTTTTCGTGCGATTCGTTTACCTTACGGTACGCATAGTCGACCTACTGAAATCACTATTACCAATACCATTCGCAAATTTGAGTCCCAGTTTACATTAGTGGATGATACTCGACCGGTTAGACCACATCCAGGACCTAGTGAAGAGACTATAGCAGCTGTAGCTAAGATTGCACGCGAAGACCGTGACGAATCGATTCGTCGTCGTTCTCAGCAGCTCGGTGTGGTATATTCGACAACTTGGCTCATTTTACGTGAGAATCTCCACATAAAAGCGTACAAAATTCAATTTGTGCAAGAATTGAAGCCATGCGACTTGGATTTGAGTCATATTTTCAGTGAATGGGCTCTGGAAAAACTCAATGAAAATCCGGTGTTTTATCGTAAAATTTTATTCAGTGATGAATCCCATTTCTGGCTTAAAGGATACGTTAATAAACAAACTTGCCGTATTTTGGCTGATGAGCAACCCGAAGAGTACCAAGAGCTACCATTACATCCATTAAAAACAACGGTATGGCGTGGTTTATGGGCTGGTGGAATTATTGGTCCATATTTCTCCAAAAATAAGGCAAATCAAAATGTTACCGTCAATTGTAACAGTTATCGCGCCATGTTAACGGACTGTGTGCTTCCTGAAATTCAAGCACATGTTCTCGGTGAGCTCTGGTTTCAACAAGACGGCGTTACGAGCCAACAATGGACTTGTTGAGAAATCATTTTGGTGAGCACTTTCTCTGGGGATATGTAAAATCTGAGGTCTTCAGGAATAAGCTAACTACGATTGACGCTTTGGAAGCCAACATTACTCGTGTTATCCGCGAGGTACCAGTCGCTATGCTCGACTGTTGTTGCCCAAAATTGGACCTTCCGAATGGACCACCTCAGACGTAGTCGTGGCCAAAAATTACATGATATCATTTTAAAAAAAATAAATGCCATGAATTGCTCTTTTAACCGATAATAAAAGTTTTAAGTTCCCTTTTAAATTTATATGCTTTATTTTACATCATAAATCATTTTACATTATGAATCACCCTTTAGTTAGCATAAGTGCTCAACAACATAAAGAATATGTAAATAGTAAAATTCATATTGTATAATTTTCCACATCCTCCGGCCGCACAAAGTGAAATTATGTCAGCTCGAGAGGATAAAGAAGTTAAATAGGTCTCTTTAAAATGGTACCATTAGAAAGACGAATACGACAAGACCTTACTTTGTTGTCACGTATATGTTGAATAATTTTCCACATACGTGTCCCACGCATTCTTTTTTTTTTTTTTTTACTGTTTCAACCTCATCACCTTACGGTTTCGCATTCACTAATCCCGTCTACGTTTTAGAATAACCATCCCCGACGTAATTAGTATACATAACTCCATGCTTTTCGACGAATTTTGAAAATTGCCAACGACTACTATATTTTGTCTGCCGATCTGTCATGATTGATCTGGCAATTTTCATCATGATTAGGTTTTCTTTCATCATATTGCTCGGTATTCTTGCGTTTATTTCAAAAGTTCTATTCAGCACAGTATAGTAAGAAGATTTTACGAGAAAATCAACGACTTTTCTAAACTGACCAATGAGAACTGCAACTCCACACAATGAGGTAAAACCACGTTTTCGCCACGTTCCATCTCCTGAAACGGTCAGTTTTGTTATACCAGCACTCGAATTTGTTTTGTTATACCCTGTTCTTGTTCTTTTACAGATTGTTTCAATTCCAATTGAACAATACCCGAAGCAGCAGAATGAATGTTATTAATTATCATATAATACATCGTTTGTTGAAGCGGAGGCGGTAAATCCAAGAGTCCACAAAATTTCATAGCTCCGCGTAAACCAATCCCCAACAAGCGTATAACAGAAAACAATCGTGTATTTATTTCGTAAACTGATGAAAGTGGATTTGCACGATGAACACGAAAGTATAGGGTGATTCATCGTAAGGTTTGATTTATAATGTAAAATAAAACACATAAATTTGAAAGTGAACTTAAAATTTTTATTATCGGCTAAAAGAACAATTCATGGCATCTACTTTTCGAAAATGATATCATGTAAATGATGCCCACGACTACGTCTGAGGTGGTCCATTCGGAAGGTCCAATTTTGGGCGACTCATTCGAGCATAGCGATTGGTATCTCGCGGATAACACAAGTAATGTTGGCTTCCAAAGCGTCAATCGTAGCTGGATTATTCGTAAAGACGAGAGACTATATTTCCCCAGAGAAAAAAGTTCAAAGGTGTGATATCGCACGATCTAGGCGGCCAATTTACCGTAGCAAAACGTGAAATTAAGTGGTCACCAAAATGATTTCTCAACAAGTCATTGTTTCACGCGCTGTATGGCTCGTAGCGCCGTCTTGTTGAAACCAGAGCTCACCGAGACCATGTACTTGAATTTCAGGAAGCACTTAGTCCGTTAACATGGTGCGTAAACGGTTACCATTGACGGTAACATTTTCATTTGCCTCATTTTTGAAGAAATATGGTCCACTAGTTTCACCAGTCCATAAACCACACCACACCGTTGTTTTTAATGAATGTAATGGCAGCTCTTGGTACTTCTCGGGTTGCTCATCAGCCGTATCCATTGAGCCAGAAATGGGCTTCATCACTGAACAAAATTTCACGATAAAACACCAGATTTTCATTGACTCCCACTGAAAATATGACGCAAATTCAAGTCGCCTGGATTCAATTCTTGCACAAGTTGAATTTTGTACGCTTTTAGGTCGAGATATCCACGTAAAATACGCCAAGTCGATCTCACGGTCTTCGCATACACTCTTAGCTACAGCTGCTATAATCTCTTCACTACGTACTGGATGTGGTCTAACCGGTCGAGTATCATCCACTTAATTAATGCGAATGATACTGGCAATAGTGGTTTCAGTAGGTCGATTATGCGCACCGTAAGTTCCTCGAATCGCACGTAAAAAATTTCTCACAGAACGCTGATTTTCGTCATGCAACTGAAAAATTTGGAGACGCTGTTGTGGTGTGAATCTTTCCATGATGACTTGCCAAACGATACTGAAGAAAAATGACAAAGCAGTTTGATAGGAGTCACGCGTGATCTGTCACGATGAATCACCCTATACAATGCTCGTCTGGCAATACACCTTCAAAAACAAAATAATTATAAATATTTGAATCTTAGCTTGTTTTTAATTCTGACTCTATGCACTATAGTAAATGCTTCAAGATCAACGATTTAAGGCGTTTTACTATTTTTTTCAAAGGCAATGAAAAAGTACAACTAGAAATGTGTTTTTTCGTAAACCCAAGAATATTGTATAGCATGGTAAATAAGATGGTAAATAAGAAACCCTGTCATGGAGTGATCAGTAATCATTAGATCAAGAACACATCTTTTGCAGCCACTGAACGAGGTATTGCTTAAACGTTCGTATATATCATCTAGACATCAGCTCACTGCTAATACTTGCTAAAGCATGTGTTGCTAATAAAGCTAAGTAACTGGAAGTTGTTGAAGATTTCTTATTTTCCAAGAGACTAAAAAATTCGTTTACAAATGCCATAACACTAAAATATGTAGTCCGTAGACCATCAAAGAGACGTATACGAGGCATGTTCAAAAAGTAAGGTTTCTTGAAATCTTGCGGGCAACGTACATTTGAGTATCTTTTTTTTTTTTTTTTTTTTTTTTTTTTTTTTTTTTTTTTTTTTTGCGGTGGTACACATATTCCGAACATATGTTCACAGTTTCAAGTATATAGAATACTTGGTTGTTTTTTAACAAGTTAGTCGTGCTTTGGCATGCTCTGCGATTTTCTATTATCATAAAAAATGGATTAAAGAATTTGCATCAAATTTTGTGTAAAAAATGGAATCAAGTGCGCTTAAGCACTTAAAATGTTGGCAGTGGCATACTGTGAGACTGCACAAGTGAAAAAAAAATGTTTATAAGTGGTACAGACTTCCAAGATGGCCGAGAAGATGTCAATATCGATCCTCGCTCTGGACGCCCCATTACATCAACAAAAGAGGATAATGTCGAAACTGTGACGAAAATTGTTTTGAAAAATCGTTGAGTTACCAGAAGAGACGTTATTAAGGATGTTGGCATATCGTTCGGCTCTTATCATGCAATCTCTGGAATTATGGAAAAAGAATTCACGTCTTTTGCTTCACGATAATGCACCTGCTCATTCATCGTTGCTTGTGAAAGATTTTTTGGCCAAAAACAACACGAAAATTATGCCTCAGCCACCATATTTACCGGATTTGTCCCCATGCGACTTTTTCCTGTTCCCGAAACTGAAGAGACCTATGAAAGGCCGGAGATTTGCAACGATTGAGAAAATAAAAATACCGTACTAAAAACACCTCCTTAATCATGATTAATCAAAGAAAGATCGATAAATAATAGTGAGTTATCCATTACTCTCGTTTTGTCTTGTTTTGTTGACTACGACTAAGCTGCCTTAACAAGTGGTTTACGCTTCTGTAGTGCTAATCGCGTAAGGTAAGTAACTTTCCTGTGAAGACGCCTATTAATACCGCCATTGCATGGGATTTTATCGCAGTCGGTAGCAGTTGGCGCACAAGATTTTTCTAATCTAGAGTTTGGATAATGAATGATCATAAAGACGAGCACCAAGCTTGTGAGCAAAGTTTGTTGCGAGCAAAGTTACGGTTTCAGCGTAACATTCCTCTTGGTTAAAATTTCGAGTTCGTCAGGCTTCGTTTTAACCTGCGACTTCCACTTGAGTTTCGCATCTAAAGTCATTCCCAGATTTGGTCTCGTTAAGAACTAGATAATTCAAGTGTGTTATCCGTATCGAGGATAACCGTATCGTCTACGAACGAGGATACAACCGTCTCTTCATCTTGCGGTATGTCTCTTGTTTCAAGCAAGAACAGGATCGGACCGAAAACGCTTTCTTGCGGTACATCTGCTTGAATTTCTCTAAATTCTGAATATTCAGTCGCTAATTTAACACGAAAGATCCTGTTCTCGAGAATTGATTCCAAGGTTTCGTTTCGGCTTTTCCTTTGTTCGAAACGGTAGGCTTATCTTTTTTCAATTGTAAGACTTCGGGTGAAAAACCGACCTTACGCTTCTACTCTGACATGAAGGCATAACACTGATGTTGGAGTGGTTACTGGCTGAGCTAAATGTAACGAACTAACAACTAGCACATACTAAAACCCACTAGTTGAGGATGCACTGCCACGTCCCGTCTAGTTTGACAACCACCTCTGGGAAAAATATCGAAACCAAACACACCTGAGTTTCAAACTAGTACACCACCCGCCCACGTCCTAGAGAAAAGCCAGTAAAAGGGTATTCGTATCCCGTTGGTGAACGCGCGGTATTATACAAAAAAAAAAAAAAAAAAAAATCGCTTCGTTTGTTGGCTTGCCTTGAACAAAACTGGATTTATTGAGCCGTTGATTGTCTAGAATTCGTTCGTGTATCTTCATGTATGTGACACTAACATGATTGATCGGTAAATGTTAAAGTTTCTCAAGTCGCCTCTTCCTTTATGTAGTGGAACAAGAAAGGTCTTTTCCACTGGCTTGGCTTCTTAATCCGTGCCGTTTCTAAGAGAATTAAATACATACCATTTTCAGTTAGTACCAACCTTCAAAGGTACGTGTATAAATTTGACAGCTGTCGGACGATTAGCTTTCGAGATATAGCGTTGTGAGTGAAGCAACTTCTGTTATTCTGAAAAAAAAAAAAATGTATTCAAAGCAATTTCGTGTGTTGATTTATCATTGCTTATTGATGGGAAAAAATGCAGCCGATGCAAAGATATGTGTTACCCGGACCAGCACCAGCCGAACGAACCATTCGCAAGTGGATTGAAAAATTTAAAAGTGGTCATACAAGAATTGCTTCCCCGCCCACCGTATTCTCCAGATTTGGCCCACTGGTATCGAAAGATTCAAAAATCGTTTCAATCAGTGTATCGCCCTCGAAGGCAACTATATTGATAAATTGAATTTTGCAAAAAGTTGTGTTTTACTACAAAACGGACTTTTCAGCCCATGTAATACAATAAGAGTAAACAAAATTGCAAGGCATTTATTAACAAAATTTTCATCTTTACTTTGAAAGATATGTGATCCATTCCGACTACACAACTTCCGTTGTGCTTAGTGTTCCTTGTCATTTGCTAAATTAACTGTTTTCTCATAATTCGCGACATCAGAGGAAAAGTTATTTTGTCAAGTAATGAAAATTTCGTTTCCCTTCACTCGCAACGTTCCTACTTGACTGTTCGATATTTATACAATATTTTTATTATTAAATCCCAAGAATATGACCTCTTATTAAACATATCATCTTATCATCATTTGCGATATAATATCTTCTAAGTTATAATAAAAAGCCCTACCCTGATTGCCTTTTTTTGTACCAGTCTATGTCGGTTTCGATATTTCTGCTATGCTCAGTTCACGTTAGAGAGGCTTGTCATTTGTCCTTTACAATTTAGAGCTGACCTTTCGTAACACCACAAATAAGTTTTGCACTTTTCTATTTACGGTCTGGTACTTTGTTGGGGCGGGTTTAAACCCAGTGTTCCATGTTTTTTTTTAAATTACCAGTTATCATCGACTTTATTGATGATTTAAAAAAACAGTTATCTGCGAGTTAAAAATTTGTTGTTAATTTTGCAGTTCGTGGTGACGAGGATATGTGGTTAAGGCCATCGACTACTAAGTCAAAGGGTTGGCCTTGGAATCGTCTAGCAGGCAATGGCAAATGTCTGCAGGTAAGATATTATGTTGATGAAAGAGTTTTCCCATTTCGTCGTCATTCTAATTATTCTCAAAATAAAAATACAAATTTATTTATTTTCTTTTTTAGTTCAAATGTTTGTTATAAAAAGTAACGTGGCCAAGAATTTTTTTATTTCAATTCAATAAGAATCGTAAGTTTTACCAAAAGGTAAAAAAAACATGCCAAAGACACAAATCCCAAACCAAAGCGTGTAGAGATAAACAGGGAAAATATTAGTAGAACCGCAATCTGTGCTAAGGGTTTAGTAAGAGCGGTACAACGGAGACGACGAACCAAATACCGCTATCACGCAGAATGATCCTTTCAACTTGGACCATAAGACCAACAATTCCGTCAACCCGACCTGGATGAAGTGTAGATAGCCCAATCATACGAAAGTATGCTCGGTAAATGGAATATCACAATTATTTGTCCAATCTTAAAGAAAGCAAACCCTATAAACTGCGCCAACTACAGAGGCATTAGTCTTCTTAACCTACACATCCTATCTGCCGTAACGCCTGAAAACGTCCATCGAATGGTCATTAATTAATTGGTCCATATCAGTGTGACTTTAGGCCAGGAAAGTTCGCCATCGACAAAATATTCTGGCAAAAAACCCATGAACTCCAAATCGATACAGAGCACCAATTCATCGATTTTAAGGCCGCGTATGACAGCATCTATAAGGACGAGCTATACAGAGCAATGTCTTGTTTTGACATCCCTGCTAAAATCGTCCCTTTGTGCAGAATGACGATGGAGAATGCACGTTGCTCCATTAAGGTCGGTAAAGAACTCACCGGGCAATTGGTATCAAAAAAGGATTTAGACAAGCCGATACGCTGTCATGCGATTTCTTTAACACTTTTCTTGAAAGAAAGAATAGCGCAAAAGGCAGGAAGCACAATCTTTCAAAAGTTTGTCCAACTACTTGCATTCGCGGTTGATATTGACATAATCCGAAAAAAACAGCATGATGTCGGTGAGTTTTGAGACAGATGCGGCGAAAACAAATTTAGAAGCTCAATGAGGACAAGACCAAGTTTATATTTTTTTTAAATGGCGTGCGCTCAAGGGGTTAAAGTACCCTTAAAATTTTTGCACACAGCGCGGGCGAAGGAAAATTAGGAAGGAAACAAAGATAGATGGGGTAGTCAAGAAGTTTGTCTACCTAGGTAGACATTCAGACAACGACACCAGCGCTGAAATCAAACGAAGAACAACTCTTTCCAATCGCTGCTTCTTTGGGCTAAGAAAGCAATCGACTAGCAAACTCCTCTCTCTTTTGTTCAGGGTTCCTTATTGACTGACTACATATTTAAAAGAATTCATTTAATACATATGCGTGCTAAGAACTCACAAGATAACTTACCAAATTATATGGAGACATATCGGATAGATCGTACGATCAGGTTGGCTGACACATAATCGAGCACTGTGGTGTGGTGCCTTAGCACTAAAATACAATAAGTATTTGTTGTATTGGTTGCCTAAAATACAACAAGTCAATTTACACTAATAATTTAGTCTTCCAATTAAATATTGGATGTCACCCATGGGGCGAAATAACCTAAAAGGAAACAGGTTGGTTAAAAAGTTATATATAAGTAAACAAAATTATTTTTTCTTCGACTACAATAAGACCGTAATAATTCCTGTCCTGTCCTATGGTGCAGAGGAATTGACTTTATCAAAAATGAATGAGGGTGCTCTTGGCTGCTTAAGAGGAAGATTCTTCGGGTGATTTTCGGTCCCATCTCAATAGAGGTAGTTGAGTATAGGAGAAGATACAGCGACTACCTGTACAACGACATTCTGAATCATAAGAGTGAAAGTCCAATGACAGAGATTGTTGGGTCATGTAGAGCGGATGGATACCAATTCCCTTCGCATTCGCCCCCGAGGAACAGTGCAGTAGAGGAAGACTGTGATTTAGGTGCCGCACGTAAGTGGAAGGGGACCTCAACCAGCTTATCATACGAAATTGGAGGCAGCTATCTAAAGATCTGACTGGCTGGAAGCGCTCAGGTTGAGGCTCAGGTCTACCCCAGACTGTAGGGTCACCTTAAGTACGTAGTATGATGCCGCCAGAAATCTTCGAGATATATTTTTATCGCCCCGTGGTGACAAAACAGTGCTGTTAAAAAAAAAAACTGCTAAAATATATATCTTTTTTTTCAAGTTCCGGGAATTTGTAATGAGGTTTTGTGATTTGTATTTTTAGGATCTAAATTGACTCTGTACGCTTCTGTCCAATCTTAATTTTCTTGAGTGATTTAGTTGAACTAAGATAAATATTGTAGCTTATTTCGAAGTTTTGAATTTTTGAAGTAAAATCAGCAAATTAACATATGCGATTTCAGCCGTATGATAAGGAGCATTGTCCTCTTAAAAAGTGTACCTGCAAGTATCAAAAAATCTTCATTCTACCGTTTTTATCTCCAGAGAAGAATCCAGACCATCACATCTTCAGTTTTAAGGGGCACACGTTTCAGAGCTCAGTCTTTGCTTTGGTTCTCTTCGCGTCAGAATGATTCAGTCTTTAAAATGCTACTTAAATTTTTTGTATCTTAAGTTCAAGAAGTATTGGTTTAAGTCCAACGTAATCGGTGTTCTACGATTCTTATTGGAAAATCTGGCTTCAGTACTGGCTTGAGTGCTCTAAGTCAAGTTTCTACGAGCCTTTTTCAAATAGATCATTTTAAATATCCACTGAAGTTTTGAATCTTGTTGTCAAAGTGCATGAATATTATTTTTGTTATCTAGTCGCCTTTTGCTACGATCAAGAAAACGTACTGCGGCAATATTCTGTCTAAATTATTTATTTATATTTATATACCTTTTTTTTTATATTTGTTAAATGAAATGAAATCAATAATTAATATTTCTGTTATTTGAATCTCCACTTTAGATCAAGATCATCCTGCTCCCCATGGTGCTGTGATATATCAGCCTTCCTTTTATATGAAAAAAAAGAAAACAAAAAATTAATTTAACAACGATTAAATTCGAACTAAAAACAAAAAAGAAAAAAAAACAATTAGGTAACCCAGATTAACCAGGAAGTCTAAAATAATTGCCTTCAAGGTGGGAAAAAAATTAAATAGCAGTAAATATTGTATAAGAATATGGGGGCAACAATGGGCAAAAGTGGGGGAAATTTACTGGATTCATTGCCTTCACAGGTAAGTCAAGTACTTGGCTCACATTTATTAGCAATAAATTTTTTTTTTTATTATTTTGCTAACAGGGGACCCTCCATGTAGTCATGCTTGGGCTGGATTCAGCGGGGAAAACGACAGCGTTATATAGACTTAAATTCGATCAGTATTTAAACACGGTTCCAACTATTGGATTCAATTGTGAAAAAGTAAGAATGGTTTTTGTAACTTATTTACAAACTTTTACATATGTAATGTTTAGAAAAATTATTCATATTGCTGATTCCCTTTTAAAAGTAAGAAAAAAATAAATTTGGTAAATTGTCGATTTTTAAATATTTCTATACACCTGTGAACATAACCTGTGTTTTTTCAGGCAAAAAAAATCGTTTCTTATTTTTCGATTTCGTTTGAACATTTGGCTTTGGATAAGGTGATTGAATAACTAAAAAAATTGAACAGCTGTACAACGAGACAAACCCTTCGGAAAAGTGCCCATAAAACGTCCTAGACACCTAGAAATTGGAAAGCGAATTTTTTGGTTAGAAGATTTTTATCGCATTTTATCCTAGAAGCAAAAGAGAAAGACCTCGTTTGAGATGCTGTTCAAAAACAGAAAAAAACATGAAATCAAAGTGATATCGTGGATATAAATCTGCTTTTTCGGTAAAGGACTAGAGAGTAAAAAGAAAAAAAAAAACAATTCATATAAGGAAAGGATTATCATTTTAGCAAACTGCCCACCGAAATCTGTATTTCGATTCCCTTCGCTAATCCCTTCGACAAAACATTTTCTGTTTTCTTAATATAGGGGTACTATCCCGCCGAATGCGGAACCAGATCGTTCTAATTGTCCCTTGATGGTATGTCTGATCACGACTTGTTATTCCGCACATATAATATTGATTTTTCATACAAAACTGCTAAATGCTCTTTTCAATTTCCCGATTTTTCAGCAACTAATTTTAACATTCTTCACTTCACAGTTAAGTTTATAATGACATTCTTGTTGAAAATTGAAATTTTAAAAACATTAATAAGCCATCTCCTTCCAACGCATGCTCCTGTGTAAACTGTTATAGTAAATAATGCAAAATGTCTTTGGTTTTCAGCTGAAGTTCACAGTGCAATAAAAATTCGCAAAAAACTATACGCTAAATGGAAGCTAAGACTTTCTTAAGAACTGAAATATGCTCTTCATTTGTACTAGAAAGGTACAATATTTTCTTTCTAAACTTAACGTTGATCTGAGCAAATCTGCGCTCTATAAGAATCGGAAAAATAATACGAGCACAAACATTTCGGATCAACGAGCTTTCACTGCAATAATTACTCGTTTATCCATCAGATTCACCTTTTGTTTACCCATCCATCCTATTTGGAGTTTGAAGTAACTAACGAAATGGAAATAATTCAACAATTTAGTAAGGGTTATGATTTATGTTTATTTGATGCCTTAAAGGGCACACCTAGTGTGACCGCCAAAAAAATATATATAATGAATATACACTGACATTTTCAAAGGAAAAAATTAAATTTTTAGTGAGTTATTCGCTATCTCCCAAATCACAAAAACAAAGTTATCCACTGTTGCAGTAATTGCGGACTTCACCGTGATTGAAAAAAAAAAAAAATTCAACGAAATAGCAGAGTTTTGAAAAAAAAAAAATGTCGGATTGAGCCCAAATATTTGATGATTTCTGGCCCGCCAAAAATTACATTTATCGTAAAATCAAAAAACTGGAGGATCATTGTTTATACAAAATAAGGAAAAAAATCAAAGGGATCGGATGATTTGTCTTCGAGTTAATATTGCAGCAAATTTAAAAAATTAAGTTTCGAGAAAAACGCGTTTAAAGATAAATTAATTGATATCTGACCGCTGAGCGGCTACTCTTTACAAGGCTGTAAGATGGTAATGGTAATGGTAATGGTAAGAAGCACACCATTCAGTAACTTTGAGCTGGTGTAATAGCTCTTCGTGAGTTATACGCGGATTTTCGGTGCCCCAGAAGTCATAAATCCACTAAGATAGAAATGGTCCTCGTTGTTCATGATTATTTTCGATTAAAAGGCTATGCTATCATAGCCGGCATCATTCTCCCGACTTAATGAAAAAATATTAAAGGCATCAAGTATATATAATTCAAAAGCAGAACCAAAGTTTTTTATTTATAAAAAAAATTACAGCCAAAGGAAATAGGGTGACAACTTATGCGCTTATTCACGCACTGAAATCGAATGCGATTGGAAGTAAAAAGTTAAGTTCTACGAAAATAATACCTCCCATATAATAAGCTGTCTTACGCATTTATTTAACTTCTTTATTACGTCCTCAACTTTTCCCGATGTTTGGAAAAGAGCCGAAAAAAAATAACGCCCTATCGACTTCTGACTTTCGCCCAATAAGTTTTTTCTCATGTTTTTGTGAAAATTCTTGCAGAACAGATTTCTGGCCACTTCAAGCATTTTGATTTAAAGTTGTTCTACAGTGTTCGATGATATAAAAACCCAATTATCTAACTCTTCTCTGCCTATTCGACGTCTTAAAGACCTACGGTACAACAGTTCACCATGAGATTTTATGCGTGATATTGAAACTGTATTTTGCTTTTAACGACAGTTCTGTTCGTTTGATTAAGAGTTTTCTAACACATCGTTTTCAACGTGTTGTTGTGGATGGAAAGTCTTTTCAGCTAAGAAGTATACTTGCAGGGGTTCCTCAAAGTTCAATTCTTGGCTTACACCTATTTAGTCTATTTACTAATGATCTGCCGCAATGCAGGTGCAGCAATGCATAAATGCAAATATGCATTTATACGCTGATGATGCAAAAATTAATTTGTCACCACTACTCGGACAGGTGGAAGGCCTTATAACCATATTGGTTCTTATAACTAATGGTTTGATTTTAAATCCTAATAAAAGTCAACTTATACTGATTTCAAAAAGCATACTCGATTCTGATGTCATTCCGCCCATTTATTTAAATTTCACAAAGCTGATTATAGAGTTAATCGGTTCCTCTCCGCTACAGAACATGTTAACTATATTGACTCCGGATTACGCAAATTTTGGCTATATTCTAGCTTCACGCCTCTTGAATCTAACCTGAGGCTAGTTATGTCTCTTCTTGTGTCAATATTTTTCGTTTACTGCAAATTGAATTTCCGTTCTCTTTGCGTTTAATGATATGGTTCGTAATATTTTCGGAATGGGAAGATTTAACCACATATCTCACTATCCCAAACTCGTCCTAGGTTGTTCTTACTAACAATATCATACGGAACCATTAACCTCCATTTCTATACGAAAAACTACAATTCGCTCGAACGTCGCGAACCTGTTAGCTAATTACTCTTTTTTACAAATATCTCAACTCGTTTTACTGACCAATTTGGTTGATTTCAGCTGTCTTATTTTGCCTCGGGTCATAAGGTAGACAAAATTGGCTGTAAAATTTGTACTATTTTCAGCATGGCGATTCGCGTTCTCCTTCGGCTTCTTGCGCAATGCGACTGTGAAAAATTTGATCTTTCATCGGGTTATCCCGACCCGGACTTCTTGTAAATTGGCTTTGGTGTGATTCCCTATTTTAGTTACCTCCCACTCCGTGCTGTTAAGCTCTGGGTTGAGGTGTTAGAGGTTGCGTTCCATCGTGTCCTTCGGTATGCAGAGACCCGGAATGTTCAACTGTCATTTAGGTCTGGTGAAATCCATGAGTTCTTTGTTTTCGGCAATACGCAGTTCGGCTTTTGGCCATGGAGCTTTCGTGTTGCCGGCGAACTCTCTCAGCCATTTCAGGGTGGTTATATTATCGCACTGTATGATCTTGAATACTTTTTGGGTGCTTGCCTGTTCGCAGAGTGGCATATTTACAGCCCCTTTCATGATAGCTTCATTGACACATCTCTGCCTATCTTGGGAGAAGTTGTGTCGTCCAACCGTCCTCTTTTTGAGCTACTAGCAACCGGTCCAGGTTTGGAGGACTCCATGCCAGGGAAGGAGGTTTGTGGTTTCCTCCCAGCGGTTGTAGCTCTAATGGCTCTCCTTTTCTCTCGCCATGCCGCGCCAGTTTCCTTGACTATGATAGATGCTTCCTTTTAAAGAACTACGATCGCGATTCATAAAACACATAAACAGTCTCCCCGTTGTTTAGAAGGATTTTAGTCGGGTTCGTTGTCTACCCTGTTCCCGTTAACTGGATCTCTTTTACAGGAATTGGGGTTGGTAACAACCGTACAGACACTGTCTAACATCGGGTTTGCCTCCCCCTATCGTCAAGTTGTTGTCCTCCACACCTACCCTATTGTAACTTTCAAGATTCGAGGAGACCTTGGAGGGTCCTGTCGACTTCTTTTCGTCCTTACCCCTTTGCATTGGATCCGTAGAGGTGCGAGCAATAGACTCGTTCGCTTTTGGGGCTGGCGCTTCGACAGAGTCTTTTGTTTTGTTAGTTTTCTTAAAGGTATGAGCAATACGCTCATTCAACCTAGAATCAAACGTGATGCAGCTTCAAATTCCACGACCGTGGGTCGTTGTTCCCTCTCTGGCGCTTCTGGTTGCAAGAATCATCTTCGCATAAGTACGAGCAATAGTTTCGTTCACCCCAAAGTTAGATGTCGAACAGCACAAAGTGCCAGAATTTTCGACGTCAGCTTCTGTCAGGAAGTCCGGTGAGGGCACTTGTTTTTGTGATACCATCGGCAATTCAATACATACTCCTTTTTTTGAAGCTTTACAGCAAATATCGTTAAGAGGTGGTGGTACTTTTATTTAGTGTATAAATCTGGTGATTGTTTGTTGTTTCATAATTTTTCTATATTCCATAATCATTCTGAATGTTGTCCATTTTAGATACAGGGGACTGTCGGCAAAGCGAAAGGAGTTCATTTTTTAGTATGGGATGTCGGGGGTCAAGAGAAACTTCGACCATTGTGGCGAAGTTATACGAGGTAAATATTTCCACATATTAAATATATTATAAAGTTTTGTTATATACTTTCTTTTGAAATTTATTGTCGAAGATGCACGGATGGTATTTTATTCGTAGTCGATTCTGTCGATGTGGAGCGTATGGAAGAGGCTAAAATGGAACTAATGCGCACAGCGAAATGTCCTGATAATCAGGTCAAGCTTTAAGTTACTTACATGAAACAAGATTTGATTTTTTTTTTTTTAACTCAATTGTAGGGCGTTCCTGTTTTAATCTTAGCCAATAAGCAAGACCTTCCTGGAGCACGAGATCCAAAGGAGTTAGAAAAATTCCTTGGTTTACATGAACTGTCACCTCTATACCCAAGTCTGAATCTTACCTCATTAAGTTCGAGTTCATCCTCACATGCAACTAACACAACCACGCCAAATACTGGACAAACACCTAGCATAACGCCAACGTCACAACATTATCATCATCATAAATTAATGAGTCAACAAATCTCAACATCGACATTAACATCGACATCACCGGCGCTGTCCACAGTAAATCCAATAACCAAAGCCGCAAATTGTGATATGACATACCATCATCAACAACACCAGCATAATCAGACATCGATCACAATTACACAGCAAACGCCAACGAATACTCACCAAAAAGGAGTTAGTGGTCCTCAACAGCAACAGCAACAGTTCAAAGGATGGTACATACAGCCAGCTTGTGCAATAACCGGAGAAGGCCTGCAAGAAGGGCTAGAAGCTCTGTATGATATGATAGTCAAAAAACGTAAAATGACCAAGGCAAATAAAAAAAAGCGGTAATTGATGGTGCACGAAAGAATCTAAAGAGACGAGTGGAATTAGCTGCAATCAGCGAAACACGTTTTCTTTCTTATTCTTTTATTATTATTACTATTATTATTATTATTATTATTATTATTATTATTATTATTATTATTATTATTATTATTATTATTATTATTATTATTATTATTATTATTATTATTATTATTATTATTATTATTATTATTATTATTATTATTATTATTATTATTATTATTATTATTATTATTATTATTATTATTATTATTATTATTATTATTATTATTATTATTATTATTATTATTATTATTATTATTATTATTATTATTATTATTATTATTATTATTATTATTATTATTATTATTATTATTATTATTATTATTATTATTATTATTATTATTATTATTATTATTATTATTATTATTATTATTATTATTATTATTATTATTATTATTATTATTATTATTATTATTATTATTATTATTATTATTATTATTATTATTATTATTATTATTATTATTATTATTATTATTATTATTATTATTATTATTATTATTATTATTATTATTATTATTATTATTATTATTATTATTATTATTATTATTATTATTATTATTATTATTATTATTATTATTATTATTATTATTATTATTATTATTATTATTATTATTATTATTATTATTATTATTATTATTATTATTATTATTATTATTATTATTATTATTATTATTATTATTATTATTATTATTATTATTATTATTATTATTATTATTATTATTATTATTATTATTATTATTATTATTATTATTATTATTATTATTATTATTATTATTATTATTATTATTATTATTATTATTATTATTATTATTATTATTATTATTATTATTATTATTATTATTATTATTATTATTATTATTATTATTATTATTATTATTATTATTATTATTATTATTATTATTATTATTATTATTATTATTATTATTATTATTATTATTATTATTATTATTATTATTATTATTATTATTATTATTATTATTATTATTATTATTATTATTATTATTATTATTATTATTATTATTATTATTATTATTATTATTATTATTATTATTATTATTATTATTATTATTATTATTATTATTATTATTATTATTATTATTATTATTATTATTATTATTATTATTATTATTATTATTATTATTATTATTATTATTATTATTATTATTATTATTATTATTATTATTATTATTATTATTATTATTATTATTATTATTATTATTATTATTATTATTATTATTATTATTATTATTATTATTATTATTATTATTATTATTATTATTATTATTATTATTATTATTATTATTATTATTATTATTATTATTATTATTATTATTATTATTATTATTATTATTATTATTATTATTATTATTATTATTATTATTATTATTATTATTATTATTATTATTATTATTATTATTATTATTATTATTATTATTATTATTATTATTATTATTATTATTATTATTATTATTATTATTATTATTATTATTATTATTATTATTATTATTATTATTATTATTATTATTATTATTATTATTATTATTATTATTATTATTATTATTATTATTATTATTATTATTATTATTATTATTATTATTATTATTATTATTATTATTATTATTATTATTATTATTATTATTATTATTATTATTATTATTATTATTATTATTATTATTATTATTATTATTATTATTATTATTATTATTATTATTATTATTATTATTATTATTATTATTATTATTATTAATATTATTATTATTATTATTATTATTATTATTATTATTATTATTATTATTATTATTATTTTAGTTTTATTTTTAGTTTTATTTTTATTTTTATTTTTATATTAATTTTTATTTTTATTATTTATTTATTTTTTTTTTTTTTTTTTGTAGATATTTTCACATTAATATTGCGACACAAAGATTGATAGGATATAAGTTTTAATATTTATTCGTTGTTATATTCGGGGCACAAAACAAATCCAATCATATTCCTCCCCCCACTCAAAGTTCATTATATATGTATAATGTATTCTAGTTTTGTATGGTATCTCATAGTTGAGTGCCAACACTTTTGTTATTGTTATATATTAAGTTAACCTCTTTGGATACCAAAGCACATGAAAGCAGTACATTAGAGCAGATATTCGTAATAGCTCTCAAAAGAGTATATCGCCAGACAAATTTATTAGTATGCAATGTCGTAGTGCAATCAGAATGAATGTGCGCGAATTTACTTCATTTTGGAATGCGGAACAAACATTTGACGGTTGATTGTTATATTCCCCACACATCCTTGTGTTTTATCAGAAAAACTGTTTATTTTTTTAAATCTGGTTTTTGACGAGTGTATGACATGAAAATCAAGAAATAATAAAACTCACATTTAAGTAAATTAAAAAAATATTATATCAGAAGATTTATGTCAGTTCGAAGCTTTAACAAATACACTTGGATAGAGTTTGGCTCTTTCATTAACTGCTTTCGTATAAAGACTATAAGACTTTTTTTTTTAAATATATTTGGAATACTATTTATCTTGATGGAATCTACTAAAGCGATAAACTTTAAAATTGGTCTAGTTTTATATTCAAAGTTGGAAGGAAATTAACATGCATTCGCGCTTAGCGAAAATAAGGACTACAACATTTAAAATACTGAGAATAGAACATTTGGGCTACTTTATTTGTTGATTTAATATTCGAAATTGCTTTATATCAAACCAAACGTGCTGTTTTTGCCAAAGCTGCACTCTATTACCGAAGATAGTGTTCTGTATGAAGTTATGAGGTTTTGCTTTAGAATCTTCATTTCACGTAGGGAAGCCAGCCTTTATTTCATCTTAGGATCGAATTTATGCAAATGAACTATGCAAACTCTGTTTCACACATCGTGTTATATATTACGTAAGATACATTTTTTATATAGCGCCAAATCTATTAAGAATTCGACACTATTCTCTTTAGAATGAGATCCTTTATGCTTCACTGGATTTAGAGTATCAGATCAAAAGAAAAGGCATAGCACGTATAAAGAAGGCATAAAGAAGTTGTCAATGTTAGATGAATGTTTTTCGGTCCTATAAGACCGAACATACAGAGGAAAAGCATAAAAAGTTCAAACGAGTCAGGAATGACTGCAATGTCTTGCTTAAGCATTCGAAATTCAAATATGACCAAAAACTGAGGCTAAAAATACTACAATGTCCCAAAGACAATAGAATATTTTGGTCGTTCTTCAAAAATATTAGAAATTCTGCGTCATCCTTTCTCACAACGGTCACTAATAATTCCAGCAATCAGCTATTTGGATAAGACCAATCTGCTTCCTGCACATTTTGCGGCCAGTCTTACATTTCTAGATTGTGCTTTGTCTCCGCCTAGACTCGAGTACGTCGAATCTGCAATGCGACTAATCTATTTCCCTCTATTTACTCGTGTAGTAGCAAGAGTAGTTAAAGAGTTTAACATACATAAATCTGCTGGTCCAGATGGTATATCTCCCCTTCTTCTGAACAGATGTACTTCCACGTTAAAAACCAATGCGTAGCCTTTTTAATCAATCTTACACTTCAGGAGTCTTTCCGAGCAGATGGAAAACAGCATTTTTCAAACCCGCCCCTAAAAAAGGCGAATCTTCATCTCTCTCCTCCTACAGACCCGCTAAAAAAACACGATACGTAATGTCTCCTATTTTCTTTGTTCTGTCACTATTTCCACTACCAGTGCTCTACCGAAATTGCCAGTAGCATGCCGCCCCTTTAAACTTTTAGCCGTCACACCGCTATAATTGCTCATCAGTATACCCTAAAGCCCACTTTCGGATACTCTAAAATATCGTGATTCCTTCCTACAAGGAACAATTCTTTTATGGAATGCCCTGCCGAGTTCTTTATTTCTATGGAAATATAGTAAAGACCAGGATATAGTCATTGTAACGTGCATCGGTATCTCTCCTTCTTTCCTCCCTAACTTTCCTTCGCCCGAACTGTGTTTCAAGGGCACTAAAAAAACCTGAGCTATTGCGGTTCCAAACTCTTTGTCATGAAATTTTAAAACTAAATCTCGGATATTAATGATATCTCCGAAAATATGTATTGCAAGATATGTTTAAACTTTTTGACCTCACTTTAACACAGCGCTTCTTATTATTATGTATTGGGTATATAATTATTTTCGTGCGGTGTTTTTTTTTTTTTTCAAAATTTGAACGTTTGAACTGCGCCAGCTTGGCAGCCAAGAATGAATCAAGCCAATTTTTGATATTCTGCTCTGATGTGAACGTATTTCAGTGAGGGCGTTCCGCATCGACCGGAACAAATGGAAGTCAGAAGGGACAAGGTCTGGGCTATAAGGCGGGTTGGGTAAGACTTCCCATCCACTGTTTTCCAAATAGTTCTTAAGCGTTGTCTTGCCTCGTGTCTGGTCGTATATTCCGGGCGTTTTTCGGCTACTGCTCTCTTCAAACGGATTAATTCTGTTTTTTAATTTTAATTTAATTTTTCACCACCAGTAACAATCCGATGCAAAAATGACTTCCTTTTGTGGCGTTCCAGCAGCATTTCGGACATTTAAAACCGCCTTTCGACTTGAGTTCATGTGGAACCCAATTTCCTTGCTTTTAAATATATCCAGCTGTTTTTAAACGTTTTGAAATGGCTGCTTGAGTGAAACCCAAAGATTCTGCGAGCTCTTCTTGTGTTTGGCAACAATCTTCATAGAGTAATGCTTTCATTTCTTCATCTTCAAACTTTTTTGGCTGCCCAGGACGTTCATCGTCTTCCAAGCCAAAATCACCATTTTTAAATCGTTCAAACCATTTTTTGCACGTTCGCTCAGCTAGCGCATGTTCACCATAAACTTGCACAAAAATACGATGACTTTCTGCAGCAGTTTTCTTCACATTAAAGTAATGAAGAAGAAGTCCCCGCAAAAACACTTTTTCAGGCACAAAGTTCGACATATTTGAGTGAAAAAAAATTATTGTTGTTTACGCTTCAAATGAATGACATATACTGAAATGACGTACAATGACAGTAGCTTTCCAACGCATGTTCCAATGAAATAATAACAATGGAATAATACAAGTTACGCCATCTCTTAGCAAACCGCACAATTAAGTTATAGACCCAATATGTTGGCATACATGCCCCTGAAGTATGATAAAATTTTCAGCTGTATTCTTTGTTTACATTGTGTTATTATGAATTTGGCAATTTTTTTTTTTTTTTTTAAAGAAACGGATCAAAGAATTTTGTATCAAATTTTGTGTAAGAAATGGAATCAAGTGCTCTAAGACACAAGAAATGCTGACAGTGGCATACAGTGAGTCTGTTCTAAGTAATAAAAATGTTTACAAGTGATGCAAGCTCTTCCTAGATGGCCGAGAAAATGTCAACGACGAACCTTCTTCTGGACCCTAGCACATCAACAAAAGATGATAACGTCGAAGCTGTGAAGAAAATTGTTTTGTAAAATCGTCGAATTACCATAAGAGAAGTTGACAAATCACCGGATTTGGCCCCATGCGACTTTTAAAATTGTGTTTTTGGGATGGCGATCATACTTGTTTCCTTTGCAAATATCACAATCATTAACAAATTTCTTTATTTTATTTGAAGTTTGTTTTTCTTTGCGTTCCTATGTTTTCCTTTATTTTATTGAAATTTATACAATAATTATATTTATATTATTGAAATATAAGAGGTAGATTCCCTGGATCATTCCAATTTCCAACGCTTATAAAGGAATCAATCAAACATCAATCTTGAGTCGCATTTCTGACGGATGTCTGTACTTGTACAAGAGTCAATAAAAGATCTTTCGGTTAAAGTATGTTGGGAACCAGTGACAAAGTACGATGGTGTTAGTTGGCTTAAGTCCCTGGGATCATTTGAGATATAAGTTAGCGGTCTAGCATTGACAACGGATTATTTTATTGCCTAGTATCTGGTCTCTTCAAACTGATTAATTCTGTTCGGTAGCGTTGTCCATTAATGGTTTCACCCGGTTTTAGCAGCTCATAATACAGCACACCCATCTGATCCCACCAAATACAGAGCATTACCTTCGCGCCATGGATATACGGCTTTGCCGTTGTGTTGGCTGGTTGGCCGGGTTTCACATATGATTTTTTATTCTTGGGGTTGTCGTAATGGATCCATTTTTCATCACCAGTAACAATCCAATGCAAAAATGACTTCCTTTTGTGGCGTTCCAGCAGCATTTCGGACATGCAAAACCGCCCTTCGACGTCTCTTGGCTTGAGTTCATGTGGAACCCAATTTCCTGCTTTTGAATATATTTAGCTTTTTAAACGTTTTGAAATGTCTGCTTGAGTGACACTCTTCCTATTTGGGTGGCTCAAATTGTAAAAGTAACAGATCAAAGCATTCTTATAGTTTACTTTACGAAGTTAATTCAATATTTCTTTCGGCCAAGTTGAATGCTTCACTATTTCCATTTCACTTGGGTGAAAGAAGGTGGCTCATGTTGTAAAAGTAACAGATCAAAGCATTCTTATAGTATGCCTCACAAAGTTAACTCAAGATTTCTTTCGGCCAAATTAAATAAATTTAAACAAGGGCAATTCCATTTTGAACATAAATTCAATGAAACAAGCCTCCCACTAATATATTAGAAATATACGTGATCTAATTAACCTGCATATAAAAATCATTCGAACCTGGTGTAACTTATCTCTCGTGCAGAGGTGTTCTAATTGCAGCAAACAAGAATGGTGCTTTCGTATTGTTTTGTTTGAAAATTAAGTTTAGCAGAATTCACGTTTCTAATCAACCTTTCTGGCCCTAATCGTAATAAAAGTAAGCTTTTATTCTTATTATATTTTTGCAGAGTTTTATTCAAGAAGACAGATTTCAAAACAATATATTAATATTAATTAATAAATAAATTCAAATAATAATATATGTAATAAATATACAGTACACCTTGAAAATATAATCATACTTTAACTTGGCAATGTGGACCGATGTTTTTATGATGGAAAACTGTATTCATGATATTCATATTTTCGTTTTGATTGCTATTATATATTTTTGTGAGAAAGCTGATAAATATGAGTTAGATTCCATTCTAGACGTACTTTCTTTTTTAACAGTCTCTCTCATATAATTCCTATTTTAAATAATTTTTGGTTTCATTATTTTAATTTTGTGTTTAATGTATATATATATATGTATATTCCTTTTCAATTACAAAAACACTACATGCGAGAAATATTTATATATTTTAACACATACTGATGGCTTCTACTTCGAGAGCTTTTTTCTGTTTTATTATCATTTTGTTTTTGTTATTTAGTGATTGTTTTTAGAAGTAAACAAAAAAAAGAAAAAAAGTATACATAAATAAGAAAATATTTAATAAAAACATAAAATTTAAAAAAAATTATATAAATTGGTTTCATTTCGCTATCTTCGAATGCACAAGGGCGTACCTATTTCAAAAATTGAGAATGAATCGATCATTGATATTGCATCCAATGATCTTCTCATGAAAAGTGGGGACGGATTTAGTTTAAAATAAATTTGTGGAAATGGACATCGCGTTTGAATCTATTGATGTTCCGCATCACAGGTCAAAAATTGATATGGAAACAACAGAAGCGCCGCTAAAGTTTTGCTATAGCTTGCTTCCAACTCTTAAAGAGCCCCTATCTGAGACACAGCATCAGTTTAAATTCGTTTGTCTAAATTATATGTATCAAGCTAATAAACTTGATACTTCTTTAATTTTAAAGATTAAATTCGTTTGTCTAAATTATATGTATCAAGCTAATAAACTTGATACTTCTTTAATTTGTGAACAAGCTGGAAGATGAAATGTGAAAATTTAATTTCAAAAATATTTAAGTGCGCAATGTCAACTTCAATTTTACTCTCAAAATCGATTTATTCGTCTTAAATTCTTAAATTTTGCTTATTCTATAAATTAATATTTAAAAAAATAATAATAATTATGCATCATCCACAGTTGATTCACTGACGCAATAAATTACTGCACAGAACTGATTCATCAGCACGTTGAGTTCGTTAGCTTGACCCGTGTGTTGTTGAGGTAGTACCATGTTACAGCTGCGTCAGCATCTTGATGTTTGGTTATGTAAACTTGAACATTCTTCCCTGCTTTGAATAATAATTCAACAATCAATATAAGCAACAGCGAAAATGAGTTCGGAATTTGTTGGTGTCTGACTGCAGCCTTGTTTGTTCTTTAATTCTAGACGAGGTAACTAATTAGCACGGTCAAATGCCAAATCGTGTAGTTGTAATATCTGTGAATCTGAAGCTTATGCAGCAATTCAAGAATCTCTTGCTCTGTATTTCTGTAAATGTATTTTTTGTAAATGAGTAAGAGTTTGAAGTTGGGTTGTAATAATGGTTCATGATGCATTGGCGTTGAAATTTCTGATAGTAATCCAAAGTTTATGAGCCTCAAGATACTCTAATATCAGTTGTAGATTTTTCCTTCCGCAGATTGCAGAGAGTCAAGATGAAGTTTTTGTGGTCCATTTGAATCCAATCTAATTCGTTTCCGATTTTTTTAAATACACACTTGGACTTTTTTTCGTGGTTAAATGAACCCAGTTCATTAGAGCAGACCTCCACTTCCTTGCTGTATTTAGATTTTTGGTTGATCCACAGTTATTGTTCTGTTCTTAAATGTATGCATACATTTAGAGCCAGTATTGGTGCACTAAGGATGATGGTCAGCATGGTGTCGTTTATGAAGTTTGGCATCGGCTTCATTCTGAACAATTCGTAGTATTCTTGATCTACTAATGGCATAGAGATTTAGCATATTGCAAGGTGATCTGTTAATCCTTTTTTCACTGTGATCAACTTGTATAGATATAAGGAGTCGTCATCATCCGCAGGTAGCTTTACGAATGCTGACAGCTGGGCCTTAATGGTTTTTAATTCCTCCCTTAGCTGGTACGCTGACAATAATAACGAACTTAACTTTCCGTGGTGACTGTGTGTAAGTACGTCAATGACAGTTGACTCCGTCCTTTGTATGTTGATAAAATGTAAATTTAACGCACAGGATACTAGGAGTTACTTTAGTTTAGTTTATTTGGTATGGATTTGAATGATAGTAATAAATAGTAATAAATGATAGTAATAATAATATCTAGGTAATAAAAAATAAATTTTTAAGTTGCACACGTAGTTACACTTCATAATGCTAGACTTGATTGAATCAACTTTAAAAATACAACAAATTATATAAGGAAAACTAGGAGCAGAAGAATTTTAGAGCACCTACTTGCCACTTTTGAGTGCACATTTTGCGACTTTAGGAATCTAGCTCACCTTAATTGCAACCCTGCCTACTTCAAAATTTCGATAGTTAGGTGGGAGTTCTACTTTGTAATTTACTATCGCATTTTACACAACATGGCTTTTTCTCGTAATACCATACGTTTGCGTGAAATTGAACCCTTGACAACGTTCGCACTGAACGATAAGTTCGAAGTTTCTCGGCCTTATCAAAGGCAAGCATTTACTGTAATTTCTTTCCCTTCCGATTTTTTTTCTCTCGGTTTTCTATGTTAACGGCATAAACAATTTTAAAATGCCTATTTTTCAGGTCGCTGACGATGTTTTATTTTCTGCCCGACGGATGAAGCCTTCTCGCTACGATAGGTATTGGGATTTTCAATTTATTTTCGTAAATGTACTATTGTGAATTTCTTCGGTAGAATCTTTGACGTTGACTTCCCATACGTTGTTGTTATGCGATGTGATAATATAATCTGATCGAAACAATGTACTCAAGATGTTCAAGATTGGCGGCGGTGGTCGATGCTTGAGTTTTCGGTTTTTTCGGAATGAATTATTTTCCGATTTATTTCCCCTCGCTTCTTGTTAAGTGATGATTTAGGCTGAAGAGCCAATTTTCCATTTCTTGCCTGATTGTTTTTGCAGTATCCAGTCCGTTATACAACATATTTCCTCTTTCTCCGTTTCATAGGTTGCTTTGCCTGTAGAGTTAGATCTCACTGCAGACTCAGTCCGTGTTTAGGTATTTTATTATTTCCAGCTCTTTTCTTTCAACAGACAGTTGCATTTTCGATAAACTGGACCATATTATTTATTTTTAATAATATTTTATCTCGTACAGCAGATTAAAGGAACATCTGAATTCATTATAATTCAAAATTTAAAATAATAGTTCTAGAATCAAAATCTTATATAAAGTTATTTTATTACTAAAAAAATATAAAATTAAATATATTAGGACATTGATATAGATAAAAACATATCCAAAATAAGTCTACCTTTTTTCATTTATATCCTCAAATACCCCGCTAAATGTAGTGCACCTAAATGTCTTTTTAGACCAAGTGGTAGTGAATTCTACAATCAGTTTATGTTTCAACACGGCATTATGACTGCAGAATATTTCGCAACCGCATGTTACCAAGGGGAAGTAAGGGATTTAACTAGCATACGTTTTGTTTTGTATGGTGGAAACTGTTGGGAAAGTGGGAGCATTCTCATTGGGATGTGGACATCCCAAGTTATAGTTCTATTGAACCTTATCCTTTATTTGTTGGTTTTCTCAACATATTGATAATTGAGCCGCCAAAAAGGATTGGTGGGAAGTAGCTTTTATCTATTTGTATATAATTAAACAGCTTGATTTATTTGGGTTAAGTTGGAGTTGGTTTTCGTCCGACCAGTTAAGAATAAATTTAAGGTCATTATTTAATTAAGCTACATCGTCCTCAATCATTCCAAATTTACAACATAAATAAAGTTGTACATCATCTGCTTACATTTGTATTGACGAGTTGATTACATTTAATGGAAGATCTTTTATGTACGATGTAAATAAAAGGGGATTTAAAACTGATCGTTGTGGAACACCCCGCTGAGATTTCAAAAATGCTGATACGCTACTCCCTACACTTACCGCTATTTTTCTTCCAGTGAGACGACGGGCAGAGGAAGAAAAATTATATTCACCTTTAAATTTTCATACAAGTTGTTTATAATTAACTATATCAAACGCTTTTGAGGGTCCAGCATCAGTAAAAAAGCAACTTTTGTTAAAAATGTTAATATTGATATTGGACTTGCCTTCGCTGGATGCCTTTAGTTTTCGCTGAAGTTCGTTGTTCATGCGCCGAATTTTGTGATGTCGTCGGACTTCTTATTTTGTACGTAGTTATTTAAGATCTTGGTGGTAGAGATCTCGACACCCGTGAGTTTCTTCCAAGCAGGTTTATTAAATGCTATAAATGGCTCTCCCCAGAATTCGTAGAGCTTACCTCTGGAGAGAGTGGATTTTCTAGCAAAGCGAATCTGCCACCTGGGGTAATAATTCCTTTTGTTTTGTCCATTGTATGATTTGTATACGAGTACTCTACACGCTCGGATAGATAGGGTGTATTTTAGTCGCTTTTTACGACAGGCATCTATAAAATTATGAGATACTAATTTATGCAGACAAAAAATAGAAACAATATTGATTTGATGACAATACACCAATGTACATTTTATAAATATGTTTATAATGTTTATAAATTTGTTGCATAAATTTACAGAGTTGATTTGTGAGGATGGGTATTTCTGGTGTTTGGATTTTCGCAGAACTTTTCTTGTGACCGTTTTAATAGGCGAATTGTTACAGGAGTTGATTTTGAGAAGAATAGAGGCGGTAAGGTATTCCATCCGCTTTGTTATTGAAGGAAGCCCGGATTCAGTTAGAATGTTTTTGATCGTTGTTGTTCGGAATGTTCTCAAGGCTGTTCTTACTGCACTCTGGTAGGAAGGGGTTATTAACTTCAAGGAAGAATTGGAGCACTTGCTGTAAATTGCGAGTCCGTAATCAATTTTAGAAATTAATACTAATTTCATAACATTAATAAGGGAATTAACATTGCAAAAACTGTGCTTAGGTGCTAGGTACCTTATCATATTTACCCTGGTAGCTTAGGCTTTTCCTAATATGTTAACAATGGGACTTAAAATTAAACTTATTATTATTAACTAAACAAATATAATTGTTAATATTTTTAGGTTACTTACATTAACAATATATTTAGTATTTAAATACACTAAAATATTTTTATAACAGCTGTGTTTTTTACAGATATGCAGTGTTTGACTTTTTTCTGCAGACATTTTTGTTCTAGAGTATTCACCCCATTTTTCTAAGTCCCTAAGAAGGTTTGAAAAGTCAGCTTCAATATCATTTAAGTCTTTGCATTTAGATAAAATTACAAGATCATCAGCGTATAAAGAATAATTAATTCTAATGTACTTTGCTAATATGCTGCTTATTTTGTTAAAGGATATACAAAAGAGGATAACGGAAAGTGGAGACCCTTGAGGAATACCGTTATCGAGGTTATGGACTGAGTAGAAGGTGTTCTTAGCTTTTATTCGGAACTTCCTGTTTGATAAAAATGCTTTTGTAAAAGTAATTATTTTAGGGCCAATTTTCTATTCTACCAATTGATTTAAAACAACGTGGATCCCAATTCGATCGAAAGCTCTTTCGAAAACGATTGAAAGGATCGACATGTGATTTTTTGATGAAAAACCTGAACCAATATATTTAACAATATACAATAACGCATCCATCGTACTTCTATCTTTTCTGAAAGTTACTTGATTATTGTCCAGAAGGTTATACATATATTATACATATTCTATCCTATCCCAAGATAGCCTTGGGGAAATAATTTTTTCAACTACTTTACTTAGACATGGTAGTAGGGATATTGGTCGGTAGCTGGATATGTCGGTGATGACTTATTTGGTTTGTGGCCAATTTTCCATGTTTGTGGTATAACCCCATGGGTTGAAATTTGGTTGCACAGGTTTAATATGCGCTTTTTCAAATGATATTCTATCATACCCAGGTGTATGCCCTTTGCATGAATTAATGCAACTTTCAAACTCGATTAGACTAATATTTTCTTCTATTTGTTTTGCTAAATCACTAACGGGCTCTAATCTAACTTGAAGATTGGGAAAAAATTTTTGTTGATTCACAAGTTCCGAATGGAAGTTAGTATCATTAGAAGCAGTCGACCATGTGAAAGCGAAACATTCAGATATTTCTTTGGGATCTAATATAATTTGTTAGGAGTGATCTTTTATGGTTTTAATGGAAAGTGGTTTGTAGTTGCCGGTAAGAGAATTAATATCAGACAAAAGTTTCTAAGGGGGAAAATTGGGATTGATATTGGAAGAGAATTTTTCAAGGCTGCACGTTTTTGCTTCTTTTGCCGCCTTCTTGAAAACAGCATTGGCTTTTTTAAAAACAATTAGATTGGTCGTAATGGGGTACTTTTTGAGTGTTTTGAAGGCTGCTTGTTTCGCTTGGCGGAGTTTGCCCAACTCATTACTCCACCAGGGCACAATTCGTTTATATGGTATGTTTTTTGTTTGTGGAATGGCTACATTAGCTGCAAATCGAATGGATATTGATATTAGCAGAGATGTCTTTTTTGGCAAAAGGTCTAATATTTTGGATTGAAATAAGGGCCAATCTGCTTTATCTAATTGAAACTTATGTACGACATTGTCATGATTTGTATGGTTGTTAAATGCTATTTAAGTGATAATAGGAATATGGTCGCTTCCATAAAGATCATATAAAATATACCACTTTGTGTTTG
The DNA here is from genome assembly GCA_907269105.1 of Volucella inanis. NCBI lineage: Eukaryota > Metazoa > Arthropoda > Insecta > Diptera > Syrphidae > Volucella > Volucella inanis. The sequence goes on from OU026158.1 coordinate 20,747,592, forward strand.
GATCAAGGGAAGGGGAGGAAAAGTTTAAATCTAAGTGAGTGAAGCTGTTGTGAGTGGAAAAACGAGTAGGGGAGCGATTATTTATTTGTATGGTTATTGAATGCTATTTAAGTGATAATAGGAATATGGTCGCTTCCATAAAGATCAGATAAAATATACCACTTTGTGTTTGGATCAAGGGAAGGGGAGGAAAAGTTTAAATCTAAGTGAGTGAAGCTGTTGTGAGTGGAACAACGAGTAGGGGAGCGATTATTCAAAATTGCAAGGTTGGAGTTAATACAAAATCGTTCAACAGTTTTCGCAAGGGTATTAAGACTAGGAGAACCCCAAATAGGGTTCCAGGCATTGAAGATGACTGTTATCAATAATGGTGTGTTAAATCTGTTAAAAATATTTTCTAAGTCATGATTGGTAAAGGCTTGTTTTGGATGAATGTATGTGCAGATTATAGTTAATTTGATGTTAAGTTCTATTTCTACACCAAGAGCGGAAATATTTGTTGGAATGTTAATAAACTTGTGTGGAATGGACTTGTGAACAAGTAGCCCAATTCCTTGCTTGGCGGCGGAGTTGTTGTTATCAAATGTGGTGCATATTGCTTCGGATGATGAGGACTTGAATCGATAGGAACGTGTGTTTCTTGAAGATCAATCACGGAAGGTCGGAATTCTTTTAACAAGATTTGGAGTTCATGGTAGTTATTTGAATAGCTATCCATGTTCCATTGAGGGACTTTTAATTATGATCTTTGATCACATGATCATATGTGGGATGTGAAGTAGTGTTTGTTTGGTGGCTCTGGAGCTGCTGTTTTCGGAGTTAATAGGGACGTTATTGGTCATAATCGGTATCCATTATATTAACCTAGTAATTGTTTTCTTTAAGAAGTGAGTTTGTAACTTTCGATAGCGGGGAAGGAGGTGGTAAAACGCTGTTGTTTGTGGGTGAAGAGATGCTTTGGAGGTTGATTTGTGTTTTTGTGGGTCGTTAGCCCCCGGCATTGTTTTTATGTTTTTCTAATACACCAGAGGAGTTTTTTATTCCAAAAACAAAGGGGAAGAAAAAGAAAAAAATAAATAATTTTGAACGTCACGTGGTGGGAAAATTTGACAGTTCGGACTAATCCATCGGTATCAGTTGCACACTTCACACGTCTGTACGCGGCGTTTGCCAGGTAACGAATGAAATTGGAAGATAAGAAATACACTTTACTTCTGCGTGAGAACTAAATAAGGATTTGGTTTCTACGCTAAAATAAGGGTTGATTGTTATCTTGAAATAAAAATCTAAGTCTTAAGCGTATGTATGGAGGAAGAATTTAAATAAAAATAAAATTAGTTTCGTATCGGAATTCAACGAGTATATTGCTTAAACATTTAGTCCTTCGAAACCACGCTCAGACTTTTCTCCCAACAGGGTAAGAGAAGTGAAAACTGAGAAGTTTTGAACCAACTATTAAGATATTAGAAAATTATAAAAAATAAAATTGAATTCTAAGCTCTAAATTAGAATAGAATTATAAACAAAAACCTTCTGTGTTTTCCCCCACCAGTAAGAGAGTTAGAAGTTGATTAAAAATATTTATTATAAAACAAACATATTGTGCGGTGAAAATTGAAATTGAAAAAGTTGAAAAGCGTTTCTAGGGCTTAAATACCAGAAATGGAAAAGTTAAAAAGCGATTCTTGGGCTTATACACCAGAAATTGAAAACATAGTAGTACAACAGAAATACAGCCTAAATTTTGCTGAAGCAACGAGTCCGGTCACACCAAAGCCAATGCCGTAACACAGGAAAAGTTTATTGCAAAAGGTATAATGGGAAATCAAAAGCTATACTAAAAGCAAAAACGGCTTAGAGAAGAACTCGTCGGGATCTATAGTAACCTGTGCGATAAAGAGATCAGAAAAGACACAGACGGCGAAAAACTCAAACGTATCAGGAAAATATGGATAGAGTTTAAGAAGAAGAAAAAGAAGACTGCTTTGCAGAAGATAGATACAACGACGGACTGCATTCATGCCCTCAAAGGGCTTAACATTTATATAGATAATGCTGATCCTTTCATTGCCAGAATTATAATTTGCAAATTGGATGAAGAAACGATGATGTTATACAAACAAAATGTTCGAAAAATGAAGGATATAAAAACGCTTAATGGCGTCTTGGAATTTTTAGAGTAGCAGCATCATGCGCAAGTGCCAGTATCCAGAAAGTAAATTGGCAGTAATTATAAAAATAAAAATTACCAGAATCATCATAAAATTATTAAAAATCATCAAAAAACAAATCGTCAAAACACTAACACTTTAACATCATCGCACCCAACTTGATTCTACTGTCAAATTTCGGGACATACAACAACTTCCTGTAAAAAATTCTTGCCGTAATCTGCAGGAAATGGATTTGTATTCAACAACAGATTGTGTTTCTGGTGCATTAATCATAAAACAGAGACTAAGTGCCCAGGATCCTCAAATAAATGTAAAGAATGCGGATGGAAGCATCACATATTACTCCATAGCTATGGTCGTGTAAGAATTCGCAAGCCAGGGTAAGGGCTAGTAACGAGGAACATAAACTTTTCTATGCTCTTATTGCCTATTGATCTCAGATAACTGCAGTATCGAAAGAAGCAGCACAAATTTTCTCATTGCTACACTTCAAAAGTAAAACCAAACTTTTCGGCTTGGGAAATTCTAATGTCGGTGTGTCAAAGTACAAAATTAATTTAGAAATAAAACCGAGATTTACAAGTAATTACGCCGTGAAAGCTAAATCCGCGTAACCCGATAATGTAAAAAAAAATGTATCGGCAAATAGAAATATTTGTGGAAGACCATGCTTATCAGGATATATGTGCTCGTATTATGGAGAGAATATAAAAAAAATATGCCAATCAGTGAATACATTAAAAGCAGTCGCTGCTGCACCATTTCTCACAATTAACACATAGCTGATCTATATCACGAATATTATTAAGGAATTGGATGAGCTGATGACGGTGGCAGAATGCATTCATATACAAAAGCAAATAACTACACATTTTCTGAAATATGGATTCAACTTACGCAAATGGCTATCAAATAAAAGGAACATTTTAAAGGATATACCAATGACTGGTGATAAGCAGGTAATTCAAATAGAAGGCGATGAAACAATGAAAACCCTCGGTCTCCAATGGAAGCCTAGCAAAGATTTATTTAAATTCAATCTTAACATAACGTCAAATAACGAAAAGACAAGCGTTATCATATTTAGCTTCTAGGTTGGTTCTCACCAGTAACAGTTGTAGCAAAAATATTTATCCAGAAATTGAGATGTGGTCCTATCAAACAACATTAAAGAATAATGGGATGAGTTCATGAAGAACGTTGAAGAAATGCAAAATATCCATATACCTAGAACCGTCAAAGGACGTTCAGTTGGAGCTACATGGATTTTCAGATGCATCAGGGAAAGAATATGCTGCAGTTATTTATGCTAAAATGGATACAACTATTATGCTCGTCGCTGGCAAAAGTAATGTAAACAAAACTTACGCATGGAGCAACATAAAAAGCAAATGGCTATTGTAAATAACTCGGGTTATGCGCAAGAAGTGAACGTTAATTTTTTGAAAATAATAGAGTATAATGATTGTAAGAGATACGAAATAATCTAGTATAATTGTAGTAGATGAATAATAAGGGCCTGTTTTCTTTCCTCATATTTAGTGAGACAGATATAAAAATATTTTATCAATATGTCAATCTCTTTGGTGGTTTGAAATTTCTTAAAGATCATCTGAGAATTGGTTCGTTGTTTGTTTCGATTATTGTTGAAGTTTTTTTCTCGAGTTCTGGACCTTCCTTGTCTGTTTGTGGTGTTTCTTTTTCGGGTTCCGGATTTACGTCTGGTGTTTGTGAGGTGTGTGGAGAAGGTTCGCAATTCGGGCATATTGTTGGGGTTGAACGTATGTTGGCTTTTGTTGGGCGGATGCTTGTGAGATTACGTCGATACAAAGTTCCATTATCATCACTGATGATATATGATCTGGGATGTACTTGACTTTTCACCGTTGCTGGAACCCATTGCTGCTTATCGTCGACTCTGGTTACAACTTGGTCACCTGGATGTAATTGTCCGCCGGTTGTTGCACCTCTATTGTTATATACAGCCTGTTTCTCGCTTTCGATGCGCAGAAGGTTTGATAAATTTTGTGTATTTTCTGATTGCAGTGAGTGTTGTTGCCGGGAGTAGACTGCGTATAATATGTATAAACAAACGTTCTGCTGGTGAACTGAGATTTCCTCGTGGTATATTCATGTAGTTAACTAGACCCAGGTGTATATCCATGTCGTCGTAATAGCGTTTTTTTAATATGTTTTTGGCGATTTGAACTGCACGTTCTGCTAATCCATTTAACCTTGGGTGGTATGGTGAACTCGTTGAGTGGTTAAATTTCCAAACTTGCAAAATTTTTGAAATCGTGACACAAAAATTGTGGTCCATTGTCTGTTTCCAACGTCCGAGGAGTTCCAAACATTGCAAATATATCCTTAAGAAAAGTGATTAAATTTTTTGCTGTTGTTGTTTTAAGTTCTTGAAATTTAATAAAGCCGGAAAAACTTTCTACAAATACTATGTACTCAGTTCCTTGAAAATGAAAAAGGTCGGCTGCTCCAATGTCGAATCCATGATTTGGAATTTCTTTTTCTCCTATTATTAACTTGACATTACTATGTTGATGAACTTGACATGCAGCACACTTCTTCACATAACTAAAAATGTCTTGATTCATTTGTGGCCAAAAAATAGACTGTCTCGCCATATTTACACATTAGGGCATAACCAAAGTAACCGCAATGAATATTTTTCAACATCTCTGGGCTTAATTAGGACGGAATTAAGACTTTGAAGGACTTGAATATTATTCCGTCTGAGTCAACAGAGAGTTTTTCGCGAAAATGCCAGTACTCTCGAAGGGATTTGGATATTTCTTCGATGGAATTAGGCCATTTCTTATTACTTTAATTAGTTCTTGTAACACGGCATCTTCTTTGTTGAGCTTCTTCAATTTATCGAATTCTTTGTTGGAAAGTGATAAAATTGTGAGAATATGAAGATCTGATGGTGTTTTGTTTTGCGGGATTTTATTTTTACAGTCACGGCTTAGAGCGTCAGCTAGCAGCATTTTGGAGCCTAGAGTGTACACAACACAGGGATCGTATGTCAGTAGACTAAGTCTTATCCTTCGAAGACGTGGTGGAGAAAAATGGATTGACTTCTGGAATATTCTAGAGGCTTATGATCAGATTGGATGGTTACCTGTTTTCCCCAAATAAATTGATGAAATTTTTTGCATCCGAATTTTATGGCCAGTGCTTCTTTCTCCAGCTGCGAATATCGTGTATTTCAGTCAGCGCTTTGGATGCTTATGCTATTGGGTGGCCCTCTTGAATAAGAACGGCGCATAGCATAAAAGCTTGCATCTACTTTTAATTTAACATCTTTTGTAACATCGTATAATCTTAGGGATGGAGGGCTCATGATTAAAGATTTTAATTTATCAAATGCAGTTTGCTGCCTTGTATCCCAATAAAAAGAATTCGATTTTTCTAGTAAAATTCTGAGTGGAGCTGTAATAGTTGAGTAGTTATTTATGAATTTGCTTAGATAAGTGAATTTTCCTAGGAGTCTTTGTAGTTCCTCCCTGTTGTTTGGTGGCTTTAGACGGTTTATTGCATCGATTTTTTCAGGGTCTGGATGGATTCCTTTGTCACTGATGATGTGCCCCAGAAATTTAATGATTGTCTGTTCAAATTTAAACTTAGTTTTGTTCAGCTTGAGCCCTTTTTCTTTGATGATTTTAAGTTTGCTCAAGTGAATGAGAATATCATCCATTGATACTTTGACATCTGGTATCTTGGCAAACAACGTTTGCATTATATTTTGAAATATTTCAGGAGCGAACGAAATTTTAAATGGTAGGCGCTATACATATATATAATGTTAGTATCTTTTTCGTCCGTTCTGAAAATTTTATTTTCCAGAATCCTCTCGCACAATGAAGAAGAGTGAAATATTTGGCACCTCAGAGTTGTGCTGCTATTTCTTCGAAAGTATTCATAGGATGGTGACGCCTGACTATGTTCTTTTTTACAATTGCTAGGTCTATACATATTCGAATTTTATTGTTCTTTTGTACAATAACCATTGGTGATACTGCTGGCGTTGGTTCTTTAACTGGTTCAACAACATGCATTTTAACCATTCTGTCTATTTCATTTTTGACTGTGTCCATAATCTTAAAAGGTATTTTACGGGCCGGACTTACGCTGAACTTAGGATTGTCGACCAAATCTATGTCGTATCCTTTAAGCAACCGAGTCCTTCGTAAATTTTACTGTCGATATTTACAGTATTTATTCTTTTGATTAAGTTTAATCTTTCGCATGATTTAGCACCGAGAATTGGTTTCACATCTTTTGCTACAATTTTGAACGCAATGCTGCAGGGGGTATTTGCTATTCTACAGCGACAATGGATTCTCCAAGAACTCTGATTTTTTCATTACCAAACGATATTAGTTGCTTTACGCCGCTTGGGTTGATATAAAATCCATATTTTTGCAAAATTCTCTTTGGGAAGACATTGCATTGAGCTCCTGTGTCCAATTTTATTGCGTACTTGTCGACGTTGATGTAAATTGTTTTTATTAATTTGTCACTGTCGGTGTTATTGCAACTTTCGACACAGCCGATAAATACTTCGCTTTCGCTTGATGAAGAATTATTTTGGAATTTACAACTTTCCACTTTTCTGTGCGATTTGTTTTTTGTTCTATTTTCTACACATTTTTTCGAAGTGGTTTTTTTCCATTACATTTTTTGCAAACATAGCGGAAGGCTGGACAATTGCGAAAAGCATGTTTGGCAGTCAAAGGATTTTTATGGATTGCTTCTATGCACTACATTGACGTCAGCAGTTGTACCTTGAAGAATTTGAGCACTTTGTTTCTTGGCTATTTCTGTCGCTTGGCAGATGCCTAAAGCTTTCTCCAAAGAAACGTCTTCTGGCAAAAGTTTTGTGCGCAAGGTTTCATTCAATTCCCAGAATCAATTGATCTCGCAGTAGGCTGTTGGTAAGTTGATCGAAAGCACAATTTTGAGCCTGGAGTCTTCGCCGAATTTATCAATTAATTCGTCTTCTTGCTGAGTTATTTTATGAAATTTGTAACGCTCGAACGTTAAGTTAAGTTTAGGGGAGAAATATGAATGGAATTTATTTTTTACCTGATCTTTTGGAAACGAGTTGTATATGAGTATGGCTGCATGGCCTATTGAGCACAATGTCGCCACCTGGATTTGCTCAGGTTTCGAAGGCAAGTCTACGGCTACTTCGAAATACTCGTACTGTTGTCTCCAAAGCCCCCATTCTCTTGCCATGTCTTTGACATGCTCGATGATTAAAGGCTTCGGTGGACGGAGAAAACTGCAATTTTCCCTTTTAATATTTTTCAATTCCCGGGTTTCGGCACCATGTAAATAACTCGGGTTATGCGCAAGAAGTGAACGTTTATTTTTTGAAAATAATAGAGTATAATGATTGTAACAGATACGAAATAATCTAGTATAATTGTAGTAGATGAATAATACAGGCATGTTCTCAGCTATGGATAAAGTGAAAGTCCGAGTAACTCAAATTAAAGAACTTGTTCATGAACCGAAATGGACCAACGGATCATCTAGGGATCATCATCCAGCAGATATAGCGTCGAAAGCAATTTAACCTGGAAGATCTAAGCAGTTCGATAGGGCCAACTTGGCTTATGAAATCTGAGGATCAGTGGTCAAAAATTTCAATTGGAATTAAAGAGAAAAGCACAGTATCGGCTGTAATGACAGTATTTGCGTAAACACACTTCCTCGACGAATTAGTAAACAAGTTATCTAGTTTGTCTTAACTAAAACGAATAATTGCTTATGACTGTCCTAAAAGGAAGAAAAGAAACAGGTATGCTAAATGTAGAAGAATTGGACAAAGCACAAAAACTTTTAATGTTGCATCATCAAAACAAAGAATTTTTAAATAAAATAAAACTTCTTAGAAAAGATAAAAACTTGGATCAAGGCAGCAGAGTAACAAGTTTATATCCACTTTTGAACAACCAGTGTATTTTACGTGTAGGCGGAAAATTGCAGATTGCAGAGTAGTATGAGAGGAAACACTAAATTTTTTTGAATAAAACTTATTTAGCAACGTCAATAATTAAAGAAGCTCACGCATCAACGTTGCATAGAGGATTTAGAGTACCGGAATCAACGTTGAAGCGTACATTTTGGATACTAGAGATAAAAAGCATCTTAAAGAGATATTATATTAAAGTCAGAAGCTGCCTGAAATGTAGTTGATATAGTCACATTACTTCCACACAACTAATGGGAAATCTTCCCAAACTACGTGTAACTGCTTCGCATGCATTCACTCATACAGGTGTTAATTATGTTGGTCCTGTTCAGATAAGATGTTCGAAAGGCAGAAGCCAAAAATCATACAAAGGTTACATAGCTGTTTTTATTTGTATGGCCACGAAAGGATTCTTTTAGAAATTTTCATTTAGACTTGAAAACGGAGACGTTTCTAGAAGCCTTAAAAAGATTCTTTGCCAGAAGAGACAAATTTGCGCACATATATTCACATATAGGGGGTGGCCGTGGTGTAGTGGTATATGCATACACTCCTCAAGCACAGGGTCGCGGGTTCGAATCCCTTGCCAGGTAATTCTCTGAAAAAGTATTTTCGTAGAATCCCGTCGGCATCAACTCTGACATGAAGGCATAACACTGATGTTGGAGTGGTTGCTCCCGCCCGAGCCCTGGAGAAAAGCCAGTAAAAGTGTAATCATATCCCCTTGGTGCGCGATTCAATTTTTTTATTCAATGGCATTTTATTGCCCCTCATAAGGGAGGGATTTGGGAAGCCGGTGTACAATCGGTAAATTACCATTTAAAACGTGTAATTGGAGATTCTAAACTGACTTTTGAAGAAATGTCTACACATTTAGCACAAATAAAAGCGGTGCTAAATTTCCGAACGTTATATGAATTAACAGGAATAATACCGAGGATATAGAAGTTTTGATACCAGGTCATTTTTTGATTTGTCAACCATTCCTTGATTCTTCAGAAAATATTAAAGATTGTAGTGTTCCATCACTGTATAGATGGAAATTAATCCAAAGAATGAAAAAGGATTACTGAAATCGCTCGAAAGAAGAATATCTAACGACACTACACCAATAAAATATATGGAAGACTCCTTCAGAAAAATATAAATGTAGGAGAAGTAGTGAAAGGTAAAAGAAAAGAACACATTTCCATCTAATTGGCTACTCGGTAAAATAAGGAATATACAGGGTGTCCCAATAATCAACGTCAAGCCGGAAACGGGTGATAAGTGATTTATTGGCACTCCAAAAAAAAAGAAAAATCTGACACCCTTACTTTTTCACGTAACCCTGAGAAAATTTTCTGTAAATTACGATCCAAAACTAAAACATAACTATATCGGCTTTGACTAAAATATAGTGTGAGTGAAACAGATAGAGACGCCTCCCTTGTCAAGCAGTGGCGCAGAGTCACATCGTGCAATACTGCAGTACGTTACGGTCCTTCGCTTACAGCGCATTATTTTATATTCGTGTTGATTTCGTGCTTGCTGGATGAGGTGAAAAGTAACCTCCTTAACCGCCAGAATACGCTGCTATTGCTGCAAAAAAGGTTATGGTGCCTTGAAGTCCATTCATATTTCGGCAGACGTGCCAAATTTTAGTGCGATACTATCTTTAGTTTTGTTTTGACAGCTGATTGTTGTTGACGTGTTTGGCATTATTTTGAGTATGGACAAATACGATTTTCGTTCTCTCACAAAACATTATTTTTTGAGAGGCAAAACGGCGAAATAAACAAAAAAAGAGTTGGATTAATATTATGGGTCTGATGGAGCAGATTACATCGCCAAATATTGGTTTCGAGAGTTTTGTGGTGGCCGCAACCGATCAAGTCCGCAGCAGCAGGCCCTCCGCTGCGGTTACAGAGGACAATGTCAAAAAAATACATGAAATGGTGTTGGTTGACCGGAAAGTGAAGTTGCGCGAGCTAGCAGATACCACAAAGATTAGTACTGAGCGCACACGCCATATTTTGGGCAATATTCTGCATATGAAAAAGTTATCCTGCCGTTAGGTGCCGCGCATACTCACCAAAAACACGAACGCGAGAGCACTTTGAAAAAGAGTTTGGACTTGCTGATACAGAATCGGGCCGACTTTTGGCGTTGATTGGTAACTGTTGATGAAACTTGGATCCACTATTACACAACAGAGAAAAGAACGCGTGCCCGGCACGGGTGCTCCGAAGCGCCCGAGGGAGGCTCGATGGGTCGGAAAGGTTATGGCGTCGGTTTTCTGGGATTGTCATGGCATACTCTTCGTGGACTACCTCGAAAAAGGAAAAACCATCACAACGAGTATTGTTGTGCATTATTGGAGCGATTGAAGGCCGAAATCGCTGCAAAACGGTCTGTCGCATCCACCGTAATCGCCCGATTTGGCTCCCTCGGACAATTATCTCTTCCCAAACCTTAAAAGATGACCCATCAACACAAAATTCAGCTCACGCGAGGAAATCATTGACGCCAGGGAGGAGTATTTTGCAGACCTTCCGGAAAATTACTTTTCGGACGGGATCAAGAAGTTGGAAAATCGCTGGAATAAGTATATCAAACTAAAAGGACTATTGAATAAAATAAAAAAACATTAAAATTTTTTTTTTTCATTCCCAAGGAGGTTACTTTTCACCCCACCTAGTACAACTTTGGCTTTCTTTATTGGACTTCATTGTAATGCGACTTTGATGTGCTATCTGACCGTTTCTGTCAAACCTGGATTTCTTCTATACTAGTGTTGATCGTTGAACCCAGATTGTGTAATGTGAATGCCATCATGCCATCTCGATAAATTGCGCAGGAATATGATAACATGCATCTCATTTATGGGCAATGCAGGTGTAATGCCCGTGCTGCAGCCAGACTTTATCATGAGAGATACTCAAATGCTCAACATCATCCGGATCATCAAGTGTTTGTGAATGTGGACCCGTCATTCTCAGAGGGTCTTTTTCCAAATCGAATGGTTAGTGAAGAAAGACCCGTTATGCCCTACGAAGACAAAGTCTTACAAGCAGCCGTACAATACCCTAGTACCTCAGTACATGCAATTGAAGAAAGCGTGGGAGTGCCAAAAAGTACAGCATACCGAATTCTTAAGAAAAATCAGCTCCATCTGTCCCATGTACAATGAGTGCAAAATCTGCTGCCCCGAGATTATCCAGAAAGAGTGTAATTTTGTCAAACGATGATCCGAGATTATTCGAAAAAATTCTATGGTCGGACGAATCAACTTTTAAAAGGAACGGTTACATGAACCTCCACAATTTGCACGAATGGCACGTGGAAAATCCACACAGATAGATCACAGTACCGTTTTAAAGTAAACGTGTGGACGGGAATTTTGAATAGTAGAATTATTGACCCAATCGAGCTGCCGCAGAATTTGAATGCCGAGGTTTATTTAGATTTTTTTGAGAACTAAAACTTACTAAATTTATTGAAAGACGTGCCAATTAATATCTATGCATGCATGTGGTATCAACAAGATGGCTGTACAGCGCATTATACTCCAGCAGGTAGATAGGGCATTCTGGTAAAATTTTTACCTGATTTTAATCCACTTAATTTTTTTTTTACTGGGGAGCATTAAAGAAAAAAGTTTGTTCTAAACTGATAGAATATTTAAACGAGCTGCACCAAAAAAATTGCAGAAACCGTTGAAGACATCAACTCCAGAAGATATGCCCGTCTTATTACCAGATTAATTGTAAGAAAATGTACAGCTTGCATTGCCGTTAAAGGCAAACAGTTTGAAAATTTGTTGTAATATACAAGATCGGTAGATCGCGTTTAGTCGCTCAACAAACAACAATTCTGTAAAGCGATTCTGTGAGTATACACCAAGAGAACGTAGTGTTCTGTATGCTCTGTGATGGGAAAAAATAAAATGAAATGACAAGGATGGCATCCCTATTTGTTTTATTCATACAAGTCAAAATGGCGTGTTTATTTATCTCAATCACGGCGTCACTCTCTGTCTCGCTCACACTTGGTACTCATTTTAACTTATTAAAAAGAGTTAATTATAAATCGGGTTTCTTTAACAAAATATTTATTTTATCCTCAATTAATCGTAAGTCTAGCAAGTGTCGTAACATTTGGAATTTAAAGTTACTTACCAAAGTGGCATAGTATATTTTTTTGTCAGTACAGTCAATTCAAGTTGGGTGATGATTTTCAGATACATGGACGGACAAAAAGCAATATTTTAGTTAGAACCGATACAGAAGAGTTACATAAGGTAACGTGACAAAAAAAATCGAAGAAAAGTAAAGATTTGCGGTCACAGTATTTGAAAGATCGTCAAAGAGTGCCAGATTTCTCGATTTGTTTTTTTTAATTGTCAATACAAACTTACTTAATACAAACTGACTTAGATTTTTTTATAATTTTGTGATAGCCGACACCACTAAACCTATCACCCGTTTCCGGCAGTGATGACAGAACGCGAGTAGTAATTTTAAAACTCAAAATACAACAATCAAACGACCAATCAGTAAAATCTGCCAATTAGAAGTCTCGAAGAAAAAGAAAACAAAGGGCGAATCAAAATTTGTGAATTTGGCAAATGTGAAACCAGCAAAGACAGCAAAAGGAAAATCAAATTTGTAGAACTGTTTTCTGAATCTAATTATTCAATTACTGACCAATGGATTGAATGCAAGGGTATTTATCGGGGGTGCTGTAATATTACCATTAGAAAATGGTACCACAATTTTCTTAGACAACATCAGTGGATGTTGTTGTGGATATTGAGACGTCGAAATGGAATTTAATTATATATTTTGAGTTGGGTACATATTTACAAGAACTGAACTACACTTGACGAGTAGTGTTGTCGTTTAGCCAAATATAAAAAAAAACACATGTGAAACATTGTTAGCACTGTAGTAACGCATGGGCTGAAAAGCCGTTTCCAAGACAGGGCACCACTTGAATTAATTTCATACAATTGAAGGTTAGTACCAACCCTCAAAAGATACGTGTACAAATTTGACAGCTGTCGGACGATTAGTTCTCGAGATATAGCGTTGTGAGGAAGCAACTTTTGTTATTGTGAAAAAAAATCATATCATTGCTTTTTGATGGGAAAAAAATGCAGCCGATGTAAAGAAATGGCTTGATAAGTGTTACCTGGACTCTGCACTAGCCGAACGAACCATTTGTAAGTGGATTGAAAAATTTAAAAGTGGTCATACAAGCACCGAAGATGATGCACGCAGTGGACGTCCAAAAGAGGCTGTTTCAGATGAAAACATCAAAAAAAGTCCACAAAATGATTACGAATGACCGTAAAGTGAAGTAGATCGAGATAGCTGAGGCTGTGAAGATATCAAAAGAGCGTGGTGGATATATCATACACGAATATTTGGACATGCGAAAGCTCTGTTCAAAGTGGCTGCCGCGTTTGCTCATAGTCGACCAAAAACAACAACGTCTTGATGATTCAGAGGAGTGTTTAAAGCTGTTCAACCGCAATAAAGCCAAATTTTTGCGTCGGTATGTGACAATGGATGAAACTTGGCTCCATCACTTCACACCAGAGTCAAGTCGGCAGTCAGCTGGCAAGGTTATGGCATCCGTATTTTGGGATACACATGGAATAATTTTCCCCGACTATCTCCAAAAGGGGTAGACTATCAACAGCGACTATTACATTGCGTTGTTGGAGCGTTTGAAGGACAAATTCGCAGAAAAACGGCCGCATTTAAGGAAAAAAAAGTGCTGTTTCATCAAGACAATGCACCGTGTCACAAGTCGATGAAAACGATGGCAAAATTGAATGAATTCGGCTACGAATACCTACCGTATTCTCCAGATTTGGCCCACAGCAACTATTTTCTGTTCGCAGACCTCAAAAGAATGCTCGCCGGAAAGGAATTTAAGACCGATGAAGAAGTAATCGCCGAAACAGAGGCCTATTTTGAGGCTAAACCGAAATCGTACTACAGAACTGGTATCGAAAGATTAAAAAATCGTTTCAATCGGTGTATCGCCCTCGACTATATTGATAAATAAAATTGAATTTTGCAAAAATTTTGGTTTACTATAAAACGGCACTGACTTTTCAGCCCATGTGTTAGCTATGAGAAGATAAGAAAGCAATTACAAACATTTTATGAAAAAATCGTGAAGACACAAAATGAAGAATGAAGTGCATTAATTTTTCAGCTACTAACATCGCAAATAAATTTAATATTAGATGAATAGGCCTTCTGATCGACATAAATCACGGCCACATCAATCCCCATCTACTGAATCCTGGTCATCAGCATCATGAACTAGAAGCAACACAATCCTTGCGACTCATGAATGAAAACTAAGGGGACCTTATAGATGCGCGTAGATTGTGATCAAAAAGAAATCGCTTCACCCTCTAGCGTAGACTAAAAGCATGATACGGTTCGGTTTCGAGTCAATTCACCTAAGGGTTTTTTAAAAAGGATAAACTGGATGCTGATAAGCAACCTCCTCCTCCTTTAACTCAAATTCCAAATACAGCCTTAGATCTTGGAGCGTCGATATCCTTTCCAGAAATGAACAGCGACGGCTCCAATTTATCCGAGGCGACTGTTGAGCTGACGTTCTCCTCTTCTGACACTGTGATGGAAATGGAAACCGATGACGAACTAAAAAGAGATCCTACAGGATCAGAGACAGAAGATGTGCTCTTGGGCTCATGTTCAGAATTGAAGGACTCGAACAACACCGTGGTGGAGGCTAGTCTTGTAAATTGTAGCAATGATACCGTTTCTTCAGATTAATGTCCACCACTCAAAAAATGCTTCGGCCGCACTTGTTCTGCGTCTTTCCAAAAACCTAGAGCCAAGAAAAAGCCGCACTGGTGGACATCAGTATATATATCAAAATATGTAAAAATGCACTGAGAAGCGACAATCCTGGAGATCATTCTGTGACAAGATCACAGAAACCTCTGAGGCTTTGCGGCTAAGAAAAATCCTCTCTATAAATCCTATGATGCCTAGTGGTTTGCAAAAAATCGATGGCTCTTGGACAAACCCAAGTTGTCTTGGGGTCTCTTGGCAACCCACTTTCCAGGTAGCTCATTGTTCGCGGCCAGTAGTAACACAAACAGGACTACTGCACCTGTGAACAAAACACATGGTCTAATTACAAAAGACAAACTGCTTTGGGCGCTGCATAGCTTCAAACCATACACGTCTGCTGGTCCGGATGGTGCCGAGATACAAAGGTCCTCATATATTATACTGCCTTCGCTAGAGAATATTATGAGTTTCCTTTCAATGTCAAGCAGAGTTTTTTTTTATATAAATCTATATTTTCACGTCACGTACAGACACATTTCGTTACGTGAAAACATTAAAAAAAGTCAATAAGAAATTATAGCCTTCTACTGGGATATGCAGATTTTCTTGCATTTTAAAAATCTGCCATCTGTTTTAATGAAGTGGATATTCGATATTCCTGCTACTGTTTTAACATAAAACATAACGAAATGTAACACAATTTAGAAACTTACAATTTGTAATAAAATAAAATAAATGTAATAAAAATAAATGAGTTAGTTTAAGAAAACCCAATTGCATTCCTAAATTGCCTAAAAGTCGCCCCCACAATTGTACAGAAGCCAACAACCAACACATTCCCACAACTGAAGAAATATTTCCCGTAACGCTGCTGCTAAATCAATTCAATGGAACAGTAACCATTAATAAAGATGAGATGAAAGAACTTTAGAGCCACCTTCGTTATTCAGTATAAAAATTGACGATCTATCGTTTTTTTCTATTGAACTCTCCAGTAGAAAGCCGATTCCTCCAACAATACAACCTGACTCTAACTTCAAAACATACAAAGAATTTGTGACATTAGGGCCAATTAAGGAACTACATGTCAATAACACCAGACACATTAAACTTTTAGAAAATGGAAGCCGAATTAGTTATTGGACACACATTGGCCTAGAAAAAATAATAATCCTAGCATCAACCATAATAGCGAGATATTTGCATATTGTAGATCTAGTCCTGTATAGATTTTAACAACAGTATTGTAGTGGTATATGCATAGACTCCTCAAGAAGAGGGTCGCGGGTTCGAATCCCTTGCCAGGCAATTCTCTGAAAAAGTCTTTTCATGGAATTTATAGTAGTTATATGTAAGTCTCGTCGGCGTCAGTTCTGACATGAAGGCATAACACTGATGTTGGAGTGGTTGCTGGCTGGGCTAAATGTAACAAACTAACAACTAGCACGTACTAAGACCCACTGTTTGAGGATGCACTTGCTCGTCCCGTCCAGTTTGACAACCACCTCTGGGAAAAATATCGAAACCTAATACACCTGAGTTTCAAACTACTACACCACTTTGTAGTCGCTGTGTCCACTGTGTAGTCGCTTTAACGTAAATCGCTGCGGTCGCAGCTAGGTTAAAATGTTTTTTGCAGGTGTTTCTAAGCGCTCCTAGTTCTGCAATCCACCAGTGCAGCTTTTTCTTGCCCCAAGGTTGAATCAGAGGGCAGGAAAAAGCCATAGCCTAATTGAGCGGATGAATTCCCTAAATTTCATGTCAAGCTCGTTGGTGTCTCGCGGGGGACTTGAGAGTTCAGAGGATAGTGTTTTGAAGGTATTCCTCTGTATTTTAGCCAATCAGTTTTCCGATAATTTCGGAATGCTGTTTGACTGGGGGGAGCATCACCCAGCTTGAATTGGATGTATCTGTGATCTGAAAACGAGTGTTCAGTCGATAGCATCCATTTGAGTGATGTTGTCTGAGACAATAGTGATATCTAGCACTTCATCTCGGTTTCTTGTTATAAAAGTGGGCTCATTGCCAATATTGCAAACAATGAGGTTAGTACTTAAAATGTAATCAACGAGTGACTCACCTCTATCGTTGATGTCGGTACTGTCCCATACAGTATGATGAGCGTTATCGTTGCATTCGATGATGAGGCCTGTTTTTTTGCCTTCCAGCTTCCAGTACCACCCTTTCTAGGTTATCACCAAGGAGAGGGCTCATCTGATCATGGCCAAGATAAGCTTATGCCAGCCAGTAAGAGGCTTTGGTAGTTCCCAGCCCAGCACCAGCTAAGTCGGGGTCGCTGATTTTAAGAAGTAAAAATACATTAAGGCTACGTTTCACTAGTATAAAAGTTCTAATCTTACCTTTGTTTTTTGTATCGAGTGGAGCGTATAAAGGTATCCCAAGTTCACGAACCACACCTTCCACTATCCACGGTTATTGGATTACAATGATATCTTCTACGTCTTTGGAGAGAGAGAGAGAGAGTGGTGGAGATTAATCTGAAGAAACCGTATCATTGCTATAATTCCACAGAGTGACCTCCACCACGGTTTTATTGGAGTCCTCCGAGGTCATCTTCTTCCTCTGATCGTGTAGGATCTTTTTTTATTTCGTCATCGGTTTCCATTTCCGACAGAGTGTCAGAAGAGGAGACCGATGGCATAAGTTGGAGTCGTCGTTGTCTGTTACAGGAAAGTATATCGAAGCTCCCAGATCTAAGGCTGAATTTGTAGTTCCGTTTAAACGAGGAGGAGGTTGCTTATCAGCATCCAGCTGATCCTTTTTATAAGCCCTTAAGTGTATTGCCTCGAATCCGAACCGGATTATGCCTTCAGTCTGCGCTAGGGGGTTAAGGGATTTTTTATTGATCACAATTAACGCGCATCTGTGGTATAAGAGCCCCTTAGCTCCTCCAGTTTCGCGACTTTCAAGTCATGAGGGAGAAGGGTCGGGTTACTGAGCCTGATGATCTCCATTATGTTTTCTAGAGAGAAGGGTTCGGCTGGGATCCAGGTACGGCTTGTAGTTCTGCTACTGATATCCTCCCTGGGCACGACTTCAAGCCTTGCACCTAGCTAAATCTCTCCTAAGCCACCTTGAAAAGATCAAGAGATCTCTTGTCAGCACATGCTATGAACTTGACATGACCTTGGTGCCAGCCAGTGTCGCTTGTGATGAGAGGTGGTCCTGGTATTTCCCGCATAATGGCCGAGAAGTTGCCCGAAAGCTGCAACTTAACCAGTTGTCACCGTTCAGGTGTGATCGATCCGTCGGTGTCGCTTCTATCGATTACCGCGATCGTAATATAGTGTTGGATGACCCAGGGGTTTATGGTATTGGGCCTTTTGAGAACCGGCACGGCTTACTCCAACGATCTCTGGCGCTTATAACAGTCCTTAAGCGTTTTGAGACTGGAGGGAGCAGTCATTAAGGATTTTGTTGGCGTCATTTAATCTTGCTCGTGATTTCCGCATTTCTTTACACCTTCGGAATAAATCTGATGGTTTTAATAATGAGTGATACATTTCGGCGTTTTGAGTAAAGCGTCTTAGATGGGGCTTGCCGATACGGCTAAGCCCCTGAGGGGGAGGAGTTTTAGTAGCAGCGGCAAGTCCGTGACCTGCCACAAACTTCCTGCTACTAGGGGTTGAGGAAGAGATAAGGCAATGGCTTGCCACAGTCTTACCTCTCCTTAAAAAATTGGGGTAAGGCTCGTTGCGTTTTCCTTTTGAGGATGGTGCACCATGGCCTGCAACAGTTTTACCTCCTCTCAACCATGCAGGAGCCTTGTCGGTAGTCGGTGCAGTCACCGTTCTACCGCTCGGTTTTAAAGGAGTCCCTGCCTCGGTTTTTTTTTTTGTGGATGCAACCGTTGTATATCTTACTAGTAGCGGAGAAAGGGTGGTCCATCTGTACAGAGATCCGCTTTATACAGATAAGGCTAGCTAATCCGGAGGTCGACAGGTATCCGGATACTTCGTTTGCGACTGAGCTATTTTTAGAGATGCTGGGCCCTCAGCCAGGTTGGTCATCGACACGGGTCATATGACACCTTGATCCAGCCCAGGGGAAAAAGGATTGTTCGGAAGGATGGGGGGAGAAAGGAGGGGGAGCATCATTTGGCTTCAGGACTCGTCTGAAGAAACTTCTCGAGATTCATGCAGCCCTTACAACTTGACAAGTTCGATGCTCAGGTAGGGGTTCAGCAATCAGAAACCAATAGAATAAATTAAATGCCATTCTTCTCAGAGTGCGGAAATTCTCACTTAAGGAGAAAGAAATATTCAACCAACATTTTTCCAGGCACACTCTTCTTCAATTTGCACATATTTTCCGTTCTGCAAAGTCAGAGTCTGAGTAAACAAACAAACGTGTCACCTGACATCGTGAGAAACATTAGATGAGCATAGGTTAGAAGTTAGGTTCATAAATTGTAATCATTTAGTCTTAAGTTTTTTTAGAAAAAAATAATGAATCTTTAACTTACCGCATTTGTTACTATAACACATGGGCTGAAAACTCAGTGCCGTTTTATAGTAAAACACAAAATTTTTGCAAAATTCAACTTTATTTATCAATATAGTTTTGTAGTTCGATTTTGGTTTAGCCTCAAAATAGGCCTCTGTTTCGGCGATTACTTCTTCATCGGTCTTAAATCTCTTTCCGGCGAGCATTCTTTTGAGGTGTGCGAACAGGAAATATTCGCTGGGTGCCAAATCTGGAGAATACAGTGGGTGGGGAAGCGATTCGTAGCCGAATTCATTCAATTTTGCCATCGTTTTCATAGACTTGTGACACGGTTCATTGTCTTGATGAAACAGCACTTTCTTTTTCTTCAAATGCGGCCGTTTTTCTGCGATTTCGTCCTTCAAACGCTCCTTCAGTCTGCCATGAAAATTATTCCATGTGTTGAGTTTTTGGTCGTTTTGGACGAGGTTTGTCGCCTGCTCACCACTCAGCTGACTGCCGACTTGACTCTGGTGTGAAGTGATGGATCCAAGTTTCATCCATTGTCACATACCGACGCAAAAATTCGGCTTTATTGCGGTTGAACAGCTTTAAACACTCCTCTGAATCCTCTTGTTGTTGTTTTTGGTCGACTGCGAGCAAACGCGGCACCCACTTTGAGCAGAGCTTTCGCATGTAAAAATATTCGTGTATGATATATCCAACACGCTCTTTTGATATCTTCAGAGCCTCAGCTATCTCGGTCAACTTCACTTTACGGTCATTCATAATCATTTTGTGGACTTTTTTGATGTTTTCTGAAACAGCCTCGTTTGGACGTCCACTGCGTACATCATCTTCGGTGCTTGTATGACCACTTTTAAATTTTCAATCCACTTCGGCTGGTGCAGAGTCCGGGCAACACTTATCAAGCCATTTCTTTGCATCGGCTGCATTTTCTCCCATCAAAAAGTAATGATAAATCAACACACAAAATTGCTTTGAATCCATTTTTTTCACAATAACAAAAGTTGCTTTACTCACAACGCTATATCTCGAGTACTAATCGTCCGACTGCTGTCAAATTTATACACGTATCTTTTGAAGGTTGGTACTAACCTTCAAACAGTATGGATTTAATTCAAGTGGTGCCCTCTATTAGAAACGGCACGGATTTTTCAGTCCCATGTCAAAACAGGATAGGATATGGCTTTGCTGAAAACTTCTGTATCTCGGTGGTGGTGCATTTCCGACCCCTTACTAATACAATTTTTTCTCAACACGTGTCAATGAATCTCCTTTTAGAGATGTCAGCACATTACCCGTAATACGCTGTATATGTATGTACATTCATCGCTGTGGAATCCTATATGCACATTCATACATATGTATGGATATCTTACAAGGATGTATATATTATCAAAAAGATAATACCACTACTGGTTATAGCTTTTTCTCGTCAGTAGTACGAATATTATTGTACTTAGTTATCCAAACTAATATATTTTCTCAGAATTAGCTGAAGCCTTCAAAAGCATTTGTTGCTGTCAAATGCAAAACACCCTCAAAGTTAACATGGTTCCGAATAGCCACATGAATGCATTGACCTTTTATCTGTTCCAGTTTTGAATACCAACTAAGGTTGTCAATCCTTCAAGGATGCATTCATATGCATCCCACTCTATCCTCTTTATTCCAATTGTTGCACCTGTTTTATTAAAACAACAGAAATGGTTTCGTGTTTAGTTCATCTGCCCAAACCCCAGAAATGAGTCAGGTTATGATAGAAGCGTAGAGAATAAAATTAAGGATGCATACGACTTCATATGCAGATGTAAGTCTCCAGGTCGCAAGATTTCCTGACACTGGTACACTGGCTCCCATTTATCCATGCCATAGAAGCCTTCATCCCCTAAAAATGTATACTGATTACTGAACCATGGCCGATGGTTGTATATGGATTTGTGATGGAATGGTTGGGAACTGTTTATAATAAAGCAGTCACGTGATAGCCGCATGCAATGCACGTGAATATTGATGGCAAGGGTTTGAGGGTTTGGTCATAGGAGTTACCATCGTCAATAACTTTCTAATACAGTATGTATTTCCTATACATTCTCTTGAATCCCTTACGAAATATTTACATATTGCAACGGATTATTTTAGGTGATTCAAAAATTGTAGTTTTCAAAAATATATTTCCGTTTATTGAATACAAACCACCCAAACTTTATTTCTGACCTTGCCTTATTTTATAATTCATTTTTATTTAAATTTACATCCTAAGCAAAAATGCTTAAATATCTTTTAATTTAACTTTAACAATTACTTAAACTAGCTTACTGGCTCTAATTAAGTACTCTACAATTTACTATAATACCATAACTATTTGCCTTTCGACCTACACACAATTTAAGACTTAGCAGAAATATATGTCTATACAATGTTTCTATGTTCTTACATTTTGATGTTATAATATTTAGAAACTATTTTTCTATTAAGCTATCTGCTTAACCTACTTAATCTAAGTGAACTGCAATTAGGTTACCGAAGATCCTATGCTTATTACTCTGAAAAGTCGACATTATAATAGGGTATTTGGGGTCTGATGAGAGTAAACCGAGACCAGAAAGCACCGATAATCTCTCTGACACAGAACTTTATATTGACGAGCACGGCCTTCCCGTGAGATCCTCCGAGTTAACCTAAACCTAACTTATAACTAGAAGGACTAATATATGTTGCTTAAATAACGTTCCGACCTAGATGAGCGTATCGAGCCTTTCCTGTTCTTTTAGCCACCAATATTCAGAGAACTGCTTTTCGCTGTAGAAATAAGGTAGGCATTGAGAAGCGATACCCAGTATTGTAATTGTTGCCACACATCAACTTATTTCACCTTCAAGTGGTAACCACCGGATACTGGTCGGTATCCGTCCGTACTCGACTTACCGAACCTATAAGCGCGAGTGATGATAGCAGCAATATAAACTGGAAAGCAGACGGATTCCTCAGATGGAATTAAGGGTAAAGTTAAGCCAGGAATAACACATATAAATCCTTATCCAGGACCTCCGACGTATTTGGAGATCAGGCTGGCATTGATTTCTGAGATTAAATCAGAGTCTTAGAAAAGAGATCGTTACAGAAGGGCCCTTAATGGACCAACGGCAGCGCTCATATCTCTCAACGGGTTATTTGCTTCGGTCAAACTGACCACTCGTCCTGGAGGTTCTTGTAATGGAACTGGTCCTCCAGGTTAGGGGTTGTAGCGCCAGGGTAACTGCTCGGCCATGAAAAAGATCTATAGTTACAAAGCAACAACAAGCCAAATCTACTGTTCACAATCCTTGCAAAACAAGGCCTATAAGGACCCTTAATAGGCCACGTGCAGACGAATAACTACCGGAGGCCCTGGACTGTTGCAAAGCAGATGTTACCACCATCTAAGAAATGGAGAAATGCGATGCAACGGGCCTGACAAACAGAGGATGTGACATGTAGATAATCCCTGCAAACGAAATAAGAACAATGAATTTCGAATCTGGACATGGAGTGCTAGGACCCTTAATAGGCCACGTGCAACCGAACAACTAGCGGAGACCCTGGAATGTTGCAAAGCTAATGTTTCCGCATTCCAAGACACTAAGAAATGTGATACACACAGAGGATGAAAAATTGTGACATTTACTACGGCGATTGTAATCGACGGCAAAATGAGCGCTTATTTGGATGCAAATTTATTGTTAGTGGCAGACTTAAGTAAGATGTCTTGAGTTTCCGCCATGTTAACGAACACCTCGTAACAATCCGTATTAAGGCCAAATTTTCCAACATTAGCCTTATATGCGCGAGTTAAATACATAGGTTCTCTACCTGCCATCGTTATCTCCCACTACAAACATAAACAACGGCAACATGTTCGTTATCTCTCACTACAAACGTAAACAACGAAAACATGTTTAAACAAACAAAAACAGTAACTTGTAATTCAAAAACACGTAAACAAAATAACATGCTTCATTATCTTGCAATACGGAAATCATACTTCAACACAATAATCCGATGCGTTTGCATTATCGACATAAACAACAATACAATAACAACCGTATCCTAGTTAGTATAAATAGCAGTAAAAAAGATAAAAGTAAAAATTCCACGGGAGGGAAATTAAATACAATAAAAACAAATACTTCAAGAAAAAAGCAGATCCTGAAACAGCGGACAGCAATTTTTTAGTGGAAAAAGTGTCAAAAATATACTAGCACGTACTAAGACCCACTGGTTGAGGATGGACTGGATCGTCCCGTCCAGTTTGACAACCATCTCTGGGAAAAATATCGAAACCAAACACACCTGAGTTTCAAACTACTACACCACCCGCCCGATCCATGGAGAAAAGCCAGTAAAAGGGTTTCCATATTCCCTTGGTGCGCGCGCGGTATTATAAAAAAAAAGAACAAAGTCTATTCAAATACTTACGACCAATAGAAAAAAAAGAACACACAATGGAAGACATTGCAACTCTAAAAGCACAAATTGAGATTCTTACACAAACTCTGGAGAGCACTCAAACAAAGGTCAACACTATAGAAGTACAACGATCGTTCCAAACTACATATAACAACAGTGGAACAACATGAAGACTACACAACCAATATCACTGATGCCAACCAAATAAAACTCAAAACATCGAAGCCATACCATCTTTTTATGGGAACAAAAACCAATACAGATCCTGGAGGAAAAGGGCATGGACATTCATGGAGAACATCAAACAATTCTCCAACCATACGAATTATTATACATCATTCACAATTTTACATTCAAAAATTGTTGGAGAAGCTGCAGATATAACAATCAACCATAACACAAAGCAAACTAAACTTAGGGGGTTGCCGTGGTGTAGTGGTATATGCATAGACTCCTCAAGCAGAGGGTCGCGGGTTCCCGTGCGAGGCAAATCTCTGAAAAAGTCTTTTCATAGAATTTGTATGAAGTTGTATGAAAATCCCTTCGGTGTCAACTCTGACATGAAAGCATAATCTGATGTTGGAGTGGTTGCTGGCTGGGTTAAATGTAACGAACTAACAACTAGCACGTACTAAGACACACTGGTTTGAGGATACACTGGCTCCAGTTTGACAACCACCTCTTTAATCTTTTTGAGTATAAACTTACATTTATTTACAAAAAGTAAATTATACAGTTTATAATGACAGATATAAAAGTGATATTGAAAATATTATGCGAATAAATAATGATACAAACGAAGTCCTATCGTTCGCAACTAATATACAATACAAGGTACAATTAGGACAAAATCCAAAGATCCTATTTGGGTGGAGCAATACCCGTATCCAATCGCAGATAACGAATTTATAAATAATGAAATACAAAAATTATTAGACAATCAGATTATACAGTATATAAAAGTATATATAGTAAAAGTCCATACAACTCTCCAATCTGGATCGTCGCAAAAAAATTTACCGATAATTAAGGGAAACCTAAAAGACGCATGGTAGTAGATTTTCAGAAGCTAAATGCTCAGACTATCACTGATAGATACCCTATCCCAGACGTTGCAATGACTATTAAAAATCTAGGTAAAGCAACAATTTTTACGACATTAGACTTAGAGTTCAGGTTTTCACCAAATCTTAATCAAAGAAGTATATTTTTCTCTTATTCCATATACTCTATTTTAACATTGTTAAAGGTTTTCAAATAATATTTTGGTTACAAATTTTCCTCTTTTTGCGGGTTTGTTTTATTACTATTGTTTTAAATGATTCAAACTCTGTGTTTGGTATACTTATAACATAAAGAAGTGTGGTATCACTTGACGCAATTTTTATATCAGCAAATTGTATTGCTGCTTCTACATTTAAGTATGAAACATTATTTTTCTAAAAAGATCTTTAATCAAATTTATTTCATTACTAGATAATATAAAAGAGTTTATCACACCAGCTTTTGCCCAGTGTATGGCGTATTCAACATTAATTACTTCTTCCTTAATTAGATCCAATTTATACTTAATATTGGTAATTATTCCATCTTTTAATTCTTCGTTTGTTTTATACATTTTCAAAATTCTATTCGTGACATTAGTTATTTCATTAATTCTATCGATTGTTGACTTATTAACTTGTTGACTTATTGACTTGTACCTGAGCTCATAATTATATTCCTCGAGAATCGCTTTCCAGCGTTTCATCTTGGAATTAGTGTTTTTATTACTGAGAGCCGATGTCAATGGCTGGTGGTCAGTGTAAATTTTTACGTGTGCAGTTCCATATAGATAATTCCTGAGAGAGCTTAATGCCCATATAATCGCAAGCATTTCCTTCTCATTTGCTGCTAGTTCTCCTCCGCCTTACTTAAGGTTCTGGAGATGAACGTTACGGGTTTTCCGTCCTGTGATAACACAGCACCAAGGGCAAAATGAGATGCATCAGTTGTAACTTTAAAATCCCTTTTAAATTTGGATAGGCGAGAATTAGGTCTTTAGAGCTTAGGGTGTTCATAATTTTGTCAAAAGCTTCAGTCGCGTCAGATGGCAGAGAAACTAGTTTCTTTCTTGACTCAGTTTTGGACAGTCGTCCTTCCTCTCCTCTCAAAAGGGATGTCAGGGGCTTTGCAAGCTTTGCACATTCTTTCACAAAGCGACGATAATACCCTGAGAGACCAAGAAATGATCGAAGATCCTTGAGGGTTTTTGGAATTGGGAAGATGACAATCGCTTCGACTTTCGCAGGGTTGGTTTTTATTCCCTCGGATGATACAATAAACCCAAGAAACTCGACTTGTTCTTTAAAAAATGGCACTTGTCTAATTGCACTTTCATGCTTGCTTCACTAAGCGTTTGAAATACTTCAATGTCATCAATATAAACCCAACAGATTATGCCAATCTTTTTCTAAGTATATCGTCAAGCGCGCGTTGGAAAATTGACGGTGCGTTCTTCAGGCCTAAAGGTAGCCTTGTGAACTCGTACTTCCCGTTGTTAATTGCGAATGCAGTCTTCTCTATATCAGATTCCTTTAAAGGGATCTGGTGGAAGCCGCTTTTCAAGTCGAGCACCGTAATGCACCTATTTTCCCCTAATTGGAGGAGTACTTCTTTGATCTCCGGGATCGGGTAACGATCCGCTATTGTGACTGTATTGAGTTTTTTTAAAATCTATTACCATCCGGTATTGTTTATTACCGGCGGAATCGGGTTTTTTGCTAACAACCTATACCGGGGAGTTATATGGTGATCTGGATGGCCTGATTAAACCATCCTCGAGAAGTTTATTAATTTGTTTTGTCATTTCTTCCTTAAGAGACGCAGCACGTATTTCACCAACAAATTTTGTTGTATAAGTCAATTTTTCATCGGGATCGGCAAAAAAAAAAAGGGAGTTTTTGGTTAATCGAATCTATTGCAATTTTTTGTGCGTCTGATATATGTTCTAATTTCACGCCAAGTGAGTTTACTGAGGGAGACTTTAATTGTTTAACTTTTATTTTTACGCCATTAAGAATACTCATGAAACTTTCCTTAGTATGAATGACAGTTGACTATTCTTTTAGGCTGTCATTCCTAAGGATCCCATGGAACGACTTTAGCGTTGGGAGGAGGAAGAATTTCACGTCCTGACGGAATGAGGTTAATAAAGTATACTGAGTAATCTTAACATCGACTTAGTTAAAAAGGGTTGATTATTTGGCAGTAGTTTTTCTACTTATTAGGGTTGTATGTAAATTTTACTAGAGCCAGTATCTATTAAAAATCTAGAAACCTCTCCACCTTTCATTCTGACCTGAAAGTAGAGCAGAGAAGAGTCGGTCACCCTAAAAAATGTATATCGGTATGTTCTAACATACGGGCTGAAAAATCGTTTCTATGAGAGGGCACCACTTGAATTAAATCCATACTATTTGAAGGTTAGTACCAACCTTCAAAAGATACGTGTACAAATTTGACAGCTGTCGGACGATTAGTTCTCGAGATATAGCGTTGTGAGTGAAGCAACTTTTGTTATTGTGAAAAAAATATGGATTCAAAGGAATTTCGTGTGTTGATTTATCATTACTTTTTGATGGGAAAAAATGCAGCCGATGCAAAGAAATGGATTGATAGGTGTTACCCGCACTCTACATCAGCCGAACGAACCATTCGCAAGTGGATTGAAAAATTTAAAAGTGGTTATACAAGCACCGAAAATGATGAACGCAGTGGACGTCCAAAAGAGGCTGTTTCAGATGAAAATGTCAAAAAAGTCCACAAAATGATTACGAATGACCGTAAAGTGAAGTTGATCGAGATAGCTGAGGCTCTGAAGATATCAAAAGAGCGTGTTGCATATATCATACACGAATATTTGGACATGCGAAAGCTCCGTTCAAAGTGGGTTCAGCGTTTGCTCACAGTCGACCAAAAACAACAACGTGTTGATGATTAAGAGGAGTATTTAAAGCTGTTCAACGGCAATAAAGCCGAATTTTTGCGTTGGTATGTGACAATGGATGAAACTTGGCTCCATCACTTCACACCAGAGTGAAGTCGGCAGTCAGCTGAGTGGCGAGCAGGCGACGAACCTCGTCCAAAACGATCAAAAAGTCAACAGTCGGCTGGCAAGGTTATGGCATCCGTATTTTGGGATACACATGGAATAATTTTCATCAACTATCTCCAAAAGGGGCAGACTATCAACAGCGACTATTACATTGCGTTGTTGGAGCGTTTGAAGGACCAAGTCGCAGAAAAACGGCAGCATTTGAAGAAAAGGAAAGTGCTGTTTCATCAAGACAATGCATCGTGTCACAAGTCGATGAAAACGATGGCAAAATTGAATGAATTCGGCTACGAATCGCTTCCCCACCCACTGTATTCTCCATATTTGGCCCTCATCGACTATTTCCTGTTCGCAGACCTCAAAAGAATGCTCGCCGGAAAGAGATTTAAGACCGATGAAGAAGTAATCGCCGAAACAGAGGCCTATTTTGAGGCTAAACCGAAATCGTACTACAGAACTGGTATCGAAAGATTAAAAAATCGTTTCAATCACACCATCGCCCTTGAAGGCAACTATATTGATAAAAAAGTTGAATTTTGCAAAAATTTTGTGTTTTACTATAAAACGGCACTAACTTTTCACTAACTGTTCCTTCTTGGTTTTGAGCGTCCCAAGATTGGCTTTGAGCGTATTCTTCTAAGGTCTGAGCGTGTACTGAGTCTTCTGCTAATGCTTGTTGATGGTAGTTTTCGAGGTTTTCATTAGACGGAATAGTATTGGCGGCCTCTATATGGTAATACCTTTGTGATTTATTCGGGATGGGTGCTTGTTCTGAAGGACCTGGTTGACTCTTTCCTACATACTTCAACGGTGGAAGTTTATTTGGATAATTAACAACTGATGTCTTAATTGTCGAAGTTTCCATAGGCTCCAGCCTTGGCTGTAGCTTTGGCGCGGGGGGCCTCGGTGGTCCCTGATTTGGTTGAGTGTATACTGGTTGATAGTGAGTATTGCCATATGGGGGTTGTTGGTAGTAGGGGTTATTTTGCGTGGTTCGCACATTCTGACCATATGGTGCTGGAGGTAAATATGCTATTTGTGGATGGAAGGGTTTCCTGTATTGGCTGATGATTAGGGTTAGTTCGGCGAGCGGGTTGCTGAAGAAGCATTTGGTGGTTTACCCTTTTCATGAATATCTGATTGTTGTTGTCATAGTGAGAGCGGAAGTTCTGGTTCTCTAACTTGAGACACAGATTGAGGGCCTGAGGTAAATCGGCTGGTTCCCGAATGCCGAGGAGCCTTGGCAAGTCTCCTCTAAGACCTCGGATAAAGGTGTCTAGAGACTTATCCCTGTATGTTTTTGTGAGTAAAGACAATGATTCAGAATTAATTTCCATGCTCGAGACTTTGTTTAAAATGAGCGATAGGTGGGTATAAACTGATTGATAAAACTGTTGTATTGAGACATTGCCTTGAATGAGAGAGGTCATCTGGTACTCTAAGGAACCAATGTCCCTTTTGTCTGAGTAATGCAGCGTAAGGCACCTTGAAATTGCCTTCAAGTCTAACAGTGTGTTGTAAGACTCTTACGCAGTATCGGCGTTTCCCACAATTTTATTTCTTATTACATTAAGGATGGCGTAATATCTAGGCGATCCCTTAATCGGTTCATATATTTGAAGAATCATGTCGACGCTCTTTCTCCAAGAGCTGAATTCCCCCGGATTTATTGAAAAATGCCGCAAGCATCTCACCACGTCTGGAATTTTATCCATATCTGAGATGTTTGCTCTGAATTCTGAGTATATCGTTTGGTCACGACCGGATGGAAGTTCGGAACTGGGGTTGAGAATAGCATTAATCATGCTACGACCTTCAACGTTTAATACTTGGGAGACAATACCGGATATTAAGGATACCAATTCGGGGGTACTGACTACGGGATGCGATTGAGGTTGGGGATCAGGAATGGGTTGTGGTTGAGGATGGTTATCATCGGGGTCAGCTGCGATTAGCACAACAGGTTGGAAAAGAGGATTTTGGTTAGCCATATTTTATGTGTATAAACTAATTAAATTTAAATAAAATTTTGTGTTTAAGCCTTAAAATTTAACACCCTACTTTTTGGCTTAAATGCTACAGTATTTTATTAATATTTGACCAATTTAAAATTTCTTTCACTTTCTTATAATAATATTGTAGTTTTGCTTTAACTTTCGTTTTTTTTTTGTACTATGATCATGTACTTTATGCAGATTATGCTTTTGTTTCAATTTCAATTTACCTTTTGCTTAGTTCAGTCTACTAGTCACTCGCGATTCCGGGCTACTTATTAACTAGGGCCTTTCCCTAGCGTAATTCACTAATCACACGCGGTTCAGCGTTTGGTACTTCTTAAAAACCTTTTACTGATTTATTTCCACACACAATATTAGCAACTTAATTTTCTAGAACGACCGAACTCGAACTTTTATACCCGGTCCCTGCTCGGGCGCTAATTAAATATTTTTAAATTAAAATATTTAAAAAAAATTATTTTATCACCATTAGTGGAAGACTGATCGCAATTCTTTATTGTCAAATCCAAACTTAAAACAAATCTAGTTATCTACATCTATTTATAATATTTTATTCAAGTCACTGCTCAGGTGCAGACGCATTGTCAGCAGTTTCGTATTCGAATGTTTCCCATGGATCTGCTATGGGCATGAGTAAGGTGTTGGGTGACGACGTATGATTGCATGCACTTGTTCCCGTGGGAAAATGGTGATAATGCAGAATTTGGAGTGATTCAAGGTTTGCAACGTTAACTTATATAAACCAGGACAGCAAAATGTGGTCGCTTATGCACTGTCTCGCCAACAGTTTAACAACACTTCAAGCAACTCACAACACTCAGCTCAAAGTTCACCAATCGATAAATTAAAACGCATAGAGCAATCGTTAAATACATTTAGAAATCAAATAATTATAAACTATAGTACAAACAACTCAGTAGAAATTTCTTTACAAAACATTTTTTCATATGCACGACACACACTTTTCTGTTCAAACCTAAACGTAACGAACGCCATAAAAATTGATGAAGAAACTCTATTCCACATCGAAAATAACATTATTTCAACGTTTCCAAATGTACCAATTGTTTTAGCAAAAAAATTATAGAAGACATAGAAAATATAAGAAATATAAGAAAAAGTAATGCATACACACAAACGAGCACATAGGAATTATAAAAATATTTCACATGAATGGAAACATACATACAATATATATTAGCACAGTGATAAATATTCTAAATATTGTTACATACACGAAATCCCGAGTAAAAAGAATGAACATAAATACATTGACGAAATCTTATCACAAATTTACCCCAACGCAAAATTCATAATGACCGATAACCAATTAGCATTCACAAGCATATGGAGCAAAAAAGTATGTTATATGAAAAACTACAAATTGTACATACATTAACACCAACATTCCATTCGGTAACCAACGGTCAAGTCAAGCGTACACACAGCAATCTAATCGAACTCACTAGAGTCCTAACACAAGAAAATAATTCTTCACCAGGGGAGGAGATTTTTAACGCGGTACGACAACACAATAAAACCAGAGGACGTGTTTTTTAATCGAGGAGGGTATCCTGACATCAAACAAAAACTAGAAAAAAAAAAAAAAAACAAAATAAGGTACTTTGATACCATAATAAAAAACGTAAGTGCATCACACACAAAAAAGGAGACGTTGTTTACTCCAAAACACACCGTCGAAACAAAAACGTGCCGAAATACTATACTAACAAACCACGGTACAATTATACATAAGGATAATATACGAGTGCAAGCATGCAAAGAATGATAATTTTATTTTTTATCTCTACCGCCTTCTGCGACAAAACAACAATAAACAAAAGATAATAAATTCACAATTTGAGAAAATACTAGAAACTCTCGACCCTAAACCCATAATAACATAGACGACCTAGTTCTTACAGAAGTATACAACGAACTAACCTCTATTGCTAATACAATAAATTTTGCTAAAAATGAAAATTTTTATTCAGGTGTCTACTTAAATGTAAAAGATATTCAACAAATAACATCTAATGAAGCATTAGACTTACCTGTTATAAATATTTTAAAATATGACTATATACACATCTGTTATTTTAATCATGCAATCATAACTATCTATAAATATCCAATATTAAAATAGAGGGAAACTAAATCTAAACTAAAAAAAGGGAAACTTTTGTTAGATCCTAAGATATCAAAATGCAACAATATATTTACTCGTATTGAAAAATGTAAAAATTACATAGGAAACTATATATGTAAAATTAAGACTCCAGACAATTGTACTATTAATATATTAGAAAATAAGGCAGCCAAATGCGAAGGTATACACGAGCATACCTGGAAATGTGTAAAAATAGACGGACCCAAATTAAAACAGTTCAACTACTCCACAACTGTTGATGGGAAGCAATATTTCAACCAACAACAAGAATTCAAATATGTCATACTCAAACATGACAAAAAACTAGACGTCCTGTGCATAATCGAATCATATGTCGATTACAAATTCAGCAACATCCAAAAAATATCAACTTTCCTGATACCAGTCGAAGAACATACCATACAATACTTAACTTATCCTGGGGCTATGCATAATGGCATAACTCATGCATGGCGCATCCAAACTCTGTGAATGCTACAAAGTAATAAGAGCAATAGCAAGAAGGCAAAGAATCAACGAAATATACGAAGCAAACATTTTAAGACTCCTACAAGAAAGAAATTTAATCTATAGCGTGAACGCTTCATTTTAAGGAGGAGGGGAGCTAATAACGTAGGTTCTCTACCTGCCTATCTCTTCGTTATCTCTCACTACAAACGTAAACAACGACAACATGTTTAAACAAGAAAAAACAGTAACTTTTAATTCGAAAACATGTAAACAAAGACAACATGCTTCATTATCTTGCAATACTTCAACACAATAATCCGATGCGTTTGCATTATCGACATAAACAACAATACAATAACAACCGCATGCTAGTTAGTATAAATAGCAGTAAGATTGAATATTGTAATCAGTCTTAAGAAAAAAAGCATATTTTTGATGCAAAACAATGAATATAACATACATTAACTCGCACACGCCATCACAGAGAAGAAAGACCACGACACTAAAGATAGCTTCTACGAGCTCTTGGACAAGACTGTGCCCAATTTTAATGCAAAGCTAGAAAAAGAGAGCATCATTGGTGGTACTGTCGGAAGGTTAAGTTGCACGGCACCACCTCCAATAACGGATTCAGGCTAATCGACTTTACGGGGAGGTGAAACATTGTCGTAGCTAGCACGCGGTTCTCGCATCTTAACATATATAATTGGGCTTGGTTATCTCCAGATTAATCAACCGCCAAGCAGAAAGCCCACATTGCAGTCGACGGAAGGAATTATGGAAGTCCGAACATTCCGATAGGCCAACATCGACTCGAACCATTACTTTGTTGTAGTTAAGTTACGCTAATGCTGTTAGGAATTTTGACGTCAGATGGCTACGATCGCAAGAGATCGCCAAGTTCTTTTCCGACTCTTCCGAGTCTCCTTTAATTCCTTAATAGCTCCTATGTTGCCAGCACCGAACATTAAAGAACGGTAGCAACATTGCCAAAAAGCCGTTAGAGATGCCGCTTCTGATGTGCTGGGTTTCACTCGGCCAATCACAATTAAGGGAGAGATGAACATCGGCTCTACTAGATGCTACTACAGAAATAAAATCTGGAAGTTTTACCAAAAGGTGAAAAAAGACATGCCACACGGACACAAACCCCGAACTGAAGCCTGTAGACATGAACATGGGAACATAGTTGTAGGGCTCCAATCGACGCTGAGAATTTGGAAAGAGCATTTCTGTAGACTGCATAACGGCAATGACGAACCAAATACCGCTGTCAAGCCTAATGAACACTTCAACCTGGACGATGTAGATCAACAATTTCGTTCACCCGAACCGGATGGAGATCCTCCTTCTCAAGATAGGAGATCGTCTGAACTGTTCCAACTGCAGAGTCACCATCCTATTGTGTGATCGTCCGATGCCGTTCATCAACAACCTGATTGCTTCATGTCAGTATGACTTTAGGCCGAGAAAGTCGACCATCGACCAAATATTCACACCACGGCAAATCTTGTAAATAAACCGATGAGCTCCAAATCCATACACACCTCCTATTCATTAATTTTAAGGCCGCGTATGTCAGCATCTATATAGATGAGCTATACGAAGCATTGTTCAGTTTTAGCATCCGTACCAAACTCGTCCCTTTGTGCAGGATAAAAATGGAGAATGTACGCCGCTCTATCTAGAACTCACTGATACCTAGAAAATCGTTCTCGAAAGAAAAGCGCAAAACCCAGGAGGCACAATCTTTCAAAAGTTCATCCAATTACTCACTCGGATACGCCGATGATATTGACATAGTCGGAAGAAGGCAGCGTTATGTCAGTAGCGTAACTATTGAGACAGAAGCGGCGTAGATGGGCTTAGCAGACATTTGGGGCCAGGCCAAGTATATGTTGCCAACAAGTAAGGACATCAAAGAAATGAAAGATATATAACCTTGAGCTAGTCAACGACAGCAGCTCTGGAATCAATGGAAGAATAACTTGATAATTGCTGCTTCTTTGGGCAAAGAAGGCTATTGAGTAGCAATGCCCTTTCGAACAAAGACCCTAATAATCCCAGTCCTGTCTAATGGCGCAGTGGAATGGGCTTTGTCAAAAAAGAATGAGGGTGTTATTGGCTGCTTTGTGAGCAAAATTCATCTGGTGCATAGACGGTGAATGAAGGAGGAGATATAACGACGAGATGTAGAGCGACAGTGAAAATCCAACTATTGAGAACTGCAATGCTCTGGGCCGTAAAATATTGTAATCCACCCCCGAGGGACAGGGCAATAGAGGAAGACCGCGACTTAAATGGCTCACACAAGTTCGAAACTGGAGCCAGCTAGCTTAATCTTAAGGTAGCTGAAGACGCTTGTTGGTTGAGGTCCACCTCGGACTGTAGCGCCACCTTAAGTAAGTAAGTCAGCTTTTCAGCATCGATCGGATCCCTGTCCTCAATCGCAGGACTAAAACGGAATAGCTCTATACTATTAATGACATACAAGTCGTAGTTAAACCGCTCGTCTCTCTTACTGCGGAAAATAGGGGATAATGTATTTCCAAGATACCATCCCTACTCTTGTTGCTTGACGAAGATCAGAGTTTTCCATTGGTTAAGGTTTAAATTGACCACAACCGTAAATGGCATTACCTCACAGGTTGAAGACAGACCAAACAGAAAGTTCTTCTTAATGAGTTTCCTTTGCGACAAAGTTTGATTGAAAAAAAATGACATCATCTTCTACGACCCTTATCTTGAATGGAATCAAAATGAATCTCATAATGTGAATGTGTCATATTTTTTTTTGCAAATGGCGTCAAATGTCATTGTTGTTTGACATTTATGTTGTAGATAGATAGAGAAGAATAAGCTGGCAACAAGCAATGGAGCGAAACACACCTGAAGAACGCGGAATTATTGTTACTGTTTACTTGACCAATTTCTAGTCTGTTATTATTTCTGTCGCAAGAAATGATCGGCCCCGTATTGCTCGTTTGATCGAGAACATCATTGCCGTGACCGAGAATGTCAGAGATAGTCCTCAAATTTGACATCAGCCGACGTTCGTTGCATCGACTTTTAGTGGTTGTGAATAAACAAAAACAAAATTTGCGTTTCTTGGGCACCTAGAATCCACATGAAATAGGGCGATTCATCGTGAGGATTTAATTTATAATGCAAAATAAAGCACATAAATTTCAAAGTGAACCTTAAATTATCAGTTAAAAGAACAATTCATGGCATTTATTTTTTGAAAATGATATCGTGTAAATGTTGATCATGACTACTCATGGCTACTCATTCGACTGTTATCTTGCGGATAACGCGAGTAATGTTGGCTTCCAAAGCGTCAATCGTATTCCTGAAGACCTGAGACATGTCCCCAGAGAAAATAGTCCAAAGGTGTGATATTGCACGAACTAGGCGGCCAATTTACTGTAGCAAAACGTGAAATTAAGTGCTCACCAAAATGATTTCTCAACAAGTCCATTGTTTCACGAACTGTATGACTCGTAGCGCCGTCTTGTTGAAACTATAGCTCACCGAGGCCACGTACTTAAATTTCAGGAACCACATAGTCCGTTAACATGGCGCCTTAACGGTTGCCATTAACGGCAACATTCTGTTTTGCCTCACTTTTGAAGAAATATGGACCAATGATTTCACCAGTCCATAAACCACACCATACCGTTGTTTTTAATGGATGTAATGGTAGCTCCTGGTACTCTTCCGGTTGCTCATCAGCTCAAATCCGGCAATTTTGTTTAATAACGTATCCATTGAGCCAGAAATGGGCTTCATCACTGAACAAAATTTCACGATAAAACAACGAATTTACATTGAGTTTTTCGAGAGCCCATTTACTGAAAATATGACGCAAATTCAAGTCGCCTGGCTTCAATTCTTGCACAAGTTGAATTTTGTACGCTTTTAGGCCGCGATCCTCACGTAAAATACGCCAAGTTGTCGAATACGCCAAGCCAAGCTTCTGAGAACGACGACGAATCGATTCGTCACGGTCTTCGCTTACATTCTCAGCTGAAGCTGCTAGAGTCATTTCACTACGTGCTGGATGTGGTCTAAACTGGGACTCAAATTTGGATATTGGCAATAGTGGTTTCAGTAGGTCGATTATGCGCACCGTAAGTTCCTCG
The DNA here is from genome assembly GCA_907269105.1 of Volucella inanis. Taxonomy (NCBI): domain Eukaryota; kingdom Metazoa; phylum Arthropoda; class Insecta; order Diptera; family Syrphidae; genus Volucella; species Volucella inanis. Next base: position 20,784,392 of record OU026158.1, read on the forward strand.
AATCGCACGTAAAACATTTCTCACAGAACGCTGATATTCGTAATACAGCTGAACAATTTGGAGACACTGTGTGAGTCTTTCCATGATGACTTACCAAACGAAACTGAACGAAAATGACAAAGCAGTTTGATAGGAGTCAAGCGTGATCTGTCAAAAAAATCCTATTGAAAATCAAACCTCACGATGAATCAGCCTATACGAAAAGCCATTTCACCCCCTCAAAGTGATAATTTGTTGGGGCATTTGCAGTGAAAAAGTGATAATCATTATTTTTTTTTTTTTTTGAAGACGCCGACGGCACCAACGTAATCGTAACTGGTGAGCATTACAGACTTTAAACAGATGTTACACGAGTTTTTTTCGTCGCAAGTTGTTGAATTGTGTCTCAAGCATTGTTGGCTGAAGCAGGGCGGAACAACCGCGCACATAGCTGGGTGAACAACGTTGGAGATTTTGAATCACAAATTTTCAAGTCGTGTGATCTCCCGTTTTGGCGATTTAAACTGGCTGGCCAAATATTTTATGAGCATCATTCAAAATGCTCTATAACGAGCACAAATATGCATCAACTCAGGAGGTGGTCATTTGAGTGATATCATTTTTGCAACTTAATGTCATCAATTTTAAACTTTCAAGTAAACTTTTCGGGAAAACAGAGCCCAACTTTTTCATTTCAAACAAAATGGCAGCTAATTCACATCATGACATTACTTTTGTGCCACTTTCTACATATGTATTTTTATTTTAATTTAATTTAATTCTCCGTAACGTAGCCGGATAAAAATTGCTGTATGCAAATGAAGGGCAATATAGAATTGCAGCTATAAATGGTTGAAAATATATTTTACATATTATATATACTTAAATATATAACAGAAAAAATAATACACTACTACTTCGGTATTAAACATTTGAAAGTACCTTTTGGAAAGTAGAACTACGGCAACACACAAACCGTCATGCCAATAAAAAGAAGAAACAAAAACAAAAACTGTATACTTTACAAACGAATAACAAAAAGGACATCCTCAGCTTTCCTTGCCAGTGTATTTAAACACTGTGCGCAAACGAAAAAGGAGAACTCAAAGTCAAATGTAATACGGTTTCTGTTTACATCGGTTCTCTGACGATTTGTAACTTTTTCTAAACCATTGAAGTTGTTTCTTTTGTGCATTTTAGTAAAGCAGTGCTTAAGATTTAATACATTTAAAAAATATATCTGCAATTGTTTAACATTAGATAAAAAAAAAATATAAAAAAATAACAACGCAAGTAAAGAAAAAGTGTTGAAAAAAATAATTTTATATTTGGAAACAAAAGGCTGTTGACTTTTCATTTGTTTTTTTTTGTGGTGCTTTTTTTGTTTTTATTTGGTTATAAACCATTCGCTTACAAGAAAATTCACCTCATTTATCTCCGTTGTGGTATACGCTTAGTAAGTAAAAAAAGTAAAAAAATGTATATATATATTTTACTCATTTTATTGGTAAAGCTTTTATGTAATAAGTTAATACGCCTCAATTCGAAAGTCTCCAAAGAAGGAAAGTACTAAAGAATCATGTGCTAACTGCGTGTTATTCAGGAAACTTGTGTATACTATGCATACTTGTACGAATAGAATGATGCTTTGGGATAACAAAATATACACAATGTAAAATGTTAGTGTTTCGTCGCTCATCCACCCATCGAACCATTGAATCCCTCATAAGGGAAGGTGCGTGTGCGAGACAATAATCGCAATGGGATACCATCTCAGACAATCAATTTCACATGCAGCATCCAGCATTTTCCTACATCCCCAACACCACCCTGTTAGTATTTTTTTGGTTTTTATAATTTGTTTTCCTTTTCTGCTCTAATCTTAATTGAAGGAAGGATGTTGGTAATCCACTTATGTTTTTAGTCATAAATGTAGAAGGGAGGAAAGGAACACTGGAAAAAAAAGTGAACAAAACAGGAAGCACCAACCCCCACTGTCTGTCACTCAATCCATCGAAGTCAGGGTTTCTTGTATTTGACCTTGACTATGGGGTGGGTAACGAAACTCCATATGTATTTGACCTTCGACAAATGTGTGCTGGTTGGTATCCTATGAAGAAATTGTGGTTTCTTTAAAAAGACTGAAGAAGTATTCCGTAGCGGAGATCTTTCCATTTTTCAGATGACTGTCGCCTCCAAAGGAAACAGAAAAAAAAAGAACGTCAGCGAATTTCACGATCATAAAAAACACGCAATTTCCATAGTCAAATTCAGGTTTTACTCTTCATTGAACATCCAGATATAAGAAGTTATGGCACACCGGCGTACCTACTCCTACTAGGCATGGCTAGGAATAAGGGTGTCAGAATATTTATTGTATTTTTATTGACCTACAACCAGCTGCAATTCCTTATTGATGGAATGATTAATGAATTTCTATTTGTCAAAATTGTAGGATATCCGTCTCGCAATGGTATCGTGCGATACTACTAATACTAATTCATACAGAATGGTATGTTTATTACACGATATATACGTACGTACCTACAATAGGGTTTCCAGTCCTAATGTAAGCCATTTCATGATTTTTTTTTAATTACATACTTCATTTGTAAAGGATATCTTATTATTCGTGTTTTTTTTTTTTTAACATTTTATAGACATTAACAATGGAGCTCATAGTAGTGTGAGATTTTCATAGCAGGTAGTTTAAGTTTCAAAAATATTCGCGTAGGGCAGGTGGCTTCCCAGCAAATGTATCTGCTAAAGGCCGTCATAAAATGCGGCTGGTCTTAATTGCGCTAAATTAAACGGTTTCGATCTTTGTAGTCGGTGCACAAGGCTTGTCTCGTTCAGAATTTGGAGTACGAGTATAACGTTGTTGCAATGTTCATGAAGACGAATACGGAGTTTTTGAGGAAAGTTGGTTATTTCGTCATCAACGGTAGTTACTCCTATGTCTCTGTGGAAATCAAAGTTTCTGTATACCATGGGGCATTTACTATGACTTTTCGTTTAGTACAACCCCAATTTGTTGTATACGAGTTGTATACCATACGATTAAACAGGTTTAAGCACTGGTTTTTATAAACGCAGTTTGTTATATATGCTTAATACGGAATGTCTTCCAAGTACCCAACACATTTGTCTGGATTTATTTTCAAGCTCGTCGTGTAACGTGTAACTTTCATTTGAGTTGACCGAAATTTTGTAGATTTTTGGCTCGCCAAAATTACAAATTTCATACAATCGAAAAAACTGGATGGCCGTTGTATAGAAAAACATACTCGTATACAAAATAAGCAGAAACAAAATAAAAGCGATCGGATGATTTATCTTCGAGTTACAACTACAACTATTGGGTATGTAATTTAATTCGTGCGGTTTTTTTTTTTTTCAAAATTTGAACGTTTATTTAAGAAAAACATGTACAATAGTACTATTCAAAGTATTGCCCATCTGAAGCTATGACTTTTTCCCATCCGGGTGGGGTAAGACTTCTCATCCACTGTTTTCCAAATAGTTCCTAACCAGAATAACAACGTGGGGCCGAGCGTTGTCATGATGGAAAATTATTGCCTCGTGTCTGGTCGCATATTCCGGGCATTTTTCGGCTACTGCTTTCTTCAAACACCAATCTGATTCCACCAAATACAGAGCATTACCTTCGCGCAATGGATATTCGGCTTTGCCGTTGATTTGGCTGGTTGGCCGGGTTTCACATATGAATTTTTGCGCTTGGGGTTGTAATGGATCCATTTTCACCACCAGTAACAATTCGATGCAAAAATGACTTACTTTTGTGGCGTTGCAGCAGTATTTCGGACATGCAAAACCGCCTTTCGACGCTTGAGATCATGTGGAACCCAATTTCCTTGCTTTTGAATATATTCAGCTGCTTTTAAACGTTTTGAAATGGCTGCTTGAGTGACAACCAAAGATTCTGCGAGCTCTTCTTGTGTTTCGCAACAATCTTCATAGAGTAATGCTTCCAGTTCTTCATCTTCAAACTTTTTTAGCTGCCCAGAACATCATCGTCTTCCAAGCCAAAATCACCACTTTTAAATCGTGCAAACCACTTTTGGCACGTTCGTTCAGCTAGTGCATGTTCACCATAAACTTCCACCAAAATACGATGACTTTCGGTAGCAGTTTTCTTCATGAAGAAGAACTCCCCGCAAAAACACTTTGAGTGAAAAAAAATTATTGTTTTCTACGCTTCAAATGAATGACATATACTGAAATAACGTACAATGACAGTAGCTTTCCAACGCATGTTCCAATGGAATAATAACAATGGAATAATACAAGGTACGCCATCTCTTAACAAACCGCAGTTATAGACCCAATAATTGGAAAAAATAGGGTTTCGAGAAAAACCCGTTTAAAGATAATATGATGGATTTCTGACCGCTGAGCGGGTCAAAACCTATTTGAGATATTCATTTGAAATTTAAGGTATAGACGAAATATAATTTTTTTTTCTTCAAAATTTTAAAGTCATAAAGTGTGGTTGGAAGCAATTCTCAATTCTGAGGACCTTTGTAGCTTGGCAGGTATTATACTGTCCGGACCAACAGATTTGTATGGTTTGAAGCTACGCTGCGCCCATACTTTTTTTTTTTGTAAACAGACCATGAATTTTGGTCACGGTTGCAGCAGCCCTCGTTGGGTTACTACTTAGCATTCGAGTAATGTTGTCGGATACAAAAGTGATAACTAGCACTTCCCGTCGGTTTCTTGTTATAAACAATGAGATTATAACGATAAGATTGTTGCAAGCAATGAGATTAGTACTTATAATATAATCAAAAAGTGGCTAACCTCTATCGTTGATGTCGGTACTGCTCCATTCCATGTGATGAGCGTTAGCGTCGCATCCGATGACGAGGCCAGTTTTGACCTTTCCATCCTCCAGTGTCACCCTTTCTTGGTTACACAAGGGAGAAGGAACACATGATCGTGGCCAAAATAGGAACCTTTGGCAGTCTCTAGTCTAGCAACGGTTAAGTCGGGGTCGCTGAGATTAGGAAGTTTCACTTATATACAAGTTCTAATCTTACCTTTGTCTCTTGTATGGAGTGGAGCTTATACAGGTGTTATAAGTCCACGAACCACGCCTTCTGCGATCCATTATTCCTGGATTTGGAAGATACCTTCTGCGTTTTTGGAAATACGCAGAATAAATGCGGCCGAAACCTTTTTTTAGTGATGGAGATTAATCTGGAGAAAATGTATCATTGCTACAATTTATCAGAGTAGCCTCCACCACGGTGTTGTTCGAGTTCTTCGATTATGAATATGCGTTCCAGAGCTCATCTTTTTTCTCTGATCGTATAGGATCTCTTTTCAGTTCGTCATCGGTTTCCATTTTCGACAGAGTGTTAAAGGAGAATACCGACGGCTTAATTGTCGCCTCGGATAAATTTGAGTCGTCCCTGTCTAAGGATATCGGAAAGGATATCGACACTCCAAAATCTAAGGCTGTATTTGAAGTTTCGGTTAAAGGAGGAGGAGGCTGCTTATCACCATCCAGCTCATCTTTTTATAAACCCTTAGGTGAATTGGCTTGAAACCGAGCCGAATTATGCCTTTAGTCCGCGCTAGAGGGTTAAGGGATTTCAATTACAATCAACGCGCAACTCTAAGGGCCCCTTAGTTCTTCCAGGTTCTCGACTTTTCAGTCATGAGTCGGAAGGATCGAGTTGCTGAGCTTGCTGATCACCAGAATGCTTTCTTGTGATGAGTGAATACAATTGCGGGTTCTAGGTCTGTTAGGGATATTCTCCCTAGGAACGACTTCGAGTTTTGCACCTGGCCAAAGCTCTCCTAATTCACCTATGGCTTTGGTGAAAAGATTGAAAGATCTTTGGTCGGCACATGCGATGAGCCAGCGTCGCTTGTGATGGGAATTTCACCAAATGCCACAGTTCAGGTGTAATCGATCCGTCGGTGTCGTTTCTGTCGAATATCATGATCGTTATAGCGTTTTTTTAAGTCTTCGCTAGAAGACCTCAGAGATGTGCTGGTGGATGGCCCAGGGGTTTTGGTGTTAATAGTTTTGAGCCTTTTGTGAATCGGGACGGTTTGTTCCAACGATCTCTGGCGCTTGGAGGAATTTTTTTAGCGTATTGTGCAATGGGAGCAATAGGCAATACGTCTTTTAGGATGTTGTTAGTCCACTCAATCTTACTCTTAATGTTCGCACTTCTCTCAACCTACGGAATGGATCCGAAGGTTTTGATAATGCATAAAGCATTTCGGCGATTTAAGCCTTAGGTGTAGCTTGCCGATGCGGTTGAGCCCCTATTTCCTCTTTAGGGAGAGAAGTATTAGTAGCAGCGGCAAGTGGCTTGCCTCAAACTTGCTAGGGATAGAGGAAGCGATAGGACCATGGAGCTTGCTACAGTCTTATCGTCTTTGAAAATTTAGTTTAAGGCTCTTGCGTTTGCCTTAAGAGGATGGTTCACCATGGCCTGCCACAGTTTTATCTCCGCTCGAGAGTGCAGGAGCCGTTCTACCGCCCGGTATTAAAGGAGTACCGGCCTCGGGTTTTATATTTATTTTTTATTTTTTTGATATTTTATCTATAAGTGATCCCACGAGTACCTAAAAAAGGATGGTCCATCTGTACAGAGATCTTCTGTATACAGATAAGGCTAGCTAATTCGGAGGTATCTAGATACAACCATTGCGATTTAGCTATTTTTAGAGATGCTGGACCCTCAGCCATGTTGATTATCTGCTCGGGTCGTATGACACCTTGATCCAGCCCAGGGGAAAAAGGTGTGGTTAGATGGTCGGAAGGGAAAAAAGGGGGAGGTGAATTGTCTGAAGAACTTCTCAAGATTCATTGACCTTACTCAGCCCCTACAACTCGACAAGTTCGATGCTCAGGTAAAGGTTTGAGTTTTGAGTTCTTTAAAAAAAAGTAAAAAATCTTCTAACATTACCGTAATTTACAGCTGCATCTCACAAGTGAACGTATTCTTCACAGCGAAGTTTGGTCTGATCCAAACGGATGAATATCAAACGTTGCATACATATCTACGATCGGTAAGAATAATAGTTCATTGTGCTGAATTTCTTGTTTGCTTCTTTGCCATAGACTGCATTTGTCATCCTAATGTTGAAGTATTATCTATCTGCACCATTCCAAGAAACTATTGGATATTGCAGGGCATCGTAGCATCGATAAGTTTCTGCAACTTTTGCCAATTGATCGTTTCTCCAATGAAGTACAATTTCTCTAAGTTGGAATTAAGGTCGCAATTGTTATAGTCGAAGCATTGAATTTTCGCACATGTTCTCCAGCAGGAGTTCTGTCGGCATGGATAACAATTTTGTCTGAATCAGATGGCATCATGTCATCATGGCATCATTTTCAAGTAACGCACTAAATTATTTTTTTTGTGAAGAAGCTCTCGCAGTTGGGAAAAGATGGGTCTCGTTATGCCAGTGGAAATTTCGCAGCTTTCATTTAATTCATCATTGCCATTACCGATGAAATACATTACCTAGGGTTTAAACAGGCGAGACTTGCAGGGTTTTATCATGGTGTTAATTTTCTTTTTTACTAGCAGACCAACTAGCAGCCTACTCGCAAGCAAAATTCGTCTGCTATAAAAGTTACTAGTTGGCTATCAGTTCGCTAAGCCGTGTACAGATACTACTAGGTAAACTTGCGTTTATAAACGCTAGGTGAGGTGTTCAACGTTATTGGAACCACCAACAACTTGATTGGTGATATCGTTTTCGCCATCTCCCTTATCATTTACGACAGATAATCTGCACTTTGCGACGTTAACGTAAGTGTCGGGAACTATGGTATGTTCTGCAGGTAAGGGAAAATGGTAATCCAGATATTCTGTCATTGATTCGTAATTATTTCTATTTCTTAGAATTGCTGGTATGGCCTTTGCAAATTTTTCGATTGTTTTTCATTATTTATTAAACAAGATCGTTAATCTGTCCTATGTATTGTATGAATGTACAGGACTTTTTTCCTGTTTAAACAAAGCACTAGGCTAAAAAACCAAGTCATTGCACTTTATGTGTTTAAGTGATACTTCGCAGTCTTTCGTGAATGACCTGAAACCGCTTCAGTGATTAAGTGTATACTTTATCAGCATTGGCAATATCAGTCAATAAGGAACTGTACCATAGCCATCCATTCACCATCCGTAACTAAGATTCTATTGACTAATACTGCTTTTATCTATAAAGGTAGTAGTTGGTCTACGTCGTGCTATCTACTCGAATTATATTCTATATAGCAAGCTTCAGTAAGATTGAAAATGTCGAAAGAACACTTAATTCTATTTACTATATTTGAAGTACTGTCTCGCAAGATTCGTATTGGTAATTGTGTATGATGTTATTGATATTTACAAATGAAGCTTAACAATTATTTTCACGCAGGAAGTAGGTCATTTCGTCTGTCAAGTGTTCGGTATATAGGTCAGTAATAGGCTTACTTACTTATATACTAAGGTGGCGCTATAGTACGGGGTGAACCTGGGTCTCAACTAATTGGCTTTATCTAACTGCCTTTAGTTGCGCACTCTAAGTCGGTTGAGGTCCTCTTCTACTTGTGCGCACCACCAAAGATGAGGCATTTTCGTACTGTATTGTCCCTCCGGGTAACATTCTTATTGATTGTGCTTCCAGTGTTATTGTGGAGTTCCGAACAATTTTATCAAGTATGATGTTAAAGAAGTCACATGACAGCGCGCCACCTTATTTAAAACCTTTTTTGAGATCAAAAGTCTCGGTTAACTCGTAATTGATCGTTGAGGCGCTTCAAGCGTTCTCAATCGCCATTCTGCATAGACGGACAAGCTTGGCAGTGATGACAAAACTAGACATGATTTTAGAAAGCTCATCTCTATGAAATCGACGAATGGGGTATCGATTTGGACTTCTGGAGTTTTTCCAGGATCTGCCGGAGTGTGAAGATTTGGTCGTATCTGGACTTGACAGATTGCTGGCGAAGGGTGCTGGCTATCCTTACTTTGTTTTGGTCAATTGGGAGGTAAATTTGGCCTTCATCGTCAAAGTTGAATAGAATATTCTGCCTGTCGGCAGAATGTTGTGCTTTTTCGCCATTACACAGTCTGTAGAAAAAGGATTCCCATATTTTCAGAACCGATTGTGACTCTACTACAAGGTTTTCCTCTTCATCTCTATAGGTTTCTGTTTGGATCTTCTTTTACTACGTTCTTTTTAGCTGTTAGTAAAACTTCTGTATGCTATTCCTAGAGTATAATAATTTAATATATCGTGCCTGTTTATCTTCTTCTGGAAAGCCTATGTTCTTCCCGTCTTTTCTGCTCGTAGAGCTCACGAACAGTTCACGGCCTTCGTAGCAGCATCGCTTTGTAGGCTTCTTGTTAAGCTGCATGTGTTTTCTCGCATTCTCCTTCAAACCAGGGATTTGTGGGTGGTAGTCTGGTGAAATGGCGGCGTCACTGCTGGCGGTCCACCACTTCCGATTACAGCTTTTCTACTTTATATCTTCTCTAAGTAGTTGTTCTTTGTTGTGGAGCTTGGAAATCTGCATTCGTACATTGGCTGAAACCAGGTAGTAATCCAAATCAATGTTGACTTCCCGGAACATTTGGACATTCAGAATACTCGAGGAATGCCTCGCATCTATCTCAATGTGATCAATTCGATTAAGCGTTTCATGGTCCGCCATGTTCCCTTATCATAATGATATTTCGTCCCGCGGCAAAGTCAATCAGCCTTATTTTCCGTTTTGCCAGACGCAGTGTCATGTAGGCTATGCTTACCAATTGTCCTGCCAAAGATAACCTCCTTTCCAATCGCTTAGTACGATTTAACATCATAAATATAAAGGAAATATGATAACGACGGAAATGAAAATGTTGCGACTATCAGCAGGTATAACGAAACTTGATCTTATACGCGCATCCGTGGAAGCCTCCACATAAAGGAACCCATAGTAGATAACTTAAAGTCAAATTCATCGGAGCATCCGGTCCAAAAAGCAATAGGATCTCAAATTCCAATTAAGGTTTAAAGAAAAAGCTGATCTGTTTTTAGATTCTGGTAGCAACGCAAATGCGTGCGAGAATTAATATGTAACAACCGATTTAATTTTACACGTTGCTTATATGAACGATTAATAAAAGAAGAAGCAGAAGTGATTTTCACGATGTCAAAGACCCCCAGGAATAGGCGTTTAGTTTTGGCAATCTATTTTCTTGTGAAGGAGAAATGATCTTGTTTGATTTCTTGTGCAAAAACTACGTGCTTTTCTTCAGTCGCTTATGTAAAGTTTCAAAGCTGTTGCCAACAGCTTAATTAGTCTGTAATGGTTACAGTCATAATTAGTTCCTTTTGTATGGATTTGTTAATTTCCTCACGTTGTGGATGTATGCTGAAAAGTTTCCTGATATACAAGAAGGGCTCAATTTATTTAAATAATATATACGTATAAGGTTTGATCTGTTTTTGGCTAACTGGTTTGATCCTCCTGTCAATTCGTAACTAATTTTTTAAAATAAATAAAATAATTACACTTAATATAATATAACAAAAAAACTTAATATGATATAATTTCATTGCATCACAGGGCTCGTATTAATTTATTTTGCCTCCATCCAGACACGTTTGTATACGATGTCGTTGTTATTGTTCTTTTAGAAAGATGTAAAAAAACAATGTCAAAATAATTGACGACGCACAATTGAAACAAATTAATTCCGGTTGATTTTGGTGGTTTAATGTGTATTTTGGGTTCTTCCCGCCCCATACATATGTAATATATATACACGTACAATTGGATGCTGGCACAGGCCCCAAAAGACAGAGAAAATGCCACAATACTTTTCTCTTAAAGCGTTGATGTTAATTATTTACTATTTTTGTGCAAACGCGCATCTTGCGAGTAATCTCCTGTGGACAATGATTTTAGTGCCATTGTCGTCTACATCTCTTAACTGTGAGGCATGATCAATTTGAGGTTCTCCGTCAGAAAATTTAAATAAAAAAATTATCTAAATAAAATAATTTAATATTAATAAACTAATAAATAGAAGTTGTGTGTAAATGTGTTCTTGAATGGCAAGCAAGTAACGACCATTTGTATCTTTTCCAACAAGCCGCACAGAGTGCAGCTATAACGAGAAATATTCAATTGGAAATTGAATCTGCGTATCAGATACAGTGCGCTCGCTGGTCGTAGCCGATCGTTAATAGTCGATTTGTGTTTGTAGTTTAGTACACGCGACCGCTTCAAGAACAAATAAAAGTAATCATTTAAGTGTACCAAAGTGCCTTATTCTCGAGTTCGAGTAATAAAAAAATAAATCAGGTGAAATATTTTTTTTTACGAATATTTTTCTTATTCGCCGTACTAAATATCCTCTTCAAGCTAAATGAATCATAGGTAGGTCGAAACAAATTTTATAAATACTGTAAAATGATTATGCTGAAATCATTCATTTCTGAAATGCATCGCGGAGGTGGTGAGGAACAAAAACGTCCGTTGATTTCTTTTCAATTTACGCATAATTCTGATACGCTCCTACATTAATATATATATATATATATACGACTGTTGTACAATGCAAACATTTGTATGCATGTATTATATTTATCGTTTTGTTTACGAATGATCTTGATTTTTGGTAAAGTTTTGAAATGCATTCCGCTGTTTCATACAACAGATCATCGATCTCTGTTTCGGAGGTAAACGCGTGATAAAAATTAATTCTATTATTTTTAATACGGATTATGTCATGTAGTTCGAAATTTTGGGAATGAGCAATAAATAAGTGTGGATACTTAAAGTACATACACACATGTAAACATGCAATTAGTCAGATGGTGCAAGTCAAAATTCTATAAACAAAAATTTGAAAAGAATCTTCTAGACCTGCAGATTCGCTAAGCGCGTAGCAGCTCATTTATTGTCCTAAAATATCCTATTTCAAAACTTCAGAGGAAAAAGATCAAACCATTTTAAAATCGAATAAAATGGGTCTGATTTATTTTTAATTATATATTTTTCTTTATGAATAAAAAAATTTTTCTATTTTATTTATCAGAAGTTTCATCTTTTTTTTTTAAAACTTAGTACTTTTATTTACAAATTTGGTTTTTTAAAACATGTGGCAGAAGGACTACTCTAAGTTATAAAACCCTTTTACATAGGAACGAAAGTAATTTCTTAAAATTAATTTTTGGGATTACTCAATAAATAAGAATCTATCAGATAATAATAATTAATATATATATATATTTTTTTTGTATTCAAAAGTAATTTTATGGAACCAAATATTGTTAATTTTGTTCGGCTAGAACCACTCTACCATCAGTGTAGATTTTTTGGTATTTCTTGTTGAAACACTCTGACAATGTCAGAACTGTATTGTAGATGCATCAAAGTTTCCCAGTCAAGGTCTTTTAATTTTTGCCGAGTCATCAAACATGCGTGGGCTAAAGTTGTCGTGATAAAGTGCAACACGTACTGATCAATTTTCAATTTTTTCATTTCAAATCATTTTCTTTCATAGTACTCAGAACATAACCAAACTTAAATAACAGCTCAGTTGAAAGATTTGTAGACTAATTTAGTACAACATACTTTGTTGGCGAAATTCGATTTTATTATTCAATATAGTTGCCTTCGAGGACAATACAATGATTCTAGCGGTCATGTAATTTTTCAAACCCATTTTTATAGTACGATTTCTCCTTAGCCTTAAAATAAGCCTCAGTTTCAGCGATTACTTCTTCATCAGTGCTGAATTTTTATTTCCAGTGGGCATTCTTTTGAGATCTGCAAACAAGAAAAAGTCACTGAGGTCTAGATCTGGAGAATACGGTGGATGGGGAAACAATTCGTAGCATAATTTATTCAACTTTGCCATCGTTTTCCTTGATTTGCGACACGATGCGTTATATTGATGAAACAGCACATTTTCTTTTTTAAATGAAGCTGTTTTTTTCTTGTCCAACACGCAAACAAAAAAATGAGATAGAATACAGAGGGGAAAAGAGAGGATAGTTTGCAGAGAATACGCAAGGAATTGTAGAAATGAAAGATGTACAAGTTAAGAGTGAAGAGAAAAGTGTAAAAGGATTGCATTTTTTAAGTATGTGGCATTTGTAAATCCCTCTGAAGTTTTAGGAAATTGCATACCATAGTATGCCAGAATTTTAATGAAGTTTTTCACTAAAGAATATTATTGCCAACATTTCGCTCGCCTTGACCTGATGAAGGCCGAAATCCGTTTTAGTACACGGTAATCGCCCACCGTGGTATTTTCTGGATGTCAGCTTCAGTTGGAATAGGAAGACTGCATAGTCTGCTCACTGGTTTTTACTGCAGTCGCTCTGACTAGCCCGTCTGATCCCCTAGTATCGGGTTTATCAATAAAGATATAACAATTTTGTAAATAAAACACACAATAATCGAGATGTCAGGTTGAAATTTATTCCAGGTGTAGTACATACAAGTATGTTAAATTTGAGTGTGGATTTCGATCCAGTTCATATGACCACCGCAAGCACATTTGCAGCGATCGATTCTTTGAAGTCAATTTTCCACAACTCTTCCATATATATTACTTATTTATTTAATTATTTAAGTAAGTTAGCAACAATTAATTTGACATACGAGGTGTGTTCAAAAAGTAAGGTGATTTGATATTTAAAAAAAATAAAAAATTAAATATTATTATTGTTGTCCCCTTCAACGTGCCAACGCCTTTCCAAATCCTCTAAGCACTTCTCATAAGCACTTTTTTGGTATAGCCTTGACCTGTCCCGGGGATGCCGTTTTCCTCAATTGTTTCAAATCTCCGTCCTTACATAGGTTTCTTCAGTTTTAGAAACATGAAAAAGTCGCATGGGGCCAAGTCCGGTGAACATGGTGGCTGAAGCATGATTGTCGTGTTTATTTTGGCAAAAAAAAACTCTCACAAGCAACGATGAATGAGCAGGTGCATAATCGTGATGCAAAAACCAAAAATTGTTTTCCCCCAATTCCAGACGGTTTTTTTTGTATTGCTTTTCGTAAACGGCACATAACTTCAAGGTAATACCCCTTATTGACTGTACGAACTTGAGATAAAAACTCCTGATGCACTACGCCACGGTAATCGAAAAAAGCAGTAATCGACACTGTGACATTTGATCGAACATGGCATGCTTTTTTCTGCCTTGGCTCTCCTGGGTGCTTCCATTGGGACAATTGGGCTTTGGTTTCGACGTCATAACCATATACCCATGATTCGTCACCAGTTATGACCCTTTTGAGCAAGTCAGTCATGCGACGCCTCTTGTGATCAAAATTTAGAAGTTTCAGAAAAAACTTCGCTGATACACGTCTCATGGCCAAAACATGTCAACATCCTCAGCAACTTCTGTTATTTTAACTCAACGATTTTCCAATATAATTTTTTTTACTACTTCGACGTTATCAAATTTTGTTGATGTGCTGTGACGTCCGGAGCAAGGTTCGTATTTGGTATCTTCTCAGCCAACTTAGAGTAATATTAATATATTATATCAAGTAATTAAGAGCACTTGATTCCAGATCTTACACAAAATTTGGTGCAAATTCTTTGTTCCATTTTTTTATAATAATTGAAATTCGATGAGCACACCAAAACACGTCTAACCTTTCTATCTGTCAAAAACAAATTAAGTATGCTATATACTAGATGGGGTGAAAAGTAACCACCTTGGAATGAAAAAAAAATTTTTTTTTAAATGTTTTTTTTATTTTGTTCAATATAGTCCCCTTTTAGTTTGATACACTTATTCTAGCGATTTTCCTACTTCTTGATCCTGTCCAAAATGTAATTTTGCGGAAGGTCTGCAAAATACTCCTCCGCGGCGTCGACGATTTCCTCGCGTGAGTTGAATTTTTTATTGATGAGCCATCTTTTGAGGTTTGGGAAGAGATAATAGTCCGAGAGAGCCAAATCGGGCGAATACAGTTGGTGCGACAGCAATTGGAGCCGTAAGTCATTGATTTTAGTCATGGTTGCGATGCTCTTGTGCGCCGGTGCATTGTCTTGCAACAACAACATGTTTTTTGTTTCATGTGAGGCCGTTTTGCAGCGATTTCGGCCTTCATTCGCTCCAATAATGCACAGTAATACTCACGTTGAAGGTTTTTCATTTTTCGAGGTAGTCCACAAAGAGTATGTCATGACAATCCCAGAAAACCGACGACATAACCTTTCCGACCCATCGAGCCTTCCTCGGCCGCTGCGGAGCACTCGTGCCGGCTTCAGTCCATTACCGGGCACTCAATCTGTTTTCTGGTGTTCAACAGTTACGAATCGACGCCAAAAGTCTGCCCGATTCCGCATCAGCAAGTCCAAATACTCTTTCAAAGTGCTCTCGCGTTCGTGTTTTTGGTCAGCAGTGAGTATGCGCGGCACCCAGCGGCAGGATAACTTTTTCATATGTAGAATATTGCCCAAAATATGGCGTGTGTGCTGAATACTAATCTGTGTGGTATCTGCTAGCTCGCGCACCTTCACTTTCCGGTCAGCCAACACCATTTCATGTTTTTTTTTTGACACTGTTCTCTGTAACCGCATCGGAGGACCTGCTGCTGCGGACTTGATCGGTAGTGGAGTTGCGGCCACCACGAAACTCTCGAAACCAATATTTGACGGTGTAATCTAACGGAGCATTAGCCCCATAATATTTATCCAACTTTTCTGTTGTTTCCTTCGCCGTTTTGCCTCTCAAAACATAATGTTTTGAGAACGAAAATCGTTTTTGTCCACTCAATATGATGCCAAACACGTCAACAACAAGCAGCTGTCAAAACAAAACTAAAGACAGTATCGCACTGAAATTTGGTATATCTGCCTAAATATGAACGGACTTCCAGGCACCATAACATTTTTTGCAGTAGCAGAGGAAATAGTCCAAAAGGCGGCCAATTTACCGTAGCAAAACGTAAAATTAAGTGCTCACCAAAATAATTTTCCAACAAGTCCATTGTTTCACGTGCTGTATGGCTCGTAGCGCCGTCTTGTTGAAACCACAGCTTACCGAGACCATGTGCTTAAATTTCAGGAAGCATATAGTCCGTTAACATGGAGCGATAACGGTTGCCATTGACGGTAACATTCTGATTTGTCTCATTTTTGAAGAAATATGGACCAATGATTCCACCAGCCCATAAACCACACTATATCGTTGTTTTTAATGGATGTAGTGGTAGCTCAAGATACTCTTCGGGTTGCTCATTAGCTCAAATACGGCAATTTTGTTTTTTAACGTATCCATTGAGCCAGAAAAGGGCTTCATCACAACAAAATTTCACGATAAAACACCGGATTTTCATTGAGTTTTTCCAGAGCCCATTCACTAAAAAAATATGTCGCAAACTCTAGTGTCCTGGCTTCAATTCTTGCACAAGTTGAATTTTGTAAGCTTTTAGGCCGAGATCCTCACGTTAAATACGCCAAATTTTCGAATACGCCAAGCCAAGCTTCTGAGAACGACGATGAACCGATTCGTCACGATCATCGAGTACACTCTCAGCTACAGCTAATGTAAACTGGAACTCAAATATGCGAACGATATTGGCAATAGTGGTTTCAGTAGGTTGATTATGCGCACCGTAAGTTCCACGAATCGTACGTAAAACATTTCTCACAGAACGCTGATATTCGTAATACAGATGAACAATTTGGAGACACTGTTGTGGTGTAGGTCTTTCCATGATGAGTTGCCAAATGATACCGAATAAAAATAACAAAGCAGTTTGATAGGAGTCACACGTGATCTGTCAAAAAAAGCCTATTGAAAATCAAACCTTACGATGAATTGCCCTATACTTGAAACTGTGAACATATGTTC
The DNA here is from genome assembly GCA_907269105.1 of Volucella inanis. Lineage (NCBI taxonomy): Eukaryota > Metazoa > Arthropoda > Insecta > Diptera > Syrphidae > Volucella > Volucella inanis. Next base: position 20,801,237 of record OU026158.1, read on the forward strand.
AGGACATGTGTACCAACACAACAAAAAAATCGATAATCGAATGCACGTTGGTCGCCAAATTTCAAAAGTTACCCTACTTTTTGAACACACCTCGTAGGTGCTACCCGCACAGCAAAGGTCTTATCTGCAAGTTGTTAAATATCGACATAGTTATGTTATATGATAAATTTGGAAGTTTTCAAAGGTGTATGCTCAAGAAGCTTGAAGATAAAAAAGGGTTATAAAGTATTGTTAATAGAATTTAAGAATTTATGAAATAAAAATACAAATTAGCAAGTTTTTTGCGTTTTTTTAAATTATTGACATTTCTTAGGTTGGCTGGTAACGTGTTAAAAAGTGTTCAAATCACATAGACAAATTGTCTTCGCCCGTAGTTTTTGTTGATTGACCGAGTTTCGAGCAATTGTGGGAATCGTCTCTTGTAGTCTGTTTGTGACGTATAGGTTGTTGGAATCTGTTCTCATCGTAATACTCGATTAGGTCGTCATCTTAAATATACAATTGACATCCAGAACTATGAAATTAGTGTTGTCATTATTTATGAATCTTACTAAGTGGCGTTGAATAATGCTCTAGAAAGTGTAGAAATGACTTAGATTTTATATCGCATTCGGGACTCGCCTAACGAATAATAAACTTTTCTCTGGATTTCGATTGTGGTATATTTCTTGTTGTATGTTATCAAGAACTGCACTCTTCAATTGTAGATAATTTCGAATCTATGATGATTCCGGGGTATTTAATTTTTTTAACAACCTCAATGATTTCGCTTCTTCTTGTTGCTGGACAAATTCAGTCCTCTGGTACACATCCAATACAGCTGTTGTTTGATGTGAATTTCGTATGTGCATCATTTGGGATTTAGTAGCATTTATCACTAAATCGTTATCGTGAAACCATGTCAAATTCCTCCTGCATTAGGGTTTTAGCAGCATGAAGGTTTTAATGCTTCACCACAATGACAATATCGTCGGTGTACACAAATGCTCTTGATTTTGTAAAAACCCATAGAAGTTCAGATAAGGGCCTTGTGGGACACCATATTTCCTCCTTTTTTCGTCGGTGATCACATTAAAGATTTTTACCTTTGCCGTTCTATCTATTGGATATTTTTATCCTTTGCGCTATTTTGTCTCTTATCCTAATTCTAAAAAGACTTTCAAGGAGTTACTCGTGTACCAGTGTGTCAAAAGCTTTGCTAAAGTCTAAAAACATAATTAGAATATGATGACTCTTATTCAAACTCGTATGAACAACGTTTGAAAGTTCTCCAAGAAGCATTTTAGTGCTCTTTTTTTTTGAAAGCCGTATTGATTTGGATGAACAATTTTTTGCCTGGCAACAAAACTAGGCACCCCTTTACACAACTTCTAAGCATTTTTCAACAATGGTACAAATATTTGTCTGTAATTCGTTACATTGTTTTTCACTCCACTTTTGTAGATTGGTCTTCATAAGGCTTGGAACATAACTTTTCTCAAGGCTTGAGTCAATGGTAGTTTGAACTAATGGTGTAAGTGTTAAGCCATTAAATTTTAGATCGATTGATCTTATTTCATCAACTCCTGGGACTTTATTTGTCGAAAGGCCACACAAAATTCCATACACTTTCGCCTCGCTAGCAATTCCCTAATACATGGATTGTGATTCCGCAAACTCGTTTATTGCAGGAACGGTGATAATTTCGCGTTTGATATAGTTTTGAAGCTCCTCTAACGTTGTTGGCTTGTCGCCAACCACTTAAAGTAGCCCCATTAAAAGAAATCCAACGCCGTTAAATCGCATGAGCGAAGTGACCATCCGAACGGACCATTTCTCAAGATTACACGCTAACCGAATTTCCCCTTCAAGTCCATCCAATTCTGGCTGACAAAATGTTTCTAATATGGCACGATAGCGAATTTCATTAACCGTAACATGGCGATCATTTTCATCGACGAAAAAATACGGTCCAATCACACCTCCGGCTCTTTTGTGGATGCAATGGAGTCTCTTAAAGCACATGTCTTGCAGAGCTCAATCGGAGAAGTTTCGGCACTTCAAATGATCAAGAGGCTCATGTTATTGAGTTAATTTGATCTTGTAAGGGTGTAGGTTAAGATCTCTTCACAAAATACGCCACAGTGTGGACTGAGAGATTCCCAATTCTTATGAAAGGCGTGGAATCGACTGATTTGGCTCCTTTTGAACTATAGCATTTAGGGTTGCGATATTTTCGCTACATTGACCGGTGCGTTGTCTCAATGGCAGAGAAATATTCAATAGTGAATACGTTGAGTCGAATTTATCCACTATATATTACCATGTACAGTCTTTTTGGTGGGATGATTATTACGACCGAAAATTGGAGTAAGCGCTCTTAAGGTTGCGACTACCTACTCAGAATTTCGGTAGTAATTTTTAAAAATTTCCAATCACTTCACTTTGACAGGTCATAAAAAAGCTTAAGGGTGCGTTTGTATTAAAATACAAAATTGTTATGTTCTTATTGAAAAATGAAAAACACTTTAGTTGATACAATTCGTCGATTTTTGGGAGATTGGGACCTAAATGATTTTTTGTACCACTAAATTAGTATCACGAAGCCAAGAAAAGCTCAACTCTTTTGTAAACAGTTTGTCTGCTATTTCATTTTCGTCAATACTTATATGACTATGCACTATCAAAGTTTTTGTCCTATGAGAGAGATCTTGTAGTGTATTGAAGCAGTGCATGACTAATTTGGAGTCAATGGGATTAGAGCCTAATGCTTTAATGGCTGCTTGACTTTCCGTGTGTATATGGATGGTGATACCCTTCATTCCCTTATCGCACGCTTGAAATACGCTGGTGTTTGGTCAGCTTTGGTACCCTTAAGGTTCGAGGTAGGGATTTTGTAGTTCCATGCTTATGGGCTTGTAATCATTATATTGAGCATTCTGGCGAAGCGCAGTGTCTTAGACAGGCGCTGATTTACCGCGCAAATCATGTCAAGCTCGGCATCATTCGAACTGCCATTATTTTCATTAAGAGATGGAGTGACCCTAAACCGATGAAGGCTTCTATAGCTGCTGTGGGGCACGCATGTGGGGCACGCATGTGGGGCAATGCCGAGGCACGCAAATCTTTGTAGCCGCTGCAGCCTGATGATGATGGGTCGTAGCATAATTGTATATATCCAATGGGTAACCTTTGGGGTTAATCCCCAGATCTTACTATACATACGATGGCAAGCCCATAGGCTTTAGTCGGTTTGGTAATTGGTTGGCAGCTCAGATTACTAAGTTTCACTTGTAAGTCATCAATGACCAGTGATTTGAGGGTAACTTTTCACGTCTGAGACAGACATTATAGTCTCTACATATCGAAAGAGGTTTTAGTTCCCTGAAAAAAGAATGCTTTTAGGCGCGTTCGGGATTGAATTTTAAACTTTCCGATTGGGAAGCCAATACACTAAAACTTGAACCACGGTCACCCTATATTGAACCTTGTGTGCATCACATCAGATACTGTACCAGAAGGGGAGGAATAGCATCTAGGTATGTCTTGCATTGCGTTATCCTAGGTAGTTTGATGACCGCTGTCACTAAATCTCTGGTTATAAACCCTGAAATGAGAATATATATTAAATTTTAGAACTGATTACTCTTTGAGAAACTACTGGTGGTGGTTGTGTTGGAGGTAGTTGAAATTTTGTCTGAGCTCTTAATAATGGGGCTCACCTTACCGAAACGGTACGCGATATGACTTTTTAGGTCATTTAGCCGCTTAATCGTACTATCATTCACAGCAAAGGCTTTGTGAACGAGATCTTTATCTTCCAATCTTTGTAGGACTTTCCACCTTCTGGTGCTAAGACCTGCGTTTTGTACATCCAATGACGCGAGAATTTTTGGTTAGCTAGGTGAACGAGATCTTTCTCTTCCACTCTTTGTAGGACTTTCCAGTTTTTGGCGTTAAGACCTGCGTTTTGTACATCCAATGACGCGAGATTTTTTGGTTAGCTAGGTGGATACTTTTCGGAAAGAATCTTTTTATTATGTGTTGTTTCGAAAATTAATCCGCCTCCATCTTGTTCAAACCGCAGTGCTCCTGGATTTTTAGAGAAATTATTACTCAGCCAATTTGCAATGGCTTTATTGGATCAAATAAATACGATCCAGCTAGCCCTGATAGTAGAGCTCTCAAAAGACGGTTTCACCTCTTTATCTCCAAGCCCAATCGAAACATCATAACTCCCTTTTTTATTTGAGTGATTTGCTCAACACTAAGGAAGTTAGGATTGATGTTTGCTTTCGAGATCGAGGGAGTGGAGTCGTCGGATCGAGTTCGTTTGGCCTCTGTGCCGTTGTTTTCGGCTTCTCTTCGGCTACGGCGATTTTCGTACTAACGGATGGTACAAATAACTCATCCGATAGCATGCTAATTCTGTTTTCGCACAAAGTGTCTGAGTCCTGACCCTCTCAGAACGAACGAATTCCCTTTCTTGTCATAGTTAGCAGCAGACGTCTGATCGACAGTTTCCGCTGGACCTAGCGCATGTGCATCCCTGGAAATTGATGCTTTTTAAGGGGCACCAGTCTTTAAAAGTGAAACTTTTGTTTGATGAATTTTGATTCCCACAAGTAATCGGTATATGCATGTAGGTCATCTAACAGTAGAGTCCGTTTCGCTGAGAGGAATACTGGGTGATTAAATCGAAGGTAGCCAGGTATATGAAGTTCGCAAGCTAGGGACTAATCACCCTCTTAGACATGCATCCCTCGGCGCATGGAGTTAGAGTTTTTTTTAAAAAGATGTTAAGAGGTTTGTCATTCATTTTTGCCGGTGTTATGACATGTACAGAGAGAAAATCCTTCAATACTACCAGCTTGCGAGTGCACAAAGCATACACAGTTTGTAATATCAAAGGAAATTTATGAGCCGTGATATAACCACCATTGCCTGGCGATGGCTCCGTGAAAGCATCTTATGTCGGTTACTTATAGGAAGCGTCCTACAACTTAACCCTAGATGTCCGCGCCTGTATCAATATAGTAACGGTGTCTCCTTCCTCACTTCGAAATAAATAAGGTCCGATGATGCCGCCATGTCATAAACTGCACCAAATAGTCAATTTTTATGTATGCATTGATGTTTGGCTGATCACTTGTGGATTGGGTTCGCCCAATGACGGCAATTTTGCTTGTTAACATAGCCGCTGAGCCAAAAATTGGACTCGTCCGATTTTTTTTGGCCAAAATCCGTATCTTCGGCCAACATTCCCAGTGCTCAATTAGCGACCTCATGACGTTGTCTTTGGTCGTCCTGCTTCAGTTCTTGCGTAAGCATAATCTTATACGGATGAAGGCCCAAATCCAACTGCAAAATAAGCTGGATTGATTCTCTGCCGATGCCCAGTTCATCTGATCGGCGCTGAATCGACATTTCTGGGTCGTCTGTATCTGGTTGGTGGCTTAAGATCCAAAATTGCCTGCACACTGGAGCCATGATGACGATCGACCTCACTACGAAATTCACATTGCGTATTTACAACTGAGCTAATGATTTTTGCACGTTCGTCAAGCGTAAAACGATGCGTGATGAAATGGCAAGCCGTACTGAATATTTTGACAGCTGGAAGTCATAAGTAACTTTGACAGCGGCTTAAACATAACAATTGGAAAAACTATAATTGCTCTCTGGTCGCCTATAAGATTAATAGGGTAAACAGGCATAATACATACATAGCTACTCGTATAAATGATGAGGAAGATTGCTACGGCCATACCCCAAATTTGCGTGAGATGGTTAAGAACGTGCGAAAATCCAAAATATTTTGTCACACTCAGAGGTTTTTATCAGCATTAGTGATGATGTAAATGGTTATTTTAACAAAGAACATTACTAGCATTACTAGCATTACTGAATGTTTTCTCTTGTTATACAGGATATTAAGCAAAGAGTTGCCTGAAAAGAATCGCATGCGAAGTAATATTTGATACCAATAGGTTCATTTATTGACTTAATTTTTGGCTGATCTTGGGCTTCGAATAATAATATCTGTCAGATTCTTACCTAACTGTCTTCATTGAGCACTTCAAGTTGGTTGGTTTATCTCATAGATATTTTCCTAAAAGGAAAATAAGAAAAAAATAAGAAAGAAAATTTGTTTATCGGGGTTGCTTTCACAAGGTAGAACGGCAATGAATTATTCGGTAACTGGTTCTTTTCGCTTTCAATAACTTGTTCTCCTCAGCAGTTGCCATATAATATATCACCCATCACTTATCAAATCTGACAAATAAGAACGCGTGTCCCCGTGAGTGTTCATGTTTACAAGATGTGGTACTAATTCAAGTAAAAATGGCACTTATTATTGCCGGGTAAGTCAAAGTTCTACTGGAAGTCACATCCGGAATGCAAATAAGAATTTCAACCAAGGTTCAAATGAAGAAAAATAAATAAAGCCAACCTTGGTATCGTAATTGCTGAACTAATTGAAAATTATAAAATAGCTTTCGTGACCTAAACCAAAAACCGGCACAGCAACAATGCGTAATACACATTTAACATACATAGGATGTTATTGCATGCTCATCACATTTTACTGGTAACAAGGAAAAAGAAGAAACATGAATCTATAAAATGAAATCCTAATTTACACCCTTATGTAATCGATCAATGAATTCGACGTAAACGGAAATGTTCCAGACTATTTTTAAAATAAAATCTATTTATTTTCTACTCCAAAAAAAATTTTTATGAAATTGTTCCTGGTTTCGTAAAAGAGCAAACGTCCGTTTGGGGTGCTAAATATAATTTCCAATAAAAAATCATTTGCGCTTATCGACAAAAGATGCTATTTATGGACGTTTTAGATTTCCTAAGATTTTGCTGGCATGCATATTATTATCTCACTCCAAAATCTTAAGTACCATGCAGATACCAAATTGATTTGAATGATGATTTATTATTCAGACACTTGTATATAAATATATATGTTTGTATGTGTGTTTCAAGCACTTATTTGTGTTTTGGACGAGTGAATTTTATTTATCAAACATTTGTTTTTATATTTATTTTTCAGAAGTTTGATTTCAAGGTTGGGGCAGGAGATATCTTATTGTAGTACAAGCATTGCCTTGGATGAGTCTTGCAGATTTGCACACAAAACAAGCAGGAATGAGTGCAGACTTCTAATACAAAAATAACTCGAAAGGGTTCGTCATGTGTCCTCTAAGGTGTTGGGCGGTGTTGAAAGTTCGCGTCAATGCAAAACTTTAATTTTTTTGTTTGCTACATTGGAGTTTTCTTACGTTGGACGTAGAGAGCCATGTCTTAATTTCCCTTTTCTTGCTATTCCGAGAACTCATAAGATACAAGAATTCGAATCTTAACTCTCCTTTTTTAAATGTGTTTATATCCGTTGCCGCCGTCACTATTGGTATCACCATTGTATACTTTGTCTGTTTTTAAAACGCTGAGTCCCAAATGATTGATGACAGTGGCATTGAATCTACGAGTTGCCTGTCACAGCTCTTGCATCATTCTCAAAATGTCTTTAATTTTTTTGTTACCAGCAATACATTTTTAGAAACCATTTCAAAGATTATTTATAGCATGGCTTGAATTTAACTCGCAGACTGATGCGAGCATAAGCCGAAGACTAATAGACATATTGTCGCAGAATGTTGTGTTACTTATGCCCAGCAAATTCAGGTGTTTAGTAAAAGCGTAGTGCTTCGTCACCACACCAGAAGGTCTCTTGTGTTTTGCGTTACCATTTGTCTGGAAAAACTCAAGTTCACGGGATGTCCATACATCTACGGGATCAAGGATACACCTTGCCATCGCTTGCATGTGTTATATCAAATATAAAATCGGAACTGTGTTTGAGGCATAAGTTCCGCCCTTGGCTGATCACTATACATTGGGTCTAAACCAACTGGAAGACCCTCCCCGCGATATTGGGTTTAAACCACAGCCACCATGTCATTCCCACAAGGGGGCCAACGTCAACAAGCCAGGCCCGAACATACCAGGTGTACCGGTATGAAGTGAGCGTCAAGATACAAATATCTCGATACGGAACATTTATTGTGAACGGGCCTTAATTTTTATTTTTTATTTTTTGTTTGGTTGCTATGACACATCAAACATATTAAGTAAACATCAAGTCATTGAGCAAACATCATATTTTTTCATCATGTTAAAAACGTCGAATTTTGTACCAGGAAATGATGACTTGGGGACAGCATTAATTTTTTGTTTTCATTTGAAGAAAAGTGCTGCAGGGTCGCATCAAATGCTTGCTGAGGCATATGGTGATCATGCTTTATCAGAAGCAACATGCAAAAGATGCTTTCATCGGTTCAGAAATAACGATTTTGATGTGAGAAATGAAGAACGTGGTAGACTAACCAAAAAAGTTTGAAGACCCCGAGTTGCAAACAATATTGGATGAAGATAACACTTTGAGTCAGAAACAAATGGCAGAAATGTTAAACGTTGCACAACAAACAATTTCTGACGGTTTAAAAGCTATGGGAAAGATCCAAAGTCTGGAAAATGGGTGCCACATGAACTGAGTGAAAGACAGATGAAAAACCGAAAAACCATTTGTGAAATTTTGCTTCAAAGACAGGAAAAAAAAAATCGTGGGTTAATCCGGGACAATCATCAGCTTCGACTGCAAAACCAGATCGATTCGACAAGAAGACAATACTGTGTGTCTGGTGGGACCAGAACGGTGTGGTGTACCACGAGCTTCTAAAACCTGGTGAAACCGTTAACACAGATCACTACCGACAACAAATGATCACTTTGAACCACGCATTGATCGGAAAACGGCCAGAATGGGCCAGAAGACACGGCAAGGTAATTTTGCTCCATGACAATGCACCTGCACACAAAGCAAAACTGGCTCAGGATACAACCAAAGCACTTGGCTGGGAACTGCTACCACACCCGCCTTATTCACCAGACTTGGCTTTTTCCGACTACCATTTGTTTTCATCGATGGGACACGCATTAGCTGAGCAGCACTTTTAATCCTAAGAGGAAGTCGAAAATTGGGTGACTTTTTGGTTTGCTTCAAAAGACGAACAGTTTTGTTGGCGTAGAATAAATAAATTGCCTTAAAGATGGGAAAAATGTGTAGCTAGCAATGGCCAATAAAATAAATAAATAGGTAGCGCGACAGCCCGATGTGGGCCAAGGCCTAGCAAATCAGTGCGAACTCATTTGTGTTTCTCACTTTGTGAATTTTTACACTCCTGAGCAGGGCCTACTGTTTATTGCCGGTTTCGAACGGCTCTCCTGAGAAGCTTTGTCATAGGCAGAATTTGACTTTCGGAGGTTTGCCATTGCCCGCTAAAAGAGTGATAACGATTTTGAAAAATTTGCTGTTGTACTCCTATCGGGATTCGAACCCAGGTAGGTGGCGTGACAGCCAGTGAGTCAACCATAACGCCATCGCCACGACCAATAAAAGCAATGGCTAAAACTTTGAATAAAATATTTTTTACCTTCCCTTTAAAAATTATTGTTTTATTTTCAAAAAAAAAAAAAAAGCTCGCTTCATACCGGTACACCTGGCAGACTAAGGGCCTGCCGTGTCCCATGGTACTGTGATTTAAGTTCAGATGTGGAATACTGGTGATTCTGCCGACAACAGGAACTATGAACTCGTCCAGTCGTAACAACCTTCAGTTTTTCAGAAAGCCGTTATGATAAGACCAGTAATTCGTTTACTCTGCCGGGAATCTGGAGTGTCATGCCATCTGCAGTTATGGCCATAAGAAACCCGATCAAATCAATGGAAGTGCTAGTCCTAGTGCAGGTTCAGGTCTGATTCCACCTGGAACCAGTTGTTCACTTCAGTTCTACTACTTGTGCGCGCCACCTACCGTGAATACTCCTCTGCTGCCTTGTCATTTGGTGTAAGATTAGAAGAACCTGCGGGCCAGAGCATTGATGTCCATTCGCTCTACATGTCCAAGCCATCTCAAGCGACTAATGCGCAGCTCTAGAACTAGGTCAATGTCCGTGTACAACTCGCATAATTCGACGTTGAATCTTCTCGAAAGCCCGTCAATGCAAACAGGACCGAATTCGACTGAGGATATATTCATCTGCCTTCGATAGGGTCCATGCTCTGCGTCATAAAGTAGGACTGGGATAATTAAGGTGTTATAAAGAGTCTCATTCTTAGCTCAAAGAAACACCGATTGGGAATAGTGATTTTTCGTTTTATTTTTTCTGAGGTGTTGTTGGCAGAATTTATAGCAGAGCAAAAGTAGACAAAGTTGCTTACTACCTCGAAATTATAGTTGTCGATTTTGACGTTCTGTACAATTTTTCGATGTTCTGTTTCAATTCTTGTTGACAGCATATACTTGGTTTTCCCTTCATTTATAGCTAAACCTATTTTGGCAGCTTTTGTTTTAATATTAGCGTACTCACCAGTGACAGTCCGCTGAGTTCTCTCCATTATGTCGATATTGTCGTACACTAGTAGTTACAGAGGGTTTTAAATAATTTCGCTTCCAGTGTTCGCATGTGAGTTCCCCACAATTCTTTCAAGTATGATTTTAAAGGTGTCGCATGGCAGCGCGTCACCTCGCTTAAAACGCGGTCTCGGTTAAGTCGTTATCGACCTTCACGGAGTAACGAGTAGACGAGCTTGGCAGGGATGGCAAAACTAGACGCAGCTCTATATAGCTCGTCTCTATAAATGCTGTCATATGCGAGCTTAAAATGGATAAAAACATAGTGAGTGTCGATTTGGACTCAGTGACAGTCCGCTGAGTTCTCTCCATTATGTCGATATTGTCGTACACTAGTAGTTACAGAGGGTTTTAAATAATTTCGCTTCCAGTGTTCGCATGTGAGTTCCCCACAATTCTTTCAAGTATGATTTTAAAGGTGTCGCATGGCAGCGCGTCACCTCGCTTAAAACGCGGTCTCGGTTAAGTCGTTATCGACCTTCACGGAGTAACGAGTAGACGAGCTTGGCAGGGATGGCAAAACTAGACGCAGCTCTATATAGCTCGTCTCTATAAATGCTGTCATATGCGAGCTTAAAATGGATAAAAACATAGTGAGTGTCGATTTGGACTTCTTGAGTTTTTTCCAGGATCTACCCGAGTATAAAGATCTGGTAAATTGAGGACTTTCCTGGTCTGAAGAGGCACTGATAGGAACAAACAGGTTTCAGACATTCACACAATATGGCAGATAAGATCTTATATCCGATGTTAAGGAGACTTATACCTCTAGATTTGGCTCAGCTGAAGGTGTCTCCTTTTTTGTGGATCGGGCATACGGTGCTGAAATCCTATTCATCGGGAATGCACTCTTCTGACTGACTTCTGACTGACTGTTGAATAGTCTATTCGTATTTACAGAACCAATTTTATTGCAAGGTTTCTTTCTTTATCTCTTCTGAGTTCTGTACGGATCTCCATGCCTTGACACAAAGTAGTAGTACAAGCAGTACAACCTTTAAATATCTTCGATGGCGCGCTTGTTGTGCTCTTTTTTCTTCTTCTGGAGAAACTAATATTCTTATTCAGAGACCGTCAGTTTCCCTTATGTATGTATATTGAGATGAGAAAGCCCAATTCCTTTGTCAGATGTGGGTTCGTGTAGGTTATGCTCAACAACTGTCCTACCAAAGAGGTCCTCCTTTCCTATCCTGGCGTTATCGCCTATTACGATTTTAACATCATATGGTACTAAGAATATTGCTCATATGTCTTGTCCAGGGGCTCCTAGAAAAATTCTTTGGTGACGTCGTACTTTTCTTCCGTAGGGGCATGGGCGCATATTAGGCTTATGTTTGGGAATTAAGCTTTGATGAACATTGTCAATAAGACATCCTATCGGACTTGTTGGATGGCGGTGGTATCTGCGTGATATCAGTCAAGGGCTTTTGTTAATTTTTCGACTCCAGGTAGGTGTTAAAGTTCTATTTTCATTATAGTACGGTTCGACTATGGATTTCAGAGCTCTAGCAAAATAAATAATCTCTGCCCTCGAGAACAATGTATATAAGTAAATACAGATCACATAAATTTCGACTCTATCCATATCAGCCAGAAATTCTTGAGCCGTTCCACGTTTTTTTTTTTTTTGACAAATGCTTGTCGCCAGAAAGTTTGCAATTGGGAATCATATGATATCCTGCTCAGTTATATGAGCAGGTCTGTTTGCATTTTTTTCAAGAGAAAATTTGTGTTTTCGGTTTTGCAGATATTATTTTAGTTTATTGCCAAAAAATACTCAGGGGCGTGTCCAGATTTTCAATTTCAGGCCAGAAAAATAGATTTCCGCTAAAAGCCAATGCGTTGTCATCGAGAACTAAGGCACAATTTGTGCCTGTATTTTTCTTTCATTTCTTTGACTTTTTTTGTGTAGTTTTTTTTTTATAAATTGAGATAGGAAGGGAAAAAAGTTATTATTTCGGTACATGGATAACATCCAACATTTAAGGGGGTAGTCTCTTGTGGTTAAATTTTGATATATGATAATTATATGATATATGATTATTATATGATTGTTTAGCTATTGAATATTAGAAAATTGTTGAATAAAAAAAGAATATTTTAACGTCATTTTGGTGAAGTAAAGTAGGTCTCTTAAAAAAAAAAGTAGGTGGCTCTCCCCTTGATTGCTCCTTTTGTATTCATCTGAAATCAAACTTCCAAAAAGATTATTATTCAGTAGGGTTGTTGTTCTGTCCCGTAACAAATTTAAAAGATTTCAACAATTTTTTTTTGTTTTTTCGATTAAAAAAAAGTGGATAAAAAATCTAATTCTGGTATCAGACAGAATCATTCATGTGGAGAATATTGTGTTAAAATTTCAACCGAATCGGTCCAATAGCCGATGGAGAAAAACACGTTTAAAATTTGGAGAAGAAATTTTTCATTAAAAGTTTATACTTACATTAATCATCTATTCCTGGCGCGTACGTAACCTTCGATCTACGTGCAATTCTTTCACTTTTTGCTACGTCAGACACTCTCTTTTCATGGTCTGTGCGCCTGCCCGCACTCCCATTACATCCATTATTTTTAAAACACTTTTTTGACCTTCATTGAAAATAAACGCTGCTGTGAACGTTGCAATTTCCCTTTTTTTTTGCCCGTAAAAAATTTAGGAGCCAAATTTCAAACACAGTTATTAAAGCTTGCATTATTATTTTTAGTATTTCCAACAAAACATTTTTTAAAATACTGTCGTCCGACAAGTATTCGTAGATCTGCTTTAAAACTTTAATAACTTCTTCATCAAAAGTCGGTAGATGTATAAATGTAAAAATAAAACACTAATATTTAATAAGAAAGTAAAAAACATTTTATTCAAAGTATTGGCCACTGCTAGCTACACATTTTTCCCATCTTTCAGGCAATTTATAGATTCCACTCCAATAAAACTGTTCGTCTAGGACTTCCTCCTAGGATTCGAGGTGCTGCTCAGCTAATGCGTGTCCCATCGGTGGAAACAAATATTATTCGGAAGGAGCCAAGTCTGTTGAATACGGCGGGTGTATCCTGAACCAGTTTTGCTTTGTGCGCAGGTGCATTTTCATGGAGCAAAATTACCTTGCCGTGTCTTCTGGCCCATTCTGGTCGTTTTTCGATCAATGCGTGGTTCAAAGTGATCATTTGTTGTCGTTAATGATCTATATTAAAGGTTTTACCAGGTATTAGAAGCTCGTGATACACCACACCGTTCTGGTCCCACCAGACACACTTCATTGTCTTCTTGCCGAATCGATCTGGTTTTGCAGTCGAAGTTGATGGTTGTCCCGGATTAACCCATGATTTTTTCCTTTTAGGATTCTGAAAATAAATCCATTTTTCATCGCCAGTAACAATTCGATGCAAAACTAATTTTTTATCGTGTCTTTGAAGCAAAATTTCACAAGTGGTTTTTCGGTTCTCCATCTGTCTTTCATTCAATTCATGTGACACCCATTTTCCAGATTTTTGGATCTTTCCAAAAAAATGTTGTGCAACATTTAATATATCTGCCATTTGTTTCTAACTCAAAGTGTCATCTTCATCCAATATTGCTTGCAATTCAGCGTCTTCAAACTTGTTTGGTCGTGTTCCACGTTCTTCATTTCTCACATCAAAATCGTTATCTCTGAACCGTTGCAACCATCTTATGCATATTGCTTCTGATAGAGCATGATCACTATATGCCTCGACAAGCATTTGATGCACTTTTCTTCAAATGAAAACAAAAAATTAATGCTTTCCGCAAGTCATCATTTTCTGGTACAAAATTCGACATTAAATACCAAATATTTTTGACAGGTGTCATAGTAACCAAACAAAAAAGAAAAAAAAAATTAAAGCCCGTTCACATTAAATGTTCCCTATCAAGACATTTGTATCTTGACGCTCACTTTATACCGGTACACCTGGTATCTTCTTTATTGTCAGCTTTGAGTTGCTAATACAGACGCCAGGAAGTTTCATTTTCTGGACAATAATGATGTTGCGGATTCTTGTCGGTAGACGCTATGTAATAAAACGTTGCCCACAAAGCTTTCTTCATTTCTTTCAGAGAATTTATATTTCTCATAATTGCAAGGCCGTAATAAGTAGATAATTCTAGCATAAGTTTATTAGTTAACAGAAATGTTTTTGGCTTTTTTTTTTTTTTGGTGCACTTTGTTTTCCAGCTTTTTCATTTCCTGCAGCTTCCAGTTGTTTTTTTTTTGCATCTTTCACACGCCTATACATACGTTTTTTCACGTGTAAAACGCACTCAAGTTTTTCAATTACAGGGTCGCCGTTATAAGGATCGATTTCGATGATCCCGTCAACCTCCATTTTATATGCATTATCTCCGTTATTTGATATTTTTAATATTTTTCTCTTTCTCTTCTTTTACTACTTTTTGGAAAATGTTTTTAGACACAGCATTTACGGCAATTTGTATGTGTTGTACAATTTAATAAACCTCGACTCAAATCCATTAGAGAACAAAAAAGTTCAAGATCACGTTTACCAATTCCAAGTAAATGCATAACAAACACCAAACGTTTGTTGTTTCTTATGCATATTTTATCATTGGACAAGAGTTGATCAATATTTCTTTCTTTGCACGGGCATTTAATACATAATTTAAAGCCTAATCCTTGCTGTGATCGTTTCAAGAACTCTATATCACCATTACGCAATTTACATTCCATCATTTCGGTCTAAAATCTAAAATTTTCACAGTATATTCTCAACTTATTAAACTTTAAAAATATGCAAAAAAAAAGAAACGATTTTATGAAGATCAAACATGAGACTACCCCTTTAGTAGGGAAACCTTATTGTTAGTAAAAGATGCCTAGTTATTGTTTCCTAGTCAATAAGATGAGTATCTTACCTGATTTTAGTTAAATGAAATGAATATCTTTCGGGCACCGTTGGAATTCGACTCCAAACTTTCCGATTCCTCCCCAGCTTCTTGCTCTTCTTTGTTGACATTATCATTTTCCTCATCATTTTCCTCAACTGCAACCATTTCAACCACCCATTTAATGGGCATGGCTAGTACGTCAGCAGCATCACAGCCTTGCTTCGGATTAACTGCATCATCATCAGACGCCTCTCCATCGAAATCATCCTCATTCTCTAAGAGATGTGCCAATATCTCCTCCCAATCTCGGAATGTGCCACGCTACCTATAATAAAATTAACCCGTTAAAACACAGGGTATTAGAAATCATACCCCTCACAAAAAGACGATTTTTCCCATAAAGCACATGGAATGTGAGAAATTTAAATTCGGTTATCTTTAATTTTTCTCACCTGTATCGATTTAATTACTTTTAAATGAGTTCTTTTCTTTTGACACTTATATTTTAAAAACTTTTCGTACACGGTTATATCTGCAATTGCTGAAGTCATCTCTCATAACTTTGAGTAACCAAAATGTCAAAGTTAGTCTACGTAAATCAAACATACTAACGGCTTCAATGTAGCAGATCATCTACAAAGCGTAACAGGGTAAAATATTGTAATTTCGACGTTTGAATTTTTTTTGTGTCAGATCGTTTACACATAGGACTTTTTTTTTATAGTAGTAGCCTGCTACGCTCTTTTACAAATTGCGTTTTTTCATCAGAAGGTTAAAAAATTTAACAAATATTCGGAATGAAATAAAAATCACAATACTAATATTATTCGCTGATCAAAAAAAACATTATTCTATGATATAAACGATATTTCTCTCACATAATTTGTTATAACATACTCGTACAGTATTAATTAATTTAATTAATAGTTTCGCTTTAAGCATAGCTAAAGAATGTTTGCTATAAATAATTTACTATATGTATTAATTTGTATGCTATTTTGAAGTCATAAAAATAAAAGAATAAAAATATATATCCTTCTATCCAAGTCCGAAAAATATGGTGTTGCAAACATTTCATCAACTTATGTTGCTTTAAAAACCTCTATGTCTTAAGTTTGTACATTATTTCAGTTTGGTTAGCTAAGGAAGATTTGTGGATGTCATACCCAGCTTTCACTAGTTTGGAAGCTCTTAAGTGATTTATAAAAATATGAAATGATGTCAAATTATCTTTCAATAAGATGTATGAATTTTTGATATTTTAGATCCTAGTAATTTTTGATAATAACATATCAATACCGAGCCCACTTTAATAAAAATATTTTTACCGCAGGTCTTTCACATATTTGTAGTAATACTTTATTTTGCTCTACATCGTTGGTAGACGATCATAGTTAGAGTAGTTAATTCAGTTAAAAAAAAGGCACCACAATAAAAACATTTATTTGATTCAATAAAACGAGATTAAGTGAATTTCTTCTATTGAATTCAATTTATGGTAATTCGACCGGAAGCACGTTTCCTAATTCAAAACAATTAATTATTATTGTCGGCGTTCTTGTCGTTGTCGTCGTTGTGGTCATCGTTGTTATTGTCGTCGTCTTCATTTTAACTTGCGTTCATCTAATTGATGGTCATACGGGTGTGTAGATAGAGTTGTATGTAAATCGATGAATTTAATGGTATAATATGTATATAAGACATTTAAAAAAATAATAATAATTAGTTGTCGCAATAACATATATAAGTTTGTATTTGCATATTGTATATACAAAATAATAATAATGAGAAATAATAACAAAAATATACATACTCGAATATTCGAAATAGAACTAGGCCAAGTGCGACACAAAGTTGCCAAATATTAGTTTCAATACCGAACCGCAAATCAAATAACTTTAAATAGAATTATTTGCAAAACGTTCTGTGATTTAGGCTGTTAAGTTTGCAAAAACATTTCATTTCTTTGACTTTTTTTGTGTAGTTTTTTTTTTATAAATTGAGATAGGAAGGGAAAAAAGTTATTATTTCGGTACATGGATAACATCCAACATTTAAGGGGGTAGTCTCTTGTGGTTAAATTTTGATATATGATAATTATATGATATATGATTATTATATGATTGTTTAGCTATTGAATATTAGAAAATTGTTGAATAAAAAAAGAATATTTTAACGTCATTTTGGTGAAGTAAAGTAGGTCTCTTAAAAAAAAAAAGTAGGTGGCTCTCCCCTTGATTGCTCCTTTTGTATTCATCTGAAATCAAACTTCCAAAAAGATTATTATTCAGTAGGGTTGTTGTTCTGTCCCGTAACAAATTTAAAAGATTTCAACAATTTTTTTTTGTTTTTTCGATTAAAAAAAAGTGGATAAAAAATCTAATTCTGGTATCAGACAGAATCATTCATGTGTAGAATATTGTGTTAAAATTTCAACCGAATCGGTCCAATAGCCGATGGAGAAAAACACGTTTAAAATTTGGAGAAGAAATTTTTCATTAAAAGTTTATACTTACATTAATCATCTATTCCTGGCGCGTACGTAACCTTCGATCTACGTGCAATTCTTTCACTTTTTGCTACGTCAGACACTCTCTTTTCATGGTCTGTGCGCCTGCCCGCACTCCCATTACATCCATTATTTTTAAAACACTTTTTTGACCTTCATTGAAAATAAACGCTGCTGTGAACGTTGCAATTTCCCTTTTTTTTTGCCCGTAAAAGTGTATTTAGGAGCCAAATTTCAAACACAGTTATTAAAGCTTGGATTATTATTTTTAGTATTTCCAACAAAACATTTTTTAAAATACTGTCGTCCGACAAGTATTCGTAGATCTGCTTTAAAACTTTAATAACTTCTTCATCAAAAGTCGGTAGATGTATAAATGTAAAAATAAAACACTAATATTTAATGGGAAAGTAAAAAACATTTTATTCAAAGTATTGGCCACTGCTAGCTACACATTTTTCCCATCTTTCAGGCAATTTATAGATTCCACTCCAATAAAACTGTTCGTCTAGGACTTCCTCCTAGGATTCGAGGTGCTGCTCAGCTAATGCGTGTCCCATCGGTGGAAACAAATAGTATTCGGAAGGAGCCAAGTCTGTTGAATACGGCGGGTGTGGTAGTAGCTCCCAGCCAAGTGCCTTGGTTGTATTCTGAACCAGTTTTGCTTTGTGCGTAGGTGCATTTTCATGGAGCAAAATTACCTTGCCGTGTCTTCTGGCCCATTCTGGTCGTTTTTCGATCAATGCGTGGTTCAAAGTGATCATTTGTTGTCGTTAATGATCTATATTAAAGGTTTTACCAGGTTTTAGAAGCTCGTGATACACCACACCGTTCTGGTCCCACCAGACACACTTCATTGTCTTCTTGCCGAATCGATCTGGGTTTGCAGTCGAAGTTGATGGTTGTCCCGGATTAACCCATGATTTTTTCCTTTTAGGATTCTGAAAATAAATCCATTTTTAATCGCCAGTAACAATTCGATGCAAAACTAATTTTTTATCGTGTCTTTGAAGCAAAATTTCACAAGTGGTTTTTCGGTTCTCCATCTGTCTTTCATTCAATTCATGTGGCACCCATTTTCCAGATTTTTGGATCTTTCCAAAAAAATGTTGTGCAACATTTAACATATCTGCCATTTGTTTCTAACTCAAAGTGTCATCTTCATCCAATATTGCTTGCAATTCAGCGTCTTCAAACTTGTTTGGTCGTGTTCCACGTTCTTCATTTCTCACATCAAAATCGTTATCTCTGAACCGTTGCAACCATCTTATGCATATTGCTTCTGATAGAGCATGATCACTATATGCCTCGACAAGCATTTGATGCACTTTTCTTCAAATGAAAACAAAAAATTAATGCTTTCCGCAAGTCATCATTTTCTGGTACAAAATTCGACATTAAATACCAAATATTTTTGACAGGTGTCATAGTAACCAAACAAAAAAGAAAAAAAAAATTAAAGCCCGTTCACATTAAATGTTCCCTATCAAGACATTTGTATCTTGACGCTCACTTTATACCGGTACACCTGGTATCTTCTTTATTGTCAGCTTTGAGTTGCTAATACAGACGCCAGGAAGTTTCATTTTCTGGACAATAATGATGTTGCGGATTCTTGTCGGTAGACGCTATGTAATAAAACGTTGCCCACAAAGCTTTCTTCATTTCTTTCAGAGAATTTATATTTCTCATAATTGCAAGAAAAAAGAAACAGAAATGTTTTTGGCTTTTTTTTTTTTTTGGTGCACTTTGTTTTCCAGCTTTTTCATTTCCTGCAGCTTCCAGTTGTTTTTTTTTTGCATCTTTCACACGCCTATACATACGTTTTTTCACGTGTAAAACGCACTCAAGTTTTTCAATTACAGGGTCGCCGTTATAAGGATCGATTTCGATGATCCCGTCAACCTCCATTTTATATGCATTATCTCCGTTATTTGATATTTTTAATATTTTTCTCTTTCTCTTCTTTTACTACTTTTTGGAAAATGTTTTTAGACACAGCATTTACGGCAATTTGTATGTGTTGTACAATTTAATAAACCTCGACTCAAATCCATTAGAGAACAAAAAAGTTCAAGATCACGTTTACCAATTCCAAGTAAATGCATAACAAACACCAAACGTTTGTTGTTTCGTATGCATATTTTATCATTGGACAAGAGTTGATCAATATTTCTTTCTTTGCACGGGCATTTAATACATAATTTAAAGCCTAATCCTTACTGTGATCGTTTCAAGAACTCTATATCACCATTACGCAATTTACATTCCATCATTTCGGTCTAAAATCTAAAATTTTCACAGTATATTCTCAACTTATTAAACTTTAAAAATATGCAAAAAAAAAAAAGAAACGATTTTATGAAGATCAAACATGAGACTACCCCTTTAGTAGGGAAACCTTATTGTTAGTGAAAGATGCCTAGTTATTGTTTCCTAGTCAATAAGATGAGTATCTTACCTGATTTTAGTTAAATGAAATGAATATCTTTCGGGCACCGTTGGAATTCGACTCCAAACTTTCCGATTCCTCCCCAGCTTCTTGCTCTTCTTTGTTGACATTATCATTTTCCTCATCATTTTCCTCAACTGCAACCATTTCAACCACCCATTTAATGGGCATGGCTAGTACGTCAGCAGCATCACAGCCTTGCTTCGGATTAACTGCATCATCATCAGACGCCTCTCCATCGAAATCATCCTCATTCTCTAAGAGATGTGCCAATATCTCCTCCCAATCTCGGAATGTGCCACGCTACCTATAATAAAATTAACCCGTTAAAACACAGGGTATTAGAAATCATACCCCTCACAAAAAGACGATTTTTCCCATAAAGCACATGGAATGTGAGAAATTTAAATTCGGTTATCTTTAATTTTTCTCACCTGTATCGATTTAATTACTTTTAAATGAGTTCTTTTCTTTTGACACTTATATTTTAAAAACTTTTCGTACACGGTTATATCTGCAATTGCTGAAGTCATCTCTCATAACTTTGAGTAACCAAAATGTCAAAGTTAGTCTACGTAAATCAAACATACTAACGGCTTCAATGTAGCAGATCATCTACAAAGCGTAACAGGGTAAAATATTGATCACATAGTGTAATTTCGACGTTTGAATTTTTTTTGTGTCAGATCGTTTACACATAGGACTTTTTTTTTATAGTAGTAGCCTGCTACGCTCTTTTACAAATTGCGTTTTTTCATCAGAAGGTTAAAAAATTTAACAAATATTCGGAATGAAATAAAAATCACAATACTAATATTATTCGCTGATCAAAAAAAACATTATTCTATGATATAAACGATATTTCTCTCACATAATTTGTTATAACATACTCGTACAGTATTAATTAATTTAATTAATAGTTTCGCTTTAAGCATAGCTAAAGAATGTTTGCTATAAATAATTTACTATATGTATTAATTTGTATGCTATTTTGAAGTCATAAAAATAAAAGAATAAAAATATATATCCTTCTATCCAAGTCCGAAAAATATGGTGTTGCAAACATTTCATCAACTTATGTTGCTTTAAAAACCTCTATGTCTTAAGTTTGTACATTATTTCAGTTTGGTTAGCTAAGGAAGATTTGTGGATGTCATACCCAGCTTTCACTAGTTTGGAAGCTCTTAAGTGATTTATAAAAATATGAAATGATGTCAAATTATCTTTCAATAAGATGTATGAATTTTTGATATTTTAGATCCAAGTAATTTTTGATAATAACATATCAATACCGAGCCCACTTTAATAAAAATATTTTTACCGCAGGTCTTTCACATATTTGTAGTAATACTTTATTTTGCTCTACATCGTTGGTAGACGATCATAGTTAGAGTAGTTAATTCAGTTAAAAAAAAGGCACCACAATAAAAACATTTATTTGATTCAATAAAACGAGATTAAGTGAATTTCTTCTATTGAATTCAATTTATGGTAATTCGACTGGAAGCACGTTTCCTAATTCAAAACAATTAATTATTATTGTCGGCGTTCTTGTCGTTGTCGTCGTTGTGGTCATCGTTGTTATTGTCGTCGTCTTCATTTTAACTTGCGTTCATCTAATTGATGGTCATACGGCTGTGTAGATAGAGTTGTATGTAAATCGATGAATTTAATGGTATAATATGTATATAAGACATTTAAAAAAATAATAATAATTAGTTGTCGCAATAACATATATAAGTTTGTATTTGCATATTGTATATACAAAATAATAATAATGAGAAATAATAACAAAAATATACATACTCGAATATTCGAAATAGAACTAGGCCAAGTGCGACACAAAGTTGCCAAATATTAGTTTCAATACCGAACCGCAAATCAGATAACTTTAAATAGAATTATTTGCAAAACGTTCTGTGATTTAGGCTGTTAAGTTTGCAAAAACATAATAATTAATTTTTTTTTTAAATTTTCAGAATATAAGTAAATCTTTATTCTATATATAACTTTCGGCATCAATATCACTAATGTTGCTAACGATCTCTTTTCGTACGGCTCCCATGAAAACCCGTTCTATCTTTAAAAACTATCATCGTTCCTAACCCACTCATCAATGACGCACTCAAACGCTTATGACTTATTATTACCAAAATGTAAGGGGACTGCGCACAAAAACAACTCCTGTTTACTGTTTACTCCTGTTCAGGTTTACTATAATATAACTGGACAAAGGTTGCGAATCCGCCGATATTATTTCTATATATCAACTCTTAACTGGCTACATCGACTGTCCCTCACTGCTGAATCAGATGTTTTTTAAATATCAAACTCCGCAATTTAAGGTCTGTTTCTCTTTTTCGTCCAAACAAGCACCGAACTGCATATGGTTTTAAGGAACCACTGTTTTGAGTTCTACGTGAAGCTAATAAAATTTCCCATCTGTTCGACTTCCATCGTCGCAGAAGCACCCACAAAAAACACTACCGACCCTAATTATTCCCGTCCTTTAAATTTATTTTTAATTATAAGAACAGTTTGTACTAAACTTAATAAAATCGTCCGGGGTTGACCTGGGCACGTTAAAAGGAACAGCGGCAAATTGTATATAATAGGACTTAAAGTTTTTATTTGAATAATTTACTTGACACTCAATTAATCGGTTTTATTTCTTTTATTACTTGGACCTTAACAATTTCTTGAAAATTAATATTGACCCTTTTTTGACATTTTGCATCACCACACAGCGTAAAAGCTTCGACGATCATAATCGCACGCTCCAAAAATTCGGTTCAGTAGCAATTTGTTTGTTTCGGTCGTATCGAACTTATCACGGGACAATATTTTTGAGCCACTTGCACCTTCTATATCAAATCAATCTTTGAAATCGGTTATATAGTCCATGGATGCAAGTCATACTGTTGCGCGTGGCGGTGATATGATGTTTCTAGATCTTACATTTTCAGCCAGTATTTTTATATTAAAGATTAGAGACGAAATTTCCAACTATCGACCCATTGCTAACCTGTTCTTTTAGTAACTAAATTGCCAAGACCTAGCTAGACTTGTGATAGAGATCTCAACTTTCATTCCCATATTGACAGTAGCTTAAATAAAGCCAACTCCGCACTTGGTTTTATCAAGTGCTGTTCTAAAGGATTCTGTATTACTAAGCCCCTTTTTATAGCCTTTGTTCGACCTCTTCTCGAATACGTTAGCCAACTTTGGTTAGCAGACTATACCACTCATATTCTCTGGATTGAAGGCGTACGATGACTGATAACTTAAACTTAACACCGTACACACACCATACTACATTGGTCCAAAAGTTCATATCAGATTCAGAAAATTTAAAATACAAGTTTATTCATCTAAATCTATATTGTCTCCTTCAAAGTAATCCCTATCGTCTGCAACACACTTATGCCAGCGCCTGATCCAATCCTCCAAACATTTTTTTATATTCCTGCGATTTTTCCATTACTTCTTCACGGCTGCTTAAACTCGTACCCGTAGTGGGTTTTTTACTCGATTGAACAGAAAGAAGTAACAGGGAGCTAAATCAGGTGAATTCGGTGGCTGTTGGATAGTATTTGTTGCATTTTTCGTCAAAAACTTAGAAATAATGATGGCACTGTGCGACGGTACGTTATCATGGTGCAAAATCGACGAGTTTTCTGCCCAAAATTCTGGTCTCTTTCGGCGATTTGCTTCACACAATCGTCTCATAACGCCCAAATAACACTCTTTGTTTACTGTCTGGCCTTCTGGCAAAAATTCATGATGCACTGCACCGTTGTAATCCAGAAAACCGTTGTAATCCATGAAAACCGTTGAGCATTGCCTTCTTTTTTGAATAAGAAAGACGTATTTTTTTTTGGTCTCGGCTCATTTGGTGAACGCCATTCACTTGTGTGATTTCTGGATTGCGTGTCGTACTTATAAGCCCACATCTTGTCTTCAGTAATGATCCTTTTGATGAATGTGGGATCGGATTCAACCTCGCAACCTCTTTTTTGCATGAAATTGAGGTCTTTGCTGCTACACGACGGAAACCGAAATCATTAACAAAAATGTCTTGGAAGGATCCATAGCCAATGATCAAGTCCTCCAATATCTCTCTGATGGTTAATTTGCGGTTATTGAACAACATTTCTTTACTTCATCAATGTTTTCGTCGGTTTTCGATGTCGATGGTCTGCTACTGCGTTCATCATCTTCGATTGACTTACGACTACTTTTGAACCGCTCGTGCCACTGGTAAACGACCGTTTTTTTAAAGAATCGTTACCGAAACTCTTTTCCAATATTTTCCATTAATCTCGTTTTTTACGCAAAATTTAATATAAGTTCGTTTGCAAATTTAAGTCCATTTTTAAAATTGTTAAAAATCGCCAAAACACACAGAGAAAGATGTACTCTTGGCTACGTAACTTTTGCAAATATCAAGCTTTGACGCTAAGATTTAGAGGGAATTTCAACAATAAATAAACCAATTTAACAAAAAAAAAAAAAACTCAAATCGGAACAATGAGAGCGCCACACGGTGGTTATTCGGTTTCTTTGATCAAGGTGGTATACACCTACAGCCCCTTTCGCCGGAAAATTGCCGACTTATCTCTGTTAATACCAACCAAAGTAATCAAAGGTCTGTACCACTCTTTCTACTCAATCCTCTCCGAACCAATTATTGATGCCTGGAACCGATATCTACCATAGGATGCTAAGGGAAATTAAGAGTGTCAAAATTTCTACCTTAACAAAATTTTCCAAAGGAATTTGTTTTTCCTTCCCTTGCCTTTTGACCAGCCATCCAACAATTTAGTTTTTAAATATAACTTTAAGTTGTTTTTGTTAGTTTTAGTGTAGTATTTAAGTGTTTTGTGTTTGTTGTAACCTTAAACAAATTCGTCCGGGTCTACCCGGATCTCAAATCGATTAAGTTAATTTAAACACAATAATAAAAGAAGGTTTTAAATACATACATATATACAGAGGTATTGAGTAATATCATAAATATATGTTATAGAACGAATATATGAACACGATATGAGAACGATAAAATAACTACAAACAAAAGTAATGATTGTGGGGTGATACTATAAACAGAATGCAATCAGAAAATACAAATCAAAGATAGGTAAAGCAAATTAGTACGGGTATAATACACTACCAGTATTATGAAATTATTCTTAGCAGATTATTGATTTTGTTGAAGTCAAAGTTAAATAGCCAGAACTTAGTTTTTCTATTGAACATAAACGATTAAATGAGCAGTATTAACCTGATTTCAAGAGGTAACCGATAAAATATCCTAGGTGGCAACAGAGGTATAGAAATTCGAAAAAAATATGAACTCCCAAAGTTGATTGGCAGTTAAATATTGATTTAACGTGTTTTCACATCTCAAGTAAAATGTATTTAAGACCTTATAGAAATAAAGATGTTTTAGTGAAAGAATCTTACAGTTTAAGAACAGACATTAAAATGGTCTTAAGTCGTACATAGCATAGCATGCATACAAATATGTTGGCAAAGATATTTTGTTACTATAGAAGTACGATCCTTCCAATATTTTGTAGTTAATAATCAATCGCGGATATTTGAAAACAGAAACGATTTCAACAGCGAAACAGTTGAGTTGCTCGTGCTCGCACTATATGTTTCAGCATTTACATTTATACACTTACAGTCAGCACTATGCATTATAAATTTCGGACGGTTAATATTAGAAGTGGACGGTTTGAAGAACAAGATATTGTTTGTATCACTAATGACTTAAAATTTCCAAGTCAGGGTCAATATCCACCGCTAAGCCAAGTACAAAATTACAGGAATACGTACAAGCTACATCATTAAGAATTAATATATATAAGGAATAAAACCGGACTCGGTACACATCTTTGCGGAACACAGATTTGAATATCAAGGTACTGACTACAATTATTCCCTATATTTACTCCTTGTTTCCCACCCTTAAGGTATGACGCAAACCAACCAAGAATAAAGCCCCTAACGCCACATTTTTCAAATTTTATTAAAAACAGTTCGTAGTCCCCGATATCAAATGCGTTTTGTTTTTTCTAAACTTGCATTAATATTACTGCATAAGTTTATCAGTGCGACTTCTGTCGACTTACCAATTTTAAAACCAAACTGATGTTAACTGAAGAACTAGTAATTTTTACCACTTTTCCAAATATTTTAGAAAACACCGAGCATAACGAAATAGGTCTAAAATTATTCAAACAATTCCTATCACTTTTTTCGAAAATTGGTATGACCTCAACGATTTTCAGGTTATCAGGAAATATTGGATTATTGGTGCTTATGTTGAAACTTTTTGCATGCTTAATTATTTTACATGTTGGCACTGTTAGACCGGAATGTTTTCGTCTAAATGCACATTGCGTTAACGTAGTTTAGAAGTTTCAGATCTCCTTTTTTGGCATCTAGTCCTCTATGGTAAAAATTGTACTGAAATGAAGTTTCTAATACAAGCTATTATTTTTGGTATGTTTTAAGATCAGGTATGACAACAAAAAGTATTTATTCAATTAATATAGAAGATATGGCAGTTTTATTTTAACGTACAACTTATCGTTTAAATAAATTGGTAAAACTCTATACGCGTCTTACATTGGGGGTGGCCGGTATGTAGTGGTGCAGTGGTATATGCATAGACTCCTCAAGCAAAGGGTCGCAGGTTCGAATCCAGTATGAATACCCTTTTACTGGCTTTTTACACAAGGGCGCGGGCGTTTGGTGTAGTAATTTGAAACTCACGTGCAAGTCAGAGTTGACCACATATTTGATGCCGTCAAAAATGCTGCGAAATATTTGGGTTTCCTCAAGCGATATAGGAAATATATCACTCCCTCTGATCTGGCATCAATATATAAGGCTCAAAATGCCCATATTCGGCCAGGTGCTCCTAAATCATCTCTGCGATTAAACTCATAGGTGATACTGATTTCAGTCAGTCAACTGATACCCTTGAACACTGACGTACTATCTCATGCTTCACCTTGTTCTATTGATATTTTCACCACCAATGCTTCAACTTAAGGACGTACCCTGTGTGCAAAAATTTTATGGGTTTCTTAATTCCTTGATCGCGCGCCTTTAAAAAACATATAATGACTATTTCATTGTCATTATAATTTACAAAACTTTTAAACCAACTTTCATCGTGCAATAATTTTAAGGGTACTCAAATTCCTTGAGCGCGTCAAATTTTAAAAAATAGCTTGGTGGACAAAGTTCTTCACTACCTCAAAGTCATATCTGTCGATGATGACGTTCTGTCCGAGACATCGGTGTTATGTCTTGGTATTG
Organism: Volucella inanis; assembly: GCA_907269105.1. NCBI lineage: Eukaryota > Metazoa > Arthropoda > Insecta > Diptera > Syrphidae > Volucella > Volucella inanis. Next base: position 20,828,869 of record OU026158.1, read on the forward strand.
CCGTTATTGACCGTTAAGCCCATCTTCGCCGTTTCCATCTTAATACTCACGTAATTGGACGGACTGAAAGGTTATGCCTCTTGTGTTGGCACACGAGTTCTACACTATTCTTTCATAAATGATCTTAAAAAAAGTCGCATGACAGCACGTCGCCCTGTCTAAATACTTTTTTGACATCAATGGTCTCGGTGATTACTTTACTGACTTCAATGGAATAGAATGCATTCTCCATTGTCATCCTGCATAAGCGAGCGAGTTTGGCAGGGATGCCAAGCTAGATATTACTCTGTATAGCTCGTCTCTACAGATGCTGTCATACGCGGTCGGTGAATAGGTGATGTGTATCGATTTCAAGAATCTGCCGTAGTGTGAATATTTGATCGATGGTGAAATTTCCTGCCCTAAAGCCACACTGAGCCACACTTGAGCACCGGACAAACTATGCTGAGGTTCGATCATACTTTTTTCTGACTACTATATATTTTACAGATGTGTTGGTATATGCGCCTTACCGATTCATCGCCTACCGCTTCGAATAGCTCGGCAATCTGGCCGTGTGCTACAGCAAATTTGTAGGACTTAGGCTTAGATACGGCTATCTTTACATCTTCTAGGTCGGGTGGACGGATTAGTTGGTTTACATTATCCAGGTTGGAAAGTTCAATTCGTCTTACAGCTGTATTTGGTTCGTTATCGCCGTTACAGAGATCTCAGCATCAACTGCGACTCTACCACTATCCTTGCTTCGTTCGTTTTTCTTACCATTTGGTAAAACTTCCGAATCTTATTCCTGAATCTTATTTTTTATCATCTTTTTTTGTTCAGGCTTTCTTCCGATAATTATAAACAAAATAAGATGTCTCATCTGTAAATATAACTTTGCTCCAATGTCGGTCTAAATTTTGGCTTCCCCAACTTAGACTCTTTTTAATATGTTTTTGGGTCAGTAGCAGTTAAGGTTTGGTAATCCTGTTTTTGATGCGCCAAACGGCGCGGCGTCGTGTTGTATTGATGGACAACTTAAATCTTTTATTGACAATTTTTCTTTTGCGTTCCTCAGACTAATGTGGTGTTTTTTTTTTTTTTTAAATAATTCACAAATAACTTTATTGTCCTTACTGGATGTGCTTGCTTCGGTTCTTCTTAGTGACCCACCTTTGACAGTACCGCATTCATTATACCTCTTTATGCACTGTCTTTCAAATACCTCTTAGATGAACCTTCATCATGACTGAAATCAAAAAAAAAAAAAAAAAATAATAATAATAATAAATAAATAAAATAAAAATAAAAAATAAACTAGAAGATATTGCCTAATGCCTATACAATGATCCACAATTGTGAAAAAAATTGAAATTTAACGAAATGGCAGAGTTTTGAAAAAAATTACGAATTTTGCCAAAAATTTGATGATTTTTGGTTCGCCAAAATTACATTTTCTATACAATTGAAAAAATTGGACGGACATTGTATAGAGAAACATACTCGTATACAAAATAAGCAAAAACAAAATCAAAGCGATCTGATGAGATATTCATTTTAAATTTTAGTATGTTAGTTTTAAATGTATACACTATAGGTATATGGAATATGATTACGGCTCGACATACTTGTCGTGGTAATTGTACTTGTGTACTTGTGTGTGGTAATTGTATTTTTTCCAATTGCCCTTCTCTTTTCGAAGGCGTCAGCAATGAGAATTGGATGTTGGTAGTTTGACAAGGTCAGGGTCATTTACGGTCACACGATCGGAATTTTGAATTTGTTTGCTTTGTGGATTTATTATTCGGAAAAGCGTAGTTTCGTAAAAAAATATGTTTTTCGAAAATTCCTAGAAAGGTCCCCGAGTACAATTTTGGAAAGAGTTCGAACTCCTCTTTTGTAGAACCTTTAGTCTCGAAAATGTGCTTGTACCGCAATGGATTTTCTACAAAAAGTCTGGTTTCTATCATCGGAAGTTTGTTTTTGTATTTTTATATAATTAACTGTTTAAAATGTTTAGTACCACTAAAGATGTTAAGGGTGTATGCGTTCTACCTAGCACCAATAATCCACTTCAGAAATGGAATCGCTAGAAATTTCTTTTTCAGAACTTGTAGCCTGAAAATAGTTATAGACCTGATTTCCAGTGTGTGATATTACACTATCTTAGACGCAATTCTGGCTGAGAATGTCACACGTTGGGATCACCCGGGGAATTCTTCAATCAAACCCCTTCTTTTAGATGAGCTCTTATTAGGCGTCTGAAGATATCTTTCATCACAGAACGTACCTGTTTTGGTTCGGAATATACGAGTTGACATTCCGTCGTTATTCCTAAGTCGATTTTAAAGAACTTGTTGGTTGAGTTGCTGTTCACTTCTCTCTTAGTCGCAAAACCCACCAAACAATTGCTGAAAATGCTGCTTTAATAACGATTCAATCAAATTCTTTTCATATTGCCCTTGAAATTTCCATCATTGTTTCGCTTTTCTATTTCAGAGACATTGATACCTGACAGTTGCTTGTTTATCTATTAATTAAAATATCCTGCTTTAGTCCGAAGGGATATCATCGAATTACCTGAGCTATGAAGTAGCTTAAATCTCTTCCTTTGCTGTCCCTCAATCCTCACACCAATTCTGACATTTAAAATTATTTATACGAGTATACGAGTAGTAATTGTGTAAAATTAAAATTAAAATTAACTTTTTAAAAAATATGGGAAGAACTTCCGTCCACTTTACTTCAGTGTAACATTTAGAATAACGACAAAAATGAATAATAACAGAGTTAATCTTCTTTCCTTTAACGTTCTCACATTCAACAAGGACACGGCGAAAGCTTTTTGGGGTGCGTGCGGTATCATTAACATTGGTTACCTTGAAAAGAGTACAAAGAGAGAGAAAGATTTTTGGGCTCAGTGTTATTTCAATCCATGGGTGGCATTCGACATTAAATAGGGAGACTATTTTGTTATTATTATTGGTGTAAATTGACTTTATGTTGTTATTAAGGCAACCATCCATCACACGAGAAAAAAATTTTCAAATCCAATGACTTAAATCGACAGGCAGTCGAGAGAATTGTAAACTTGAAGTGCAAATGAAGTATGATATCGGTTAATGGTAGCAAATAATTAGATGTTTTTTTTTTTTTTTAATTCTGCGAAGGCTTAAGGGATTTGAGTTCCCTTAAAATGGTTGAAAACAGGGCGATAATTGATGGCATTGAGTTGTAAAAATGATATCGGTCAATTGACCACCTCCTGAATTAATGTTCGTTTTACGGCATTTTGAATTGTTACTCGCAAAACATCTGGCTCCAAATTCGTGATTTCTTCTAAAATGTTTTCTTTTAAGACTTGCAAGGTTTGTGGTTTGCGAGATTTCAAAGAGCCCCACAAGAAGAAGCCGGCCAATGCAAATCGTCATGCTGGAAGCAATAATGGTCGGGACACAATTCAGCAACTTGCGGCAAAAAAAACTCGTTTATCATCTGTCTGTAGCGCTCACCAGTTACGGTTACGGAACCGTCGGCATCTTCAAAGAAATAAGGGTCAATCACTTATTCACTGCAAATGCCGCACCAAACAGTCACTTTGAGGGGATAAAATGACTCATCATGCACTTCATGTGGATTGTCCGTGCCCCTAGAAACACAAATTTTGTTTATTTACATAACCACTTAAGTGGAAATGGACTTCGTCGCTCATTATGATTTTTGATAATAATTAACACCCCTCTTGTACCAGGTTTAACAGAGCATGGGATAAGTTAACCTCACTCAACCAAATTTTACAAATTTGAGGACTATCTCGGACATCCTCGCTCAGACGCCCAGCCAAGCGCTTAATTAATTGCTACCAAATGCACGCATTTTCAGCAATATAGCCTAATGCCGTGCTCTGACAAACGCCTTAGAACCTTAGAAATGTCAAGTGCGACTTTCTTGCTTTCACCAGATTGATGTACGCTTTGGTTCCACTTTTCACTGAGACATGACATCAAATCACCAGAGGACCTGTTGCTGCCAAAACAGTACTACCGGTCATTGTGATGTTTTCGTGTTTCGAGATAATTCATGAGGTGACGGCTTATGAATGTTTCCACGAATTTGGAAAAAAGGGACGTAAGCGCAATGAGTCTGTTGGAGAAGATAGAAGAAGATTTATCTTTTTTAGGGACGGGCTGTTTTCCATCTGCTCGGAAATAGTTCTGGAGAGTAGGACTGATGAAACAGCTTTTTCCAACTTTGAAGGACACATCTTCTGGACAAGGGGAGATATACCAACTGGACGAGCGGACTTGCGCATGTTAAGATCACAAGTGAAAAACTGGATTTGTTCCATTAAAGATTCGACGCACTCAAGCGGGGTCAAACCATAACCTGGAAGTGTCCGTACACGAGAAATTAGCTGATATGACAATGGGATAGCACATCGACCTTATACTTATCAGAGTGAGAAATTAAAAACAAATCCACCGTGTTTGGGGTATGACTATCAACGTCTGGTATTCACGTGGGCTCATTTCGAAGATAGTTTGTAGCCAGGGAGCTTCAGATGGTGATCTGGGAGATGTGGGCGGGGACATCTGTATTTCACTAAGTGCTAAAACAACTGGCTTGTGTTAACATACGCAGAGTAAGGATTACTCCTTAGTCGGCGTATATTTGCGACATCCACTTTGATATCCCGAGCTATGCAGAAATATGAACAGAAGGATGTGAAAGAAAAAAGCTGCTGTAAAAGAAATTGGGAAACAAGCTAAAACTGTTCTGATCCAATTTCGTATCAGCCCTTTATGGCTGTATATCTTAAAAACCGACTCTAGCTGTCACATGAAATTCACGAACCTTCGTAAATGGATGCCTTCGTAATTAAATCGTGTATGAAACATATTCGCATCTGTTGACTGGTCGAAAATTCCTTATCACCAAAATACTTAGGATAAAGTGGCAGTAAATTGTAATACGGAGAAAAACAGGTCTACTTTAAAACACATCATACAGGGAGACCTACTTACCCAATCCTGCAAGCGTATCGCGCCTTAAATATACACCGATGGCGATGACGCGCTAACGCCCTGTGCTCCACAGTGGTAAGATGAAGGAAGTAGGAGGCAGTCGGTTTATTTATCCAGTAATTATACACTACTTAAGAGTTTTTCTATAGAGCTAAATTTGACTAAAACCATTGAATCACCATCGCTTCAATTTTGCAAAATAAATAAATAAACAAATATGTATATGGTATTTATCTCCAAATTTCCAGGAAACAATTTTTTTTTCAGTGTACTGAATCTGTTTTTGATGTCCATACTCGTCTGAAAACAGATTTATCCAGATCTAGAACTAAGAAAAAAAAAACCTGAAAGCAAATAAGAACACAAGTCTGTGCCCTCAATTTTGATGAATTCTAACATGTGTCAACGTGATTATTTAACACTTTATTTATTTGTTTATTTTATTATTTACTTGTATGATATTCAACTGTTCATGTGACAACATGCAAAAATGCATAAGTATCTTTATCTAGCAATTTGTGAAATCAATCACAAAATAGGTACATATGTACATATATGACAGAGAAAAATATGTTTGTACAACTCGGTTGGTTGTAATCATCTTACAAGAATTTACATAATGTACGAGTGTATTTATTAGACAAGGTGCTTCTAGATTTCTATATTTTCTATAATATTGACATTAAGAGTTATGGTGAGGTTTTCAGTTTCTAATACTTCCCTATAAGCTGAACATATGCTCTTACATTCGAGTGTGTGCGGAGGTATCGTAACCGTAGGTCAAAGTTAGTAGCATGCAATGCATTGTTAAGAACCAGCTATTTAACATATGGAGCTTTCGTTGGCACTGTTATTTCTATTGGAATATTTTAGTTGTGAGTCGTTACAGAAAAAAAAAAACAAAAAGAAACACAAACAAACAAAAATCTCAGCTGAAACCATCGTGATGGTCACGCATGTAAACAATGATCACTCATACTTGGCGTGCTATACTCGTATATACATATATGTATAAATCTATACTAGCAATGGGTTGGCTTCCGAATCTAAATTTGAAGCGTTGCCGTGCTTTGCGTTGCTTTGACTTCTATTGATATATGTCGTTATGAATGTGGTGTAGCCGGTGGGAAAGATAATGCTCTTTGTATCTTAATGGATTTTTTGTTGTTCTGTTTTTCTTTAACTCTTTCGCCTCTAATACAAGTATGTCGTTGGCTTTTGTTCTCCTAAAAGTTAGTGGTGGCTGCTGGAGCTGATTACCGCTTCATTTCGTTTCGCTGCATACACTTAAAAATAATCTCAAAATAATTCATTTCAAAATAAACAAATAATAATATCCAAAAACCTCGGTTAGTAGAAAGGGGAAGACGGCCAGGTAAAAGTAAAGTCCTTTTATACGAGTATATGGTATGTTAAATTGAGCGATTTTTTTATCTCAAAGATGTGTTTATCCATTTCTTTTTTTATTTCTTCTTTATTTTTATGTATGTATGTCATTTCATTGGTATTCGGTAGCTTTTATTCTTATTTTGGTTAATGACTTTGTTTAAAATAATACATATATGGAATCGCAATTGGTTCTGACATAAATTTGCTATAATGTTTTAAATAAATGCAGAAACTTTGTCAGTAGCAGAGGACAAGATGTTATTTTATACTTTGCATATGACCTTTCTCTTAAATTTCTGTAAACACGTCTGTGTCAATTAGAACTCGAAGCACATCATAATTTTTTTTTTTTTTTAAAACCTAGACTTTCTACTACCTATGTCACTAAATACCTATGTCATGTACGAGTATAGTCAAAATAACATAAGTTGCTCTTATTTCTCTTTCACCCTACTCGTTATTTCGCGCTATTTTCAATTTTCAAAATGTCTAACAAAGATAGATGTTTTTCTTTAATTGATCCTCATATATCAATATCTACTCGTGGGTTATATCAAGATACATACGACAGCCTATTAATTTTTTTATATTTTTCTCACTTTTTGTGCACTTTTCCTTGCAATTTTTTTATAACAATCTAGGATCACATTCCATTGGGCATCTAATCTTTTTTAAAGGGACCTAGAAAGTATTACAGATATTTATTCCATGTATAAATTACAAATGTGAGTGGTAGATACAATGAAGCCGAATGCCTAATGAAATATATACTAGAAGCGTTTTATGTTTCTGGGTCATTTTGTTTGAGCGAGTACATACTTTATATTTATACTCGGCAGACTCGATAATTAGTTGATAGTAATTTATTATGAATCATCTTATACCGCAACAATGTGTTGAAGTTATAAAAAAAGGTCTGTTTACAGCAATTATGCATAAAACATAGTTATCGTTCATGTAATTTTCACTGATCCGATTACAAGCCAGCATTTGGAGGTCAACATTTTGATGATCATCTCAAATGGTTTGTTAGAGATGGTGATCGTGAATAATCTCTTTTGAAATAACCCCATAAAAAAGGAGTCTAACGAAGTTATACGCGATAAAATGATGGTTTGATAAAACCAGAGCTGGTCCAGATTCAATTTAAATGCTTTTGGGAAAAGGTCGGCCAACAATTGTCGATAGCCTCCGGTATTGACTGTACCGGTCGCTTAATTGTCATTTTCGAAAACAAGGTCATAAAACACAGTAATCGTGAATTACATGAGAGTTTTTCGGGCGATGCCGTGTGAGGTCCAATAGATGATCAAAATCATGCGTAGAGTTTTCAATTGCACAGTTGTTGATTTCGGCAACAAATCGAGGCTCATTTCGAACATTTTGGTTTACAGTGGTGATACATCACGGCGCTGACCGTGCATGTTGATATGTTGCTTGTCCCGCAACTGAATCACTTTCTTCGAAACGTTAAACTATTGTGCGAATTCCGGACTCAGAAGGGCGATTATTATGCTATTCGTTATTATGTATAAATGTGAAATAATTTCAAACATACGATTGCCCTAGTTTACGCTTGACGTCTATCATAAACATCAGATATGCTGAATACAATAAATGCTATTTAATGACAACCAAAATCCACAGTTCACTTGACTCATACTTTATGGACAATGTTAAAAATTAACATTTTTAAATTTAAACAGATTCTTGCAGTATCCCTAAGAATTTCTTTTCGATCGACTCTAAAACAAGTTTCTAATCCCTTAATTTCAAATCCCTTAATTTCAAATCATCCATTACCGACATCTTATAATTACAAAAATAATTTTCCCAGTGTTTTCTCTAAGCAAAAACTCACTCTCACCAGCAAACTCACTCAACTCAGGGAAGATAGGTAGAGTTCGCAAAATTCTCTCACGATTGAGCTTAAATGAGAACAAGTGTGACCAGAAAAGAATGAGCATTTTAGGAGAATAGAATATACAAAATATACGCTAGTAGTCAGTAAAATATTCTTATAAAATTGTTTATATCAAGTGAAAGAACACAAATATAAAAATGTCAAGTGTATGTAAAGATATAGATAGTTTTTAAATTAATTATTGCACTAAGCGCTCGGTAACGTGAACTAACGTGAACCATGTTAGCGAAATTGTTCGAGTTTACGAGTGCGGATATAAGAAATATACTTAAACTCATTGAATAACTATATTCTTTCATTTTTTTGTTTATTAATTATTAGAAGGTGAGCTTTCGAGAAAAAAATATAGTAACCAAATATGTTCATGAGCGATAACAAATAACAAGTATAGAACGGTAGGTAAACATAGCTAATTAAAATAAAAGTAAAATGCAGCGGACTGTAAATTCTGAATAGGTTTTTTTTGTACTGTACTTGTACTGCTTTAGATTGGAGATTCAGAACCAAAACGTCCGAATAGTCTATTGCATTAATTTTTGCCGATTCTAATGCTTGATCAAAGATTTTAAAAGCATCTTTTCAAGTGATGGAAGTTGCAGGATGTTTATTTTCTTGCACTTCATCTTCTTCGTCCTCGTTTTCGGCTTCAATAACCTCAATATGAGTATCTGAAATTATTTCGTCATCATTCCAAACATTGACGCCTGTATTTGTAAGCTATACATCGAGGTTGATATGGTTTAGCAAGTTAATGAGATTATTTGAAACGCTTTTGACAAAGCAATTATTTTGAGATTTTAAAACGCTTAATGGTATGTTTTCTTCATCATCCCAGTAACCATTTTCATGTGACACAGCCTTAAGAACGTTATATAAGACGGCGTCCTAGACCGAAATTAATTTTATTGAACCAACAATGTTGTGGTCGATATCAACAATGGGAGACAACAAGTTCTTTTTGTAGTACAACTGCCGAAGGAGGATAACATTTTTACTCGTGGGCTGGATTGAAAGTGTTACATTGGTTCGCATAAACATGGCTATTATGCAGCTCTCTGAACTTTCGTTTTCTGGAGTCGGTTTTCCGGAGGATTGCGTGAAGTGTTATCGAGAGTCCATAAATCTTTGATTGGTAAACCTCATTCACAAAGATAAGGTTAACCGTTGTATATTGCTGAAGTCATCCATGTCCATGGGCGCCTGTAGATTAATGGTAAGCTTAAATTCTTGAAAGGACGACGTTTACTTGATTTTCCAATGACAAGGGGCTTTATTTTTTGGTGACCAGAAGCATTTGTGCAAGCCAAGAATGTTAGCCTTTGCTTCTCAAGTTGGGAAGAAATCTTGTCTTCAGATATTGTTAGAAATCAAACACTTAACCTTTTTAAATTTCTGCAGTCAACTATCACTTTCCATAAAGCCATATATTGGGTCATATAAAAAGTCTCCGCGGTTTTATGTCACTAGATGGTGTTGGTGTTTATCTGGCAACACTTATCTGATTTTGTCAAATAAAAATGTGTTTGAAAGGTGACACAACGTAGCCTGTTGCAAAAAGATGCTGAAAAATTTGTCTAGAACGCCAGACCTAAGAGTGGTTTGTTTGATTGCGTTCCGGAAATTCCGATGCAAAAGATGCACCTCTCACTGGTCGGCCTATTACTAAAAAAGTCGATGAAAATTTGCAACTGATGGAGCAAGACCTGCACAGTAGCTGTCTGGAGATAGCGGAAGCACTAAACATCAAACATATGACAGTTTGGAATCATCTTAAACAAGCAGGCTACTCAAAGAAGCTCGATGTTTTGGTGCCACATGAATTAACGCAAAGAAATTTAATTGGCCGATTAACCATCACTGAAACGCTGCTGAAACGTAACGAAAGGAACCATTTTTAAAGCGATTCATTACGGGCGATGAAAAATGAATTAAATACGAGAATATCCAAAGCAAGCGATCATGGTCAAAGGCTGGTGACCGACCACAAACGACTTCAAAGTCTGGATTAACGGCAAACAAGGTTATGTTGAGTTGGGTTGGAAGAGAATTGTCTATTATGAGCTGCTGGAACGTGGCGAAAGGGTCAATTCGCTCCTCTACTGTGCACAATTTGACCGTTTGAATGAAGCTATCAAGAAAGAGCGACCAGAATTGGCCAATAAAAAGGGAGTTGTTTTCCATCATGACAATGCTAGGCCACACACATCTTTGATGACCCGGAATAAAGAGCCGCTGAAAATCACTTGGCCAAGGTTTTCGCTGAAAAACCACAAAAGTTCTACACCGATGGAATTATGAAGCTACCAGAAAAATGGCAAAAGGTCATAGATAATAATGGCCAATATGTACTTGATTGAAATTGATTTTGAATAAAGAAAAATTTTTTTTTTTCAAAAATGTAACAAAAAACCGCGGAGACTTTTTTATTTGACCCGTTATTTAATTTTTCATTTATGTACAATACATTCTTGGTGTGTTGTATAGAATTAAATCAGTGATACGAAGATTTCATCTACGAAAGCACACGAACTGTCTACCATATACACTTGTTCTACATTTCAGGTAGCCTTGAACATTTGAGTGTGTGTCGTTTTCCGAGTCCATAATAAGTATTATTGACTATTATTATTATGCTCCCTTGTTTATTCAGTATTCTGCATATGCATATGGATCAGCGTATATTCAAAAAACGTTTACAACATTTCAAATGGAATAACCTTATGCATTCATCTTTAGATCGCGTATGATAGCATCTGTAGAGACAAACTATACTGAGCAGCGTATAGTTTTGGCATCCCTGCCAAACTCGTCTGCTTGTGAAGGATAAGGATTGTGCAAACTGCTCCATCAAGGTCGGTAAAACATTTACTGAGATCTTTGATGCTAAAAAACAATTTAGCAAGCCAACACATCTGCATTTCCTAAAATTCAGAATCAATTCCCCATTAAATGTTGGATTTTATGGAGCGTAATAACCACTAAGCCCAAATATCTTTCTTTCTCTCATTATCCCATTTTCCAAAAAGCTTAACACAAGCTGAGGCACTATAAGTGTATTCATACTCACTTGAGTGTTAAGTTCTTAAAAAAACTGAAGGGATATCCTTATTAAACAAGAGGTAAAATTGTATATCCAGATGTGGAATCTGTAACGAAACCATTTCTACGGACAGCCCACCACCGCAACCTCCAAAACAAACCTCTAAGTCACAAGATTTTGTTGTAAATGAAAGTAAAACAAATTATATACGTCAAGGTGAAATAAATGATTTAGTTAGAGATCTGAACTTTTCGGTTACAGACTTCAGCAATGAAATTTATTTTACCCAAGTATACAAAGTTTAAACAACGCAAAACAATTGGTAGATTTGTTTAAAAAAATAGTGGTCTTATATATTACGGTGATGTACCACCTTGATCAAAAAAAAAAAAAAATCCGATTCGAGTTCTGTTTTTTTTTTTTTTTTGTTAAGTTGGTACATCTGTTGTTGACATTCCCTCAAAATCTTAGCAAAATAGCTTGACATTTGCAAAAGTTACCTAGCCAAGAGGCACATCTATCTCTGTGTGTTTTGGCCAAGGCAATGCTCATGGTTTTCATGAATTACAACGATGTAGTGCATCATGAATTTTTGCCAGAAAGCCAGACAGTAAGCAAAGAGTATTATTTGGGCGTTATGAGACGTTTGCGTGAAGCAATTAGCCGGATGAGAAAAGAATTGTGGTCAGAAAACTCGCGGATTTTGCACCATGATAACGCACCGTCGCACAGTGTCATCACTATTTGTAATTTTTTGACGAAAAATACAACAAATACCATCCAACAACCACCGAATGACTTCTTTCTGTTCAATCGAATAAAAAAACCACTACGGGGAACGCGCTTCAGCAGTTAAGAGGAAGTAATGGAAAAATCGCAGGAAATACTGATGGACATACCGGAAACCGAATATAAAAAATGTTTCGAGGATTGGATCAAGCGCTGGCATAAGTGTGTTGCAGTCGATGGGAATTACTTTAAAGGAGACAATATAGGCTAAGATGAATAAACTTGTACTTTTAATTTTCTGAATACATTCCGGGAACGTTTTGTAGTAAAGGGCCTCATAAATAAATTTACAGTGATCAATAGAGACTTCTATTTATTGATTCTTCAATAAGTTGATCATCTGTACCTTTAGCACATGGCATCCATATAGAAGAAACATATGCTAACATAAAAAACCCGCGCGCGAAAATTTAGTACAACCGTAGTACTTGAAAAGTATGTGCAGATCTTAAAGTTGTTGAAATATTGCTTGGGTTGCAAGGAGGCTATTATTACTATTACAATTTTGTGTGCGAGCTGAGTAACATAGCTAGAAGTGAACACTACATTAAAAATAATTTGATTCTTGGATAAAAAATTATTTTTGAAAATCTCTTAGTAAGAATTCAGTCCTTATGAAAAACTTCTTTAAAGCCACGTATAGAATTTTCTATATTTGAAAACTTTGTTTCCCAGATTGAGCAAAGCTAATAAAGAATTTTTGTAGAGCCGTATATAAGAAAGGCCATTAGCCATTTCAATTTTATTTCAAATTATAAACAAAACCAAAAAATGCCTGGCTTTCTTTTGTTGAAGTGTCAAAAAAAAAAAAAAATTAGGGATACTAACTCAACAAACTATAAAACTAAACTACTACTTACAGGTTTAGTCTTTGAATGTAATATGCCTTTCATTATTCATTTGTTTTTTTCCATCTTGATCCTTGATTTCCATCTATTCTTTTTCTCCCAAAAACTTAGGTTCTGTAAGCACGGGCAGAGATTCGATCAAAACATCATGACGATGGAAAAAAGATACCAAAAAAAATGTTTATCCAGAATGCTCGCAGATTTTTGTTGGATATTAACAAGATGAACAAAAAAGTCCTCAACACTTCTTTTTAAAAAAATTTTTTTATTTTTTTTTTTTTTTTAAATTAGTTATAAGTTATTTTCGTTTTTTTTTTTTTTTCCTAAGAAAATGAGTGTTTAATTTTTATTTCTTTTTAACACGTATGTTAACTTATCTCATGCCAAGGTATGAAAAAAAAACCAGTTGCGAACCACAGCAAAAGAAAATATTTTTTTCTTGTTGACCAGTGTTATTCCATCAAATCACCGGAGATTTCTATAGCGAAAACCATATTCAATCAGTTTCTCATGCACTTCATACATAAGTATTGTAGCATATATTTTACATCACGCTTAAGCGTTGGATGCGTTTATTACTGGTATGAATAAAAGTGTACTCTGTATTGTATCATCATCGATTTTTTGAGACAAATTATCATACTTACTGAAACTAGATTCACATAAAAATTCTCTTAGTGTATTTATTTAACTCAAACTACTCAAACTAAACCCAGAAAACACCGAAAACCAGAAAAAAAAGGAATCACAAAAAATATCTCACACGATTGAGCTAAATCTCTTAAATATAAAACTCAAATGCTTTTTCGATTTGCACTTAGTGGTGTAAAGAAAATAAGTGTTTGAGGTTGACGTGATAGAAAACGTGTTTGCTTAGAACTTTTATTTTGAAATTGAATAGTGAAGTAATTTCGTTGCAACAAAAGTTCTTATACCGTTCATGCAAATAAAAAACAAATAAACTCTATTTAGTTGTGATATATTGTTAAATATGTGATTGTTCAGTAATAAAAAAGAAACAAAATTCAAAATATATATTTGTATTATTCACATAAACAACAAGTACAATTTTCAGTATCTACATACACAATGCCGGTTGACATCTTTAACCACATAAATGGGTGAATATAATTAAATTAGCTTTAATCACTTGGAACCATTACCTACCTCACTTTAACCGCAGCACCTAATCTGTTTGTGATTAAATAAGTAAAAGGAAATATTGGACGTAGACATTCGAATTATCATATAGTAGTTAATTTGAAGGGCTTTTTTCCATATATACTCATGCATATATCGTATGTACCCTTGGGTGTGTGACTTGACTTCGCATAAGGAAATGAAGACTTAGAAGCAAAACGATTTTGAGTAAACACGTAATATAACGTGTAACATACATCCGAGTATGTATCGCATAGTCCGTAATAAACATTATGTTTAAAAATACTTGTGAACCGAAAGTATCTCATCAAAGGAAGCAAACTTCGTATTGGGGATACTTTGTTTATTTACTTATTTATGTTTGTATTTGTGTATGCCTATTTGTTTTGCTGTATAAGTAACATACAAATGTTGCAAATTGAATTAATTGGGGAACTATATTTGATAGTATTTAGGTGTATCTTTCTGTTGTAACATATAAGTACATACATAGAGTGCATTTGTGATTTCTTAATAATCCTTGAAAAGCACATTCATTTTGCTCCTGTTTGGTGCACACCCTTCAATTTACTCATAGCATATATATGCACTTTGTAGGACTTTCATTTTTGATTCAAAATAATAAATGCAGTAATATTTAAAGTAAAACCGGTCTGAGAATGGTAACTTATTTGAAAAATCCATGCAACAACTTTCCTGTATTCTATGCACAAACGGAAAGTGAATTTTTTACTATTTTATAAACAGCATATTTGTTTTGCAACCTAGCATTATCTGTTTTAATTCGCTACAGGCGCTTTAGTCTTACCCCACTTCATATAATAATAAAAATATTAAAATTGGATAAGAAGCAACAATCGTTGTTTCACAAGTTTTTTTTTTTTTTTATAATAAAGTGAAATATATTCTTTTCGTTCAGTTTGCGTAATGTATATTTTCTGGCCTGAGCGTCTTTTATATTTGTTTGCATTTCTTAAACTCCGTTTTGATATGCGAACTTTTGAATGCACCATTACAAAATACTTGCTCATCATGTCTTACATTCATCTGGCACTTTGTCCAGCTTATTCAGATACTTTTTCCAATATCAATATGACTTCGTAAACGAATTCTACGAGCAATTTAGAAAAAAAAAAAAAAAAAAAAACCGGTGTGAATAGATGACATGGGGATGGGAATTAAAGCAGTCTTGCAAAGAAAGGGATAGATTATATAGAAGACACAAAAATAACAGACGGAACCAAGAATATGAAAAGTTTTACAAAACCTTTCGCAATATCTTAAACAAAAGGATCAATGCGACAATCCGGATATTACAAGGAGAAATTTTGAATTGCAAAAGCAAATGCAAATGAAACATGGAAGCTTGTTAATCAGATATTGGGGAAAATACCCCTCAACCTCGATGACGTCTTATCCAAAAACTTTGCATGCGAATCTAATATACAAGGTCTTGCGAACAAATTTGCAACTCAGCTATCACTGGAGGTAAGCAATATAGTGCACCATTGTAGTCAGCAAACTTTCATAGGCTCAACGTCTAGCACAACGCGTTTAATGTATCTAGAGGATGTGACCGTGAGAGAAGTGCAAAATATTCTCTGTACACTAAGTGACAAAAAATCACCAATAATACATGGTATACGATCAAAAGACCACCAACAATACGCTGAATTTCTAAAACCAAAAATCTGTAAATTGATTAACAAAAGCATAGCACAATCCCATTTCAGTTCCTGAACTGCTCAAAGTCTCTTTAGTGCGGCCAATATACAAAAGTGGTAAAAAATAAAATTTTGACCCACTTCTATTCTGTCAGTAGTAGGGAGCTTGGCAGGGCAATTCTGTAAGCGGGTTGTACGACTTAACAATTAAGCTCAGATTATTTTATCTTAGAAGACACTGCTACCAACCCCGCTATGAATTTTGGATCCATCCGTATAGAAATGATTGACTTGTCATATATGACAGCATCTTCCCCCAGAAGGATTTACAGGGGTTGCTTACATGAAGTCTTTGTCAAACCAATTTTGGGGCATAGAGAAATCGATGTTATCTGGCAGGATTGATAGTGTATTAATAATGTCAGAGGAGGCAAATAATTTACTTTTCCGCTGTGTAGTCGCTTGAAGGCAAATAGCTGCTAAAAATATCGAGGGGTGTCAAGTAAAACAGAATATTCAGTGCCGCTTATGCGCAGACATGCTATCCTTTGGACTTTGCTTCGTTTTCTGGAGTTGACTGCACTGTCTGCGCCCGTACTCTTACCGTATAGGTTTCATAACCGAGACGTATAGCCAGTGGGCAATGCGAGGTTGAAGGCACTGTGGTTTTTTTTTTTTTTTTGTAAGAGAATAGACCTACTGCAGCTTTCTTTACTCTTAATATCTTTTTGCATCGAAGAAGACTAAACTGGTACTAAGGAAGAATTTATGATTGGAATTTTGTATTTTCTGGAAAAGGGGAAGAGATCAGTTTTATAGAGCTATACTCTCAATCCACAAAAGGAGTTTTTTTTTTTTTTTTTTTTTTAATGGTATTTTGATGTTTACATGAGGCGTCATTCCAGGCATATCAGCAGTTCGTTGACCACTAATTTTCAGAGAAGTGTTGAAATATGTGTAAGGTACATCTTTTAGGAGAAGCCCCAACCAGTTTGAAGTTGATGGTCCTGCTATTTAGCATAAGACATAAAACTGATATGTTGCGGTGTTTAAGGCAACCTCCATGTCTAGAAATGTGACTATTGTGTTCTCTTTACAATGTAGGTATCGTTTGATGTGGTTTGTCAACGTATGTGGAGCCGTTTCCACCAAATTTTCTTTACAGAACCGTAGGCAAAAGTGGTGAATCAATTTTAAATTTTAAATCGAATAGAGCTTTTAGAAGAAAGAATGGTACTTATAGATTTAAGGTCCTTTGGGACAACATAAGAACATTTTCTGGCTTTGGGAATAAAAATTATAGTACATTAACTCTCATCAAATCTACACAGCCCCTCATGATATTCGTTAGCGTTGGCAGGATTACAAGTCCGGTCCAGTAGACTTGTAATGTTTGAAGTTATATTGAAGTTTGCAGCGCCCGTAGCTTTTCTCTTGTAATTAGAATGTGAATTTTGTTCACGGCTGCAGTAGTCCTGTTAGGGTTGTTACTGGTCGGGAATAGGGAGCTTGCTGAAAAGTGGGTGTCCAGTAGTAGGTTGAGTGATTCATTACTTAATTTTTTTTAAACAGCTAGGCATCATGATTGAGAGCCGGGGTAAAATCTTTGACTTTCATGTTAAACCCGTTGAGGTTACGCCGGTGGAGAGTTTTTTTTAAAAAGAATTTGTAATTTGGTTAATCAGTTTTCTGGTAATTGTAATTGTAAAAGTAATGAAAGTGGTCTCTGTACGAATGTAGCACACAATGAAGTTAGTACTTGTATCGAAATCAAAAGGGGCTCAATTCTATAGTTTAGGTCGGTACTGCCCCATAATGTGTGATGTGCGTTAGCTTCGCACCCGATAATGAGGCCAGTTCTTAGCCTTCCAGCTTCTAGTACTGCTCTTTCTAGGTTGTCATCAAGGAGAAAAACAACATGCTTCCGGCCGGATCAGAGATATATTTTTTCGGCACAAGTGTCCTTATACCAGCCAGCATCGCTTGTGATGGGAGGTGTTCCGGGGTATCCCTGCATGATGGCCAAAAACTTGCCTGAAAGCTTTAAATTAAATATTTGCCACCGTTTAGGTGCTATTGATCCATCGGAATTGTTTTTATCGATAACCGCGATGGTTATAGCGTCTTTTAGAATTTCGCAAAAAGGCGCAAAGCAGTGATACGTTCCTAATTTAAGGCCTTTTCATAACCAGCACGGTTTCCCCCAACTATCTCTGACGTTTGAATGAATCTATTAGCACTTTGGGAGAAGTGGGATGTACCCTTATACGAGACACTTTTATGTATAAATTATTAAAAAACTAAACAACCTACATATCTCTTCGAGATATGGCTCATTCCACTCGTACCCGAAATACTTATTAACCTCCCTAGTTTCAGCTTTTTAAACAGTTAATCCCAATCTAGTTCGAATTCCATGTTTAAAACAGTGCTCCTCTCATATGTTAAAAGTAATTGGAGTAACCAGATTTTTAAATAATTGTTAATTTTTGTCGACTAATTTTAAGTTGAAAATAACTATCTTTTTATTTTTATTTTAATTTTTTTCCTTGTATATAATATATACATATGTGTATAGTATATAAGTACAATAAGTAAAAATGTAATTCTTAATGTACAGTTCAGTTGTAAAATAAACGAAATGAAAAACTCAAATTAGTGAAATAGTGTGAGGAAGATCCCGATAAGCCAAGGAGTTCTTCATGGCTCTTCTCAAAATACTTGCCCAAATGTTTAAAAATTGTCTTTGTTATCATAAATCTCTAACCATCTTCGATACATTGTACAGCTCGTCGCATTTAATCTTTTTTCAAGTAGAACATTTTTGTGTTTGAAATCCTCATCACCATATTCCTCATTTGTCATGGTACAGCCGTCCTCATTATGCATCAGGCATTGAAGAGCCTTTTCGCTGTCTATCTTCGTTCTGGGCAACCAGATGCGAGGTCTAGCTTTCCTAGGGATTTATTAGCAGAGGAGACCTTAATTTTAGTTTAAGGCTCTCCCAGACATCACTAATCTTAGTGTTGCACGAGATAAGGAAATCTTTGGAAAAATGATCCACGCACCTGACTGACTACCCAGTAGCCTCTAATGACTTCCTCAAAGTCATAGCCGCGCATACGCCCAGTCTGGTGGTTCAGGATATGGTTCACCTTTAATTCGGTGAGCCTATCTTCTGCTGGCCAACTTAGCCGGCACTACTTTGACTTCATATGAGAGTTCGTCCGAATTTGGTTTCCTGCTACGTCTGCGAAGGACGAGAGTTTGCTGTGGTTTTTGGAATTTGGAGCGACGGAGTCATTTGTTGCATTTAACAACCGCTTAGAAAGTTCTACCTTCAACCTTTGACTTAGTATAACATTAGAGTATGCGTTGAAGCGACAAAACCGTAAGTGGGATTTTTTAGATCTTTTAGTTGCAACTGCCTAGCGTGAATTGAAAAAGCAAGGAAAAACTTATCTACTCGCAAAAAATATGCAAGATGTATGCGTATCACCGTTGTTATCATGATTGATAGAGGTTAAATGCCAGAAGTATGGGTTTACCCTTAAACATATATGATATTTTCCCCTATTATGAAGGTAACTATTTTTTTAACAGTCTGAGCATACTCTCAGGAGTTAACGTTTTAAGTATAAACGTATCCGCAGGTGATTATACGTCCAGTTGCATGTTATCACCAGGGGCCAAAGCTCTGGCTCGTGGTCAGGTGTAAAATTATTACTTTTCTTTGTTAATATGCAAATTTAAATTTTATATAATATACTCTTTCTTTTCCAGGAGCGACCAGTTTAAAATGAATAAACTCTGTCGTCAGGTGTCAATTGAGTCCCCTGGATCGGTTGTCAAAAATTGCGTGTTCAATTTTTACGTACCAATACAGGATACACCAACAAAGGGAGCTCGTATTAAGATTGTGTGCGCTGGTGCATGTTACAAACGTAATCGTTCGGCTTCAATTTCATCAATGTCATCTGTTTCTTCTGAATTAAGTGATTATAATCCAACTCTACTAACTACAACTCAACAAACGTCACCAGCACATCAGGGAATCAGAGAAGGGTCTCTATTCCCTGGCTTTGAAGTTGCCGGTGTAATTGAATGTTTGGGCGATGATGTTGATCCAAATTGTGGCCTAAGCATTGGTCAGCGTGTAATTGTGTACCCATTCGATGAGACTCCATCTGGTTATGCTGAGCTCATGGTAGTTCCTGATTTAAAATATATTGTTCCAATACCAGATGCATTACCAATTAGTGTTGCTGCAATGCTACCAACTGGGGCACTATTGGCCATGAATGCTGTCTTTAAAGCCCAGTCGGTTGTAACTCAAATTTTAAAAGAACGCAATGAGAAAGATGGTAAATGTAAAATTTTGATTGTTGGAACTGGTGGCTTGGCATTGTGGGCAGTTCGAATTGCATCATACCACTTTGCTACTTCAGGTGCAAATAATTTGGTTGACATAACGGTAGCCAGCTTAAGAGATGAGGGATTCCGTTTAGCTACTGAAATTAAGAAGTAAGTATAAGTTATAAATTTCACAAATTAAATTGTAAAAAAAAAATTTGATTCATTCCCAGTGTAAATGTAGTCCAGTGGAATGAATGCTTGTATGAGCCACAACTGATTGAAAGGACAAAGAACGTGTGCGGTGGTCCAGTTGATGTAGTAATTGACTTTGGTACTACATCAAGGAGTCTTCATCGCTCGATGAATTGTCTATCAAAGGTGAGTAACTCACTTATTTTCGCTGTCAAGCCACTAACTTATTTTAAGTTTCGTAATGGCTTCTATTATTTGAATAGTAAATAATAATAATATGTAAATTACATTTTCTAAATGTAAATTATATTACAATAATCAAGTTCCTACGAACTCCGCGGTAAGAGTTTACTGATGCAGGCTGAGATAGCAATGGCATGCTCGGCTAGTATAACACTGGTATAACACTGGACCCGTCATACGGGTCAGAACCCTGTATGGGAGATATTAAAAATATTTTACCAACCAAATAATGGCCGCGTATAAATATGGACTCAGTGCTGAGTGGGGAACCTCACATTTGGTGGCGCACACCACTGCAAGCAGTTGACTAAAGACCGGCATAACTCGAGAAGCTTAGTAGTTGAGACCCAGGTTCACCCAGGCAAATATATAAATTACATCTTCCTAGAGTTTAACGAAAGTCTAAATTTTTTTTTTGAATTTTGTGCCAATTTCGTTCGCAAATTGCATATTTGTTCGCCTGAGTACGCTATTCGCCATTCTATCGACAAATTACTCGTAATAACCATATGCACGCTAGTCGACAACATCAATCTAATCTGACCTAATACTACGTGCACCAGTGTCATTATCGGTCTTTATTTTGTTTTTAAAATCTAGGCCGGACGACATGTAATTTCAAAAGTATGGCATGTAATATGTAATTTGTATTTCAATATCTCACATATCGGTTTGAGATACATTTTATATAATAAGGCAATATTTGATAGATTTAATTAAGTTTTAGATTTTGCGTCAATCTCTCATATATGTTTATAACACAAGGGCTGAAAAGTCCGTTTTATAGTAAAACACAAAATTTTTGCAAAATTCAACTTTATTTATTAATATAGTTGCCTTCGAGGGCGATACACTGATTGAAACGATTTTTCAATCTTTCGATACCAGTTTTGTAGTACGATTTCGGTTTAGCCTCAAAATAGGCCTCTGTTTCGGCGATTACTTCTTCATCGGTCTTAAATCTCTTTCCGACGAGCATTCTGTTGAGGTCTGCGAACAGGAAATAGTCGCTGGGGGCCAAATCTGGAGAATCTAGAGAATTCTTATCCGAATTCATTCAATTTTGCCATCGTTTTCATCGACTTGTGACACGGTGCATTGTCTTGATGAAACAGCACTTTCTTTTTCTTCAAATGCGGCCGTTTTTATGCGATTTCGTCCTTCAAACGCGCAATGTTATAGTCGCTGCTGATAGTCTGCCCCTTTTGGAGATAGTCGATGAAAATTATTCCATGTGTATCCCAAAATACGGATGTCATAACCTTGTCAGCTGGCTGTTTAGTTTTTGATCGTTTGGGACGAGGTTCGTCGCCTGCTCGCCACTCAGCTGACTGCCGACTTAACTCTGGTGTGAAGTGATGGAGCCAAGTTTCATCCATTGTCAAAAATTCGGCTTTATTGCGGTTGAATAGCAATAATTTTTTTGGTCGATTGTGAGCAAACGTGGTAGCCACTTTGAACAGAGCTTTCGCATGTCCAAATATTCGTGTATGATATATCCAACACGGTCTTTTGATATCTTCAGAGCCTCAGCTATCTCGATCTACTTCACTTTACGGTCATTCGTAATCATTTTGTGGACTTTTTTGATGTTTTCATCTGAAACAGCCTCTTTTGGACGTCCACTGCGTGCATCATCTTGGGTGCTTGTATGACCATTTTTAAATTTTTCTATCCACTTGCGAATGGTTCGTTCGGTTGGTGCAGAGCCCGGGTAACACTTATCAAGCCATTTCTTTGCATCGGCTGCATTTTTTCCCATCAAAAAGCAATGATAAATCAACACACGAAATTGCTTTGAATCCATTTTTTTTTCACAATAACAAAAGTTGCTTCACTCACAACGCTATATCTCGAGAACTAATTGTCCAACAGCTGTAAAATTTATGAACGTATCTTTTGAAGGACTTTTCGCCCCATGTATTATATTTATATTTAAAAAGTTATGGCAATGTACTGATTACCGGGAATTTGTACTGATTAGTTTTGAATTTGTTTGCCGTTGTGATTCTGTTAAGTTTTATTGGTAATGAATGTTGGGGGGCAACATGTAAAAAGTTGTATGCTTCTATGGTAAACAGCTGAAACTTGGTTGTATTGGGCATTTGTCTTTGAGAACAAGGAAAACCAAGTCAACTGTGCAGGTTGTCAGGCTGATTGGTTTGCATGATTCCATAAAGAGGAATAAGAGGTTTTGAATTAGGTTTTCAAAACTCAAGCCCAGTTATTTGTTTGGAATATTATATTGGATTAAATTGTTATAGATGACGTTTAATTTTCTTTTTGTATTATAATCAACATTACCAAACACTTCACAACAGTATGTAAGAATGGGCAGAAGTAAGGACTTTCTTTACCAGTATATTTTTTGTGGCAATAGGAATAAGTCTCTGGGTAGACCAGAGCAATTGGATACCACTATAAACTTTTCCAACTGTGAAAGCTACATGATCGATCCAACCACATACTTAATCCGCTATTGGACACCCACTTTCCAGGTAGCGCTCTATACCCGGCCATTTACAACCCTAGAAGGACTAATGCATCCGTGATCAAAATACACGGCCTGATTACAAGAGACAATCTGCTCTGGGCGCTGCATAACCATACAAGTCTGCTAGTCCGGACGGTATAATATCTGCCGAACTATAAATATTAAAATATATATTAAAATATTATCCTGTTAACGCTAGAGAATATCATGAAGAGCGGCGTAGAAATGATGCATATCCCCTTATCATGGAGAGAAGTTAATGTAGCTTTCATTCCCATAGCCGGAAAATGTTCTCATATTGTCTCAAAAGACCTCAGACCTCTAAGTCTATCATTCTATCTTCTAAAAACTCTAAAAGGACTGATTAATATCCATATACGAGTATGATGTAAAATTGATCTACGACTTTTGTCTACGGTTCAGTATGCCTACTGTAAAGGAAAGTCGGTGGAAACTAAGTATCCATTATAAACAGTACACAATGGAAACCAAATATTAAAGAAAGAGTAAAGAAAGCAAGCTTCTTTTGCAAAAAAAGCAATTGGGAACTAATGGGGCCTTCAACCTCGCTTTGCCCACTGACAATACCTCTCGGTTATAAAACTGATATGGTAACATCGTAAACAGTGCAGCAAACTAAACAATATCCAAAAAAAAGCATGTCTGTGCATAAGCGGCACTGGACATTCTGTTTCACTTGACACACCTCGACAGTTTTAGCTGCCTTCAAGCGACAACACAAAATTATTTGGCCCCGCTAATATTCTTAACACACTAGCGATCTTTTCAGTGAACATTGATTACACTATGCCCCAATATTAGTTTGACAAAGACTTTCGTGTAAGCAACCCCTGTAAATTCTTTCATGCTTTCATGGATGACAAGTTAATCCACTTGTATACTAATGGATCCTAAACTGATAGTTGGTGGCAGTCTTTTCGCCGATAAACTTAATCTAAGCTTAATTTGCCGATTACAAAAGTCCTGTCCTAACTGAAGAAAAACCTACTCCAAAATACCGTAATTCGTTCTTGAGCCGTACAACCCGCTTATAGAATGCCCTACTGAGTTTCTTATTTTTTAGGCGTTATAATTTGCAAACATTTAAGACCAATGTACATACATTGTTACTTTTGTTTTTTTTTCCTTCCTGAATTTCCTTTGTCCGCAAACATTTTAAGGGTATAATTACCATTTGAGCGGGCGCTTATTATAAAAATAAATAATAAAAATTCTTAGGTGAACAGTTGGGTGAACATGTCTGACGAACCAACAAATCTGGACAAAGCTGGACCTGAATCGCTCTAAGAGTTTGATTTTTTGAAAATGTGAAACATATCAGCACTGTCATATTTGCACTGTCATGCAAAAAGGTATCTTAGACTTCGGTGGATTTTATGACATGCTGTGTTGGATGATTTTTAAGTCTTCATTAATTTCGTTTATTGAATTACCAATGTCGAATCCAGCAAGTACGGATGAACCTAGGCCTCAACCAATAAGTGTCTCCAGCCAGCTCGACCATAAGCCAGCTGCCTCCAGTTTCGCACGCTAAGTTGGTTGAGATCTCCCTCCACCTGCGTGCGGCACTTAGTCGCTGTATTCCTCTACTGCGTAATCTCCGTCAAGGGCGATGTTTTGTCCGAGGTGCGATATCTTATTGACAACATCTACTTGGTCTTGCCCTCATTGACGGTTAAAGCCATCTTCGCCACTTCCCTCTCAATACTCGAGAAAGCACCACTGAGATTGAAAGTTTTATTTGAGGTCATAGTCACATAACAAATAAAGGAGTAGCTTACCTAAAATTTCTGAGTGGACTTAACTACCACAGTGTTGAGTAATGCATTGCCATTACCAGCATAAAGGTCGGAACATATCAATCTCGTTCTCTATCCTAAAAAGGTGGATTAAACTGCAAATCACGAGCTAAAGGTATGATAGGGTAAAGTAAAACGTGGTCATCATACCGTTTTATGACATTTTCGGGTCTTATTATACAGCATCACACTACTTTCTCTCAATTATGTCAGTACCAAAGGCATATGCGAGTAATTGGACGGACTTACACTATTCTTTCAAGAATAATGTTAAAGAAATCGCATGACATCGCGTTGCCTTGTTTAAATACTTTTTTGGCATCAAAGGTCTCGGTGAGTTCTTTACCGACTTTGAATGCAGCAGCGTGCACAAACGGACGAGTTTGGCAAGGATTACAAAACTAGACATCGCCTTATATAGTTCGTCTCTATAAATGCTGACATACGCGGCCTTAATTGGATGAATTTTTTCCAATATTAGCCGCAAAGTAGGTCGATGGTGGACTTTCCTGGCATAAAGTCACGCTGATATAGAGTAATCAAGTTGCTGAAAGTCGTCAGGCTTTCATCCAATACGGAAGATAGGATCTTATTTCTCTCATTTCTGGAGGATCAAACAAGCAATGCTGACGTTCTATTCATAGGGCATTCTTCCGTCTGATCACATTTTCCAGATGAGTTTGGTGTATGCTTCTCCTAAGTCATCGCATGCCACTTTTAAGGGCTTAGAATGTTGAAACATGACAAAAAATTCAATTCTAATTATGAGGTGCGTTACTGCAGCTGTTATGAATGTGTACCAGAATTAACTTTGTGAAAGTAAGGTTTTTTTTCTGAATGTTTTTATTTTTTAATTTATGTACTATAGGACATACAAAAAAAAACTGTTCCTTGAAAAATCTGTCAGCAAAATCACGTATCTCCTGTAACAATGGTAAAGGTTGCATGATATCTAGTACTCGATCCTTCCTTTAGCTTAGATCGGCTAATTGGTCGATCATTAATATAATATTTTAAATTTGCTCTTTGATATTTATTGAATATATAATGAATAGCTCAAAATGAACAAATTTACGAAAATATCAAATTTAGTAAAAAAAAATAGAAGTTTAATTAATTTATTTCATAAAAAAGGATTTTATTTGATGTTTTTTTTCTAGGGTGGCGTTGTTCTTATCAGTGAGGAAGTAGCTGAGAAACTTCTTCCAAAGTTTGCCCGCTTATCAAGTGAAAACCAGCAAGAAATCATACCAATTTCAAATGGCAGCGTACAGGAGTTACATGACCTCGTTGACTTAGTTGCTAATCATAAGGTTTTTATTGACTCTGTTAATGTAAATGGCTCATTTCAAGGAAAACGACTATTAATTGATTACAGATTGAACCACCACCGCATTCAGTTTTCCCATGTGATCAGGCAGCTGATGTTATACAAAAATTGTGCAATTCTGAGATTCCTGGACGGGCAATCCTTCGATTCCACGATATTGAGTGAAGAAGCAAATAAAACAACAGTAATAAATACAAAACACATAAAACCTCCAACTTTTCTTACATACATTTATTTTTTACTTTCAATCTTTATTTTAAGTTGATTTTTTCTTTATTTTTTACGCTAATTTTTAATATATCAGTATACTTATAATATTAGTTAAAAAAAATAAAAATAAATAAAAACAATAAGTCTTTACCATGAGATGATGTGGGGTTTATGTTAAGTGAACTTTGCTGTCCATGAGTATGGAATTTATTAACCGAAAAAACAAGCGAAGTAAATACACGTTATACTCATGAGCAAAAATACACAAACTTGTACATTTTCTTTTTGCTCGAGATAACGTGTTGTTTTGTTAATTTTATTAGTTATTCAGTTAATTTTTAGGTATCTATATGTCACATACGTATGTATATTATTCGGTTTTGGTAATGTCAATGTACTGTTTAAAAGTTGGTATAAGTGTATAACGCGTTTACCACCAGATTTAGTCTACATATACATGTATATGCATGTCTATACGGTTATTTACTGATTTCATCGAACTAATCGCAGCGACTTCAGAACTGAGTAATAAATTTAATCTCATTGTTAAGATAAAAGTTACTTCAAATTTTCAATCTTATGATTAATGAAAAATATTAATTAGCGGAACAAACAAATAGTAAAAATGAGCTCGGTATTCAATTGCATTTCATTTTAAATGTTTTTTTTTTTCTCAATTCACTTTGTATTGTTCCATATTGTCATATAGTATCAGTGTGAAGACAGTTTTAGAAAGTCCAAAACTACAGCACTTTTAGGCTTAAAATTCAGAATTTTGATCACAACCTTCTGCTACGAGTTAATATTACAATCCTATCGGAAAAGGTTGCACCAAAGTTAGAATTTAAGTTTTGAGAATATATACGAGTATGTCGGTTGAAGTTTTCATATTGTATGTCATTTGTGTTATTTCTACTTTTTTTTTATGTTGACTTATATGAATCGTAGTCGGAAAGTAGGGCTACATGCAGATCAGTAACTGATAAGTCACTGCAGAGCCACTAGAAAACATGTTTGTAAATTTTAGTCTCCAATGAAATGAGTTGTTCTAGCGCATTTTTTATATTTGTGTTTAAAGATGCACCTTTTATATTTTAATTAAAGCATTATGTGTTATATTGTTTCATAAATATATAAAATAAATACATGTTTTCTATTTTATTATATGTCTAAGTTTATTACGTGATGTAAGAAAATATTAATTATACCTATACATAGCTTTGCTGACAGGGCCCTCTTGAGAAATAGAATTATTATGTTTACAAAATTAACACAAACAGTGAATATAAAATAGACTATAAGCCATTATACGAGTAAACCTAAGGTGGTTCGTTTTAATTGGGCAAACTTTATTTTTTTATATAATCTAAGAAATACATAAATTTATTATAATTATTTGCTTACCTACCCAATAACATACAACAATTTTAATACAAACGTAATCGAGTTATAGTCTTCATTGGACGAGTCGAGAGGTATAAATATAAGAAATTGATTATACGAGTATTTAAGAAAACATTTGTCTTGTAATTACAAAAAAAGAAAAAAATTATAATAATAAAACGTTACAAATTCTTACCACTATGCAAACAATTATAAACATTAATAAAGGTGAAAATAAAGTTATGTGTTTTTCGTAGTGATAAAGACTTCGACAACCAAGTAACTATGTATAAAACTAAAAAAAATAAAAAATAGAAAACTAACAAAAAACAAATTAAAAAAAATCTTAAGAATAACCATTGTCTTATTATTTTATTGTTACTCCGTTTTGGGAGTAACAATTTATTTCATCAAACTACATATGATTCATTGGGATCTATGACTCTCCTCCAACGGGTTCAAGGCTAAACACTTCTTTTTTGTTAAAGCGCCGACTTTTTGGCACAATGAAATGCTCAAAAGTTTTTGGATTTAACTGCTGCCCGCGGAAAAGGTTGTAGACCGTAATGGGTAGTTCAGTGGTTAAGAAATAATTTCAAATCCCAACTACTTGTGCAGTATGCACTCTGGGAATATCTTGCAGTCGGATTGGACCATACCCATTGACTAACATAGGGCGCCTTTCTCCTCGCAACACTTGACGGGATTTATCGTTTCTCCTGGTTGAAGCAATGAAAAAAATTGGATTTTCCATTAAATTTTGCTAATAAATTTTAATAATCTGTTAACGTTGCTCGTTCTAGTACTGAAGACATTGACAAGCAAAATAATAATTACTTACTTCAGGTGGCGCTATAGGCCTAGTACATGGGCCGCAATCAACAGGTGTCTGCAGCCAGCTAGCTGCCTCCCGTTTCGCACACTAAATTGGTTGTGGTCCCCTACAACTTGCGTGCGTCATCTGAGTCGCGGTCTTCTTCTACTGCGTTGTGCTTCAGGGGTATATTCAAAGATTTTTCGGACTGGAATATTGAATGGATACGCTACATGACTTAGCCACCTAAGTTGTTGGACCTTCATTCTTCTAGCTAAAGTCGATGTCGCTGTAAAGCCCGTACAGTTCGTGATTGTGTACCCTCATCTACTCGCTGTCTATATAGATGGCATCGAGAATCACTCAAAGAATTTTCCTCTCAAAGCAGCCAAGAGCATACTCGTTCATTTTCGACAAAGTCCATGCCCACGCGCCGTAAGTCATGACTGGTATTATCTTATTCTATCTTATCTTACAGGATCAATTTTGTGGTTCGAGAGAGGATTTGGTAATCAGTTACCTTCTTAGTCCAAAGAAGAAGCGATGGGCAAGAGTTATTCTGAAACATACTGAAATTGCTTATATAGGGTGATTCATCGTGAGGTTTGATTTTCCATTTTGGCTTTTTTTTGTTCAGTATCTTTTGATAAGTCATCATGGAAAGCCCACAACAGCGTCTCCAAATTGTTCAGCTCTATTACGGAAATCAGTTTCTGTGAGAAATGTTTTTCGTGCGATTCGAGGAACTTACGGTGCGTATAATCGACCTACTGAAATCACTACATTAACATTCGCAAATTTAAGTCCCAGTTTACATTAGTGGATAATACTCGACTGGTTAGACCACATCCAGCACGTAGTGAAGAGACTATAGCAGTTGTAGCTGAGAGTGTACGCGAAGACCATGACGAATCGATTCGTCGTCGTTCTCAGCAGCTTGGCTTAGCGTATTTTATGTGAGGATCTCGGCCTAAAAGCGTACAAAATTCAACTTGTGCAAGAATTGAATTTGCGTCATAATTTCAGTGAATGGGCTCTGGAAAAACTCAATAAAAATCCGGTGTATTATCGTGAAATTTTGTTCAGTGATGAAGCCCATTTCTGGCTCAATGGATACGTTAATAAAAAAAATTTCCGTATTTGGGCTGATGAGCAACCCGAAAAGTACCAAGAGCTACAATTACATCCATTAAAAACAACGTTATGGTGTGGTTTATGGGCTGGTGGAATCATTAATCCATATTTCTTCAAAAATCAGAATGTTACCGTCAATGGTAACCGTTATCGCACCATGTTAACGGACTATGTGCTTCCTGAATTTCAAGCACGAGCCATACAGCGCGTGAAACAATGGACTTGTTGAGAAATCATTTTGGCCACCTAGATTGTGCGATATCACACCTTTGGACTATTTTCTCTGGGGATATGTAAAGTCTCAGGTCTTCAGGAATAAGCCAGCTACCAGTCGCTATGCTCGAACGAGTCGCTCAAAATTGGACTTAAAGAATGGACCACTTCAGACGAAGCCGTGGCCAACATTTACATGATATCATTTTCAAAAAGTAAATGCCATGAATTTTTCTTTTAATCAATAATAAAAATTTTAAGTTCACTTTGAAATTTATGTGTTTCATTTTACATTATAAATCAAACCTCACGATGAATCACCCTATATAATACGGTATCGTTCACCATGTTTTCATGTACATGTTTATAGAATACATTCCTATTATTTACATTAATTTTAGTTCCCAATATCTACTCTGAGCTCCAAGTCAAACCCAATACATTTTGCAAATATCTGTATATAGTGTGTATATATGTAAATTCCACGGCAAAATATTATCAAAATTTGTTTCCAGATTAACATCAGTTTATGACGAGCGATCGGAAAGGCCGGCAATTTGTCTTTATGTGCCATCTAAACACTCTAAACATCTAAACTTGTGCAATTTTGTAACCAAGATTTAGTTGCTAAAGATATAAACTACGAAAAGAACGGAGAATGGGAACAATTCGTCGTTGCGTTTGTTTTTTTCGCTATGATTTGTTATTATTATCAACGCCAAAGGCGGTAGGTGAACTCATTGTATACTGTGATTCCAGAAATACTTTTTAGGGTAGTAGCAAATGCAACTTGATAGGCAATCATCTCGTGGATTTTATACTATCGTCTGACTTGGTTGTCAACAATGTTATCTCTCAGCCAACTTTTGTTAGAAGGGTAAGGCAGCAAGTAATGGACTTAACGTTATCCAGTGGATATGCCAAGGAGATTACTGACTGGATAGTACTATCGGATATCTCCATATCAGACCATAGGTACATCGAATTCAGAATCGGATCCGAAGTCTCGACCTTGTGGAAAAGGAGGAACCCGCAAAAAACCAACTGGAAACGATTTAAGAGGAGGTCGACAAGTCCAACAGTACTTCCGCTAAGCTCAGGAAAAAACAAAAGCAAGAAGGAGCTGTTTAGAATCTAAACGGTACCGTCACAAAATGTTTTGAAATGACATGTCCAGCTAATAAGTAATGCTTCGTAAAGAAACCAGCACTTAAATGTGCTGGGCAAAAGTGATACAACATCCTGTGGCACTTGCTGTAAGGAATGTTGACGACACCATAGAGCATAGCCTGTGTGAACGTCCGCCTTACGCTTGTATCAGGCAGGTGCACGGCGTTGACATGGTGATTGCTGGTACTGTAGGCTCTTTATCATTATCTGTCTTCGAAAGACTGAAAGATTCCATACACTTACAAAGTGTACACTTGACTAATTCTTTGCTTGAGTGTTATGTTAAGACAGAAAAAAAGAAGTCTTTTAAAATGAATACATACAGCACTGGGTTTTCCTCCCTTAACCTTTTACTCCCATGAAAAAAAAGCTTGCTGTGTAGCATATTCGATTTACTTTGTTTCCACTAGTTAGAAAATTGAAAGCCTAGAAGTCTTTCAATTTTAAAACCGTCTGTCCACTGACTCCCAGCTTTCAATTTGTTTTATCTAATTGAGATTATAAGGGGACAGGACTGTTCACAATCAAGAAAATGTTCCTTAGGTCCTGCATTCACTTTTCCCTCCGATGACAAACAGTTGACAGTTTGCCAATAACCTTTCTAACTTAAATTCTCGTAGGGCTACTAGCTTTTCAAAAAGTATCCTTACATAAAACAACGCACACACGTTTAGTTGGTTTCGAAAAGCGTTTCAAGATACGAAACATATAATAAGTTCAGACAAAATGTACAAGTATCTGAATGAAAACTTATAGATTCATATAACTCACATGTACAAGAGTTTATTCGATAAAAAAATATGTATGTAATATAGTAGAACTCCTCCTATCATCTTTTACAGCACGCATGCTCTCTAGAGCCTTGTAATTCAAATAAGAAGTTTCTAAAGCTCTTCTTTTTCTAAAGCCTAAGCCAAATATGTACTTTTTTATATACTATATATCACATTTTATGCTTGTGTCACAGAAAGTCCTTAAAGTATTTTTCGAAACGTTTGTGGGACGAGTTGCAGGTTAGTTTAATCCTGATGGACGATTGAATTATTGAGTGTTTTTTTTATTATTATTATTATTATTATTATTTGTGCGCAAGAGTATTACGTATAAAAAGGTTTTTTGTTACCTAATTCAATACAATTTGTACATAAGTGTTGGCTTTGTTGTTGAATGAATTTTCATTTAAATCAGAAATTGTAAAGTTTTCATACGTAGTTAGAAGCAGTGATAGTAGCTTACATTTAAGTTAATATAACTTTCTCAAGTGAAAAGAAAAAATTGGCCTTTGAATAAATAATAGCAATCGCAAAAATAGTGTGATAGTGGATTAACTATTTGTAACAAAATTACTTTATTGTAATTATTGCATAACGTATGTATGTGTTTTTGAATAGATTGATAATTGATTGATATTTAAGTTAATATATTATTGTTTTGTTTTTTTGTTTTTGATAGATGTAAGTTCTTACGATGGCATTATAGGTTTTTGTCGATGAGCCCTTATGCACAATGTTTGTGCATATCCTAGCATATGCCATGCACTTTGATGTTCTTTGTTTGAATGCATGAATACACTCGAAATAGCAATAGTGGCGAAGGCGGAGGAAGTGGCAGCGGTGGGGGTGGAGGAGGTGGTGGGGGTGGAGGAGTAGGTGGAGGTGGTGGTGGACGAGTTGGCGGAAGTAGAGTAGCTGGAGGAAGTAGTGGGGGTGAAGGTGTGATTCGACCAGGCGGATACAGTAGTGCAAGTGGAAGTGGAAGTGCCACTGGAAGTGGTAGTGGTAGTGGGACTGGCAGTGGCAGTGGGAGTGGGAGTAGTAACGGCATCGGTGGCAGTGACATAATAACATTGACTGGCAGTAGTGAAGCTTCAGCCGACCATCAACATATTTTCAATTTTAATAATTTGCACGCAAGCAGTATACCGCCCGAAGATTTAATCTATCAATCAAGCGGTCAACAGGCAATTAGTTCTATTGTAGTGTTAGAGAGTCGCTTTAACGTTGGCGGAGTAACAAGTCTTATAACATCAACAACGACAATATCTAGCTCTAAATTGGCATTAAGTGGTGGCGCAGCAGGAATGGCTCCCGGCATAGTTGGCACTGCGCTACCAAGTGTCGATGGTGTCGAAACAATGGCATATAGCCCATCTGGCATTGGTTATATCAGTAGTAATAACAGTGGTAGCATATGCGGAACTGGAGCTGCACAACAGGCGCCTGCAACAACAAGCGCCCATCCGAATATACCTCCACAACTTTCGAATATTATGATTTTAAGTGGAGCAGCAGCTGCAAATGTAAATAATTCCAGTTGTGGTGGTGTAAGTGGAGGAGGTGGTGGAAGCGGTATTGGTGGAAATGGCCCAGCAGGCGTTACATCAGTTATGGGCATTTCAGGGGGAATCAGTTCAACAATGGGACCAAGCAGCGCTATTAGTGGTGTACCACCAATTGGCTTAGGCATTGCCAGCGGAATTGGTAATAAAATGCTCGGTCGAAAGCAAAGCTTGAAAGGTGAACCATTTTTAGCGGACTATGGTCCTGAGGAGTCGCTTAACGAAAGCACCGATATCGAGTGGGTGAATAAATTGTGGGTAAGGCGACTGATGCGCTTATGCGCTTTAGTCTCGTTAACCTCAGTTTCCTTAAACACCCCAAAAACTTTTGAGCGACATCCCCCATTACAGTATTGTACATTTGCATCAGATACGGCAGTAACAGTACTATTCACAGCTGAGATGATTGCCAAAATGCACATCAGAGGAGTACTGAAAGTGAGTATTTTTGTAAGTGTATAGATATCTTAACTTTATGGATATTAAATTAAATTTTCATCTTTTTGTTTACACGCACATACACCCATATAAAAAAGGGTGAAGTGCCATATCTAAAGGATCACTGGTGTCAATTTGATGCTTCAATGGTTTTCTTTCTATGGGTATCGATAATATTGCAAGTGCTTGAAGTTCTTGAAATTGTGCCAAAGTAAGTAGGATAGATTGTACAATAGATGTAAGACAAATATTCACACTTAAAGGATGCCACATTCAAGTAGTTTCGAATATTCTTGAAAACGGAGCTTGTTGCGTCAAAAAAACATTATTCTAAATTGAAAAATCAAGTTTTTTATTTGCATTTTCTTTTAGATTTTCTTACTTGTCAATAATGCGTGCACCTCGCCCACTTATTATGATAAGATTCCTTCGCGTCTTCCTAAAGTTCTCGATGCCAAAGAGTCGTATTAATCAAATTTTCAAGTAAGCTTTGCTATCATATTTCATTTTTAAAAATGTATTTTTTATGAATTGCATTTCATTTCGCAGGCGTTCGAGTCAACAGATTTATAATGTCACATTGTTCTTTTTATTCTTTATGTCACTTTATGGCCTTCTAGGAGTTCAGTTTTTTGGAGAGCTTAAGAATCACTGTGTTCTTAATACAACCGATAAGGATTTGCATCCGTATTCTATACCTGTGATTTATTATCAAAGTTCTAGTGTTGCACTTTCCCTTTCTTTTTTTGTAGGTACCTTACAATCAACTCACTTGCGATTCCGGATACGTTTTGTTCTATGGACCCTGATTCTGGCTATCAATGTCCGCCTGGGATGAAGTGTATGAAAATGGATTTTTTAGATAGCTATGTGATTGGATTCAATGGTTTTGAGGATATAGCTAAAAGTATTTTCACCGTGTACCAAGCAGCCTCACAGGAAGGATGGGTTTTCATTATGTACCGTGCTATTGATTCATTGCCAGCTTGGAGAGCTGCTTTTTATTTTAGGTAAGCCACGTGTGATAAGTATTGTTTACTATCAGATATACAATAATTTTCACATTTGAAAAATAACAAGCACGATGATATTTTTTCTGGCATGGCTAGTGAAAAATGTCTTTATCGCAGTCATCACGGAGACATTTAATGAGATCCGCGTCCAATTTCAACAAATGTGGGGTGCACGTGGCCATATACAAAAGTGTGCAGCTTCACAGATATTGAGCGGAAACGATACTGGTTGGCGTCTCGTCATGATCGACGACAATAAACATGGCGGACTTGCCCCTGAGACATGTCATGCCATATTGCGTTCACCATATTTCCGAATGTTGGTTATGACAGTGATTTTAGCAAATGGAATTGTAACAGCAACAATGACGTTTAAGCACGACGGCCGTCCTCGACATGTTTTTTATGAAAACTATTATTACATCGAAATGGCGTTCACGTTTTTTTTGGATCTTGAAACTCTTTTTAAAATGTATTGCCTCGGCTGGAGAGGATACTACAAACATTCAATTCATAAGTTTGAGCTTTTATTGGCCGTCGGTACCACACTACATATTGTGCCCATGTTTTATCTTTCTGGCCTGACTTATTTCCAAGTCTTACGAGTGGTACGTCTGATAAAAGCGTCACCCATGCTAGAAGGTTTTGTCTATAAAATCTTTGGACCGGGAAAAAAACTTGGCTCACTTATAATTTTTACAATGTGCTTGCTTATCATTAGCTCTAGCATTTCAATGCAGTTGTTTTGTTTCTTGTGTGACTTTACCAAGTTTGAATCCTTCCCTGAAGCATTTATGTCAATGTTTCAAATTCTAACACAAGAAGCATGGGTTGAGGTCATGGACGAAACAATGATACGTACAAGTAAAACCCTGACTCCACTGGTTGCAGTGTATTTCATTCTTTATCATCTGTTTGTCACACTTATTGTGCTGAGCTTGTTCGTGGCAGTCATCTTGGATAATCTGGAATTGGATGAAGATATTAAAAAGCTCAAGCAGTTAAAATTCCGCGAACAGAGTGCTGAAATTAAAGAAACTCTTCCATTTCGATTGAGAATTTTTGAGAAATTTCCCGACTCTCCACAAATGACGATCTTACACAAAATCCCAAATGATTTCACCTTACCTAAAGTGAGAGAATCGTTTATGAAGCAATTTGTAATGGAATTGGAGAATGATGATCCTTCTTCAGCTGTGGAGAATTGCAAGCGGCCCATGTCCGAGTGTTGGGAGTCGAAGGTATTGTTTAGGAAGCAAAAGCCAGTGAGAATCATGAATAAGACACCGAAGGTGAGATCGGCCGGAAGTAGCTTGCGCAAGCTTGCAATTACGCACATAATCAAGTGAGTTCCTTGTCTTTTCGATGTAATTTATATTTTGTATACTTTACTAATAATGTTATTATTTTTATTATTAAATGTTTTGTCTTAAGCGACTCCAATAATCAGCGTCTTATGTTAGGCGATTCAGCAATGTTGCCAGTAGTTGGTGCGAAGGGTGGTCTTAAACCCCAGGGAACAATCACCCACACAAAACCGTGGCGAGTTGATCAGAAAAAGTATGCATCACGAGTACTTGTTGGTATGAGAAAAAATAATAATTAAACATTTTTGAATTTCTGAATTTTAAAGGTTTGGATCGCGTTCCATTCGACGAAGTGTGCGCTCTGGTTCCATCAAACTCAAGCAGACCTATGAGCATCTTATGGAAAATGGTGACATTGGGGCAGCGTCTCGAGTAACATCATCGCGTGCGCGTCCTCATGACCTCGATATAAAATTGCTACAAGCGAAACGTCAACAAGCGGAAATGCGACGAAATCAGCGTGAGGAAGATTTAAGGGAAAATCATCCTTTTTTCGACACTCCACTTTTTTTGGTTCCACGGGAAAGTCGCTTTCGCAAGGTGTGTCAGAAAATTGTTCATGGGCGGTATGATGCTCGTCTAAAAGATCCCCTTACTGGGAAAGAACGGAAAGTACAGTATAAGAGTTTGCAGTAAGTTTTACTTCTTCTAATTTAAATCTAACAATATCTAAACGATGTGTTTTTTTTAGTAATTTTCTGGGTTTGGTTACCTATCTTGATTGGGTGATGATATTTGTGACTACTCTTTCATGCATATCAATGATGTTTGAAACGCCGAATTACCGAGTTATGGACCACCCGGCTTTACAGATAGCAGAATACGCATTTGTGGTGTTCATGAGTCTCGAATTGGCTCTAAAAATTTTAGCTGATGGACTGTTTTTTACGCCAAAAGCGTATATAAAAGACGTCGCGTCAGCATTGGACGTTTTCATTTATATTGTTTCGACATTGTTCCTGTGTTGGATGCCAAAAAATGTGCCGACAAATTCTGCAGCTCAACTATTAATGATCTTACGATGCGTTCGGCCGTTACGAATATTTACACTGGTACCTCATATGCGGAAAGTCGTTTATGAACTTTGTCGAGGCTTTAAGGAGATTCTCTTGGTATCGACATTGCTTATTTTGTTAATGTTCATATTTGCTAGTTATGGAGTTCAATTATACGGCGGGCGTTTAGCTAGATGCAATGATCCAACAATAACAAAGCGGAAAGATTGTGTGGGTGTTTTTATGCGAAGGGTATTCGTGACGAAGATGAAGCTGACACCCGGCGTGAATGAATCATATCCATCAATGTTAGTGCCTCGAGTATGGGCGAATCCTAGACGGTTTAATTTTGACAATATAGGTGATGCAATGTTGACACTGTTTGAAGTGTTATCCTTCAAGGGTTGGTTAGATGTCCGAGATGTTCTCATAAAAGCTGTTGGACCGGTTAGATTTATTAAATTCATATCTAAAAATGAGTGTTTGAATTATCGATTTTTGCTTTTACAGATTCATGCAGTTTATATTCACATTTACATCTTTCTTGGTTGTATGATTGGACTGACATTGTTCGTTGGTGTCGTAATTGCTAACTATTCGGAGAATAAAGGCACTGCACTTTTGACTGTAGATCAGCGACGATGGTGCGATCTGAAGAAACGACTTAAAATAGCACAGCCTTTACATCTTCCCCCAAGGCCGGATGGCAGAAAGATTCGAGCGTTTACTTATGACATTACACAACACATTATCTTTAAGCGATGTATTGCAGT
The DNA here is from genome assembly GCA_907269105.1 of Volucella inanis. Lineage (NCBI taxonomy): Eukaryota > Metazoa > Arthropoda > Insecta > Diptera > Syrphidae > Volucella > Volucella inanis. The sequence goes on from OU026158.1 coordinate 20,866,973, forward strand.
TGTTGTGTTAATAAATAGTATGCTGTTATCAATAACCGTAAGTACATATCGTGAAAAAACACCGTAAGCATGTTGTTTCTACTACATAATTAGTATGAACGAGTATAGTACGTTCATATACGCGCATGATCATACGTAAGGAGACAAATAGGAGTGGGAAAGAGATAAGTTCTCCTATCATTCACGTAATAAAAGTTACCTAATTCTAACTTCAGATGGACACGTAAATAAAAAGTCGATTGGAGATTCCTTTTCGTTGTTGTTCTAGCAATTAAGACAAAACGTGTATTTGTAGATAACTGGCCTAACTGCAGGTCCTCCTATTCTCCAATGGTCTGCGGTCAACAATTCTACCGATATCAGGCGTAGATTTGCTCTATTTTTTAAGGTTTGTTGTACTGGGACCATATCTTTCTAAATGTTTCGCAGTAAGTGAGCCTAAGCAATACAATGTTGGGTAGGTTGAGAAAATGTTGAAGAATGCTGAATGTTGATTGCTTAATAGTTAACCCCCGCCTGGCCATATTGTCCGGAATTTTGTTCTCGATTTTTAAAAACAAAAGGGAAACTGGCGACATGCATGTTTTTAATTAATTGAAGATTGGTTTTTTGGTATATATACTAACATTTTGAATGCGTGTTGGTAGATTTTTTAGTACATAGATACTGTCCTGATGTCCTTCATTGGGAAAGGCTGTAGTTGATGTCGTGGTTGGGCACTACGCTTTGGCTAAGCACCTAAGTATGCTAAACATAAGTCACTATCCATTCTTTCCATGGATTAGTCGGGTTGCCTACTTACAATGAATCAGACTTTTATTTTTACTATTTTAAAAAGAACTTAACACTCAAGAGAGAGAGTGTGACTTGAATGAGAGAGAGAGAGAGAGAGGGCAAGGTGTTTTCGCTCAGTGCTTATTTCGTTCTATGGGTAGCATTCAACATTAAATGGGCAGACTAAGTTATTAGTGTAAATTGACTTGAAGTTATATATAGGCAACCATTCATCTCACGAAGTTTTAGTTTCCTGAAAAAAGTCTTTCAAGCACAGCTTGAAAACCAATACATTACCACTTTAGCCACGGCCACACACCCAGATTTTCACCTTTTTACTACCCAAAGGTGCACTAAATTACGCAGACGCTGCTTGGATCTCAGAGTTCTTCAAAAATAAGTATGGCATCACCATCTGCCAATGTACAACATTTCCAAGATATCATCAAAAAATAAGCAATAATAAACTTACCAACTCATCCAACACCAGCCTTATTCTTGGAAAGATGCCTATCTCCAAATAGATGGAAAGCCTCCATTAAAAACGTAAAGAAAAAATTAAAAAACGACTCAGCTAATAAACCTAATTATAAAACACCGAGATCCATTCCTCATTCCCATCCTAAACCTGACACCAACTGGAGCTTTCAAACCAAAATATTAACTAAGATACCCTCTTACCTAAGCAACACTCTTCACGTCTCCCCACATATGCACTAATTGTCTTTCTTCCATCCAAGCCCCAACATCAACGTTTTTTTAATTTAACCCCTGCCCCTGATACAGTCGCAGTTCAATCAGCCACAATTCCTCCCACTAACACCTTCTTTCCCAATTGTGACCTTAGAACTTGGAGCCAAATGTCCAAATTTTATTACCTGACATTTCTTATATCCCGCTGCTTACTCACCTTTTTCCATGGTAGCTAGGGCCTTTGTCCCTATTTTCGATCTTGTTGAGTTAAGTTGACATTTTGTCCGTTAACGATACCAAATATCGATAACTTTCACTCCACCTCTACTTCTCTTACTTTCCCATAGCTCTGCACCCCAGTCTACTTCTTCGACTACTCAGAGACGGTTTTTCTTTGCACAAATGCTTATTCTGACTACTCTTACTATATTGGAACCTACTTCCAATTTACTCATCTCTACAACAGCCTCTATCAGCGCTTTCTCGAATCTACGCTGACCTATTGTATTAGGTCTGGCGGTTGGCCCCCTTCTTTCTCTCGTTCGATAATAAAAATAATATATCATCTACCGACACACATACCATTGCCAACAATTTTGTAACCCTTTTTAAACAATCATTCGCAGACAACTTCTTCGTACCCGACCCCATATATTTAAAGCACCATTTCCCCATTTCTGTATTGGTTCCCCTCTTTCTCAATTTTTCGACTCAACTCTTATTGAAGAAAAGTTACAAAATCTACATGATAAATTTTTACCCCGTGTGTCTCCAATCTTTCTCGCCCACTTTCCTCCCTATTTCATCTATCCCTCATACAAGAGGAAGTCCCGCAAAATTGGAAAACCTCTTTCATAAGCTCGGGCCACAAAAAGGGACCAAAGAGTCAAGTTACTAAGTACCGTGTTATTGTTTTCTCAAATACCTTAAATGTTCAAATGTATGTTATATTGTATTGGCTTAACATATATTAAATCACCCAATAAGGATTTCAGCAATCATCTTTCATCAACGAAATCGATATTATTGCTACAGATTTTTCTAAGGCCTTCGATATTTATATCAATTAATTTTTTTCTAATTGCCTTCCCTCAGTTTTGAATCCATGAAGTCAAAAAAAAAAAAAAAAGTTTTCTTTTTATCTGGAAAACTGTTATTATTGTATTCGCTTCAACTCAGCCGTTTCAATCGCGTTTGTAGCCAATTTGGTGTCATACAAGGCGACCTGTATGGCTGTTACTACTTTTTATAACTATATACAGGGTGAATTTTTTAACTTGAGACATCCAAATTACTCTAAAAATACGCGATATCGCGAAAAATGTTTCAGACAAAAGGCACAAGGTTCTGAAGGGGACTTAAGGTGACCACGAGTTGACCTTGAGACCCATTTTCAAGGTCAAACTAAGGTCACTTTTGATTTTTCAAATGATAACTCCTGATTTTCATTGCTCAGTCGTATTGCTCGTAGGCTTGTCATTTGTTTTTACATACTGCGTTTAGCATAGCCCAAGAGCAACGACGTGCAATCTGTTGAATCATTGAATTCTTCCCATTTCGACGTTTACTTCCCGAGACTATTTCAACAAATGCTCGAAAATGTGACCATTCACTTCAATACACTTGTCTATCCGCGCTCTAAATGAATCAATAGAACTGAAAAGTATTTCTGGCGTAATCTTCCAGCAAGCTTCAGTTATTCGTCTTTTCATGTCTTCATGCGTTGTTGGCTTTTTTCTGTAAACCTCACTTTTTAAGTAGCCCCACAAAAAGAAATCAAGTGACGTAAGATCAGGAGATCTATCAGGCCATTGCCTCGGACCCCCTCGCCCTGGGCTACTTGGAAATAATGGGCTGGACAATCATCATGCTGAAACCACATTGTTTGTCGCAACTCCAATGGCAGTTCTTCTAGTAATACTGGAAGATGGTCCCCCAAGAAGTTTGCATACTTTTCGCCATTCAATAAAATATGGACCTAATAATTTATCCCCAATAATTCCCGCCCAAACATTAACATTCCAAGGGTGCTGGCGTTCAACTTGTCGCAAGCAAAAAGGGTTTTCAGTAGCTCAGTAATGCATATTATGTCGATTGACCGTACCGTGATTGGTGAAAGTCGACTCATCAGAGAATAACACCTTGGCAAAAAAAACGGGGTCTCGTTCAATTTGCTGAAGTTCCCATTGACAAAAGGAAACCCGGTTGCGAAAATCCTCACTAGAAAATTCTTGATGCATTGAAACATGATAAGGATGGTATTTATGCCGATGTAATATCTTACAGACAGTCGTTTGAGAAATTCCTCATTCACGACTTATTTGGCGAGTGCTAATGTGAGGATCGTGTGCAACGGCAGCTAACACTGCTATTTCATTGTCCTCAACAGCCACCCTATCTGACCGATTCCTTTTCTTTGGTTGCACACTTCCTTCACCAGTGAATTGTTGGATGACCCGATAAAAGGAAGCGCGCGATCGTATCTGGTCTGGGAAACGTTGGGCGTAAAGAGCAACAGCACCATCGATGTTCCTTCCACTTTCTCCATAAATCAATATCATTTCAATTTTCTCTTGAATTGAAATAGCCTGCATTATTATTCTGGAAAACGTTACTAATAATAATCAGTTCCTCAAAACAAATATCGAACTTCTAAATGAAGTACATTTCTGTTCAAGTAGAAAAAAAGGGCAGAGTGCACATCATACACTCTTAGATAACTTTAGGACGATTTGTCTCTATCAGAAATTTCTTTGAGTTTTAACTTCACTCGAAGCAACAACAAATCTCGACCTTCTAACACCCTAACAACGTTGGAAACCGATTAATAATTTAGGCGTGCAGTGTTATCTAGCACTGAATGAATAAGACCTTTGAGATAAAGTCGTGTGACCCATTGAGGAATACGACTGAGCAATAAAAATCAGGAATTATCTATGAAAAATCAAAAGTGACCTTCGTTTGACCTTGAAAATGGGTCTCAAGGTCAAACTCGTGGTCACCATCTTATGTCCCCTTCAGAACCTTGTGACTTTTGTCTGAAACATTTTTCGCGATATTTCGTACTTTTCGAGTAATTTTGATGTCTTAAGTTTTATAGCGCCCTCTGACGAGAAAAGAACGCATTTTTGAAAAAAAGTGTTTCATGTAAAAGAATTGTAATTTTTCACGCTGATTACGAATCTGTCAAAAAATAGGGCTTCCCATTAAAAAATCAAAAGTGACCTTCGTTTGACATTGAAAATGGATCTCCAGGTCAAACTCGTGGTCACCATCTTATGTCCCTTTCAGAACCTTGTGACTTTTATCTGAAACATTTTTCGAGTAATTTGGATGTCTCAAGTTTAAAAACTCATCCGGTATACATATGGTATATACATATATAAGAAGATTATTAAACAATGCCCCCTATCCATTTATGCCGATGACACTAAATCCTTCAAAACTATTTCTTCACCTCAAGATTCTATTTTCTTCAAGAAGACATGTTATCAACATGGTGTCTTAAACATTGCTTCGAGCTTAATGTCTCCAAATGAAAATCTATAACTGATAATTCAAATCAATTTCACTGTTGGCTTTATTTAACCACGGTGGCCTCGTCCGATGTTAAATTCAACTTATAAGACAACTATCAGTTCCCCGATCAGTCGCCAATCAGATCCCCATATTAAGTTTGATTTGTTTAAAAATTGATTTTTGCCTTGCCTAATTTCTACCAACCACTCTCATTAAGGAACACGCAAAAGTGTTTAATAAAATTACTAGGTGTATTCTGGTTCTATTCGAAATTCAAAATAAAATAAAAGTGTTCTTGCTGAGTCTAGAAATCACTCAATAAAGTGATATTATGGCAACAAATAAAAATTTTGAGAATATCCGATCCAATTACATATAAATCAAAACAGATAACAAGCTCACGGTGTCCATTGCCAACCAATCTTCTCTCCACGTCATTTAAAACAGCGACGTCTGAATGCTTTTCCAGACTATCACACAGTTAGAGAAAAGATTCCTAAAAGAACCGTATGACAATACGAGAATGCCAATTGGTCCAGATGGTGTACGAGTATTTCACCTACTTCTGAAAAGGTGTTTCTCCCCGATATTAAAACCACTTCATAAACTCTTTTTTAATGGATTAGAAATTACCTTTCGGAAAGCTTAATTCAAGTTGTCTTGGATGGTTTCAATTCTAATATTCACAAAATAAATTCCGGTGCGCGCCAGGTTTTCGTTCTGCCTCCGACACTTTTTTTAATTTTTATAAATGATCTCTTGTCTGCTACTCTAGTCCAATATATTCCTTTGCTGACGACAGAACTCTCTGCTTCTTATATTCTCTACAGCCGAAGAACGGGAACGACAGCGTATATTACGCACTTTAAATTCCGATATTAGCAGCATAACTATGTAATTGGAGAACCATCAACAAAGTGGAATTTAAATACAATGCTGGCTGCGGTCACTAAAGCGAAATTTAAATACCCAGCCATTATCCATGAATAGCACTTGCATCGTAGAAGCCGAAGAATTTTCCTCTCTCAGTATGTGTGTCAACGACAACTTACGTTGGAACGACTACATATTCAAGTGCTGCAAAATATCTAGGTTTCCTTAACCGATGTAAGTAATATTTCACCCCCTCTAAAATATTTCACGCCCGTCCCTTAAACAGGCGAATCTCCTTCTCTCTCCTTCTACAGACCATTGGACTTACGTCATTTCTTTCCAAGGTCATGGAAACGCTAATGAGCCCTCAGCTTATGAAATATCTCGAAAAGTCGAAGCTTCTCAATGACCGCCGAAACGGTTTTCGTAACAACAGATTCACTGGTGATTTGATGCCATGTCTCACCGAAAAGTAGAATTAAAGCATATATCAATTTGCCGAAAGCACTGGCTTTTATACGTTGTACACCGATGTACGTACATCGATACCTCTGTTTCTTTTCGCCCTAATTTTTTCTTATTCTTATTTATTCAAAAATAAAAACATCATAGAGCAGGGTGATTTACTGAAATCTCTTGTATCATTTTTAAAGGATATTGAACAAAAATTATCTTCACGAATCGAGTCATTCTTTAACAACTGAAGTGTTGTTCGACATTCGTTGAAAAGGAAGTAGGAGATGATTTTCTGAGTACCATAGTTCATGGAAGCTCATTCATTAAAAAGAACAACAACAAGAGCAAGTGCAACTGATAATGCAAGAACAAAAACAGCTTGAAGATCTTTATTACTTGATGCCGTCATAGAGGAAGTGGTTTCCTTGCTGATTTAAGAACTGTCTTCAACAACATATGTATGCTCGACATTAAATTGCGAACGAAAGTCAGACTCGGTGATAATCGTAAAATCCTTCGGGACCTTTGAAATGATAATGGTACATAATTAAAGCCATATCTTCATACAGAAGAACTCACTCGGAAACTCTCACAAGGATACATTGGATTCTGAGCAACGATTTTTATGTGGCTGTCGCTACAATTGCAGATACTCCTCCCCGTTCATTTAGTTTTTCACAATACCATAGACATAAGTAGTTCATAGGCTCTGTTCCTTGAAAATGACGACTGGCAGAAGTAGAAGGAAAGTATGAAAGCCAGTGACAGGCTGCGTAAAAAACACAGGTCGGTACGTTTTCGCACCATAGCATACACGTATGACGACTTAAAGACATCAGAGTGCACAACGGCCTATTAATGGTTTTAATATTGTTACTTTGTAATTTATTATAATGTAACTTTGCCGAACTCAACAATATGCTACGCAATCAGATTGTGTATGTGAGCAACTGACCTATGTACTCACTATGGCTCATGAAACAGCATAAAAAAAGTCCTCGATGTACGCAACACCAATAAAGAGCGAACTTTTCCACCAATAAAAAAAAAGCTTTCAAAAATAAAAGTTATGACTTTTGTCAACTAAAGGGCCATTCCACTAGAGCATGCTCTAGGAAAAGGGCAGTAAGTTGACACAAATATCAGCCGCACCAGAGTCAGTCAGCAGAGCTTATTACAAAATTGGTGGTGAATGGGACTATACAAAAGTTTGAAGTGGTTTCGGAAGCATCCCAAACAGACATCTCAAAAAAGGCATGGAGGAGAATCAAAGAAATGGACCAACAATTACATACATACCTTGTCACTTATTCTGCAATGATGGTCTAAAGAAATACTGGAGCTGTTGGGATTGACATGTTTAAAAGTTATTTATAAAAACAATGAAAACGTTATTGTTGTTGCAGTTGGCGGACGGAGTCTGTTGTGTCGTGACTGGTTTAATCCACTGGATACATGTATCTATCTGGGAGTGCACTTAGTAGAACAAAAATTGGAAGACATAAAGGAAGAACACGCATTGCTATTCAAGGAAATTTTTGGAGCTTATGTCGAACCACCGGTTAGTAGCAAGGTGGAACCACGATCTACACTTATATTCTAAAAGTATTGTCAATTACCTTTAAGGTTACTTTTTGGGGATAAAATCAGTAAGTTGGTGCAGCAACAAATTCTTGAACCAGTAGAATTTTAAAAATAATGACTCGATGAGAATCTGTGGTGACTATCATAGTACAGTCAATTCAGTTATAAAAACCATTTTATTCAGATAAGAATAAGACTTTCAACAGGCATGCCAACAATTATCTGTTGATGAAAATTCCACTGGACTACTCACATTAGATATCTATTAGGGTTTATTTTAAGCTAGAAGGCTTCCTTTTGGCATATCAGCAGCTAAAGGAAATTTCCAAAGAATTATGTACAACTTGCTGTGTGAAATACCCGGACAAAATCTTGGACAAATTGGCGTGAGCAAATACAATATTTGGCAAACCCGAAATCGATTTTCTGGGGTTTCATATATCCAAAGTCAAAAGCCATTCCGAATGCACCCATTCCTGAAAGCAAGGAAATGCTTAAATCCTTTTTAGGGTTGTTGAATTTTTACAATAAGTTTAAACTTTCTAGCGAAATTATGCGCAGGTTGACAAGGAAGCATTGGTAATCTTTTTCGATTTAAAGCATCAGCATATGGCTCTGTTTAATAAGAAAAAAACTATTCCAATTATGATTTCACAACGAAAGTTGATATGGTGTTTGTTATTGGCTACTTACGAATATGATATATGTACAATGAAACATCAAAAAGGAAAATTGAATGCCAATGCGGATTGCCTTTGTAGGTTGTCCTTTAAATGTGTTGAGGATATGAACTGGTGCCGAAACCCGGGAACTAGTAAAAGTTCAAAGAAATCAATGGATCTTGCGAATCGTACGACTTACAGCGGCCATGTTACAAAAATCGTCAACAATGCAACAGAGTATTTAGAATCCGATGGGTCGAAGCTGACTTCTAGGAACGAGCATAACTGGGATATCATTGAGAAAGGGCTCTCGGTTTTTCTACAAAGATTAAAGGTAGCTCACGACGCTCTTAATAAAGCCAATAACGAAGTACGCTAAACAGGCACAGACGAAGATCTTCAGAAGGAATATATTCTTACCGTGGAATATGCAGACAAAGCTATCACCTGCATTAACAAATTTAAGGAAACATCAGTGCGAGTTCCTTCACTTGACAATTTTCCAAACTGTGTTAAATTTCGAAACTTTCATTAAAAACGGCTTCCCTTCTGTGGGTAGTTTCATACGGCAGTATACGAAAATAAAGCTTTGTCTGGAACGGATAAATTATCATTATCATCAATCTAAATTGAGAATTTGGCAGCGTAGCTAAATTGATTGATAAGATCATGAATCAATTGATGACGATGCCCCAATTGTCATTAAAATGGAATGTTAAAGGTTTACGCAACACCGTCATGACATGCATGAGATCCTTGAAATCTGTCTGAATTCCATCATCTAATTAGAGTATAATGCTGAAATGCTTGCCAGAATATGTACGGGCAGAGTACAATATTTTCGTTTCCATAAAGCCGGAGAAAAGTACAATTACTGCATCCGTTATCTGTTGGTGATAGGGAAATAAAATATCTCTTAAAATTTTTTAAGCTTTTCGATAGAGAAAACACACGGCAACACTATACTCGTAAGTGCCTGTTCACATTGGCGTGGGCAAGAAGATTGTCGAACACGACTATTATGCGAATAGGCACTGTTTTTTTTTTTTGCAAATCGATGTCCCAACAAACAAAAGGACTACACACAATCGATCAACGAAAGAAGATGTTAATAGCAGACTGTCCATTTTTTCGTTGCACTCAGCAAAAAAGTGCTCCTTAAAATATTTGCGATATGAACATGCAAAGGATGACAAGCGCAAGCAGTATGTGATTCAACGTACATACTGACGACATGCAACTGTAATAAATTGGAGCATCCAGTAACTGTGCCCAGTAAACAACCATATCGTTGCGTGGGCAGGAAGATTGTCCCAACAATAGGGAACGCTTTTCATTTAAGTCTGAAGAAGAAGAGTAACATATTGTTCCATTTCTAATATATTTTATTTTACCATTTTAGGCGTTGATAAGCAAGTGGGGAAGAGAAAAAAAGGCCAACTGCTCAAATTTAAAAATTAAAGAAGATCCGATTCTGGTGTTCCACTTGTCAAACAGACTTTCATCCTCATGAAAATGTCAACGATCATCGGCAGGCCTTTCATGCCCACGTCAATTTAAATAGGCCCATTGAATATGTGTACGATTAACGTACATACATATGTACTACGAGCGACTTAGTGAATGTTTTCTTACAAACTGCTTCATTATTCGCAATAAGTCCAAATTCTTATAAAAGTTCATATGAACATATGTCTCATTTTAGATAGAGGTAGCCAAATTTCGTTTCTCACGGAAAGTTTAGCTTTAGTCGTGTGCAGCCGAAACATAAGCATGATACCGTTTGGAAGTGGTCTTTAAACATTCTGTTTAAGAAACCTGAATCTTCAGATAATTCCACGTTTCTTTGATTCCTTGGAGGTTCCTTAGCCCCTTCGTTATAAATTTCAAAATTACATTTCAAAAAGTTTTGAAGAATAAATTCGGATGGGATGATGACTTGTCCTGCGACCTACTAAAAACCTGGAACCCATATTGGACGGACATCGTCGAACTGAAATCATTATCGATTCCACGGAATGCATGTTACCAAAACATATCTCATTGGGAGCTAAACCTATTTGCGGATGCGAGTCTCTATGGTAATGGTACAGTCGCATACATGCATTCAGTTACCAAGGCAGGTGCATTCTCGGTCAAGTTTTTATGCGTAAAAAAAATAGTAGCACCATTAAAGAATACACCGCTGGTGCAGCTTGTCGTTGCTCTTATTGCTGCTAGGTTATGCTTCTACTTAGTAGTAAATCTAAAAATTAATTTTTATAATATTATTCTTTGAATAAGCTCAGAAACTCACTGCAGATTATCGTTGGAATCATTGTTCAGAGAAATGAATATAGAGGAAATATTTGATTGCGATTACTCCCATTCCCATTTATCAGTTTTTAGTGCTGGTACCCAACCTATAACTTAAGACCAACAACAACCATCCAACATAAAAGTAGGAAGCCCACTGCCCAATAGGGCAGTGTGCCCCATCTGCCATATACAACACGCCCAAGCTACGAGGTACAGAAGAATAGTGAAACACATATCGCGTTTTGGAAACAAACAGCTGACTAAAGAGGGTAGACTGTTGTAAATATATTGGATGCACGTCATTGAACAGTGGCAACATATATTTTGGCAAGATTTTCACTCTGGTTTCAATGTAACTCTGTCTTATTATAAATTAAATCTAAAAAAATTTTTTAGTTTTTAAATTTTTTTTTCTATAGTTATACGTCCGGTTTATTCAATAGTCAAGTTAAAAAAAACTGATCTTCTAACAATGTTAAATAGAAACCTCGGGAATGTGCTGATCTTAGGTGCATCTTATATTTAGTGTCAACTGATGGAATGTTGCATGAAGGATGTATGATGTGCGCTTGCCTGTGTTTTTGATATGTTATGTTTTGGGTGTTAACTTACAAGTTGGAGTGAAAAGTAACCTTCTTGACTGCCAGAATGCGCTGCTACTGCAAAAAAGGTTATGGCGCCTTGAAGTCCATTCATATTTAGGCAGACATGCCAAATTTCAGTGCAATACTGTCTTCAGTTTTATTTTGACAGCTGATTGTTGTTGACGTGTTTGGCATCATGTTAAGTATGGACAAAAACGATTTTCGTTCTCTCATAAAACATTATTTTTTGAGAGGCAAAACGGCGAAGGAAACAAAAAAAAAGTTGGATTAATATTATGGGGCTAATGCTCCGTCAGATGGCACCGTCAAATATTGGTTTCCAGAGTTTCGTGGTGGCCGCAACTCCACTACCGATCAAGTCCGCAGCGGCAGGCCCTCCGATGCGGTTGCAGAGGATAATGTCAAAAAAATACATGAAATGGTGTTGGCTGACCGGAAGGTGCGCTAGCAAATACCACAGAGATTAGTACTGAGGGCACACGCGATATTTTGGCCAATATTCTGCATATGAAAAAGTTATCCTGCCGCTCATACTCAATCCTGACCAAGAACACGAACGCGAGAACACTCCGAAAGAGTGTTCGGACTTGCTGATGCAGAATCGGGCGGACTTTTGGCTTCGATTAGTAACTGTTGAACACCAGAGAACAGAATGAAGCCGGCACGAGTGCTCCGAGGCGGCCGAGGGAAGCTCGATGGGTCGGAAAGGTTATGGCGTCGGTTTTTTGGGATTGTCATGGCATACTCTTCGTAGACTACCTTGAAAAAGGAAAAACCATCAACAGCGAGTATTACTGTGCATTTTAGGAGCGATTGAAGGCCGAGATCGCTGCAAAACGGCCTCACATGAAGCGAAAAACATTTTGATTTTGCAAGGTAATGCACCGGCGCACAAGAGAATCGCAACCATGGCTAAAATCAATGACTTACAGCTTCAATTGCTGTCGCATCCACCGTATTCACCCCCAGCTCACGCGATGATATCATCGACGCCACGGAGGAGTATTTTGCAGACCTTCCAAAAAATTACTTTTCGGACGGGATCAAGAAGTTGGAAAATCGGTAGAATAAGTGTATCAAAATAAAAGGGGCTATATTAAATAAAATAAAAAAAAACATTTAAAATTTTTTTTTTTTTTCATTCCCAAAGAGGTTACCTTTCACGCCATCTAGTATATGTATATTATATCTTAAAATAATAAAATATAACAACGTTTAATTGAATTAAATAATACACCGACTCAGCGTGTCTTTGGAGTTAAGTTCCATATCTCTTATAAGTCCTTTTAGAATTCTTAGACCTTTGAATCTTAATTCTTTCTGTTACCACAAGGCATCCAAACGGAGTCAAAAGCAATCCCAACGACAATTCACAATCGTGCTACTCTTTAGGACTTTTTTGAGCAAATGGAAAACAGCATTTGTGCAGCCCGCCCCTTAAAAGGGCGAATATTCTTTTCCTACAGACCCATTGCACTTACGCCCATTCTTTTCAAGGTTATAGAAATGCTCACATCAGCTCATGAAATATCTCGAAACACGAAAACCTCTCAATGGCTGGCAGTACGGTTTTCATGCGAACAGGTCTCTGGTAATTTGATGGCATGTGTCACCGAAAAGTGAAGCCAAAGCGTACATTAATCTGGCGAAAGAAAGACAATTGCACTTCTAAGGCAATTGACAGAGTTTGGCATCAGGCTCTTTTGTCGAAAATACCATATGTGCTTTTGGGATCGACTTTTCTTTTCTTTAATGGATTAAAAATTACCTTTTGGAACGTTAAATTCAAGTTGTCTTGGATGGTCTCAAGTCTGATATACACAAAATAAATGCTGCTGTACCCCAGGGCTCCGTTCTGTCTTCTACACTCTTTTTATTTTTATTAATGATCTCTTGCCTCCAATATATTCATTTGCTGATGACAGTACTCTCTGTTTTACATATTCGTTCCTAGTCTCACGTCCCTGCCTAGTCTCACGGCAGCGTATACAAAGCTCATTTAGTTCCAATATTAAAAGCATAACCAATTGACAAACTATCAACAGAATATAATTTAATGCTTTCAAAACTCAATGCTTTCTGCTTTCATTAAAGCGAAATCTAAATACCCAGCCATTATCTATGAATGGCACGTACTTCTTTGAAATCGACATTTTTTTCATTTTCGGTATGTGTGTCAGTGACAACTTACGTTGGAATGACCACATATTCGATGCCGTCAAAAATTCTACGAAATTTTTAGCTTTCTTAAAGCGCTGTAAGGTATATTTCATCCCCTCTGATCTAGCCTCAATATATAAGATATTCATCCGCCCAAAATTGGAGTACAATGCCTACATTTGGTCAGGTGCTCCTAACACATCTCTGCACCTGCTAGATAAAACTCAAAGGGGATACTAATATCAGTCAGTCAATTTACACTTTTGAGCAGCGACGTAATGTCTCCTGTCTCATTTGTTTTATCGCTATTTCTATCACCAGTGCTCCACTTAAATCACGAGTAGTAGTCAAACCTTCAACCGTAACAACCGCATTCTCCCGTCTATGAATTCTTATCAGCATACCCACAAGCCCACTTTCGGACATACTCTAAAATATGGTGATTAGTTTCTAAGCTGTACACAACGCTTATGGAATGCTCTGCTGAGTTCTCTATTTACTGGTCGTGATAATTTGCAAACATTTAAGAACAATGTACATCGGTGCTTCTCTTTTCTACAAACATTTTTAGGGTACACAAATCTCTTGAGCGCGCTTATTATAAAAAACAGTGTTGTTGAAGACACTGTAGGTCTTTCTTAATGCATAAATAAATGAAATAAAATAATTAAGGAGACAAGATGTGGAATAGGTCCAATTGAATTATTGAACAGGATGCGAAGTTGAATAAAAACAGATACAGATATATACTAAAGAATGATGGATGTAGGGAAAGTCATGAATGAAAGTTAATGTTATATTATTTTGTTTAAAATTTATTGGTAGGTTTATTTATTTAATTTTCTTTTTGCCGTGTAGTGGATCAAGGATGAGGTACATACTGAACGACTTGTCGTTGTAAGTACGGTGTTGACATTTGTCTTCGTTATCGAAGTTGTTATGAAAAATATCGCATTCACACCTCGAGGCTATTGGCAGTCAAGAAGGAATCGTTACGACTTGCTCGTCACGGTCGCTGGAGTTGTTTGGATCTTTCTACAGACCATACTGAGGGTAAGATGTGCATACTAACCGAGTTGTCTTATTTTGTTACTATTTTTTTTTTTTTTTTAGAGTGATCTGTCCTACTTTTTAGGGTTTATGGTGGTTATACTCCGGTTCTTCACCATCACTGGCAAGCATACAACGTTGAAGATGCTGATGCTTACAGTTGGTGTGTCCGTGTGCAAGTCATTTTTCATTATCTTTGGAATGTTTTTGTTGGTCTTTTTCTACGCCCTGGCCGGAACAATACTTTTCGGAACAGTGAAGTATGGTGAAGGTATTGGACGCAGGGCAAATTTTGGTTCGCCTGTAACCGGTGTAGCTATGCTCTTCCGTATAGTAACTGGGGAGGATTGGAATAAAATAATGCACGACTGTATGATACAACCACCCTATTGTACTCCGGGCTTAAATTACTGGGAAACTGATTGTGGAAATTTCACAGCCAGTTTAATTTATTTTTGTACTTTTTACGTTATTATAACATATATAGTATTGAATTTGTTAGTTGGTAAGTAATCAAGAGACTTGGGTGCGATTGGTCTTTTATGTTTCAATTCATGTGTCTCGTAGCTATAATCATGGAGAATTTTTCGCTGTTTTATTCAAATGAAGAAGACGCGCTGCTCTCCTATGCAGATATTAGAAATTTTCAAAACACATGGAACGTGGTCGACATACATCAGAGGGGAGTTATTCCAGTAAGAAGAGTTAAATTTATACTTCGGCTGTTAAAGGGCCGACTTGAGTGTGATCCACAGAAGGATCGTTTATTGTTTAAATACATGTGTTATGAACTTGACAAACTTCATAACGGAGAGGATGTAACATTTCATGATGTTATAAAGTAAGTATAAATGTAAAGCCACATAAGCTTCATGAAAAATTTTTTTTGCTTTTTTTTTGACATTATTACAGTATGCTTTCATATCGGTCTGTCGATATTCGAAAAGCACTTCAACTTGAAGAACTTTTAGCTCGAGAAGAATTCGAATACATTATAGAAGAAGAAGTAGCTAAGCAGACTATACGCACGTGGCTGGAAGGATGTCTTAAAAAAATACGAGCTCAAAATGCAAGTGTAAGTAATTTTAACCCTCTAAAGATCAAGTCAGAAAGTGTTAGGACGAAGATTTAAATAAACACATGTACTTGTGTACATAGGTAGGCATTGGTTAGGTCATTTCTTTACTATAATAAATTTTTATTTTCAGCTTAATCGACTAAAATTGTAAGTTGATCCACGCTGATATTAAGGTTGTACAATAAGCTGCAGAAAAATTTCTTTAGAAGTATTCTTTAAAGTTTCATTTCCAGTTAAAAAAGTGTTTTTTTTTTAATATTAACGAACCTTTACCTATACACTTTTTGTCGGAAAGGTTGCATTTGCTGTCGCAGGGTTCTTGAATCGCTCATCTACTGGTCCAGAACTCCTAGATGATGCAAATAACATTGTGTTCCTCCTTAGGAATACATACTAGCAAATCCGCCGATGCGTACCTCGAGTGCTCGAGATTGAATTATATGACACTGGATATACTATTATTGTTGTTTTTGGTATATGGGATCAATCGGATCCTCTTCTAGCTTTTGTCGTCGACGATCATGTGGAGATCGTCGCCCTTGGGGTTCGTTGGTCTGAAGATCTTGAGCGCGAACTCTCC
Organism: Volucella inanis; assembly: GCA_907269105.1. Classification (NCBI taxonomy): domain Eukaryota; kingdom Metazoa; phylum Arthropoda; class Insecta; order Diptera; family Syrphidae; genus Volucella; species Volucella inanis. The sequence continues at coordinate 20,883,305 of OU026158.1, forward strand.
AGCTGGATGAAGGACTCCTAATTTACTGACAATAGAATAGTTCAATAGTTTTTTAAGGGCTCTTCAAGCTTGCTGATTGCCCAATCGTCCATAGGAATGGCAGGGTTCTAAAGCTTCAGATATTGGAGAGTTTTTCCGCTGTGTATCTTCGCCTTGGGCAACCAGATGCGGGTTCTGGGATTCCTAATGATTTCCTTAGCAGGGATGCTCTTAAGGTCAACTCCCTCTTATCTTACCGATGCACGAGATAAGAAAATCCTTAGAAAACTGATTCACGCACTTAATACCCGGTAAACTCTGACGACTTGCTCAGAGTCAAAGCCGGACATACATACGTCTAGCCTGGTGGCTCAGGATATGGTTTACCGTTAACCCGGTGAGCCTATCTTCGATGCTGGCTCGGTTAACCAGCACCGCTCTGTCGTTAGACGGGCGTTCGTCCATCAGTGCGACTTGAACCTGGTCTCTCGCTACGTCTGCGAGGGACGAGGGTGTGTTTTCGTTTTTAGGCTTTGGGGCAACGGAGTGATTGGTTGCTGAGGCTGCTTTAGAGGCATGTGTGGTCTTGTCTTGGGAACGGATTCTCTTACCTGAATCCTTAACTGAAACGAATCATTCAAGACAAGAAATCATTACCATTACTAAATCATTACCATTACTCGAACACATGGAATACAAAAGAAGAGGGTTTACCCACGCCTGAAGAAAGCAGAGAAAGCGTTACCCTGCTAAATTTATTTTTGTTAATTTTTTTTATCAACCACTTGGTAGAGACCTATGATTAGCGCAGCCTTCGGAACTCCACACGGTGAATAACTTTGCCGGTTAATCGATTGTGTTAAAGATTGTGGTCAGTTTCGACGGGTTATGGGAACTTGTTTTACAAAAGTGACAGCCGACGGATTATCGATTTGAAAGTTCAGCGGTTTATTGGACTATCATATTTCACAAAAATTCTTCAATCTTCAAATTCAACCTTTAGACCATCGGATGTAAAATTCGGCTCAAACACTGTAAGTCACCGAAGGAAAAACAAGGATATTTCTTTCCCATAAAAAACAATATTTTCTTAAGTAAAAAATATTTTAATTAAGTGATAATTTATGCGTATATTACGTGGCTTACCGTTGGTTCTCTTAAAAATTAAAATATTTTAAATAATCTTTAGCAGTTTTATGAAATCAAGAGTTTACCCATATTTCGTGGATAGTTCTAGTGACTCAGACGAAGAATTATGTACCAAAAGCATTGTAAAAAATACTTTTATATTAGATTATATTAGATCAGTAAAGAACAACATAAATTATCTTTACAAATTAAGACCTCTTTGGTTAACTTCTACAGCAAATAGGAACAAAATGATCCACAGATTGAGCTTTTGCAAAGATTTGCCAAAATTTGATGGTAACCCAGGGCTCTTGTTTCTAGTCACATTGTAGAGAAAATCTTAAGCTTGTTTCCGACGGTAGATGGCACACCTCATTGCAGAATCCTGATATGGGCAATACGCAATAAAGTAGTTCTTCCAGATAATGAAATATTGACTACTGAATTGGTTTATTTATGATAGTTCTACATCACTCTATTAAGAGGAAAGATATTCGCATGGTTTACGATAAAATCAGTATACTGTAAAGCAATTCTTCAGTAACATTATCGAGATCTTTATCACAGGAGTTTTATAAAAGGAAAAATTTATCGTTATTCAGAAATGTGCCTCTGATTGGAGTATAGGAGCCTTTTTTCTCCATTGTTCGTGCAATGAATATGTTTTCATTAATGCAGGCATTCTGATTCTATATAAAAGAGCAGAACATATTTTCTGCAAAAACAGAATCAACTTTGATAATAAGTTTCAAGTAACCATCGAAACCTTTAGACATATTTGCGCTATTTCTTCAAAAAATTTAGAAGGCAAAATCCATCTGAACCCCAACAATTTTAACCTGTACAAAATATGTTTGGCTCAAACAGATCTCCGTTTCAACAGCATATTCCAGGTTTTTAGATATACATATAACAATGTATCCCACAGCATCAACCAACATTTCAACCACACTTACTAGGACAACAACCTTTCCTCCAGCAATCATTCTTCTTTTAACAACGTGCCCAATGCGTCTAGCAACCACAGCCAATATTCCGGAATCCGCTGGAACCCCAAAAATCTACGATTCCAAACCCAAAGGCCAAAACAACCACCACCAGGACGAATAGTACTCGGTTCAGGAAATACCAAACAGACACTAAAATGATAGATTGTGTGGAGCTTATTTTAATTCACCTGCACAAAACCGAATTCCTTCACAAAGAATTAGCTTTTCTAGGACTTTAAGTCACTGGTAAAGGAGTCAAATCAAATTCAGACAAAATAAAGGCAGTTCAAGATTTTTTATTTCCCGGACGCAGAAAAAAAAGAATCATTTTTTAGACTTCTTGGATATTATCGCAAGCTATAAAGGACTCCGTAAAGTTGACAAAACCTCCTAACAGAATGCCCTTAAAAGGGAAAGACCATTGTACTAAGCGATAGGTATATAAAGTAATTCGAAACACGTAAAGACCTTTTTTTACAAACGATCCTACCTTACAATATCCAGATTTTTCAAAATCTTTTATATTAACATCAGACGTTAGCGATTTCACATTTAGTGCAATCTTATCCCAAGGTGCTATAAGTAGTTATAAGCCCATAAGTTACGTCAGTAGAGCCCTTATCAATAAAGAAACCAAGTAATCGACAAACAAATGATAAGCTTTAACCCTTGAAGAACCTATCCATATGCTACGTCATGTACTTACGGGGATGAAATGAGAACTTTCACCAAATAGTGTAATGCCATTATGACACCCCTGACCGCATTCACATGAGACATAGTGCGGGGAAAGGCCCTAAAAATAATGAAAATTGTGTGACGTAGCGTGTACATGGATGGCTCTTAGTTAGTAAAAAATCAATAACTCTCGTGTTATTGTTATTATTAATAACCTATTATTGTGTCTTTCAGAAACAACAAAATTCATTGATTGCCGGTTTGCGAGCTACAAACGAGATCATGATGCGCTCCAGCGCCGCCGATGATAGAAGCAAAGACATGCCAACAACATCCGCAAATGCGGAAAAGGTAAGCCAATCAACAAACATTTCTGTAGACAATGTGCCAGAAGAAGCCGGAGTTGAGAGTACATTGTCTCCAGAACCCACCCTACAGCGAACATCTGTTGCTTCTACATCCAGTCAGCAACAGCAGCAACCACAGCAGCAACCACAGCAGCAACCACAGCAGCAACAACAAAAACAACAGTCACAACAACAGCAGCAGCAACAACAACAGCAGTATCAGCAGCAACAGCAACACCAACACCAAGATCAACAGCTGCATAAACAGGCACCGCCTGTACAGCAGCAACATGCAACAAGACTACCAGTTGCAGCACCAACTACGGGCACAACTAAAAAACAAACCTTAATTCGCTCCGATTCAACAGGAAGTGCTTCTGGTAGAAAATTTTTAGCACCAAGCTCATCTGATCCTCAATCACGATCTGAAAAGGATCGCTACGTCAACAACAAGAAAAAAAACGATAAGAAACCAGCCGCTCTGGCTACCAGCAAAAGTAATCTTAACCAATTTAACGACTTTTCTTCCCATCATGCTTCCCTTATATCACATCACTACCATTTTGAACAGCAACAATCACGATCGTTTAGTCATCATCAACCTCATCACTTCCATTATAGCAACTACCAACTTCAGAGTCACAGCGATGTAGCTACTGTTAGTGGGCAACATCAACAACACCAAGCCCAGCCACAGCAGCAATTACAACAGCAGCAGCAACAACATCAACAACAACAACTTGTTACAGCAACAAGCACTACTACCACTAAGATGTTATCTTTCAATACCCAAGCAAATGTTGTTTACGAGGTTCACGACTGGTGGCAGGAACAGTTCATTTGTACCCAAAGTAGCGACGACGAGTGTTAGAACTTCGGAACAAGCAGCAGATACAAATCTGAGTGCCTTGAGGACATATGAATGTGCGCACATATGTATATCAGCCCCAATTTAATATAAACAACTATATACAATATAATAAAAATAAAATAAAAACAAAAATATGAACGCTGTACTATTATCCTTCAAAATTTCTAAATTTTGTTTGTTTGTGTTTCAGTTGGAAAAAATTCTTCAAACAACGAAACAAACAAACTAATATAACAATTAATCAAAAACACACAAACACTTAAAATTAAACAGTTCGATAATTTTAGATTTACTAAGAAAAAAATCGGGATAATTATTACTCAATTCTTCCGATCAAGGCTGATTGGAAGTGTTAAAAAGCCTTAAGCTCTAAGTTCTAAGATTACTCGTACCTCAGAAAAAATCAACTTTTAGCTATACGTAGATTCTAATTGTTTATAACTTTTATGCTATTTGTGTAAAATTTTGCTTATTCTTGTTCATTACAAAAACAAATAGTGCATTTAACTGTAAACACATGAACAGAAATGATTATTGTTGTTAAATAATTAGATATAAAAGACTTATCGCAGCAAAACATTGTAACATTTTAGTGCTAACCAAGCATTATTTACATTAAGAATAGTTATAAAAAGTAAATATTAGTAAAACACCTTTGGCCGATTTTTTAAACTTAACTCATCACAATCACTTTGTAGAATATACAATCATATTGAGGTATTTCAACAACTAAGATGAACTTGAGACATCTGAAGTCTGTGTGCGTAACTGGGTTTCCACGTCTGGACTCTGGAGACTACATTTCTGCATTCATGCTAGCCCATGAAATAAATATCGTACAATAAATTACCTTACCTGAATAGCGAACAACTGATGCCCAGGTGCAATAAAAATACTCGTGCGAGAACTGGATGGTTTTCGAAATAAATGTAGGCACAATATAGTAACGCGGAATAATTTCGAACTAAAAAACGTGTTTCGCAAGCATGAAATCGATTTAATTAAATTAAAGAAACCATTTGGTGGAATATCAGAAGCAGTGCTCGCTGCATGAATTACCAAACGGAATTTAGGAAATGGTAGAAAATAGGAACTGGGTGGTCATCTTCTTGACAGCTAAACCCTTAGAAAAGGTCATAAGCATGTCAAAAAATAAAGACCGGCTAATGGCAATGAAACTGATAAATGAAAACGAAATGGAATATTATTATAGCCTAAGCTAGTAGTCAGTGAGAAAATAAATATTTCGGCTCGACTTTTGCAACGTCTTTCTCAAACATGTGAAACTCTAATTCTGCAATGTCGTAAAGGTAGTAAAAGTTTTTGGTCGTTTCAAAAACATTAAAAATTCTGTCTCATCTTCCATCCCAACGCTCATTTACAATGACATTCCAGCTGTCAGATCTTGAAGGCCAATCTGCTTTTTGCATACTTTGCGGTTAGCTCAACACTTCCACACTGTACATTGTCTTCGCCTACATTTGAGTGGGTCGAAACTTCAATGGGACGAATTCACTTTCGCACTCGTTTTAAAGCAAAAGTACTTAAAGATCTTAACATACACAAATACGCTGCTCCACATTGTATATCTCCCCCACTTCTGAAGAGGTGTTCTTCCACGCTGGCAAAAGCATTGCATAAGCCTTTTCATCAATCTTGCTCTTTCCCAGCAGATGAAAACCAGCATTTTTCCAACCTGTCCCTAAAAAAGGCGAATATTTTCAGTGAATGGGCTCTGTGTTTTATCGTGAAATTTTGTTCAGTGATGAAGCCCATTTCTACTCAATGGATACATTAATAAACGAAATTGCCATATTTGGGCTGATGAGTAGCCCGAAGAGTACCAAGAGCTACCATTACATTCATTAAAAACAAAGGTATAGTGTGGTTTATGGGCTGGTGGAATCATTGGTCCATATATCTTCAAAAGAATGTTACCGTCAATTATAACCGTTATCGCGCCATATTAACGGGCTATGTGCTTCCTGAAACTCAAGCACATGGTCTCGATGAGCTCTGGTTTCAACAAGACGGCATACAGCGCATGAAACAATGGACTTGTTGAGAAATCATTTTTGTGAGCACTAAATTTCACGTTTTGCTACGGTAAATTGGCCGGCTAGATCGTGCGATATCACACCTTTGGACTGTTTTCTCTGGGGATATGTAAAATAAAATATAAATGACGCTTTGGAAGCCAACATTACTCGTGGAGCTAGTAATTTGAATTAAATTACAGAATACTTCAAATTCTGGAGGACAGAAAAAGGTCAGTCAGTACATAAAATAGTATATTTTGTCACTTAAGTCTTTAGTCGAAAATTGTTAGCTCTTCGTGACTAATTTGTGTGTGTCATAAGTGATAGCGACCTGCGTCAGCATTTTTTGCAACACTAGTGGCCGGGGCTCAAGGGGTAGTGTATTGACTTCCTAATCGGACGGTTCGGGGTTCAATACAAGACGTGACTGAAAGACTTTTTTTCAGGCAACTGAAACCTTGTGAGATGAATGGTTGCCTAAATACAACATCAAGTTAATTTACACTAATAATTAAGTCTCTCCATTGAATGTTGGATGTCACCCATGGAGCGAAATAACCGCTGAGCCCAAAAATCTTTCTCTCTCTGTCCCCTTTTCCCGAAAACTTAACACGTGCTTAGTTAGGCACTTTAAGTGTATTCATACTCGCTTCCGTGTTCAGTTAAAATGGTAATGTTCAGAAGCGTGTAAAAAAGCTGTGTAAGCACATTTCGCTGACAATAGTAATACAAGAGGTTATAAACCAAGTGATCGCCAAAATCAAAAAATTTGACAATGACGGATGGTCAAATGGTGGTGGAATTAGTAAAATGTGCTTCCGATGTGAAAGAAAGCACGCTCCTGAAAATTGTTCTGCAAGATTTTGGAGTTGCTTTATTTGTGGAAAAGCAAAAGTTTGCCAAGCAAAGTCTGTACACAGCCCTGAACTGTAATTCCGGGAAGCAGTTTGGATGTTATCCAAAGCATTAAAGTCTTCAGTCGATGAGTTCAGTTCGTCTATAAGTGGAGTATAGACAGAACAGTGTATCTCTTACTTGACTCTTCTATATTCACATAAAAAAAACCCGTTTTGTAAATCAAGCGTTGAGAAAATTCGAGCCTTATGAAATTGTTCGAGAACTTCCTTAAGCAACGGAAATCTGTCTTTAATAACTTTGGAGTTCAACTTATGGAGATCTATACAAAGCCGAATGCGTTCATCCTTTTTCTTCGCTAAAACGATAGGACTAGCGTAAGTTCAGTTACTCTCTCGAATAATTCCTTTTTCGAGTCATATGGAAATTTGCTGTTGAACTATGCTCCTTTCCAACGGAGCTAATCTTCTTGGCCTTTGAAATATTGGATTTTCGTCCTCCAATGTAATCGTCATCTTGAGTCCTAAGCTCTCAACTCTTTCCTGCGGGTGGTAGTTTCTTATCATAGATCGAATTTCTTGTTTGAATTCAGTATTAGCAATTTTGTCTAAGCTGTCATAAGAGTTACTGTTGCAGTTTATAACACTGACCCGAGCTAAAAATGTTTTTTTCTTCAACAACTTTATAAATGGTGGGCTTTTCATTTTTGATGGTTAATGAAGCCTTTGTTATGAAATCTTTTTCGACAAGCATATTCGTGTTTAGCCAATCATAAGGGACGAAATCACATAGGACGCTGTAGGATTCAGAATTTATCACTGCCTCAATAGTAATAGCACCCAAAGTAATTTTATTGTTTTGCGCGTATCCTACAACTCGAATACCTGATCTATCGAAACGTGATAAGCCCAGCTTGTCCTTCAATGCTTTCTTTATTATACAAATATCGTTTCCAGTGTCTATAAGCCCTTTCTTTCTCCGCCAACCAAAACTTCGACTAGGAAGTCAGGAACGTTCACCCGAAGAACGTTAGTGTTTGTTTTTCTTGGACATATATGATAGGAGCGATGTGTCCAAATTCATTGCAGCGAAAACACCTCATACCCCTTGACTTAGGGACAGTTGACATAAGTATGGGACATGGCTTCACAATTTGTGCATCTCTTTGACTTAAGAGGGACAGTATCCTCTCTTTTCTATCCACTTGAACTTTGCTGTGACTTTTAACTCTTCTTCTCCTTATCGTGCTCTTCTTTGATTTTCTGTACGCCTTTAAATTTGTCTTAAGTTGATCCAGGGTTTGAGATTGATAAAAAATGCTTTTATTGATGGAACTGTTTGAGATACCGCTTATGATGTAACTCCTCAAATAAAAGTATTCTAAGAAAGACTCCCCTAAATTTCTTTTAGATTTCTTTATTTCCAAACTCCTTAGTAAGAAACTCCTTTAACTTCAGTTACCTACAAATACCAGACTTCGACTTAACTGCTAGCCTACTTGCCCCGCTGCATACAGATATTTTTGTACAGTGTTCCAGCAACAAACCCCTGCAACAGCCTCAAAATCGGTTAACCTTGATTCGATCCCTTTGGATTCGCCATCAAATCTCTCTAGAGATTCCTCGAAGTCCTCAAATTGGTGTTTGTTTTGGATAAATTCGCCCTTCTTTTCACCTTCACCCTTGGTAGACATGATTGTAGAAATTGAAGTTCCTGAAGATGATTCTAAACTACTAACTCCTTTTTGAGATATACTTTTTTTTTTCCCAACACTGTACGGAGCCTATTTACCAGATCTACTTTCAGATTGTATCGGTATGATAATCGTAAACTACGCTCTTTCAAAATTTGTTGAGGCTATTTTGTAGTCAGAGATTCAATGTTATCAGTAATATTCATTTAAACGCATAGGTAACCTCACCTAACGAAAATCAATTATCTAGCGGATATTTTAGAAACACATACTTGTATTCTCATGCAAAATTTTGTATAAAGCATAAAAAGAAAGAAAGAGTAAAATGAAAATATGAAACGGGCTCACCATTTTCAGCAATGTGCATGTAATGTATATTTGTTTGTGGTTTTATGTACAACGGATTTTGATCGCGGTAACATTAAGACCCAAATATTTCAACGATTTTCCTCACTCCTTCCTCTTTTTGCTCCATCTATAAAACACAACAGAGCCGCGACACCAAATCCTATCCCTCCTGTGACTAATTTCAACTTTAGTTCGACACACCTACCAGGAAACAGGATAAAACCAAACCAAACCCCATTTCCAACTCCCGTCCCAAACCGAACTTTAATTCTGGAAACAAGATACTGAAATCCGTCTCAAGCTAGCTCAAACTTCAGTTTGATTCTATTAATAATAATAAGAGAAAAGTTAGCACCCACAACGCTGTCCTATCCCATTAAATCCCAAATCAAACCGGTCATTTAAGACCCAAATATTTCAACGATTTTCCTCATTCCTTCCTCTTTTTGCTCCATCTATAAAACACAACAGAGCCGCGACACCAAATCCTGTCGCTGTCGCGCCAAAGAATTTATTAACTTTTATATACTAAACCCAACTACCTCTTCTTTACCTTCATCTACCATTCTGATCCAATTCCACTCACTAGTCAAAGTTCTAGATTCGAGGTGCTTGATAAACCTGTTCCTTCTTCGTTCGTTTGTAGTATCTCGTTTGACAGACCGCCGCATTTATGAAAATGTTCGACTTTATTTTGACTACTTGCACGACAAATCAAACTCCGTTTGCATTGATGGCATAACCAAAACCAATATTATGGTTTCAAGTCAACGAGAAGGTCTTTCTATCAAGCCAAAGGAACTGATGCAAATTTTCGTTCGCTACCATGAGAGCTTTGACATCTCTTTCAATGAAGTGCATAATGATCTTTCTACGCTGTCTTCGAATGCAAATCTACTTACAAAGAGCTCGTGCAAATTTTTAAAAACTATTACAAATACATTTTACAATATATAGTACATTATACATTCTACAAATTATTACAATTACAAATCCCTGTCCATTTACTACCAAAATGTAAGAGGTTTGCGTTCTAAAATCTCCGCTGGATATCTTAATTCTCAAAAGCTTTCCTATCAGCTAATTGGTCTTACTGAAACAGATCTAATTCATCACATTAAAAACCATAAGCTGTTTGCCCCAAACCTAGACGTTTTTCGAAAAGATAGATTTAAAAGAGCTGATAATCCCTATGGATTATTATTGTTATGGTTGACATTCCTCATACCGATAACTTTGAGTAAGTAATATATGTGTCAAAATTATGCTCCCTAAACACACCCTTTACGTTTTTTATTGTTACATTCACCCATCTCAATCAATTGAGTTTTATGGACCTGTAGTTCACGCAGTGGATTTTTTGATTGATGATGCACAACATAAAGATAATATTATTCTAGTAGGTAAAATGGGCGCTGTCCGACGATTCATCTTATTTCGTCAATCTTAACTCGTCCACTGAATTAGAAATATTTCCGCCTAACCAACTCAACTCCAACAGACAACTCGAACTTGCCTTCACATCCGATTCTGATTATTGTGTCGTTTATAGAAGTGATCATCTTCTTTAAACCTTAGACCGCCTTCAGCGGTTATATATTCATATATTCATTTAAAAGCGGCAACAAATGTGTCGATTCGGAAAATGAATTTTCATTTAACTTCCGAAAAACCGACTTTAACAAACAAAAGCCTTATCAGTTTTGACTTTATTGCTGAGACAATTAACATTGATCTTACCCTATTAACTTTCTATTCATTAATTTTCTCCTGTTTTGCCAATCGGTTCCATATACCTTCCGAAAGGACTGTATGTCATTCCCTCACTGGTACAACATGGAATTGCGCTCTCTCCGCTCACAAGATGTGGCATAAATTCCTAAGAACTCGATCTGATTCCGACTATAGCAATTATCGATTTGTATACAATCGTTTTTCTGAACTTTTTCGTTTCGTTTTTCGTAACTTAACTGAGTTCGTCTTTAGACGAATGTGCTTTAGAAGATGGCGATGAAGTCGATTCAATTTCTACAGATTTTAGCAAGGCATTAAATAAAATGTTTGACCTATTTATCATTTTTAAACTAAAAAAAAAAAAAAAAAAGGTTTTTCCCCCCATTTTGTGGGATGGACCAAATCCTATTTACAAGATCGAGAATCCAGAGTCATTTTCAGATTTTCAATTATCGATCCCATAGAAGCAACATCTGGTGTCCCTTAGGGTAGCCACATTGAATCAATCATCTTTATCCTAACGATTAAGGATGTAAATTTCATAATAGCGAATTCTAATATTTCTATCTTCGCTGATTACTTGAGAATTTGTAAAATCATTTCACTGCCTTCTGACTTCAATTGCCTGCAAGATGACTTAGATAAGTTTTCGGTATGGTGCAAGCAAAACTTTTTCGATTTTTTTAATGTCAACAAATGCCAAGCGATAACCTATTCCCGCAAACGTCTAGTACCCCTCCAAGAAACTATTGTACTTCTTTTGCGATGAGCATATTCCTTCCACTACCGAAGTACGGGATCTAAGAATAATTGTGACAGAGAATTGAATTTCGACTCACATATTGACAGCATTATAAATAAAGCTAACTCTGCACTTGGCTTTATCAAACACTGGACAAAAGAATATATCAACTCTTACGTAACTTTGTAAGTTCCTCTACATTACATTTGTAAGGCCTCCTCTCGAATATTGTAGCCAAGTTTGGTCACCCTATAAACAAATCCACATTCAAAGAACTGAAGCAGTCCAACGGAGGTTTATGCGTTTCGCACTTCGTGGGCTATCTTTGGCTGATCCATATGTATTATCTCCCTATGAAAACAGGCTAAAACTAATTAGCATGCATACCTAAAACAACGTCGCGAAGTCGCTGATGTACTTTTTATCCACCAGTAATTGACTGAAAACATTGATTACCCGAGAATAACGCCAAATATTTCATTCACTTTCAACCACCGTAATCTAAGATCTGTCCTACTCCTCCTGATCCGAAATCACCGCACCAATTACGGTCACTTCGAACCAATATCTAGAATGTTGCGTATAACAAACAACTACAACTACTAGGTCAGGTCTTTGTGCATTGCTTTTTTAGATCAAAGATCAAACGCCACCCCCCTTAACATCTCCCCCGACCACTATTTCTAATTGCCCAATTAGGTTAAGAATAACTTTGTTAGTTTTTTAAGTCTGGCTTTAAGCTTATACCTGTTAATAAGCTTAATAATGTTGTCCGGGGTAGACCCGGGACAATAATAATAATAATAACAGGTTTGTTCAGACTGAGCAATGATGCATACCAAGGCTTGCAACTTTCGGAAAAAATCAAGGGAATATTTTGCAATCAATACCCATAAGGATTTATTTCGTTATACAAAGTTATCCTTCGGCTTTAATTCAGGTGCTTTAAATTTCCAGTGTGTGACGGACCAAATTTTGTTAGAGATGTAAAATGTTTCGTTTTTGAATGACATTTCGGTTGGACTGTTCCGTACGAATTTAAATGAGACGAGTCCGACTTTTATTGTGGGGAAAATTAGTTTCAAAAAACCCCACATTTATTCAATCTCCCGATCGATCGCTTCGAACTGGAACTCCTGTTCCACAGACGGACTGACACAAGACACAAGACTGAGTTCTCTCAATATATTTATTTTATAATAACTCAAATGGCAGTGTCGCCATTTGTAACAGTCCCGGCTAAAAACAATGTTTTTATCTAAGTGCGTTATAATATTAATAATTAAATTGTGTCCACTGGCAGAATGTACAGCTTCTGCTCGGGCCTCTTTTACCTCCTCGTAGCCGTTTGCACTATGACCTCTCGGACCAAACCATCTCGGCCTTGTAATAGTTCGCATATCCTTGCCATTGCCCAGCTGGTTGGTGGGGAGTTCTCTCTCCTGAGGACCACCAATTGCCCAACCTTCAGATCCTCCTTCTCTTTACACCATTACTCCGATTGTCATCGTTTTCAGAAATGTTTAACCATCTGTTGCCTTTCTTTGCAGAGCTTAGTACCCATTGTATTTGGCCTATCGTCTAATCGGGAAGATTGAGGTAAAATTAGTGGTTCTCCAACCAGAAAATGTCCCTGCATTAGCGCCTGCATATCCATTGGGTCGTCACTCAAGTGGCGAAGCGGTCACTATTCATATGAAACTTCATGGATTTCACAGCAGCTTCATAAATTCCACCTTGATGTGGTGCTGCCGGTGCCATAAAGTCCTTCCAGTCCCTATTTTTCCTGTGTAAATAATCCAGCATTTCCTTACCTGTAAAATACTTTTAAGTTTTAATTAATTCGTCATAACCTCTAAAGAAAGCCGTTCCGCTATCGCTAAATATTTTTTCGCATCTTCCTCGCCTTCCATTAAACCTTTCATAACGCCTTGGTAGACAAATCTGAAACAAGTTCCATATGCACTGCTCTTGTTTTTAAGCAGACGAATATTGCAACCCAATATTATGCAATATTTTTACTTTCCGTTCCACCAACCACCTTCAATTGAAAAGGGCCGGCATAGTCTACTCCTGTGGTTAAAAAAGGTCTCCCAACCTGGACTCTTTCCGATGGTAATTCCGCCATCGATTGAACCTCCATTCGGGCATTTTAACGCACACATACAACACACTTATGTATGTGATCTCCTAGTTCACTCCTTAATTTCGGTATCCAGTATTTTTAGTTTATATATTGCATCGATTGGTAAAATTCCTCTTGTCAATAAATCAGCTGGATTCTACGTACCATTTAAATTCCATGTTTTCTTTCTAATCCAATAGAATACTAGACTTGAGTCCAGGCCTCTGTTCTACCTAGTCACTGTCCCATTTCCATATTGTACTCGCAAAAATTAAACCGCCCCCAGTGCAGACTCACTGCTATCTGAAAACCCGTGAATTTGTATTTTTAAATTTTCCCCTGTTACTAGCCATCTATCAATTCTTAACTTTTCCGAATATATAATTGAATTCCAAAACTCCATCCATAGATTCTCAAATTCAATCGGTAATCATTCATCCCAATCAATCCTCAAACTCCATAACTCCTGTAATAATATTTTTCCTATTATACTGACCGGAGATATATATCCGTTCGGGTCATAAAGCTGTTCTTCATTACTTACTTCTTTCCTTTTATGTTAGGACTCCATTAAAACTAGGGTTTTCTACTACAAAAGTAAATTTGTCCTGCTCAATCAACCAATTCAGCCCTTAAATGGTTGTAAGTATTGTAAATAAGCCAGTATTCCTTCAATCCTTGGTCGGCATTCTCCCTCGAAAATATCCGCTTTAAATTCCGTTGTTCTTTTGTAAGTCTCACTTGGTTGAGCATTTTCCGAATATCCGCGTATATTGCGACTTTATGTCTTCTAAAACGTATTATAGTTTCATGCAAATCCTTTTGCAATTTAGGCCCAAGAATTTGTATATAATTGAGCGAAAGTCCCTCATCCGTTTTAGAACTCGCATCGTAAACATATCGATTATCCTTAGGGATACAATGATGTGGTATGTAATATACCTTCTCACCTAATCCTCGTCTTTGTGTGACCAAGACAAGATGTCTCATTTTTATCTCTTCCCCCATTTTCTCCGAATACATTCACCTCATGTCTTCATTCCTTGCACGACGTTTCTCTAAATATAAGAAACGTCTCAATCGTTCATCTCGTTGATGCGTTTCGTTAAAATGCTTTTCCACTAAAAGTTCCTCATCCGTATGCTTAGAGCAAGATTTGATTTGGTCTTGTTGCCAGAATCTCTCTAGCAACTTGTCCAATTGGCCTTTTTCCTTATATTGAATCGAATAAACCAACTTTCCTGTCTTATCATCCATAGTTCCTGAATGAGTTCCAAATATAATTATACCTAGTGAAGAAATAATCTGATGTAATAATGATAATAAGATGTAATAGTGTTCGCAAAAAATCTAACTCCAAACAATACATATGTCGGGTTTGGTCTCCAAAATTCCGAATCCGCTAATGGTATGTTAGATGGATTCTGAACCACCAGTGGATCCAATGTGGCTGATGGCATTGTTGGTTGCCAGATACTACCCATCGGAAGGATCCAAATTACTTCCTCTACTCCCTTCTGAACTACAGAATTATAACATGGAAAAACCTTTATCTTTATTCTTTGTCGTATCGTAAATGGCTTCTCATCGATACCTACCGCTCTTCTTGTCGTTGATAAAGCGGTGAGCTTGTACTCTGTTATCAATTTGTGAGTCATAAGATGAGTTGAGAGATTGTATTTTGGAACCGCGTTATAGGTTTAAAACTACATCCATAATTCTCCATTCTAACCATTATTGTCGGCATAAAACTAAGTTTACCCTCTAAAAAAAAACTAGACTCATCGCAATATTGTGCACATTTCTTTCTTTATTTTTTTACATAGACCAATCTAGATTTATATTATTTTTCCTTTTCCTATTCCTAGTATTCCTTTCTTTACCTTTTTTTTCCCCTAATAACATATTAATTCCCACTTCCTCATTGGGCTCCAGCTTAATCTTCATTTTTTTCCCCCGGCACGCTTAGTTTATTCTTCCTTTTATTGTCCAAATAATTTCACCTCCTGGATGACTCTGCCTTCATTGTCAACACATGTTCCATCCCCTGTTTTGCCCGGCAAAGCATGCTGTTATGTAGTGGCATTGTATATTTCGGCATCAAATTGCTGTGTACGCTTCTTTTGTGTGCCCCTTCCTTAGGCAATTTGGTCATATTTTCCTCCTGGATTCAAAGTTCCTCCGAGCATTAAAATTTAAAACCATCAATTCCAGGTAATAATAGAGTGGATGCTCCTTGTTACATACCTCGCAATGCTTCCTTATTGGGTTAAATCCCCACATCCTGTGCGTGAAGGTGCCCACAATTCTTTCCGGTAAGTTTTCCTGCTCTCTGTTCCTTAAGACCCGCTTGTCCCCGAACGGTTTCTTTAGATAGTTCCCGTATTTTCTGAGGCTTCTGCCTGTTTGTCCAAGAGTTAGTTAGTTTTGGAAACTCCGTTGATCGTTGCAGTTTCCACTGCTTCCTAGTCTCATGATCTAGGCAATCATGCAGTCCGTGAATTAACACCATATCCCATATCGAGCGCCTTCAGCTGACAAACCGTCTCGTGAGTTACGTATGACATCATTTGTAGCTCATCTGCAACTGCCCTCTCTCCCAAAACCGACAACCTCTCAAATTTATGCCTGTATTCCCTGCTAATATGGTATGGCTTATCGTACAGTTGTTTCAGCCTTTCCCATACCCCTTGGCAGCTGTCTTTAGTTAAATGGCTTTCTCCTAAAGGCTCTGCCGCCTTGCCTGTCAGCGATTTCTTCAGATATGAATATTTATATGCCATGGATATATTCACATTGTCGTTGGGGATCGCCGTCCCAAAACGGTCCCTGAACCCTATCCATTTCAACAATCACCCATCAAATTCCCCGCAAGTATTTTTTACGTCGTGTTGTTGCATTGACAATGTCAAGCTTACATTATCCACCAAACCTCCGCCTGGAGTTTTTCCTCCTACTACGAACGTGCCTCGTTCGATTCTTTCTCCTTATTTAAAACATTTATCCTTTTACGGAATATTTCCACCGCCTCGAAATGTTCCTTCTCTATAGCCTCCATAGCTCTTTCCAATTCCGTCACCTTGGTTGGTTCAAGCTTCTGCACCAGCTCCAGCAGCAATTCGTTGACCTTGTTTCATGGCTGGACAAACCTATCTGCTTGAAGTAGCAATCTTTCCTGTCAGACACTTGACACTTCCTCCGATTTGGCATATTCTGGAACACGTATTATTGATATTTGTGTGTTTTTAAATTGCTTCTCTCCTGGTAGTATTCCGTCACTCCAGTTCCGTCACTCTCTTGTGCAATATTTCTGTTGTGTACAATATCCCTATTCTTCCCCTTCCCTCCTGGTAAATAATTTTATCCTCTTGAACAATATTTCTGTTTTGTACTTTTCCTATTCCTCCCCTTTCCACCGGGAAAATAATTTTCCTATTCCTCCCCTTTCCTCCTGGAAAATAATTTTATCCTCTTGAACAATATTCCTGTTTAGTACTTTTCCTATTTCTCCCATTTTCACCAGGGAAATAATTTCCTATTCCTCCTGGAAAATAATTTTATGCTTTTGTAAAATATTCCCGTTATGTACAATATTCCTGTTTTATATTGTTTGTGGTACACACACCATATGTGCTCCACGAAACACTCCTACTCATATTCCCTAAACTTTTCTTATGGTCCTAAACCTTAAGGATTAAGAGATCCTTAAAATTATCTCCAGCTCTGTCTGAGAATGAAATTTATCATTTTTATGTTTGTTTCCAACAAAACAAACCATTTTTGTGTAATCCCAACTCTCTATTGCATTGTAAACAACAGCAACGTCAAAATAAAATGTTCCTATACAATACATGTACCTACCTAACAGGAGAAACAAAAAAAAATAATTCTAAAAATAACCATATCCTCATGTGCCAACCTATAACCAATTAATCCAATGAGCAATTTCAGATGTTGATTGAATACTCGTCTGTGAAATATGTGCCGTATGCACAAGCAAAAAAAGTGACAAAGCATTCCTTACCAAAACTGGTTGTAAGTATACCCCTACATCCAACAAAACACCGGTTGCACGGCAACATAAGCACCACAGCAAAAAATATTCCCTCACGCTCACTAAACTGGTTGTGCAGTATGCATATATATGAGAAAAGAAACAAATCTGTTTTTCTTCTCCAGCTGTCGCTTGCATTCTAGGTACGACCCATTTACTCGAAAAAATTCCTGCTGCCACACTGGCCATAACCCAAGGCCACTTATCAAAATAAACCTGGAATAATAGCAGTGTTGCCATTTTATTTTAGCTTGGCCATATTATTTCATAATTAAAAATTCGACCGGACTCTTCTAACACATTTGAAATTTGTAAAGCCCTAATTCTTTAGCAGTTTGACGGAATCACAATCATCTGTAGGTCTATTGAACTATAATACCAATTTTATACTAAATTTATGCATGAAGTTAGAGGACATAAAGTCCTCTCAAGTAAGGGCAATCAATTGAGCTGGACAGATAAGGCTCAACAATGTTTTAACAAGGCTAAATTGCTCATTATTCATACATCATACGATTTTGAAAATTTATCCTCGACTCTGAACTTCAATGGAAGATCCTGGTCGTGTCTTAACGTTGATTGTCAGAGACGCAGACCGACGTCGGAAGGCGAACTCAATAAGACTTTTCGAGTGAAGTATACTGCCCACTTTATGTGTCTGATATAATCAACCCTAGATCTTGTATCTTAGTGATAAATTGTCTTACTAGGTGGAGTGAAAAGTAACCTCTTTGACCGCCAGAATGCGCTGCTACTGCAAGAAATGTTATAATGCCTTGAAGTCCGTTCTTATTTAGGCAGACATGCCAAATTTCAGTGCGATACTGTCTTTAGTTTTGTTTTGACAGCTGATTGTTGTTGACGTGTTTGTCATCATGTTGAGTAAGGACAAAAACGATTTTCGTTCTATCATAAAACATTATTTTTGAGAGGCAAAACGGCGAAGGAAACAAAAACAAGTTGGATAAATATTATGGGGCTAATGCTCCGTTAGATTATACCGTCAAATATTGGTTTCGAGAGTTTCGTGGTGGCCGCAACTCCACTACCGATCAAGTCCGCGGCGGCAGGTCCCCTGATGCGGTTACAGAAGACAATGTCAAAAAAAAATACATGAAATGGTGTTGGCTGACCGGAAAGTGATGGTGCGCGAGCTAGCAGATACCACAAAGATTAGTACTGAGCGCACACGCCATATTTTGGGCAATATTCTGCATATGAAAGAGTTATCCTGCCGCTGGGTGCCGCGCATACTCCCTCCTGACCAAAAACAAGAACGCGAGAGCACTTCGAAAGAGTGTTTGGACTTGCTGATGCGAAATCGGGCGGACTTTTGGGGTCGATTGGTAGCTGTTGAACACCAGAAAACAGAATGAGTGCCCAGCAATGGACTGAATCGCTTCAAAACGGCCTCACATGAATGGAAAAAAAATTTGTTTTTGCAAGACAATGCACCGGCTCACAATAGCATCGCAACTATGGCTAAAATCAATGACTTACGGCTCCAATTGCAGTCGCATCCAACGTATTCGCCCGATTTGGCTCCCTCGGACTATTATCTCTTCCCAAACCTCAAATGATGGCTCATTAATAAAAAATTCAGCTCACAAGAGGAAATCATCGACGCCACGAAGGAGTATTTTGCAGACCTTCCGGAAAATTACTTTTCGGATGGGATCAAGAATTTGGAAAATCACTGGAATAAGTGTATCAAACTAAAAGAGGACTATATTGAATAAAATAAATAAAACATTTAAAAAAAAAAATGCTATAAATTTATGCGGTTCACTAAGCTACAGAAAATATGTGCAACAAGAATACGAGTATTCCACTGCGTCAGCTTCAACACCTTAGCTGTTTTTCTACATACTTTTAGGATGCATGTTTTTGTTTTGGGTAATTATCTACAATAACTTATTTATCAACCATTGCTCCTGCGAATAGGCAGTATCTAATGTTTAAGATAATTTTTTATTTTATTAATACAGGGCTTTTCAAAACCTACAAATGTACCTATACCGGGTGAGGTTTTTAACTTGAGACATCCATTAAAAAATCATAAGTGACCTTCGTTTGACCTTGAAAATGGGGCTTAAGGTCAAACTCGTGGTCACCATCTTATGTCCCCTTCAGAACCTTGTGACTTTTGTCTGAAACACTTTTCGCGATGTCGCGTATTTTTCAGGTAATTTGAATGTCTCAAGTTAAAAAAGTCACCCTGTATATTGTTTAGTTTAATAACAAGAAGAGCAAAGTTAGCTGATCGAATGTTATTTTCAGATGTGTACTACTATCAAGTTATTTAAAATTATATTAATTATAATCATAGGACCGCAGCCATTAAAGTAATATACATAGTTTGAATGCTAGTTGTACTTTTTTTCTGCATTGAGCACTTTTCTGTTGAATTGGACGTTGAGAAATAATGCAATAAGGCTGTTTGCTTTGTTATGAGCGCAATAGAGTAAGCAATCTGAAGTTATCTACGCGGTAAAGAGATAACCCGACTCCGTGCTTATTCCGGTACAAAAACCGCACTTTAAATGGGCAAGATGCCCTGAGGAATTTCAAGGCAACTTTATATTCCGCCATATATCCATCATATATCAAATAAGAAACCTCTTTCATCTCCGCAGCTATTTTTACTATTTAAAATGCATTTAATTGATTATAATTGATTATATATATATATATATATGAATAGGAAGGACGAAAAATTTCGTACAATCCTTAATATCACTCGTGATCACATGTCTCAGTATGCAAACCAGGTAAGAGCGGACTTATTCGACTAAATAAAGACTTCTATATCTCGACGTCATTGACTGGCTATTAGAGAGGCTTGAGAGAAGAACCTCAATATGAATTTCTCTAAACGGTATTTTGGTTTAGAGTACTTTCTGTAGCCTCGAAACCGGTTATTTGTCGTTTGCGTAATTCCTCATAAATCCCTGAGGTGTATTTTAATTTGTTCGAGGAAACAAAATTCTTTTTTCATTTAATTTAATATGAATGGCCGAAAGTCTCCACATATTCGGCTTAATACAAGCGAATGGGATGGGACAGGGCGAACCAAAAGGCAATTAAAAACTGCGATATATCGATTGTTATCTCAAGTAATACGCTTCATACCTACGTATAAGAGAGTAACTGTTGACAATCCGTATCAGAGCTAAGTTCACTTACATTAGCCTTGTATGCGCGCTTGTCCCAACTTAATGCCAAAATAGAAAACAAAGGTACCTTTCGGTAGCATCCTGCATATCAGTCACATCCGAGAACGGATTTTGACTGATAGACTTTGCAACTGGACGAAACAATGTATCCCACATCTGGGATCCACAAGGGTACATGTCGGTCTCCTGATCAAAAAAAGGGCATGTTTTAATTTTACATTTTAATTTAATGTAAAATTGCCCTTGGTCTTCGTGGGTGATGTTCGAGGCAACTGAGTTTGAATGCATACATTCCGGCATAGGTTTAGAATTTATAGTTTCACTGAAGCGAGAAACCACGAGTAGTACGCACGCAGACCAATTTTACCATAAGTAACCTAATTGAATGTTTAAACAATAATGTATATATTTTCCCTTTTTTTACAATAAAGATTTTAAAGACTTTTTCTTCTTGCACATAATAAACGGGAATACTTTTAAATCTTGGCACCAAAAAAGGAATAGGTGACAGGTCAGATTGATCATCCCTGTAATAATTTCAAGTGCGGATGACCAGTGAGAATGGTGCAAGGCTATCAGAAATGCCTCCTCATAAATGCGAGGTGTCAAACGACCACAACCAGAAAACCCATGGTTCGATGACGAACACAGATGTGTACTTTTAGCCAAAGAGGAGGCGTTTTGTTGAGGGCTGCTGTTAAACACTTCTAGCTGAGAAGAAAAAAAAGAAAAAGGTTGTAGAGATCAGGAGATTCTACTGTAAGAATAAGGTTCTGAAATTTCCCTAGAAGTTAAGATTACATGTCAGGCTAACAAAATCCGAGCCGAATTCCGCAAAGATGATCAAGGAAACATCGTAGTTGAGACACAGTCCTTGATAAAAATTTAGAAGAACCACTTGTGCGAACTGTTAAACAAAGTGAAAAAACGATAACGAAATTAATACTGTGAGGCAGGATACATCATTCAATCCGATGGTATAGCGCCGGGGTAACCGTCTGTGTGTACCTAACTGGAGGAAGCTTTCTAATGATCTAGCTAGTTAAAGACGCAATTTATTTACGCACATGATCGCGCCGGTCCACATGATGCAATCAGAAGTAATGTAAAGTAATATAGCTAAAACAATGATTTGAAAAACTTAAATTAAGATTAGGCAAAATAAAGAAAGAGATCTAATTAAAGGAGACGGGGCCTGCTATTTAAATCGAAAACAGTGACGTTTGACCTCTCTATGCTACGAAAGATTGGAACGACTAGAGGTGAAGAGATGCGGTGTGTCGGCAGATATTATTGAATAGACAAAGGCATCGTAAATTACATAGTAGATTTAATAGACAGAACCTGGTAGGAATCCATGAATGAATAGAAGTCTGCTACTTCGGTGCGCCCTTTAGGGGTTTTCAAGTTAATGTGTTGGGTTTGAGGCGAACTGTGTAGCGAGTTTAGACAAAAGCATCATTATGGGCTCTTGGATTGAAGGGGAAGGACAAGAATTAGCAGATTATATCGTACGCAGAAGACTAGCGTTTAAGTGATAAAAAGAAATCAGTTACTCTTCCTATTCCCTATACTTGTTACAGTTAATAGGTCGCTTTGTGGACCGTGAAATCGATTGCTCATTATTTATTTGTGGAAATTATGTAAAATTAAGAGGCTTTCCACGTTTATTTAGATGTTTCGCTTCTCAAGGTTCCTGATTGAGGGTGATGTCGATGTATTTCTTACTTACTATATGGTGAAGATTTATTTCTATCATATTATCTTTAGCATGTCATTTCGCATTCACATTCGGCTTCTTACCCAGGGCGACTGGAAAAGGCCTGATCTTGCATCGGATTATGCCGACCAGGATATTTTAGTTGTCTTTGCGTAGTAGTAGCATAGGTTTGTGGCCAAGTAATACCTCAGATATTGATATATTGCACTTAGGTCGTTGTCGTGGGCTTCGTCGCCGTTTTACAGTATATAAAAAAAGTTTCCAATATTTTAAGGACCGACTGTGTGACTCATCGTCTCCGCAGGTTTCTCTACGGGTCTTTTTTCTTTTACGCGCTCCTTTTACCTACTGGCTACATTGTAGTACGTTATTTCTGGAGTTCAAACTTTCAATATCTTCAATCGTGCTCTTCTTTTGCTGTTTTTACGTCTTCTGGAGAAGCCAATGTTCTTCTTATCTCTTCTGCTTGTTCAGCACTGCTTTGTTCGCTTCTTGTTTAGTTTCGCGTATTTTCAAGCATTCTTCATTGTCTTCTTGGCGGTGGTCGGATGAAACAAAGCACATCAGTTGCGGCGTCGCTGTCGCGTCTTTGGTATATGATGCTAACGGCATAGGGGTTGTTAAGAGATTATGGGATAATCTTTCGGCGAAGATTTTGGCGGTCTCTTGTGACAGCAGCTTTTCTACGTTATATCTTCTCAAAGTAGTTCTTTTTTGTTGTGGCGCTTGCGAAATTTGCATTCGTACCTTGGCTGCAACAAAGTGGTGATCGGAGTCAATGTGGGTTGTCGAACTTTCGGACTTCCACAATACTGGAGGCATGCCTTACGTCAAAATGATCAATTTGACTTAGCGTTTAATGATCCGGAGACCGCCATGTCCCGTCGTGTATATTGAGAAGGGGAAACCGTGTGTTTGCTAAAGTAATATTTCGTCCCTCCGCAAAGTCAATAAGGCTTGATCTGTTGCCATATATGATGTCGAGCAGGCTATTCTTATAACTGTCCCACCAAAGATGTCCTTCTTTCCTATCCTTGCGTTAAAATCGTCTAGTACGATTAGGGTATTTAGCATTCGCTCACGTGTTGGAATCACAGGACTTCTTGCCTAAGCCTGCTGCGTATGACAAGTCCACATTCAATTAATCTCTGTTTCTGTTCTCTAAGGCAATCACCATTTTAAATACAGTTGTTTATCCTCCTTATGTTCGTCCCATTCCTTTGCACTTTTTGGGTATCCATGATATTTACAAATTTTTGTTATTTTTCAGCAAAAAAAAAAAAAATAAAAAACATCAGGCCATTTACTTCTGTCTGAATAATGCACTGCGGCATCCTCTAGAAACCTCAAAGTACTAAGCATAACCACTTTAAAAAGTGCTAATATTTTAGTCAGTATGCTTACGAAGCGATTACTCAACTTCCCTTGCAGTTAACTCTCTGTTTCAATGGAACATATTCTAATGCGATTGCTATTCTTCGAAGCATCTATTGAGATGTGTTTCGTTACTTTTTTAAAGCATTTTTAATTCCGGTGAATCAAGCTACAGGTTTCATTCTGTATAAAATTTCGATGGAATTGTAAAAAAGTTATACATGTTATTTGCAGGTGTAAAAGTAGAATCAGCTCGAAGGTACACCCAAGCAACTTACTCGTTTGTAGTAAAGAAATCGTATCTTCTTTCAGTCGTTTGCGGTTACACTAAAGTGCAGAAAGTTGACGTCCTTCATAATGATCCTTCACCTTTTGCTTCCATATGTATATTTTATGTATATTATATCTTCTGAAATACACAATATCGATATTATCTGTCGCTGATAATGAAACTGATATTTGTTCTTGTTAATACTGTTGCATTCACAATACGTACAAATATATACATACAGAGTTGATGATTTAACTCAGCTGGCGAGTTTAGTTATGATTTTGTCGATCTAAAAGAACTGTTGTAAACTGTGTTGCTTTAACTATAATTCACTTCTCGATATTTAAGCAGACAATTGTGGTGGATTTATCAGAGATCTCTAAGTACTTTTGTGTATATTAAAGTAGTCGGAAGCTTAATCTGTTGTCAAAAATACCTTATGACATGCAGATATTCCCAATGTAATTTTACCTACATTTGTATTAAGGCTTTTGAGTACCACCATTGAAACAATCTTTGGTATTTGAACTTGCTTATATTGGAATATTTATCTAAGATACGCAGTGCCATGAGAGAATATTTAAGTCGCCTGGAGTCATTCATAAACAAGCCTGATTTGTTTTTCCTGTCAGAAATATCAATATTCAGCTATGAAAATAATTTTTATAATACAGGTATTTCTAGTGAGGTCAACTATTATCAATCAATTTCATCGGTAGGTAGATTTTCCAGTGATGTGCTGTCAACATTTTATGACATTTGAGTTATTGTGTCTGAAGTGATAGTATATTTGTGTACAAAAATGAGCTTCTATCAAAAATTGCTCAGAAATCAACATTCGAAGGACATCATCGAAGAGGCCAAAAAGAACAAAAACTTCCTTTGTGTCATTGCAACTGGTGACGCAACGTGGTGTTCTCAATATGACCAGACGAGCCAAAACCCAACAACTCTCTTTTGGAGAAGTCAAAAGTGAAGACAGTGTTGATTTACTTCTACGATTTCAAGGGCATTGTCGCCAAAGAGTTCGTTCCACTGGGCTAAACAGTTAATGCACATTTCTAACTGCCAATGGTTTAGAATTTTGTATTACAAAACCAACTACAATTCCTGATTCTTCTTAAACATGTATTGACCCTTTATTTTCCAAGCTCCATTGTAATTCGAATCTGTCCTTAATCAGTGCCATATCCGGTTTTAAAGTTTCAAATCATATTATGACTTGTCTCCTTTTACAGTGTAAACTAAGAAAACATTCGTATGTACCAATTTTGGTGGTATGAGCAAAAACATCCATTTTCATCATCTGAATGAGCGCTTGCTCGAGGAAAATTGGACGGAAAATATATAAGGTTTTAAAAATTATGTCGATGCTATGCAGTTTCAAAATTAAGAGGCTGAGACATTGAATGTCAAAATATTTATAAGAAAAATTTATCTGACAAAAATTGGAATACAATGTCCACATCTGTTCAGGTGTTCCTAAAATATCGCTGCATTTACTAGATAGCATTCAAACCGTAAATTAAAACTCATAGAAGACACCAATATTATGGAGTCATTTGACACCCTCGAACACCGACGTAACGTTTCCTGTCTCACCTTCCTCTGTATTTATTTTCACAGCCAGTGCTCCATTAAAATTGCCAGGACGCCAGTCTTGCTACGAATGATCATCAGCTTACCCTATGAAATATCGTTATCCTTTCCTAAGCCGTGCAGTTCCCTTATGGAATGTTCTGTCGAGCTGTCTATTTCCTAGTCATTATAACTTGCAAATATTTAAGTTCAATGCACTTTGGTACCTCTCTTTCTTTCCCCTCTAATTTTCCGTCGCCAAAGCTGTGTGCAACCCTTGGGCGTGCCCAAATTATAAAAAATTACTCGCTCATGTGACTTTTTTAACATCATACTTGAAATAATCATGCGGAACTCACAAGTGAACACTGAAGGCATTACGATGAAATCGAAATAATTGGGAGAACTCAGCGGGCTGTCACCGGTGCTTTCGCTAGTATCAAAGAGCAAACTGCCACAAGTATGTATACATACGAAGGCTATTTGATGAATACCCGGATTAGAAATGACAATGCAACTTTTTTAGGTTTTGACAATTTATATTCCAACATAATCCCCTTTCACTTTTCCCCCTCCGTATAGTACGACTTTTGTTGGCGTACACCATTGCGGTGGCGATGACTTCCTCGTTCGACCAGTACTTCTTTCCGGCGAGCGAACTTTTAAGGTTTGGGAACAAAAGGAATATGCAGGCACCCAAATCCGGCGAATACGGTGGATGGGGGAGCAATTAGTAATGCAATTCGACCAATTTGTCTGTGGCGACTGCGGAGGTGCGTTAACGTTAACGAACAGCACTTTTTTCTTCGCCAAATGTGCTCTTTTTTTTTTTATTCAAATCGGCGTTGAATCGGCCCAATTAATCGACGTAGTATGCCCTTGTGATTGTTTTTCTCTTCTCCAAATAGTCAAGGTGGATTTCACCTCGCGTGTCCCTACTTGGCCATCACGGCACGGTCTTTGCCTTCTTTGAAGCACGTTTACAGGGTTTCGATTGTTCTTTGGTCTTTGGTATGTACCAATGAATCTATGTCTCATCGGCGCCCATCGCGCGGACAGCTTTCTCATGCCCAAAATCTCGTGCAAGATATGGCTAACGCGTTGAGTTGAGATCTCTGCTATCGCAGTCAACTTGCGAATTTTCACTCGGCGGTACGCCAACACGAGATCATGGATTTTGTCCACGGTCCTCTGTGGTAACTGTTTTTGGGCCACCTAGGTGCGGTTCATCAAAAACCGACGTGCGGCTACGGCAAATGATTGTATGGGAAGGTGAATGGATCCCATAACCACCAACGAGAATGGGTTTGATTTCCTCGAAGGTCTTGCCTTTCAAAAACATAAATTGGATTTTCCATGGTCGCAAGAAACACTATGTTGAAATGGATTTCAAAACAAAACCAAGCGTCGGATTGTCACCAAATTTTGATACCAACCGTGCCTGAAAGATATTCTTTTTAAGGCAACTAAGATCTCGTGAGATGAATGGGTGTTTAAAATATAACAAAACGTCATTTAACACCAATAATTTTGTTTCTCAATTAAATGTTGGATTGCACCCTTAGAGAGAAATACCCACTGAATTCAAAGTATATTTCGGTATTTTAAGCGTAGTCACACTCTCTTGAGTGTTCTATAAAATGATTTTTATTTCAATGAATGATCTATTGTCACGAAGCTAGAAGGTGTTCACACCGAATGTGATATTGTTAACTGTCTCATGAACTTCCACATTGTTGAAGATTGTCACGGAGTCGATTTTTATCCTGCCGGTAATTGTGTAGTTCTCATAAAGGAATGTGGCCTTGTATACAAAGTTGGCTAAATTTACACATTTCACAGTGCTTTTGGATTTGCAGTGGAGATTTCTGATACTTGCTGTGATGCTGTAAATCGGCATGTCTAATCGCACGACATCATCGGCAAGATTTAAATTGTTTACACGCACATAGTCAATTTCTTTTGCAACCCTCGTAGATCTTCCAGTCTGTGGAGATTTTTTGCTCGCACAATTTAACAAGGGAATTTTGAATCAACTCGTTCAAATCTATTCGAGTTCCTCTTCTTTTGTAGACGATTGGCTCGAATAAATGCAATTGCTCACTTCCGAAATCATACGGTACTAACTAAGTAAGATTTTTTTCATTTTTCAGAGGCGGTCTCAACTGTATCGGTCTTTAGGGCAACTATATTTACACACGCCTTGGAAAGCTGGTGACCGGACTCTTTTAATATGCTCGTTTGCTGGTCAGCCCAACTAAAATCGCTGAGTTTTGTTGAGTTTTCAAGTGATTTGCAATGAGGATTCCCTAGAATTCTGGAGAAGTGTCACTCCTACCCTCTCGAGAACCTTGAATGTCTCCGTTGACAATATTTAAGTTGTCAATTCCATTGATTTTGGCTACGTTCAGCTTATTTCGCACCATACCTACATATATTGAGGATTTTGTAGGTGTAGGTATTCAGATTTGCGAAGGGTTGTGTGTCGTTTTAAGGAAAATCATTAGAAAGCTCGAGCTTCTAGGGCTTCTGTTGCTCCCAGAGTATTTGGTTGGCTACCTCTTGAAGCGACGCGTATTAGTAGTTCTCTTTTCTTTATCAGAAAAAATAATTTTGACTTAAATGAGTTCAATAATTTGTTAACAGTAGTAATATACTCGTAAAATTACAATAATTGTGTATCCACTTTTAATCTGTATTTTTATTTGTACTGTTTAAATCATCCCATTACACACGATACGAATTCAAACATCCTCAAATACTTTCCTTAACATAAGGATACATATATGTATCATTTAATTCAATAATATTAAATATATTATTATAAAAGATTATAACTTTGTTCGTATACTCCTATGCATAATTTGTAATGTTAATTTTCAATTATTAATGGAAACGTAAATATGTAAATAAATTTTTTTATTTCTGAACATTGCGGAAAACAAAGTGTGCCATTGATTAATGGCGGAATATCATCCTTGGTTTCTTGTCTTTCTTATTTGTCCTAATACATGAAGAAGATATCTAGGTTAATTCCATCCGCGCAATAAGTCGAACTCAAAAATAATGTTCTGCTGGCCTATTCAAAATAAGTATACGAGTATACATATGATATCTATGAAAATGCAAATGCCCGCAAAGTTGTATCTAATGAGTAGGTCTTATCTTTTTGTTTTACCATGCATATTATAATAAGTGAAAACCATGCATACAAACAAACTTATTGAAGCGCGAGTTAATGATAACGAATAGTTATTTAATCGCAGTATTTGCCATTAAGTGCCATAACATTGTCGATTGGTAAATTCCACAGCTTCGTTTATCATTCGAAAAAGTTAAACAAAGTCAGCGGAAAAGAAATCTGGAAGCAAAGTGAGAATAGAAGAAAATAAGTGGAAGTACCTAGGAGTTTTTTTTTTCCTATATTCAATTTAACACCATATCAACGGTATCGTCACCGCTACCGAAACCGATGCTGTAACAACCACCATCAATTTTGTACGAGTATATATTGTATCTTCGTGGCGCTTTTAACGCCATCTTGCACGCATCTGTCTTTTTAGCATTCCAATACTAACTTGTGTTATTTCTTAGAGATGGCAATGGTGATTTTGGTAATGATGACTACTTTTATTTTTATTGCATAATCGGCCACAAAACAGGCAGAAGCATAACGTTGAAGCGCCCGATATTGGATGGTGGTAATCCAAACCAGACAAAAGCAAAACAACTATTCGTTACCCCCCTTTGGTTTTGCGAGATCCCTAGAAAAATACTCAAAAGAGCTCGAAGATCGGTTGCTCATAACTTGGTTTGGTCAAACCAAATCACAAAAAAAAAAAAAAAAAAAAAAAAAAAAAAAAAAAAAAAAAAACCAGCAAAATTGCCAGCCGCTTTTGGAATGTAAACAGAAGAACTGGAACTGCAACCAAAATTACGTTATTAGTGCTAGCGTTTACAAGTTGGCGTGACATTCAATATCTGATATTTAATACATGTTTATACCTAGACGTACCTGTGTGCTACATCCGGATGTTTCTCGAGCTTTTAGTTACATCAGGTATTACTGTAACAGAATGCGATATTACAACTAACATTTGACTTGAGCATCTTAAATGGTTTTGGGTTAATGTGTTAATAACGTTTCCAACCGTTTTTGGTAGCGTGGATTTGCATTTGCTCTTGCATGCTACGTATTACATGATACGAATTAGTTGATACAGACTTCCTCGGTGGTTGTGAGTTGTACAATTAGAATAGGGACTAACCTGCGGCGACGGCGTAAACACGCCACTAGTTGTACTTACTTGACTTCCTCAGGGTAGCCAACAAGTATTGATTTCTAAACGGATATACTATATATGCGCGAGAATTAAGAGAACAAAATAAAAAAAATTCGAACTTTGAATAGGTTACATGCGGCCGAAAAAGCAAAGAGAATGCGGTGGAAGGTTGAAAAACTATAACAGATAAATTGTCTATTTGGGTTCAGTTTCTTTGAAAGCGGCAGACTTTGGGGGTGACACATCCAGAAATAAACTTATGCTAATGTGAAATATCCCCGTAGATAACAAACGGCTTCCCCACGTCAATATTCAACATTTACCTATACTCGTAAAATTGTTCAAGTCATAGCGTTTACCCACGCCGTTCGAATGAAACCCAGGCAAAAAATTAAGTAATGTTTAGCATTATTTTTTAATAAGGAGGTTAATTATTCAAAAATTTCCAATATTTACAACATTTAATAAAGCAGCTTGAACTTAACATCGGGTTGGAATATTGTAGATTATGAATGTAATCAGAACCATTTTTCTTAATATTATTTTATTAATCGTATAAGTACATCTAATCCTACATTTTCAAAATGTCAAAATCTTCAAACAGAGAAAATCAACAAGGCTGGAATCACTCAGAAAATCTGATAACACATACACTGATTAGAAAGTAGAGACACTCCGTTTCGTGCTTAAAGCTCACTTGCCGCGTATCCTAATCAGAACCAGTTCACAACCAGCTCCTATTAACGAAGCTGCTAGTGAGTTGAATAACACATGCCGTAGTTGATATACGGTACGAATGAGCCATTAAACATGCTATTGCTTCCTTTGAATGGTTTCAAGTCGTCTAAGAGTGATGGCATGTACCCAGTTATGTTACAAAAAGGTATAGGTCAGCTGCTTAGAATCTTAGTACTAGCTTGGTACTGGAATACATACCGAATACATGGAATACATACTGAAGAACAGTAAGAATCGAACCTTTATACCGAGAATCGCAAAGGAGGACTATAGGCTCACCAAGAGCCTCAGACTAATAAATAACTTACTTCTTTCATATTGAAAAGCATCGAGAGAATGGTCGAAATTCATGTGCGCAAAAAAGCCTTGTGAATACATTCTTTGTCTGCGATGCAAAACGTACGGATGCTGACTGTGACCAATGTGTTATGGTGGAGGTAAGCAGAGGTCTGTTCCACTACTATGGTGCATGTTGGTCAATTCACTGTTCAACTCGCTCAATAGCTCTGAGGTCTATGCACAAACATACGCTGATGATGCAGCTCTAAAGCGCATACAGCCCTGGACGTGATCGACGATTGATGCACCAAAAATGGACTTTTCTCTGAAAACTGAGGAGAGAAGGAGAAAACTGAATGGTCTGACTCATCTAGTGCTTAAAGGCATCACCTTTCAATTCTCTAAAAAAGCTAAGTATTTGGGTGTTTTAGTCTAAGGACTAAACGTGTTACGTCAAAAGCCTTCTGGCGGTGCAAAAGGGTTATCGGAAAACATGAGGCCTCCCACCGAGAAGGGTCCTCTGGATCAACATGGTTATGATAAATTCAATGATATCCTATGTGTCAGTTGTTTGGTGAAATAAGCTCTTACAAAAATACGTTATTGCTGTTATCATGAGCTGCACTCCCAAAGCCATCTTCCGTTTAAAAGTAAGTGGTATTTGGTATAACAGGCGCTGTTTTATGACTTTGGTCTTATGGACATGCCGTCTGAAGCAATGACGGCAAAAATACGAAATCGACTTTTCCTGTGCCCAGGACTGGTTTCGGCCAGAATCTGAACCACTATAGCCAAGCTGCACGTAGAGTCTTTCCAAATCCTCTTCCGACTTCCAGTCCAGTTCGAGAATGCAAGACTTCACTGAATCTGGTTGGAGCTCAATGGACTATATCTTTGTCTGAGTGCTCTCTTGCGATAGCAAAAACAGAAAAGCTGTTTTGGGACTGGATCTTCGTTAAGATAGCAAAACCAGCTGATTTGTTCTGTCTCAAGTTTCTCTACAATCGCTTGCTAAAAGTAAAGACTTTCGCGGATGCGCTTCTTATAAGATGAAGTTTTGTTACACCTGACTTTTGAAATATTTTCACTTCCGTCGCTGTCATTTTGAAATTATATTTTTGGTCTTTTTTCATCTAAACAGATGTTAGCAGTTGGGTTTGGTGGTTTGGAAAAATAGCAATGCAGATATTCGGTCTAACGCCTTGATCTAATTATAAAATATTAAGCCTCGTTAACTTCGAGTTTCTGGCTATTTCTGGTATATTATCGCTGTGCACTTGACTTTTGTTTTACCATCGCTGGACATATTGCGTATCATTCTTAAATATGTCTTAGGTAGTTTCTCTGCGAGCTCTGTCCAAATGTTATTCGTAAATTTTGAATCGCGTTAAATGTCGGCCTGCCTACCACAAAGGCGCATCGACTCCTATGGAGTTCAATTATAATCCGTTGTCAACTATCTAGAACTTGCTCGTATATTTTTATTGTATACGAAATTAGTTCCACTTAGTAAAACCAGAAAACGCATCCTCTATTCTATTGAATAAAATCGAAAGCCATTTAAACTCAGGATCTCCAATTGAAATTCCCACTGGGCCCCCTTTCAATTAATAAGGGTATGAAAATCAATGACGTAGCCTAATAATGAATGGGCAAACAAACAAAAAACCTATCCTTAACATTTTCCGCTTGACGCCACGGAAGCCTATTTTAATTTGACCAGTTACAAGCTACCGGTTATATGTCCTGTTTTTTTTTTTATAATTAGCGCGAGCTTAAGGGATTTGAGTACCCTTAAAATGTTTATACACAGCGCGGACGAAGGAAAATAGGAAATAGAGAGCCCGGCAAGGTATTCTATAAGTATGCATTTCGTTAGGCTTAGGAACGAATTACGATATTTTAGAGTACGCCCGGAATTAGGACTGATGAGCATTCATAGCAAGACTGGTGTTATGGCTAAAAGTTGGAAGGGACGAAATGCTACTGGCGATCTGTAGGAAGAGAGAGAAGAGGATTCGCCTTTTTTAGGGACAGTCTGGACAAATTCTCTTTTCCATTTGCTCGAAAAGAGACTTTAAGAGTAGGGTTGATGAAACAGCTTACGCAGTGGTTCTGCCAGCGAGGAAGAAGAGGAAGAACACCTTCAGAAGAAGGGAAGATGTTCCATCTACACCAGCAGATTAGTGCATATTGAAATTTTTATGTACTCTTGCTACTACTCGAGTGCAAAAGTGAATTCATCCTATTGAAGATTCGACGCACTCAAGTGTAGGCGGGGACATAGCACAATCTGGAAGTGTTGAACTGGTTGCAGAGTATGCAGCAATCAGATTGGCTTTGCCCAAATATCTGACAGCTGGAAAGTCATTGTTAATGAGTGTTGGGATGGAGGATGAGGCAGAATTTTCAATGTTTTTGACGAACGACCAACAACAATTTATTACTGGACATTGTAGTATTTTTTATCTCAGTTTTTGTTCGTATTGGAAGAGAAAAGCGTGGCAGTTATTCCTGGCTAGTTTGAACTTTTTCGGTTTTCTTCAGTGGGGATGGTCTTTTAGGACCGAAAAAAACATTTTTCTAACCCTGACAGCATCTTTACAACATGAGTATGCCTTGATGCCTTTTCTTTTGGTTTAATACTCTTCATTCGATGAGGGGTAAAGGATCTCATTCCAAAGAGAATGGTGTCTGTGATCATATCAGCAGCGGCAAATACATAGTTATCGAGAAAACATAATGACTTGTTAAAATTCCAAAAGAAATTGTCAACTCCGTTCCAATTGACTTTGTCGTATTTCCACACGGTTCTCTTAGGAATCTTTTTTTTAACTGTGTGGTCGATGTACGAGAAATAAGCTAATATGACACTGTGGTCCGACGAACTTAGAGGGGATAGTACATTGACCTTGTATTTATCAGGGTGAGAAGTTAAAAACAAGTTCAGGGTGTGTACATGTGGGCTCATTTACAAGCTAGGTCTAGTTGTCTTCCGCAGCGAAGATCTCAACACACTGTCCTTCGGGTGTTGTCTGTCCAGAATGTTGAAGCCACCTAGAGTTGTGTATATTGAAATCGCCCGTAATATCGATTTTAGTATGAGAATACAGGGATAAAATTCTTTGAATGGAATCAGACAGCACATCGAACTCGTTTAAGTTCGAATTGCTATTTAGTTTTGGGCTTCTGTAAGAAGTGGATAATTTGCTTACGGAGATGAAATTTTAGCCACAAGAAGTTAAATTCCGGGTTGGAACACGGATCACATTGCGGTGTAGTTTGGTGAACCACATCACTACGCACGTAAATAGCAAGACCGCGGTGAGAGAAAAAAAGGCACTAGTTCGTAGCTAGGTAGCTTTCAATCTAGAGTGATCTGAGAGGTGTGGGCGGGAATCTACCTGTGTTTCACTAAGTACCAAAACAGCTGGTTTGTATTTATAGACGTAGATGTGCGCAGAAAAGTGATTACTTTTTAGCCCGCGTATGTTAGCTACGTCAACCTTTGAACACAGAAAACACAAACACCGACGATGCTAAGCAGTTGAGTGGCAGGACCACCGGTAGTCCATACCAGGACTAAGAACACTTTAGCGTGTTAGTTAGGGCCCCCGGACTTCGGTCTATGCTTGACTTTTTAGAATTAGGTCCCTTAGTGGAAGCGTCACGGTGGCTGTGGTTCAAACCTGAAGTTGTAGTTAGGGTTTTCTAGTTGATTTAAACCACATGTAGAGTTGCAACAAGTAGTGGGTGACGTGGTCTCAAGATCGGCAAGAGGTTTAAGGTCGGCTTTTACTCATACCAAGTGTGGAGCTTGCGCCCTCAACATAAGTTCCGACTTTGACATTACGGAAAGTTGATGAGCGCCGGCCAGCCTAATCCTGGCTCCAATGGATGTATGGGCATCCTGTGAACTTAAGCCTGTGGAGTCGGTCTTTTGAAATACTTCCTTACATCTTTCTTCGAAATTTCGAAGATTGGTCTACTTGGTTTATTGCATTTTGGAGCAAGTTTGGCAAATTTAGCGCCCATATGCCTCTTTCCTTTTCTTAATTTTCTGTTCTCGTTTGTTTACTGTTGTCGGTTTTACTAAAGCATTTCGTCTCGCGAAATTCGCTTCGATAGCTAAACAAAATCTCCAGTATGTGAAAGTGTATGAATCTACAACGTTTCTTTGGCTTCACCGGTATTGAAATCCGTTCACGCATACCGACTTTGGGAAGTTTCATAAGATGTTAATGTTCCTCGGGCTCCTTAAGTGCATTTTACGACTAGCAGAGAACCAACTGTTCTCTGTTCTATAATGTTCTATAAGTTTTCTATGGCAACATTTTTCATGTTTCACTCAAGAAAACATAAATAAGTGTGGTTGAAGACACAATTCGAATGCGGGACCATTTGTACTCTAAAAGATAATGGAAAAACAATTCTATTAGACTACTCTAAAAACAATCTTTATTTTTTATTTATAAGTGTATAATTTAAACTTAATCAGTAAAAGGATAAATACAATATTATTAATTCTTCTACTTATATTAGCATATTGACAAATTCCCACCAAAGGACCATGTAGTATATATGAGTATGTATATATATGTATACACATGTGGAGACTCACTTAATGACACGAATATAAACTCATACAGTTTCTTCGGAAAGAAAATAACCTCTACTATCCTGATAGTGATAGTTCGCCTTTACATGATGATCTTAAATTTAAGTCAATCAGCACAGCCATTAACAATTCTCCACAAGTGACTGCATTTGTAATGAATGCATTACCAACAGCCACATATAACAGACAATAACTCCTCTCCAAGATAGTCTTATTGGCATTGCCTGCACGTCTTGATGTTTTCTTTTTATCGCTGCGCGTTGCCCTTTTATGTAAAGTAGCGCTCATACTTATAGCTTTAGTATGAAGATTACCGGATATACAATTTCCATCATCATGTCAACTCCAACTATTCAACCCGATCTTTCGTGTCATATTGACACTATCTCAGATAAAATGTTCTTTGTTTATAACTATACATAAGAAGTGTAAGCTTTTGAGTTAGAATTGTTTTCAAAATCACATGCTCATTCAATTTGGCACGTCCCTTTTAAATTTGGCTTCACTATTGAAGGCCGTGAAATCGCAGAATTAAGTATGCATAATGTACGATGGAATCTATTTGTATCTTTAGATAACCAGTTACGACACAGTCAGCTTTTCGACGTTGGCATGGTGATCCACTATGATGGTGGTGATTACTGTGGCACACAATGACAACCACAATGACGATAAGTTAATATTTCAAATGCGATTCAAAAATTAAATAATTTACCTTGGCTCTGAAATAAAGAAAACTGGTGAGACAAGTCAAAGACAATAAATCTGGCTGCATATAATCATATCTATGTGTATTGTCTAAACTTTAGGCTTTAAGATGCTACTGGAATTTGCTAACGTAAGCAGTAGTGGTGAAAAAGCCATTTAATTCCAACTGAGAAAGTGTTACCTCTTCGCATGTCGCATTATGTGGCTAACATCAGCATATGTATATACCATATATTCCTATTTTACATAGATAAGGAAAATATTATTCAAGATCAATGGATAGGTATGTTACTTGAGCGCATAAAATACTGTCAATACTGTCAATAATTAAGCATTTTATTAATAAACATTGGAACCCTTACCCATAAACCCACTATATACCTAGTCGTAAATTCTTCATGTTCAAAAGTCTTTTAACTTAGAGACCGACGCATTTTCCCATATACTTTTATTGGTTTACGGATATAATCTTGTGGACCTCAAGATCCAATGCACAATTAAGTGCACTCAGTTTCCACTTTTTTCAGTTCACGCATGCACAGAACTAGATGGAAATGATTTTCGTCAATGCGCCAAAAACGCTGTCGAATTGTTCATCACAAATATTGTAAGAATTATTCCACTTTCCTTGCTTATTCACACAAATTCTAATTCGGTTTGCTTTTCAAATGTCAAAACTGTCGCTGTGTAGTTATTGAATAAATCTCATCATCCATATTTTTCACTTATAGCAACCAAGGGCCTGCTCATTCTATTTTGATAAATTCTATGCCTCTGTGTTATAGTCCGAGTGAGGGCTCTGCTACTCCATTACTTTCCTACCCTGAGGTCACAGCGATTGACTAAAGCTACTTTTCGAATGACCTCAAATGTGTTGTTGTTTAAATTAACTAGGCAAACAAAGTGAATAGCTTTAAGTCTTGTCTTGTCTTCATAGCTCTGTCTTTCTTCGATGACAGCAAGTACTTTATTCTTTTAACATTCATCTCCACAACCATCTCCGCAGTATGGGCTTTCGCAAGACTGTGGATAGCCTTTTTCGAAATCAAAGATCTCTGTAAAATTATAATCAAAGCTCAGGGACCAGCTAGCTTTCTCTATGGTCATTCTGCAGTGGCGGACAAGTTGAGCCGGGATTCCAAAACCGGTTATAGCTTTGTATAATTTTTCCCGTTACTCGGTATCATAGAGGCCATTGACGAATAGAAGTTCGGTTACTAAGATCTTATAAGTATCTTGGTGTAACCTTAATACATAAACATTGCATGAAACGACATATCTAACTTAAGCTTGTAGAAGCAAAAAAAGCCATAAATGCAACATGGAGAAATCTTATTTCTAACGCTAAAGTTGACATTCGATGGTTAAGTGCCGTTAAAATAGGGTAGGCGGTGAGAGATATCAACTTGGCGATGCACAGTGTTGCAACTGTGTTGCAACAATCTTTTAACCATAACACCCGTCTCGCAATGAATGCTTATCAGTTTACTCTAATGCCCACTTTCGGGCATACTCTTAAACATCGTGATTCGTTCCTAGACGGTTCAACTCTCTTATGGAGTGCCTGCGAGCTCCACAACGAAACCTCTGGTTTGATGACGAGTGTCGGCAACCCCAACAAACACATGCCATGGACACAAACCCCGAACCGAAGCCTGTAAAGACGAACAAAGGTACATCGTAGTAGAGTCGTGGTCGATGATGAGTTGGAAACAGCATTTCTCTAGACTGTATGCTGGGATGACAAACCAAATACCGCATTCAGGCAGAATGAACCTTTCAACCTGGGGGATGTAGACCAACAATTCCGTTTACCCGTCCTGGATGAGGTGAAGATAGGCATATCTAAGCTTAAGTTAAACAGAGTTGCTGGAGCGGACTGACTTCTGAGATCTTCAAAGCATCAGACAAAGACTTCGTAGAAGCATACATTAACTAATCTGTAAAATATGGTAGGACGAAATTATACGCGCTCAGTGGTTATATAATAGCTCCATGGGTGACATCCACCATTTAATAGAAAGACTCAATTTAGAAGTTGGGTTATTGTTCTAGTCAATTACTCATCTTACTCGATTTTTGTTAACTGAAAAAATAAATGTCTTTCGGGCGTGGTTGATATTCGAACACCGAACCTTCCGATTTGGAGCCAATCTACTACCACTTGAGCCACAGCCACGGCTGCTTCGAGAAGAAAATTCTTCGGGTGACAGTAATGTTCCGGTCCGAAAAATCTTCGAATGCGCTCTGAAACGGCAGCGCAGTAGAGGAAGACCGAGACTCAGGTGGTGCACGTAAGTGGAATTAGACCTCAGTTCACTTAGTATTTGGAACTAGATGCAACTAGCTAAGGATCGAGCTGGCTAGAGACCCTTGTTGGTTAAGGCCCTGTTCTACCCCGGAGTGTAGCTCTATCTCATGTAAGTAAGAAAGTAAGTAAGTAAGCATACCACTGATATTTTCCATTATTTTAGATAATACGCATTGTTCCGCGCATTATTAAGATATCTGCATAAGTGCGTTCATATCCACTGCATTTTTTTTACCATCCACCCACAGACTGTGCTTATTTCATTTTCCTAAACACTGCGCCATATCCTGGCTTAAAAGTGTTGTCTTTTATAAACCATTTGCCTACTCGTAAAATATGTATATTTTTTTTACTAGTTAATTTTCTAATTTGCTTCATCCAAATCCACCTTATTTTGTAAGATATCTTATTAAACGTACATTAACGTCGAACCGTAAAATAGATTACTCAAATCAAGACTGTAATGTTACCAATTTGATATGGAGATTGCACATACATATTCGAATTTATTGTAGTTCTCAACCCCACTCAAAACCACTCACAAGAAGGTACATTTGGAGGTGCTAATTGGCACCATTCAAGGCACTTAACTTTTTATCAAGTTTATTCGTATGAATAAGTAATCAGTCGACTATTGACATAAAGATTCGACTTGCCTAAAATTCGAATCTAAGTAGTGTTAGATACAATTATTACAGAGTTAGGATAATTCAATTATTCGTGGCCTGCTATGAAGATTCAAATTTAAATCTTCAACTTTTGTATTTAACTTTCTACAGCTACATATAGCATAATTAAGTTATGCCTTGGGTATTGCTATACTATTTTAAAAACAGCGGGACTGGTTTGACTAATGGCATTTCGACGAAGGTGCCTAAAATATATGACATAACATTTCAATTTCCAGAATTATATTAAAATTATTACTTTTTTTTGTTTTTTGAGAAAAAACATTTAAGTGTTTTATGAGCAGCTTGATGGGTGAGCTACTTTATATCGATATTGCAGCCGGAACCTGCTTGTGACTGCAGTCACAGTAGTGTTTCCTGGATAAGAATACATACAGGGAAACATATTTTATTAATATATACCTACTCGTAGAACATCATTTAATATTTTGCATTAATTAATAAGCTACAATGTACAATGTTGAATAAACTACAGTATAGTTTAAATCAGTTCAGTTTATTTGTCGTTACCTGTTTCAGTGCTAAGGATTGATATTGTTGTTAATGTTAAACGCCAACAGCACTTTAAGGTTGTCATGTACATTGGTTTCTACATCATTCTATTTTTAAAAGAATGTAACCACTATAGGGACATATCCCTGGCGTATGATTAAAAATTTTATCTAGCGTATTGTTTAAACGTCAAAAGCGCTTTTGCATAACACAAATTGGCCAATATTAGTTTGGTTTACAATATATATCAACCATATAACATGGACATTGTAATGAACACAAAAACCTGTCGACAACTGTAGCTTAGTCACCTCAAGCCAATGAACAGCAGCGTTTCAGCCAAAGATTTAAAATGGAATAATTTCGTTTGATAGAGTTTCATCTTATAACAGAAAAATTGCATTTATGTGTCATCTGACTTCGCAGTAACTGGCCCAAGTCCAATTGAAAAAAAGGTGGTGCTGCAGTTCGACGTGGACTTGTACTTCAAGCAACAAGCGTTTAAAGCCAGCTCGATCTTTAGCTAGGTGCATCTCGTTTAGCATACAAAGTTAGTTGAGGGCCGTGTGGCATTTGTGTCGTGGTCTTCCTTTACTGCGCTGTCTCTCTAGTCTGATTCGAAGATTTTTTAGGCCGGACCAATTGTGTCCATCCGCTTTATCAGTAGACTTTCATCTTCTGGCTAACTCGATGTCGCTGTACAGTTCGTACAGTTCGTCGTTGTACCACCCACTCCACTCACTGTCTATGCAGACGGGACCGAAAATGACGTGAATAATTTTCCTCTCAAGGCAGCCAAGAGCACCCTCATCCAGCCGTGGTGTAGTGGTATATGTATAGACTCCTCAAGCAGAGGGTCGCGGGTTCGAATCTCGTGCGAGGCAATTCTCTAAAAAAAGTCTTCATAGAATTTGTATGTAGTCATAAATCCCGTCGGCGTCAACTCTGGAATGAAGACATAACACTGATGTTGGAGTGGTTGCTGGCTGGGCTGAATATAACGAACTAACAACTAGCACGTAACATACTAAGACTCACTGGTTGAGGATGCTTTGGATCCAGTTTGAACACCAACTCTGGAAAAAATATCGAAACCTAATACACCTGAGTTTCAAACTACTACACCACCCGCCCGCACCCTGAAGAAAAACCAGTAAAAGGGTATTCGTATCCCCTTGATGTGCGCGCGGAATTATAAAAAAAGCCTCTGCGCCAAAGAACAGGACTGGGACTATAAAGGCCTTATATAGAATCACTTTTGTTATTCGAGAGCGGGCTTAGTTAGTCAATTGCGTTCATAGTCCAAAGAATCAGCGATCAGCTGGTGTCGTTATTTGAATTAATAGCGGATCCTAGATACACAAAAATTTTGGAAAAAAATTGATTTATTTTTCAACATACTCACCTTTCAGCTCTATATACTTTTCCCAGATGTTCAAAAAATTCGATACCCTTTTTATAAAAAAATCTGTCTTGCTTCTCAAAATAGCCGTTAACTGCCTATATCACTTCTTCATCGTTAGAAAATCTTTGACCACTGAGCCATTTTTTTAACTTTGGGAACAGAAAATAATCCGAGAGGGCTAAGTCTGGTGAATAGGGTGCATGAGGAGCAATTCAAACTTTAATTCATTAATTTTGGCCATTGAAATAACGGTTTTGTGAGCTGGTGCATTGTCTTGATGAAACAACATTTTCTTCCTAGAAATGTGGCCAAATGCGGCCATTTTTGCTTGATTTCTTTGCTCAAACATCCCAAAAAATTGACGCCGTGACTTTGCCTGTAGATAAAACGGTCTTCGCCTGCTTTGGAGCCGGTTCTCCCTTTTGAATCCATTGTTTTGATTGTTCTTTTATCTCGGGTGTAAAGTGATGGACCCATGTTTCATCTATTGTTATGAAACG
The DNA here is from genome assembly GCA_907269105.1 of Volucella inanis. Classification (NCBI taxonomy): domain Eukaryota; kingdom Metazoa; phylum Arthropoda; class Insecta; order Diptera; family Syrphidae; genus Volucella; species Volucella inanis. Next base: position 20,925,029 of record OU026158.1, read on the forward strand.
GCGCAAAAATGATGCTTTGTTGCTGTGAAACTTCGCTAAACACTCAATTGAGACATCTTCACGACCCTTTTTTTGCTCGAGTGTGAGCAAACGCGGCACCCATCTTGCACACAGCTTTCTTATGTCCAAATTTTCAAACAATATGCGATGTACCACACTTTCAATCAACGATCATTCAGTACCGCTTTGTGGATTTTTTCCACTATTTCTAGAGTATTCACCTCATTTGGTCGAGCCATGCGATGCTCGTCTTGACAGCTCGTACAGCCTCGTCGTAAACGAAGGAGCAGACTCACCCAGAGTAGAATCTAATTCAGCTTTTATATTGGTTGGGTTTAGGCCCTTCAAATAAAAGTATTGAATCACGTAACGATGACCAATTTTCTCCATTTTCACAAATTCATTGACAACGTTCACTTGAAACATACATTCTCCATCATCATCCCATACAAACGGATGATTTTGGCAGGGATGCCAAAGTAGAAATTGTTGTGTATAGTTCGTCTCTATACTCGTAGATGCTGCCATACTTAGCCTTATAACTTATGAATAGGTGCTGTGCATTGGTTTCTGAGCTCATTGCTGTAGACCAATTAATTGATGACTATTCGACAAACAGCCTCAGGCGTTCTCACAATACGGCAGATAGGATCTTGCAGGCGAGGTTAAGATGACTCTGTAGTTGGCGTAGTTTAGAGGGTCTCCTTTCTTGGGGATCAGACAAACAATGCTGAGGTTCCATTCATCGGGTGTATTTCGTCGTACCATATAGAGATGAGTTGTTGGGTTTGAGCTTAGATATGGCTATCTTTACTTCATCCGGGTCGGGTGGACATCGTTCAGGTTGAAAGGTTCATTCTGCTTGACAGTGGTATTCGTTATCGCCCTTCTTCCTCACCATCGACTGCAACTCTACTACGATGTTCCCTTGTTCGTCTTAACAGACTTGGGTTCACGGTTTGTGCCCTTGGTATGTTGTTTTTAACATTTGGTAAAGTTTCCAAATCTCATTCTTGGACTAGGACCTCTCAATTTTTTTGACGCGAGCTTCTCATGCTACTTTATTTCCTACTAAGAAGCCGGTGTTCGTCTCCTCCTGCAGCACCGTTGTGTATACCTCTTGCATAGCTACATGTGTTTGCCATCAGTCGTCGTTAAACCAGGGGTTTCGTTGTGAGAGACGAGTAAAACCCAGCACATCAGAGGCAGCATTACTGATGGGTTTATGGCTATGTTGCCACTTATTTTCAATACTTGATGTGGCGTTTAACCCCTTAAGAGACTATTCTAAGTCTAGAGGCATGAATTGCCTGCAGTTTTTAAAGTTCTGTTCAAACGAAATAAAAAGTAATTTAACTATCCATTTTTTTTAATCATTTGTTTATTGATATTAAGGATTATATAAAACATTAAACGAAAAAAACTCAAAATTCACAAAGTTGTGGCCGTTTGAAATAAATTTTTTTTGATTTTTTTTAACAATTCCGAATTTTTTAAAATATAGAAAAATTAGAAATTTGTCTGAATAGAACATTCACACCAAATTTTAAATAAATCGGTTCATTACAACTTGAGATATCGTGCACGCCAACCCAAAAAAAGTATTGTAGTTTCAAGAAAAACGTGTTTAAAGTTTTGAGACAAGTCATAAAATAATTAAAATTTTGAAAAATCATTTTAAGGGCATATTCTTGAATGTCTTAGCTTTTATTATTTTGATATTGCTGCTCTCAGCAATTACTTTGATTGCGTTTTTGATTTGCATTTTCTATGAACTAACTTATTACTTAATTTTTATGAAGCTGCTTTTTGAGGGTCACCCCACCCAAAACTTATCTTTTATTGTATACATACGTCCATTGAAGTGGCATTCGACTCTATTTTATTTTTTTAACTTAAAATATGGAATGTCACTAGCTCCATTGGTATGGGCTTCTTAGCATAAGGACGGCCAAATTTCGAAGTGTAGTTAGATACACTGCTATCTGCCTCGATCAGTGTTTGTATTTTGATAAATGGGCTCATTACCCCAATGTTGTGTGCCATGAGAATACATACCGAACCGGCATCATTTTTCCGGAACCATTCCTCTATATACGAGGGCTTTTTGATGAATACCTGGATTAGATATGACAACGCAACTTTTTTAGGTTTTAACAATTTATTTTGCAATATAGTCCCCATTCAATTCAATACCTTTTTCCCAGCGATGCTGTAAATTTTTTAACTCCTCGGTATAGCACTTCTCCTCATTTGACCTGTACTTTTTTTCCGGCGAACGATCTCTTAAGAACAAAATAAAGTCATAGGGAGCCAAATCCGGAGAATACCGTGGATGAGGAAGCAATTCGTAGTGCAATTCGAGCAATTTGGTTGTGGCGGCTGCAAAGGTGTGAGCTGGTGCGTTAGCGTGGTGGAAGAGCACTTTTTTCGCCAAATTTGGTCGTCTTTTCTTTAAATCGGCGTTGAATCGGCCCAGTACATCGATGTAGTGTACTCCTGTGATTGTTTTTCCCTTCTCCAAATACTTAACTTCGTAAGTCCCAAAAAATGGTGGCCATCACCTTTCACGTTCACCGGATAAAACCCATTATTTCGATTTTTTTTTGGTCTCTGGTGTGTACAAATGAAGCCATGTCTCTTCGACGGTCACGAAATGAAGCAGAAACTCCTCCGAATTTCGACTAAACAGGGCCAAGCACGTCTTTGAAGTGATCTCACTATTGCGCTTGTTATCCGGTGTGAGCAAAAGCGGCACCCATCGCGCGGACAGCTTTTTCATGTCCAAAATTTCATGCAGGATATGCTTGAGTTGAGATGCCAGCTATTTCATCTAACTCGCGAATTTTCACTCGCTGGTTCACTCGCCGGTTCACTCGCCGGTCCAAGATCATAGAATTATTTCTCTGTGGTAACCGTTTTTGGACCACCTGAGCGCGGTTTATCAAAAACCGACGTACAACCCATTCGAAACGCTACGAACTAATGGTAAACGGTTGTACGGAAAGGTGAATGGGTCCCATACACACTATCGATAATGGGTTTGATCTCCTCGCAGGTTTTGTCACTCAAAAACAAGAATCAGATCACGGAGCGATACTGCTCTTCTTCCATGGTCGCAGAAAACTCTAAGATCAAATTTTGACAGGCGGGCTAATAGAGGTTGTACTAAATGATGGTATACTCATTTTTGTAAGTAATGCCACTTATTTTCCTAGTTTTAAGTTTAAATTGAGGTTAGTTTGGGGGTTTTCGCCGAAACGCCGGGCTTGTTGACATGAGCCAGCGCCTCTGAAAAGTGTCCGGTGCTCATGGCATCTGTACGTGTGCACAATTCGAATTCGAAATTCGGATGGTTTCCACTCAAGTTAGGCTAAGTAGTTTGGGTAGGTTAAGTAGCAAAGGTAGTGTTAAATTTTTTATAAAATGTTAAAACTACGAATCTAGATTATGTTATAGACAGTGATATCTTCTGCCTCAAGATATGAGCGGTTACAGTTGTATGTTATATGCACTGGTGTTTCTTCGTCTTCGTTGCACATGCAACATGCAACATGCAACATGCAGTGACCAATTAGGAATCCGGTTACTGCATGTATCAGACCCCTAGAAAGTTGTAGAAGTTTTAATGTTCTTCAGTTTGTTTTTAGCCAGTTATTTATATAGCTTTTTATGGATCTAATTGGTAATCCGTAAAATGGTCGTGGTAACATAAATGTTGAGGCCGAAACACTTTTGGGCGAACCAATATATGTCCATTTGCTGACAGAGAGAATATAAATGTACCCGTCTGTGGCAGATCTGTTACGTGTATCTCAGCTTGGAATCAGAAATGCTACTGCCAACAGTGAGGTAGTGGTAGTGTCTGTTTTGGATCGGTCCGAACAGGGAATTATTCTGGTCCCAAGTTTTGTTGATAAGGGAATGTAATCTTGAAGTTATGGTTTAGACAGTTGTCTGTAAGAGTAACTCCAGCTCCTGAGTTTAAGTAAATGCTCTGGATAAACTATTTTCGAGTTATTCTCATCTACTGAGATAAGCATGAAGGCATTAGCCAAATCTTCTTTCTGTATGGGAAGATGAAAAGGTGGGAGGTTTAACAAAAACAGACACAGAAACGGTGGGTGCTATTCTCATTGCACCCATAGCAAAAATACAGGCCAGTCTTTTAACTTTATCCAGCAGGTGTAGACTTTTATTTAGTTTCATGCCTACATGTTGGAGATGCATAAGTGACTATAGGTGTAGGAATTACTGTGTACATCCATAGTGTCTTAAAAAAACTTTCTAGAAATTTATATGTTATATACAAGTTTAATCGTAAGATAGATTGAAAAGTTAAAGAGCTGGTTACATAGCGTGCAGATCAAACAAGAAACGCAAAACTAAGCTAAAAAGATGAGAAAAGAAATAAGAAACTTTTGGGGAAGTTAAACTAAAGGAAATTATCTAGCTACATTTCAAGCAATCTCTCGGCTGGAGTTTATTGCTGGAAATGATACCTTTGAAGGACTTTTATTACTTTATTTTATATATATATATATATTAGAATTCCTGTACAATAATTGATATATAAGGGTCTTTTATCTTGCGACTATCTAGCAGGTTGTTCCGTGTCTTTTCATGTTCCGAGTGCGTTTTCATGTTTGTCACATACTTACTGAAATTCGAGGGCTTTTTTCCCTCCTACCTAAGCCTTGACTACTTCTAGCGAAAGAAATTAACACACGAAAGCCCGAAGACGACCGTGCCGGTGCGTGCTGAATAACGATAAATTAAACTAAATGCAAGAAAAATGAACAAAATAGTGACAATGGCTTGTGGTGCTGCATAAACGAAGGTTAATACTTTAGATACTCGTACATAGGCTTTGCAGCTGCGGTCCACGTTGAAGGACAACTTATAGCATGGCAAGGTTTTGCTTCTTCTTCAATGATTCTTGCTAAGAAGCCTTTTCATATCATATAGTTGTCTTTTCTATATTTAACTCATACTATTGTTGTTTGCGGTAAAAGGGATGGAGCGGAATGATTTCGGAAGCAAAATACAACGTGGCTCAAAAGTCATTATCAGTCTGGAAATTAATATTTTCATGTAATAGCGGCTTTAAGATTTAGTTTTATGAATATACAAGAATGGACTCTTTTACCTCGCTTCTACAATAAGGGCAATTAAGGTATGGATGTCGTTGAACGATTGACTTCACTTGCATTTTAAATTGCATTCAGAAAACATCTTCAGATGCCTGCATGGCAGTATGTTTTTTAGTCTAAGGCGCTTAGAGATATTTGGGTCCAGTCACTTTAACTTTAAGGTACCTTGCACACAGGCGCTTGTCTGACAGTTGTTGACATATCCTTAACGAATATATATCTAATTTAGTCTGATTGATGCTCCTCCCCGCCAATTACCAGAAAACTGATTGACAAAAATACAGAGGAACATTCTATACTCTCCTCTGAATTTCTAAGTCCCTCTCGCAACACCAACAAACGTGATTCTACCCTGGCTTTTAATCATGCAATGGCTGCTTTCTGTTCTCTTATTTAACTTTGAGGTAAGAAGAAACTGCAGTAGGACTGCCTAGAAACGTCTGCAGAAAACTTTTCAACCAAGCAAAAAGCACGAAAAAAGTGACCGGCTGGGATCTATACAACCTCTCAAAATAAATAAGAAAGAACTGAGGTAGACAAAGCGACAATCCTAGATGCCATTCAGTGATAAAATAACAGAAACCTCTGAGGCATCGCGGCTAAAAAAACCATTTCTACAAATCCTATGATGCTAAGTTGTTTGAAAAAAAAAAAAACATCAAGCCATGAATTACTTAACATGCTTCTAGGCGACCTCTTTCCAAGTGGCTCCCTATAACCGTAGCAGGACTACTGCATCCCTATACAAAATTCACGGTCCTATTATAAAAGACAAGTTACTCTGGGTGCTGCAAGCTTTCAATACATACAAGTCTGCTGGTCCGGACGGCTACTTGGCTGGCTACAAAGATCACCAGACATTATGCTGCCAACGCTAGAAAATACCATAAGGAGCTGCGCAGAAACGATTCTCATCCCCTTATCATGGAGAGAAGTTAATGTAGTTTTCATTCCAAAAGTATAATATCCTCATATTGTCCCAAAGAACCTCAAACTTATAAGTCAATCATTTTGCCTTCTGAAAACTTTAGAAAGACCAATTGATACCCATATATGATCTTAAATTAATCCACGACATTTGTCTACGTCTCAATGTGACTACAGTAAAGGAAAGTCAGTGCAAACTGCTCTACATTCATTGATTAGCTACATCGAATGATCTCTAAAATGTAAAGAATACAAAATGTTGCATTTCTGGATAAAGATGGTGATTTTAACAACGTCAACACATCCGCAATCACAACTGCGCTATCAATTTTAAAGGCAGAGGACTCTCTTGGACAGTTGATCAGTCTTATGCTAAATAACAGGATAATCAATTTCAAACCTGCAAGGCGATTTTCGTTCACCCCTTCCCTAGAACTTGAAAGTCAATGAACTGGAAGCGGGTGACCGCGGAGTGGTTGTCTATGGGGATAACGTTTCTGGTAAGCATTTTAATACCATTAAATCTTAACGGGTTAATTCGTAGGGCGGATAGCTGTAAATTGGGAGTAAGCTCCCCATAAACTGATCTTGTCCTCTTTTCCAGGAAATACAAAATTCCAAGAGTAGACTCTTCCTCAGTCAACGGTACCAGTTTAGCCTTCTCCAATGCAGGCAGATATCAATGTCTCATTTTTGACAGGAAACTGTACTGGAAAGCTAATATATTAGAAAGAGTAAAGAAAGCTACAGTAGGTCTATTTTCTTTAAAAAAAAGCCAATGAGAACAAATAAGGCCTTCAGCTTCACATTGCGCACTGGATATAAACCAAGTTTATAAGACCAATACGGAAGAGGATGGCTTTAGACAGCCCACTGCAGAAAACTAAGCAAAATCCAAAGAACAGCATGTCTCTGCATAAGCAAAGCCTTACGTACTACTACCTCCGAGGCACTGGATATTCTGTATCTCTTGACACCCCTCGACCTTTTCAACAGTTATTCGCCTTCATGCGACTTCACAGTGGACAAATAAATTATTTCGCCACGCTAATATTTTTAACATACTAGGAGAACATCGATTACACTACGTCACAACATTGGTTAGACAAAGACTTTCATGTTAGCATCCCATGTACATCCCTATGGGAGGAAGGTGCTTTCATGGATGACAAGTAAATCCATTTCTATACTGAAGAATTCAGGACTGAAAGCTTAATCTAAATATCTTCTTCCGCTTTCCAAATCACTGTAGAGGGTTTCTTGCGGAAATAAAAGCGATTATTTCAGGTCAGCCTCAAACAGCCCTTGATATGGTAGAGCAGTTCAACGTTCCAGGGCCAGAGCCGATGAACCTACCTATTCTATCGGAAAAATGTACGGTTACGTGCAAGCTATTACTTAAGCTGGATACTTATAGAAGTTGAACTGTTGGATCATCTTGTTTAGAGACAAAACAAATCTGGCCGAAGCTTGTACTGAATTGCTTTAAGAATTTGATCTTTCGAGATAGGAAACATTTCAGCGCTATCATAGGTGTCATTACTGGACACAGTCTCATAGGCAAGCATGCAAGAAAGATTTGTTTCTTTACACATAACTTCTGTAAAAGCTGCATGAACGAGGAGTACACGTACATGCCTAGCTCTCTCCCAAAGAAGGAAATGACTTAAGATATCTAAACAATATAGACATAAACATTCTCTTACGATTCATTAGAAGGTCACAATGAATCCAAGAGTAGGAGGACTCAGATTCAGATTAACATGGCATCACAACAGCCACTCTTACATAACCTAACTTAAACTTCTCCCTTATTGAGCACGGCGTCTTTGCCGCTAAACGGTCTGAGGTACTAAATTCTCACTTCTTTTCTTACTTCTCTCTATCTTATTTCTGCTTTCTGTCTTTTGTATTGCCCTACGTATGGCAGTGAGGGACTTATTTATATTCTTTATTGTTACTATATATATATACTATAAAGCAATTACACTGCAAAAGGTAGTGACGTCTGGTTATTGTTTTTTTTTGTTTCTAAGTGTTAAAACTAGACTCCTTGGGCGTGGTAATAGACACCAACAAAATATGATTTAATTGTATGAATTTATAGAATTCTTAGATAATGCTATTCTGAGAGTTCCAAAATATTTGTACCTAAGACATGCTTAGTACATGAGAGATTAATAAAAACCTTACAAACAGTTGACCAAACGCAGATGAAAAGGTGTGAGTAAAGTACGTCTATTTGTACGTAACATAAAACTCAATTTTCTGCGACTCACTCATTCAGATTTCACTCATTGTGTTGAATTGCCTTAGCTATTCGTGCAACCAGTATGTCAAAGCAAACACTTGTATGCCAAACTGTAGGTTTACTTGTTCGTGGAGTTGCTGCTAGCTAAAGCAAGCAATGGTACTACCACAATTCTGCGACTATGCTTATTTGTGTTGCTCACTGCCGTCATCAAATTACTCAACTTGGAATGAAGACGAATGAGTGTAAATGCCCTACATTAGGCCAAGCACGCGGAGTATTCATTGGACTTGGGTTTTTTCTCGATATTATTTTTATTTTCATTTATTTTTTCTTGTATTTATGGTGGGAGCGTTTCATACTTAAAGCCCCACTTTGTTTTTATATTCCATTCCAGTGTTCAAAGTGAAAGGAGTCACAGTATAGACTTAAGTTTGTGTTCCCAGCAACGGAATACGAATGAACTTAACCGTTTAACTTGTTTTCAATTTTTTTTTCAAATCCCTGTCTCGTGGTCCCGTCAAAGAAAATTTCCTCTGGATAAATATTAAACAACTCAGCGAGAATAGTGTGTGGTGATAATTTTTTAAATTAAAAAAATTTGTAAATAAATAAATTAAAAAAAAATTGCAAAAAATTTTTGAAGTGTGTAGGTATTCTTTTTTTGTGGGTTATCTATAAAATACTTTTACTTTCAATTAAAATCGCGATATCAGAAAGTCCATAAACAATAAAATGAGCGAACAAAAAATATAAAAAAAGAAAAAAGGGGGGAAAAAATGCAAGAAGAAGGTGTATTTTGTGGTATTGAATTTGTTGGCGTGTAAGCAAGTTGTTGCAAAAAGTATTGGATAATGAGATGAAAATAAGCCAAATAGACTTTGCAAGGATAAAACCACAAACGCAAACGTAATAAATTTTGGATAATTAATTAAGTCAAAATATTTGCTGCTGATGCTTTAAATAAAGGTGATTTCTTATTTCATTATAAAACAAACTACAGAATCAGAAATTTTTTAAATTCAATTGAACTGAATCTGTTAAAAAAAGTATCATCAAATCATTTCACAAAAAAAAGTTAAACACATCAGAAATTGTGTCTATGGTTGGATTTGGAACTAATTTAATTTTCTGAATAGATTCAATGGCATTTATTTATCACACTAATTTTAATAGACTTCATTTATTATCGAAATAATATTTTTGACCTCGAAGTCGTGTCTTTAAATATATATTCCTTAAGATCGCATAACAAGTTGTTGGTGAAATACCAATACACACACTCAAGTTTGCACATCAACTCTTTTATTTTTTTTTACATTATTCCTTTATATCTTTTTTTAACGGATAATTATAATACTTGTGGCAACCTCCTTTGCCAACAACCTTTAAAAGCAAGTTTATCGCAGTCACTAATTCTCAGGGTCGATATTGTTTTTAAGGGCTTTAGGGCATGTCATATCTTTAAAAGGCAACGGATATGGCCACCGCATCGTCCCATTACCGCATCACCGCATCACCGCATCACCGCATCATCGCATCACCGCATCACCGCATCACCGCATCACCGCATCACCGCATCACCGCATCACCGCATCACCGCATCACCGCATCACCGCATCACCGCATCACCGCATCACCGCATCACCGCATCACCGCATCACCGCATCACAGCATCACCGCATCACCGCATCACCGCATCACCGCATCACCGCATCACCGCATCACCGCATCATGGCAATCAACGTATCGCCAAGTCAGGAATGTCTGGGTTTATATTATTTCTTCATCCTTGATTTTCAAGGTCTGCATATGGTACTTTTTTTGTTTTTATAATTAATTCTGCGTCGTTGGAAACAGATACATATATAAATGCGTTAGTACGAGTATCCGAATAACAATTTTACATCCGGTTTTATATTTATGGTGAAATCCTTTTCGAATTCCGTTTTTAAGCTTGCTTCAATTCAAACAATTTTTATTTTATTTCCCTTTTAATTATTGTTAAGAAGATATATGACATAGGACCGCATAATACGAGTACAGTTACATATGCTATCTATGTATCTATTTAATTTATATGTTATGTACAATACCTTTTCGCATTGATGTGTAAAGTGTAAATGTGCACATTTAATTTGTTCAATTTTTCTTTAAAGAAGACTACATATGTTAATCATTTCATACATATTTCTGTGATCAGTTACAAAATTGTGAAATTTTAGGAGTTACTTTTATGGTTTTTTCTCGTAACAAAAAGAAGAAATTGCTTATATACTCGTACTCGTATGCTTATTGAAATTTATTGTAGTAACCCCTCTTTCGATTACTACTGATAACCTCAAACTCTTGTTTTAGAGATCAAACAATCACAGTCGCTTCCATTGAAAGTGAATCTTTTTATTATTTTTAATGAAAACTTTCAATATTTTCCCAACAATGTTTTATCATATAAGCAATTTATTATGTAAGAAATAAACAAAAAAGATCGTTCTCTTAACGTACATATGTACTCCACAATTTTAAATACGTATCTGTTGCAAATACTCGTACATGTGTCGATCAATATAGACTTCTTATCTGATGCAAAAAGAGTATCTAACCAGCTATTCGAATATACCTACATATGTACATATACGTATGCAGTCTTTTGTTAAAAAAAATTGTTTTTACCTACCACTTTCACACCGCAAGTAAACAAAAAAAAAAAAAAAAAAAACGAAATCTTGATGAAAGAAATATTTCTATACCTATCCGTACATATCGATTTTCTGCATAATTACTTTTCAATTACAAATTAGTTGCAAAAAAAGGATTGCAACGAACTGTTTGTTGTTTCACTGCACACTACCCGTACTGTTGATTATTACATGAAATGAAATGCAATAATTGCCAATAAATGTCATTAACAAATCCATAGTTCTGTCTCTGCAGGTGGATAGATTAAGAGTTGGAATTATATTTTCATCACAAAGTCGTACTTCGTCACCAGACCGGATCTATTCACTTAATGCCATTGCACTTATCAAAATTTTGTTTTCGGGGCCGATGTGATGCTAGACGGGTCATTGGACCATACATAGTTAGAGTCAATAAAAGTAACTGTTGGATCATTTTGACGGAGTGTAGTTAAAGGACATGTGGTTTCAATAAAATACTGACAAGTTTTGGCTAAAAAATTGAGTTATCGAAGTACAGATTTTGTGACTGCGTTAGATCCAGAAAAGGACCAGGGAACTAGCCACTTCGTCTATGTGATTAATTACCTATGAAATTGGAACTATAGCAATAAGCTAGGTCTAAGAAATAACTTGCAAAAAAAGTCATAGCTTATTCGTTCAGATATTTTTATGGGGGACATTTGAATAATTCTTTTTGTTACAAAATTACATCTACCAACTTGAAATAATTTTTTTGTTTTGACATATCAAGCATTTGACACATATAAATACTACTTAAAAAAATCGATCTTAAATGGAAATAAATAGAATACATAAGTTTCTAGGGGTTTCATCTTCATATTTCAATACAGCAACAAATTCAGAATAGATTTAAATCAACGGCTATACTCGTAAATGAATTAAAATTTGAATCAATTCGAAAGGAATTATAATAATATTACTGTCAGAGAAGTTTTATATCCTATAAAGAAAAATGCGACTCAACATATTCTTTTATGTCTAGATTTTGCGTACAGTAGTCCTTCAAATTTGAATAACTGTGAACTTAGTTATAACTTTTGAAACGAAAATTATAGTGTTATACACAATTATTTAGATTCAGTTGATTGATTGAGTATTCTTTCCGGTCTACAGCTTAAAAAAGTCTATGATACATTTTTGAGCAAAATAGACAATGCTATTGCCCAATTCGTGCCTCTTTTTTTAATCCCATATTAAAGCTCGATTCCGATTGAAAATTATCATGGAATATCTAATGATTCCAAATTGTTGGATTCATTTGTAATGAAAAAACAAACTTTATTTCGCGATCAAAGAACAAATAACATTCCAGCAACATGGATATGTATCAGGTAACTTTTTAAATATGTTGAATCAGGATATTAAGATGATGTCATTTTTACAGATTTAAAAAAAACTTTTGACACAGTATGGCATTATATTTTTTATAAAGAAATATAAGATTTCATTTGGCATGAACTCAAAGTTGGTTACTTTCAATCTATTCTAGTTGAACTTTTATCTGGTGTCTCACAAGGGCCTTTACTATTTGATATTTTTATTAACGAGTTCCGATGACGTTTAAATCTTCTTGGACTTTTAAAATATTTAAGATTCCAAAAGTCTCAAAAATGATTTAAACAAAGTAGTTAATTGATGTAAAGTAAATCTTCTTCCCTCGGACATAAGTAAGTGTCAATGTTTTTCTGTGCACTATATATTATTGCTTGTTATTAATGACTGTATAATTTCTTGTTTCATTCTTTCTCGAAAACCCGAAATAAAGATTCACATAGACTATGTTGTTAAGAAAGGAATCTCAACGCTTGTGATGCATTTTCGAACTCATATGCACTTAAGTCTGTTTATATGTCTCTAGTTGGACCTTTACTTGAGGATACTTCTATTAGATCCTCGATCTAATGCCCTCTTACCCAACTATGACTAGGTATCTTGGATGCCTTTTTATATCGTTTAATATGTTCTGATATTCTTCAAGAATTAAAATTGTACGAACAAGAAATTTTTTTTATTGAAGCCTAGAAATTTTGCGAACCACCCGAACTAAATGTATAAGAATTTTCAAATCCGTTTGAAATTGCCAGTGATAACAACTTTAATGTAATGAAATATAATTATTGTATTTTAAAATACCATTAAATATGATAATATCTTGTAAGTTTGTGTTATTTAATCTGAAATCTGTTAAAGCTACGCTTGGCAGATGAATACAGAATGAATAAAGAATGTATAGCATATGTATATATTCATTTAAGTATATATTTATATATGTTTATATTTATATAAGAATACATAAAACCACTAAACTGTCCAGAGTAATTTAAAGTCTGCTTACTTTTACCATCAATTACCGGGGTATTACCTCAACCTAAAACAACAACAAGCATTAAACATAACCGTTGAATTCCGTATGAAAAGCACGTTTTTTACCAACAAAAGACGGAAATAAAAAAGAGCGACAATTTTTCTCTTTTATAGAATCGGGTTTGTACATGCATATGTACCCATAAGAACGATCACAGGCATTCAACTTAAAGAACGGACTGTCTTAAGCATTTTTTGTGGGTTTGAAAAATAAATCAAATATAAATTAAAAGCTTCGTGAGAAACATGAACTCCTGGGTGTGGTCACCCAGTCGCGCAACTGCAAAAGGTAGAAAACTGAAAAAGTAAAGAAGTAAATAAAGAATTTATTTCCCAAAACCAAATTTGTCGCATCAGTGCACGTAAAAGCACGTTACTTTGTGTAAGAAGTCGCGATGTACGATACGTTGTATGGTGTCATTAACCCCTTTTATTACGGGTATGGTAGGTACCATCACCGGGGCAGTTGTTTTGAACAAGTTTTATCCTTCTTGGGGTCTTAATTTTGATCTGTGTGTGTCGGTGTTGACAATAACGGATATTACGGTGTATCAGTTTCAGTCGTCAAATGGATTTTAAATTGCTAGGTATGATAGTTCTGCCCTTTATGGAATTTGCTTACTAATTAAAATATTTTCTGCTTTTACTATCGACTTCTTGCTTACATATCCTGTAATCTTAGGTTGTTGTGTCCGAATTCCTCGATACTTACAATGTTTATTTCATCTTGAAATTTAAGACCAATATCGACGAAATGTCTAGATCTTTTTCACATTATCTAATGGAAATTGAGTACGTTACGAAAGTTAGTTCTTCAACTAACTATTTTCGTCGTAAGTTATTGACAGTAAACTCTCATAGTTTCAAACATGCAACTAAACAAGGTTTCGCCTGCGATTTTTTTCGCGTTGTTGAAGAAAATATAAGATTTTGAGTATAATCTCATACGAGTATACAAGCTTTCTTAACTCATATCAAACTATATTTCAAGAGTTCACAATGACGATAAAACTCTTCAAATATCTTTAGCTGAACTCTCTTTAATTTATAAATACGAATACAACTTTTAACTTATGTTACTTTGTTTATACAATAGTATGTGAATTATATCGTACTTTAAATTATGCGTTGCTGTCATTTGTGTGTTCGCCATTTAAAATATTTGAATAATATTTGATTTTGATGTCAGTTAGTCTGTGTCGGAGAAAAAATCAATTTGTTAAGATTGCGGGCTTAAAACAGTCGTTTAGATCACAAATATTTTGAATTAATGGACGTAGTCTTCTACGAGTACTTTAAAAGTAAGCATAAACTTGTTATCCAAAATATTGTGTTGTATTTTTTTGCTTTCTTGCACCTACTACAAGTAGGTATGTTTGATATATCAATGGTGAAGTTGACTAGAACTATAGACCTTAAAACTATTCTATATTGGAGTTTACTGATACTTTTGAATTTATGTGATCCAATTATTTTTCTTTCGCACCTGGCTATACTAGGTGGAGTGAAAAGTAACCTCCTTGACCGCCAGAATACGCTGCTACTGCAAAAAAGATTATGGTGCCTTGAAGTCCGTTCATATTTAGGCAGACATGCCATTTTAGGGCGATACTGTCTTTAGTTTTGTTTTGACAGCTGATTGTTGTTGACGAGCTTGGCATCATGTTGAGTATGAACAAAAACGATTTTCGTTCTCTCATAAAACATTATTTTTTGAGAGGCAAAACGGCGAAGGAAACAAAAGAAAAGTTGGATAAATATTATTCGGCTAATGCTCCGTCAGATTACACCGTCAAATATTGGTTTCGAGAGTTTCGTGGTGGCCGCAACTCCACGACTGATCAAGTCCGCAGCGGCAGGCCCTCCGATGCGGTTGCAGAGGACAATGTCAAAAAAATACATGAAATGGTGTTGGCTGACCGGAAAGTGAAGGTGCGTGAGCTAGCAGATACCACAAAGATTAGTGCTGAGCGCACACGTCATGTTTTGGGCAATATTCTGCATATGAAAAAGTTATCCTGCCTCTGGGTGCCGCGCATACTCACTCCTGACCAAAAACACGAACTCGAGAGCACTTCGAAAGAGTGTTTGGACTTGCTGGTGCGGAATCGGGCAGACTTTTAGCGTCGATTGGTAACTGTTGAACACCAGAGAACAGAATGAGTGCCCGGAAACGGACTAAAGCCGGCGCGAGTGCTCCGAAGCGGCCGAGGGAGGCTCGATGGGTCGGAAAGGTTATGGCGTCGGTTTTCTGGGATTGTCATGGCATACTCTTCGAGGAATATCTCGAAAAAGGAAAAACCATCAACAGCGAGTATTACTGTGCATTATTGGAGCGATTGAATGCCGAAATTGCTGCAAAACGGCCTCACATGAAGTGAAAAAAAAGTTTGTTTTTGCAAGACAATGCACCGGCGCACAAGAGCATCGCAACCATGGCTGAAATCAATGACTTACGGCTCCAATTGCTGTCGCATCCACCGTATTGGCCCGATTTGGCTTCCACGAACTATTATCTCTTCCCAAACCTCAAAAGATGGCTCATCAATAAAAATTCAGCTCACGCGAGGAAATCATCGATGCCACGGAGGAGTATTTTGCAGAGCTTTCGGAAAATTACTTTTCGGACGGGATCAAGAAGTTGGAAAATCGCTAGAATAAGCGTATCAAACTAAAAGGGGACTATATTGAATAAAATAAAAAAAAACATTTAAAAATTTTTTTTTCCATTCCCAAGGTATTTACTTCTCAGCCCATCTAGTAATTATGGGTTCTATTATGATAAAAGGTGTTTTTTTTTATAGGTGTAGTTCTTCCGATAGGGTTATCTGCCAAATTGGCTGTCAGATTCGGTGCGTGACTTTTACCGTGATTTACACCCAAACAACTTTTGGAAATGGTGTAGAGATTTTTCCAAAATTCGCCTTAATCACTCGTATATGTTGATAAGCCAACTACAGCTGACGGCTGGCTTAGAAGCTAAAATTCGGCGGGTTATGCTGGAAAAAGTGGTGCAAAATTGGACCGATAGGACGGCCTTGATAAGACGTTGCCGCGGGGGCCATATGTCCAAAATTGTTTTCGAACACTAAATGACATAAAATTTGCGAGCTAATAAAGACAAAATATTGGTCACTTTATTAATTTTTCGGTGTTTTATTTTAAATATTAAATAATAAAAAATATCTCTAGCGTTGTCATGGTTCAACACGATGTCATTATTTTGACTGCCTTCTCTTCGATCGTCGAAGCTGAAAAACTTTCCACTTCGAAATGTATGACATAATCAATGACAACCTAGGTTTAAGTGACCACATATTCGATGTCATCAAAAATGCTGCCAAATATCTACGTTTCCTCAAGTAACGTATGAAATACCTTACTCCCTCTGATCTGGCCTCAATATATCTATTAGGCATTTATCCGCCCAAAATTTATCAGGTTCTCACTTCTACGATCACTCTGGAACTAAAGATAAGATTTAAATCTGTAAGATAAGACTCAATCGTACAACTAACTTACGGAACGCCTCGTTGAGCTCTTCATTTTCATGTCATTATAACCTGCAATCATTTGAAACCAACGTACTTCCGTATTTCTCTTTCTTTCCTTCCTTATTTGCTATGTGTAAATATTTTAAGAGTACACTAAGTCACTTGTATTTATGTATATGCACATATACTCGTATATAAACAGGAATATGACATCCTGACTCTATGATGGCACGTTCTGAACAGAATTTGGTTTATAAATTTAGTTTATAAAATCATGAACTGAGCGAATGTTTATTTGCGCGCTTCAGCAGCTTTCTTATCTCTTAGAAAATAAAGAAGCAAAATATGTAATTACAAATATTCCT
Source organism: Volucella inanis (assembly GCA_907269105.1). Classification (NCBI taxonomy): domain Eukaryota; kingdom Metazoa; phylum Arthropoda; class Insecta; order Diptera; family Syrphidae; genus Volucella; species Volucella inanis. The sequence continues at coordinate 20,942,285 of OU026158.1, forward strand.
CTAATCGATTTTCCTATATTTAAATTGAAATGCATCCATGATTTCATGGTACAGGTAAAAAAGCAAATCTGCCATTTATCTGAGGTTTTCAATTTTCAAGTCTTGAATAATTTGACGCAAGGGGTGGTATTTAAAATACAACAAAAACGTACCTATTATATGTAGCAACCGATCAAATGAATCTGACAACCATGTGGAATTACTGCAAAAGAACTATATCATGGCTTTATGATATACACTTTAAGCCTCAAATTAGCTATCGTTGCAGATTGGGAGGACATATCAATAACAACTCATACGAAATTGTTCAATTTTATTTGAAAGTGTGTCTCTTCAAAAAAATAAGTAAATAAAAAATTTACCACACATTTGTGGGAAATCTTATTTGCAAACGTAATTGGTTGTACATTCATATATTGGAAGGCATGACTTAATAATGTATCATTAATGGTTTCATGGTCACTACTTGGAAAATCTCTTAGCAGCATCTGCCACACTAATTGAATCTCATTTCCAAAAAAAGAACAAAAAGTGGAATTATCACAAGCCGTGGCGGCGATATTTAATGTGGTTAATATTTTACTCGTATTGTTAAATAACTCATTTGGCATTTTTAAATGTATACAAGTCAATTTTACTCAAGTCATTTTTGATTTTTGTTTAAGTTTCTATTATTCATGTGTAGTGCACTTATTCGCGTTCACTTTACCACGATAAGGAAGTATTTTCGGAAAATTTGCACGTTTTCTTACAATCGGTCCAATCTTAAAATTGTGGAATTTCATGATTTATTTGTGAGGTTCTTCCTTTAACAAGAATTGTGCATGGGCCTGCCTGTGCATACTAATTTACCACTTCAATATTTCTGACTTGAAGTATTCTTATGTTACCTGTTGATATACAATTTTATTTAAGTAATACATTTATGTATATTTGTATATTGAAGCTACGAAAGAACAAATTGGAATAGAAAACAATTCTTTCAGAGCAAAATACATTCTAAGGCTGAAGTACGAGTAACGCTATCAACTATTTATTTCTATAACAATAGATTTTCTGTCAATCTGTATTAACAATCTCCACATTTAGCTTTATTCAAGATCTGATTGGACGAACTGTATAAGAAAGAAAACAGCACAAAAAAGGGTTAGGACCTAGTCTTGCTACCATTATTAAATTAAATAGCAGAGTGCACAAGAAATTCTGTCATTCAGACAACATTTTTATAGGTGTGAACTTGCCTGGAGTGGCATAAGGTAACTATTGTAGTAATATCAATATAAACGGAAAGGTGGGATTACAATTCAGTGCGAACATTCTAAAATTTTCCGGTAAAGCAGGTCCACTTATTTGTATGAATATCAATTTTTGGTGTCCTTTTGGTATTTTAGAAGACTTTAAAGTTTCTTGTTTGTAGTCGCTTTGTGAAGACGAACACATCAAAGGTGGTTTTTCTGATTCTACGCATTTTAAACTATCACAATGTGATCGCAAACGTCGATGTTAATCCTAAAATGCAGAAAACGTGTATTAATATTGACGCTGTTTAATTCACTTGCGAAACCAATTAGTCTGTATGGATTTCTGGCTGTGATGTAGTGCATGCTATATCTTTCTTAGTATTGAGAACACCAAGTATAACTAATTTTTATATTGTGTTTTTGAAGCACATAATAAATTCTATAACGAATCCGCCCAATTGTTGAGCCATGCACACTGACCATATGCACATTTTCGATTGATGACAAGGTCAGAGTGTTAAAGATGTCCCAAAAGTATATGGAAACTCCAGAAAATACACCTTAAACATGTGCTAGAAGTCTTCGTACATTGCTGTGGTCACATAGGATAAATTGGTAACTGTGTTCTAGCAGAGCGAGTTTTCTCAGTCCCTGGTTTAAACTTAAAGAAAGATCGATTACCTGGTCTGGCATAACCGAAACTTCTAACTCATCAATTATTTTCCAAATGGAATAAAATTGTAAATAAATACGTCAAAAATTAATGCTATATGAGAATGAATTTATTCTCATGACAAATAAAGGGATTGCATTATGTTGTCTAATGACAAGACCTAACATCATACCTCAAGACATAACATTTACCAGTCTTTGAGGTTTTCTGTGAAATTAGGCATGATGACCGGTTGGTATTAGGTAAATAATTGTATAACAGAGTTACGAATATTTCATGCTTAAGGAGAAGGTTTGGGTAAATTATTACGTGATCATTGGTTGTTGTATTTTGCTTCCTAGAAATGACTGAAGTATTAACTTACAATTGCTGCTAAAACTATATTACCTCATTAGACACTATGAGGATCGCAAGGGCGCTTTTGCGATCAGCAAAACACAGCAGTTTTTTTTTTCATAAAATAGGGTCGTTTGGCAATGAAAGTTCCTACATGTTCCGCTTTTTAACGTAGTTCCATTTATCGCGCTGTCGTCCAAAATTCATAGGACTGTATTATTAATATGTCCGTTTAGTTTTTTGTTTCACCTTCGATAGTGGGTTAGTTAGCACTTTATTTTCAAAAGTTTGTAAAATATTTGCGTATATATATATAGCCATAGGTCTATACCGGCTTTAGCAACTTGTTTTCGATATTGAGCTTGGGCTTTTTATGTGCGCCTCATAATTTAACTTTCCATCAAGTGTCATGCCAATATATTTAACTTCGTTTATAAATGGAAAACAGACCGAGTTTATGAGTATAGGCAGCCGATTTGTTTTCTGTATGTAAAAAAAATTAATAGATTTGGTCTCATTGGTCTTTGACCATTCATAGATAGCGCTTTGCAATTTTACCATTTTTTCTTCAATCGCTTTATCTACAGCTAGTCCCCTATTCTTGGAATATGTCTCAAGTATATAGGCGGTAAACAGAAGAGGGCCGTGCACACTTTCTTGAGGTACGTCGATTAAAATCTCCGAGTCTGACACGGAAAATACTATTATCGATATACGAGTACTTTGCCAGTATATTATTAAAATTCAGTGGCAAGACCTCCTGTCATTTGAACTTTAACCATTTACCCTATACCTTACCCAAGGCTTGCGAGACACCAAGGCATACGCTTGAGCAAATCCTTTTTTTTTTTTTAATTTTTTTTCAGTTATTCTTTGCACTTCATCAATAGTGTCAAACAATCTGTGGATTAGGGATAAGATTTTTCTCCGTCAATAATTCGCAGTACACATCTCAGAATTATTCTCTTAAAGCTTTTCGATAAAATTGGGTGAATTGAAATTAGTTTATAAAACTCCTGTCATTCGAAGGTTTTGCTGGTTTTAGGACTATTATGACTTTAGTAAGTTTCCACTGACTCGGAATGTATTCAAACAGCAGTGAGGCGTTAATTATACAAGATGCGGAAAACATAGCTTCCTTATTTGAAATGGGCGCTCTGAACCCGATGGAAGTCCCAGGCATGTGTCGTTCGAGAGAGGGGATCCTAAAGTTTTTTTTTAACTTGTGTTTCATTCATCACCATGCGTTGGAGTAACGAGAAGCGTGTGTTTACCTAAGAGGCGTATTTTACCTTCCTCCTGAAATCGCTTTCATATTGTGTCATTGGGTCTTGTCCCGGACCGCACTTCGTTCAAGGAAACTGGTTCTGTACAGAAAATAAGAACTGGGTTTACCGGCCCAAAGTTTTTTGAGGAAAATGAGCAGACTATCATTGTCAATTAGGGTGTTATGTGAACTTGTTTGAGCAGTTCTTTTTTGCTAGGACTTGATGGAATGGACGGTGCCATGGAATAAAACCAAACAAATTCACTAATCCAAAGTGAAATAAGACCAAATTATGAAAATGCTTATTTATCTAAATAGCGCAGGTACTTGACATAGGCACCTATCTGGCGGTTGTTCACATACTTTTACTGGAGCGACGAAGCAACGACCCGTACTTCAAGGGCAACGATGTCTGTGTTGCGAGAGCATTTAGGACGCCTGAGAGGTGATTTGGAATAGCCGTTTTTTCACCCGTTTTGACCCCTTGTGACTTGTTTTTGTAGCGCCATTTGAAATCTCGTGCATATACTTATCAACGGCCCACAGACTCTGGATGACTTGAAAATAAACATTCAGGAAGGAACGGCCAACATACCCATTAATATTCTGGAGAGAGTGATAAGAAACAGCAAAATTGGGTTCAATCAATGCATCGACAATGGGGAGCGTCACTTACCCGATATGATTTTTAAAACATTTTTGAAGTAGTATTGAGTTTAACCAATGCATCGACAATGGGGTGCGTCACTTATCCCATATGATTTTTAAAACATTGTAATCCACAATTTTATGTATTTAACTTTCTAATAAAAAAACGGGTCATCCCAAACGTGTTTGATGCTATGGTATGACTATATTGGTATTTCTTTTTTCCCTTAGAGCGTAGTTTGTTGGTTTCTTCCTTTGATAGGATGCCTTTTTCTACGCAGCATATTGAACAATTTCAATGAAGGGATCAACATCGACTTCCAGTTTATAGGTGTTTTAAGAAGAACGTTCAGTCCTACTTTTTCTTCAATTTCTTTTTTGAAGCCTTCACAGTTGGTATTTCTGCCAGTTATACTTGCTGGTTCTTGTTTTTAATAAGAGTTTCACTCATCATCTTTCAAATGAAGAAACTGATAATATCGGGTGTTTTTGTGGTATCTTCGGGCAACATGCCGGTATGCCGGTCGAATTATTATATATTATATATTTGTTTTTTTTTTTTTCTTAATAAAGTTGTCGGTGATAATGAAATCAATATCTGTCCTAGGTGTTACATCTCTAATATGAATAAAAAGTTTTGCAACTGAGGGTATAACCCACTATTTATCATATTTAGAAGATTGTAAGTTTAAAAATACAATCTTAAAAATTTTACCATTTTAGAATTTCCAAGGCTATTTGTAATATACGAGTATGTTATATAGGGTATGGTTGAATCGATATATGTGTGTGTTACCAAAAAGCCCTTTTACTAGAAGGGAAGAGAGAATTGATTCCTGATAATAATAATAATAATATAAATAATTTATGATAGTATTGCAAATTGAGTTAAGACAAACATAAATCAAGTGTCGGTTTTATGCTTTATTTTTTGACGATCAACAAAAAACACTTCAACAATGTCCAACCAGTTTTTACACAAGCTCTGGCAACTGGCTATATACATATGTATTTTATATAAAAATTTCCAAAATTTTCAAATTTCTATTCAATCAGCTATGTGAATATGTACATATTTATACAAAATACTTGTATTAATTAAAATGCCACACCAATCGCTTATACCAGTAGAAATCTGCAGTTTGAAACAGGAATTAGCATTCCCTCCACGCGTTAGCAACGCACTTCATTTGCACTTCATGCATTTATACATACTTAATATCTTGTTGAACTTTACTATTTCATAAAGTGAATATTTGAAAAAAAAACATCTTATAACAGTATGCTTGGATTCTCACTAATATGTGTTATTTTTTTTATTTTCAGTACAACAAAATCCGTCACTTCACTTCATAAAGATGTATGTATGTGCGTTCATATAGAAGAGACATTATTTATGAGACATATGAATGTACATATATAAATAACTCGTAGCATACATGTCTAGATATACCTTTTGCAACAGTTTAACGCAAAATAACATTGTCCGCCAACAAGTCAAGCCATGAAACACCCAAGTCTCCAATTTAAATGACTAAGTAACATTATAACATTCAGAGCATATTGAGTCAGTTAATAAAACTGTGACGAACCAACTTATTTTTATATTATATATCTATATATATATATATATATTTTTTTTTTTGGAAATATTTTTTTCCTTTATGCTCACCTTCAAGTTGGAAGTGAGTCTTGTTTTTGTTTTGTGTTAATCGTATCAAAAAAGATTTTTATATCGTCACACCATGAACTACTCACCATGTAGCTAAGTCGGATTAAAGTAGTAATTATAATGTCGGCCGGTATTTTTTTTTATTATCATTTTTTAATAGACGGAAAACCATTGATGTATCTACACAAGATACATATGTATTGTAATGTAGATTCATGTTTCCTTTAAGTCTAGCTTAGGACTAAGATTCTAGTCAAAAACCAGTTTACTCTATTGGCACAAAAATATTTTATCCATATATATATATATATCATATATATCATATATATATCATATATATCATATATATATCATATATATCATATATATATATATATATATATATATATATATATATATATATATATATGTTTTAAAAAAATAATTAAAATATCTTGTGTACCGGCTTTACAGACTTCGACCAGCACAAGCAGGAGAAATACCTCAGTAGTTGGCAGAGACTCCGTTGGCAATCACGGCAATATACTCTACCTATACGTACATTGACCATAATCATCATCAATAAAAGTATCTCCAACGCTCACCCAAGTTGGCAGCAGCAGCAAGTTTTTGAAGGAAAGTGAAAGTACAAAGCAAAGATGCTTCTATTTAAAATGTAAGTACACAAATTGTAATTGTGAATTGTAGATGTTTTACCTTTTTTTTCCTTCTCGTCATTGTTACTTTATTTCTTTACAAAATTTATCCCGACAGTGCTATGAATTGAAAATTTTAAGTTTTCATATTTACTTTTATGCACTTGATTTCAATAAAATTTTAATTAAATTTCTTTGGTATCAAATTTAACTAAACTGATTTTGACTTTCTCTTGCAAACAGGCGAGGAGGTTTGTTTTATCTACATTTTTTCAGCTGGAAGAATCTTTTTTGTCCCCTGTTTTAAATTGATGTTTGCATGTATGAGTATGGTATAAGTGTTTTACGGTGCAAGAGTTATGGAAGAACGATCAAAGAAGAAAACGCATACATATCCGTATATGCACATACCCCCAAAACATTCACATAATTAATTTTTTATGGTATTTCTGCTGTAGGTTTTGACTAGAACAATAATATATAAACTCCTATTAAGAAGTACATAAATAAATTATGTAGTACTCGTATGTATAACGAACGCAACTTTTAACATACGAGTATTGTACATACATAACTATCCGCGAATATAAATCCGTAAGCGTATCACCTTGAAATTACACTGGGAAGTCTATACCGGTGTGGGTTTTAACAGTACCTCATTTAAGGTAGCGACAAGTAAAAATGTCATACGATCTTGTTACCTCAGGAAATGTTCATACGCCACCTAAAAAAAGCCCATAAAGTCAATTAAAACTGCCTTGGAGCTAATAAAATTACTTCATGGCTAATTTTTTTTCTTGCATATCATGCTCATGCTGTCGGATACATTGAAATATCTCCTTATGAGTGTATCTGAGAGATTCGATTGCTACAGTCTGATATGCAGCAATTTACATATAAAAGCACGAAAGCAGCTTATATACGGATCTACGTAAAAGAAAAGTTTCAAGTATTGGTGTAGATGCGGCGCATGAATTAATGAGTGCAGAGTGCTGCTGGTGGTTGTACCCTATTTATTTGCGTAAAACGATATGTCAGGTTGATTATTTAATCTTATGGATGCGACGATTTGCGAAAAATGTAAAATATAATAAAAACGCAACGAACAGGGAAGCGTCGAAAGCTAAAAAAAGAGAAAAATCCAAAGTTACATCAATGAGTGATGACATTTTGCATCAGCCACAAGGGTTTTAGTTTTATTTCTTTTGTTAAGAAATTTGCATAAAATAAATCAATTTGAACATTTCTGTTTAAATATAATTGCTTGACCCAGTTGTCCAAGGAATTGATTACTTTTTTATATCATATTTTTTTATATCCATTTTATTATTATTATTTTTTTAATTATTGTTATTCAATTTCAAAATATTACAAAAATTTGAAAACTTGAAAAAGGAACATTTAGAATCATTGCGTAGAATCTAAATATGTAAATAAGTGGCTCTAGAGCCGAATTATCTTTGACATTATACAGTTGAAAACAATATAATTCAACAAACTATAGAAAAAAAAGAATATAGATTTAATGAAAAAAACACTACAACTTATTGAAAAAAAGAAAGAACGTCACATAAGTTTGTGAGCAAGATAAGATACATATTTTGAGCTGAGCTATCCATACTGAAAAGAAATTTCTTTCCTTTATTTAAAAATTCATTGGTTTGCAAAATTTATTTAAAGGACTTTGTGCTGTTGAGTAAAAAATTTCAAAAAGTTTGTGTTTTTAGATAAAAGAATAGTTATGAAAACCTTACAAAACCTTAGTCCGTTTGCATTTGTGCCTTGAAGTGTATCGATGTAGACGCTTTGCGTAAACAAATATTTTAAAAATCTTAAAGATATAAAGATGTTTCAATGGTAAGACGCGTAAGCTTAAGAACAAAGACCAACAATTTGTTGATCGATTTAGCTTACAAACCATTCCAATGAGATGCTAATGTGCAATATAGGTTTGTCCCCAACTTGCAATTTCGCATTGGAATGTTATGTTATGAGCAATAATTTCCGTGAACAATGTGGTTTTAAAAGATACATTTTTTGGGTTACTCATCCACATATGCCCTCACATTTAAGTTTCTGTCTAACAACTTAGATACTTATAACTTTCAATACCTTCTACTATCAAGCAGTTTGAGCTACGTACTAAGTGTTCATTGAAGTTTTTCTTACTACATGTATAAACAGATAAGTATAATTTTGGCCAAGAAGTAGAGTTATACATAACATTACATTCAAGAGAACAAAGACTTTCTAGGTTACAGATCATGAGTTTCGTCTTTTTTCTTATAAGTAACTCATGCTTTGCAAACCACTGCCGTGGTATATGTTTGTTTGAATCGGTAAGCGCTATGTTATCAACACAAGCTATTACACGACCTTTTAAATGTTCCTTAAATAAAAAAATAATAGATTAACAGAACTATACTGCTATTGTTAGTATTAAAACAGTTAAAAAAAACAAATTTCTTTACACACTTTATGATTGCATCTTTGGTACATTTACCCACACGGAAACTAAATTGTTCGTTTTTAAAAAAATTGTTTTTGTTCAGAAATAATACTATGCTAATTTTACAATCCATTTTCTAATCATTTATTTATTAATATTTTGAGATTACATAAAAAAATTAAGCGAAAATAATTTAAAATTCACAAAGTTGTAAGCTGTCAAGTGGGAGGTGTCCTGGGGTGTCCTGGCGTGCATGATTTCAATCCTTCTGGTTGAATTTGAATTTGAAACAAAAAATGCCGAACGTATTCTTAATAAGTATAGATGCCGCTATAGCCAGAACCTTGGAAAATTAAAAAAAAAATCTACAAAATGGCAGCCGTTTGAAAAAAAAATTTGTTTGGCATGTTTTTTTAACAATTCCGATTTTTTTTTTTAAAAAATAGTAAAACTACAATTTTGATCTGAGCGTGCTTGAGGCGATAGAGGAATATTCAAAGAACATTCACACCAAATACTATACCAAATACGAACTCGAAAAAAGTAGTTTCGAGAAAAACGCGTTTACAGTTTTGAGACAAGTCACAATGGCTGTAACAATGGCGTCACAAAAATGACTGTAACTCATAAAAAACTCTAGTAGCTTACTAGGTGTTGGAAGTATAGAAATAAGTCTATTATACGTCACTAATTTTTTTTGAACAGATAGATGATTTTCGCACTTTTATTGAACAAATGACTTAAAACATCGACTGAAACACGTTTCAAAAAGCAATTGATAATAAAATTAAAAATACTTGAATATTTGTCATTGAGCAACATTATGCATTTGTGGATTTTAATTGGCGTAAAGGGCAATCTGTTTAAATTCATTTGGTTGTGTAGCGATATTATTTTGTGACATCTTTTCAAAAAAAAAAGAAAAAAAATGTCGCCTGCTTTCTTGTAGGATTGGGCATTTGGCTAGGAAATGCAGAGAATATTCTCTTACTTAGAAGTTGCATATGCTGGTCTTCTCTATGAGGGATGAAATTCGTTCTTAGAAGCTCTCCTCGGAGTTTCAATATCATTTAGATCTCCAGAATGTTATGAATATCTTTAAAATTGTTTTTGTCTTCTAGATTGTGATTAAGCCGACTGTTAGCCGTACAATGTAGCGATCCCTAAGCTTTGTATAAAAACTTCGTTGTGGCCCCTTCGTCGACTTCTAGGTTCAATGCAATGATAAACCCACGAGCTAATTCCATCCATTTTTGAAACTATGAAATTTAATTTCGCATTATTTGTAGGACCACCATCTTTGGTAGCTGGTTATCTGGCATGCTTATCGGCCTCAGTATGTAATTCATGTGCAGCTTAAGCTATTTATATACAGCGGAAATAAGCCTGTTTCGAGCATAAATATGAGGTTCGGCATGTTTGCAAGGAGGTGAAAATGTTTCTTAAAGAAAATAACCTAGAAGCTTTTGATTATTAGCTTTTACAAAGCTTTAAAATCAAAATAAATTTTTTTTATTTTTTTACATATATAATCCACATGTTTAGTAAGATATAATTTATTGTCAATGATGATGCTTAAATACTCAATTTCAGCCTTTTCAATAACCTCTCCATCAATAATCAGTCTTGTGGTCTCTTCTTGTCTCTCAGAATCATGCTCTTCGTTTTGGTAATGTTAAGTTCCAGTCGGTTCTAATTTAGTCACTTGCTAGTACTTTCTAAATCTTCTTGAATTTTACGGTTACACTCGGATATGCACAAGTCTGCCGTAAAAATGCAAATAGTGTCAATTTAGAATGCAAAAGTAAGCAAAAGTGTTCCTAAGACGGAACCTTGCGGAACGTCTAATTTGACGAGTTTTAGGTTACATTTATTACGGATTTAGATTTCATGAGTATTTCATTTAGATGGCTTTTCAAGCTAAGGTTACATGATAAAAGTATTCCAAGATACTTATATTCCTTTATTCCTTTTATTTTTATTCCCCTATAGCACCAATTTTCATTGCGAGAAGATCTATCTCCTCCTTTTTAAGCATTATTTTCTTGGATTTATCCAAGTTCACTATCAGACTCCATAATCTGCAGTACTTGTGTAATCGATTTATCATTAAATGCAAGGATTCCGGTGAATATGCGAACAGTACGATGTCGTCTGCAAATAGGAGGACTTTAATGCGACACCTTGCGAATTCTATGCCACACGAAAAAAAGTCCTCTGTTACCGTCTATAAAAAAGAATTATTGGACCATTTTTATAACGCTTCACCATTTCACACAGCTGATTTGGTATTTTCGTAGAGATATTGTAAAACCCTCCTTAATTCCATTCCCATTCCATACAATTTATAGAATAAGGCGTTTCGATTTATAGAACCGCTTTAAAATGAATATATATATATATATATATAAGGTCCCAAAAGGATATTCGGGCAGAGACTTTTGTTGATTACAAACTTTTTCCCGTTAAATTTCTCGCCTATTTTCCAGAACTTCTATGAGTTATTGCAGCGTTCCAATCTGCGCGCTTCATTTTCAAAGTAATTTCTCCTACTTTGTCTGCATGCCACTTTAAATTACCAATTGAGTTTTTCCTCCGACTTTCTAAGGGCTTCTATTTTTAAGGCATGAAATAATTTCAGCTACGTAAACAAAGCAAGTCTTGCTCTTTGGTAACTTTTATTGAACCACGGCTCGAGGATACGACTCTTTTATAATTATATAATTATATATATATATATAGGATGGGCAAGGTTGACAATGATAGGTAAGTGGTCAAAGTATATGGGTTGCTTAACTTCAAAATCAATCACATGGTGGTTTCATTTTCCCTTTAACAAACAGTAGTCAATAATTGATGTACCCTATCCGTCAATAAATGTTACTTCTCCCAATTCATCAATTTCTCCGGTTTAAAAAACCGAAAACCAAAAGAATTACGGAAGTCTTTTTTTCTCTTTCATTAAGCAATTATTACACAATGAATCATAAGACTGCAGTTCTGTGCCAGTTTTGAAATCCGAATTTTTTTTTCTTTTCATGGTGGTTATGATATTGTTAAATTTTTTTTTTTCGTTGCCCTTATAGTTCTGAAGTTTGTAAACATCAAATTTATCTCTACTTAATTTAATTTTTTTTTTTACCTCATTATTTATGTTTTTTTGTGTTTGTTTAATTTTTGGGTGCAGGGATGGAGTTTACACTTTTTTTGGTTATATTTTAGCAACTTTTGGCCTAGATGTTGTTGGTTTAGTTTATTATGTTTAATAGCTTAAGTGGAAATTTCCATATAGAAATTTTAGAATGTTTAGAAAAATATCGTAAGCCTTTCAGGGATCCCTTTCACTATGAACGGGATCCCCAAACATAAAGTATTCTACTAATTTATACTAAGTAATTTTATAAATTGTTTTTAAAGGTACGCATTTATCATAACTATTTCTTCTTCTTCTTCTTTGTCCTAATCGTATTTGTATTTTGGGACAGCTCTTTTTGTGTATACAGACAAGACTGGCCAGACTGTTCTGTAATGGGTTGTCTGGTTATCCACATTCCTCTGACGTATGTCCTTTTTTATGGTGTTGCTCCAGCTTTTGGATGGTCTATCTTTGGCAAGATTACTGCGTGGTCTTCCTATTTTCGCATCATGTCATTATCATTACTATTTGATTGAATATTTTTTATATTCAAGTAATCTTATATTTTTAAGATATATATGTACATATACCATATATATGTGAAAAAGTTAGTAATATTAATAAATATTAATAAAATATTAAATTATGAGTTGTAAGCAGTAATAAGTAAATAAAATCAAAAAGTAAAATGCTTATGTTACAAAGAATAAATTAAAGGAAACCGTTAATTAAAAATCAACGTATGTAATTACATAAAGTTGAAAGATAGTAGTAGTGTGTGAAGGATATACCGTGGCTATGTTTAAGAAGTTTCTTTGTAAATTATAATTTGATATGCCTGACTTCGAAGAAAACGTCTTTAGAACTTTAAAACAATAAATTTGACGAACGGGAAGGATCTTCAGATCAATGAACAATGAAATGCTAGGGTATCTTAATATTAAATTGCCATGAAAACTAAGGGCAATAGAACAGTGATTGCAAAACCAATTATTCAAATGCCGCGTCTAAATTATGTACTAAGAACAAGCTAAAGGACATGAGTAGAAATTTAAATTTTCAACAAATTCAAATCCCAAAACCGAGCCTTGGGGCACACCTTAATGGAAAGTTTTGACAATACTCCTTACATCGTCTATCTTCACTCCTTGTTGGCTGTGGTTAAAGTATGACTTAAACCAATCAAGCATAAATCCGCAAAAACCTGCTTTTTCCAGTTGCTTCAATATAATGCAGTAGTTTCCCATGTCAAAGACCTTCTGATATCAGTAAATAAACCAGCTGAACCTTTTTTTTCATAATTTGGTAACAAAATCGAAGTAATGCATTCAGTTAATTTGCCCTTTTAAAAGCCAAATTAGTTGGGAATGAAAAACAAAAAATTCGTTTAAAAAAAGAGTATTCTCGTTTTTATAAGTTTTTCAAATACTTTGTTCAACACCGGAAGAAGTTAGATGGGCATATAGTTACACAATTCGGTTGCAGAACGTCTCTTCTTGGACGAGCTCACAGACTCTAGCTTATGCCAAGTTAGTGCCGTCCCCAACGATATGGGTAGGCAATTAGACCTCATTTTCACCACTGATCCCATAAACTCCTTTGTCTCGCTCTGTCCCCTTTCACTATCAACCATTAATAACTTTCACCCACCACTTCTTTCTCGTTTCCTCCACTCTCCTATTCGCCCCACCCCATCTGCCTTGTCTTACGACTTTCATAAAGCGAATTTCCGCAAAATTAACGCATATCTTAGTGAGTGTTCTTTTGATTTCGCCAATATGCCCCTAAAAAGTGGTCTCTCAATTTTCTACAGAGAATTATTCAATTCTATTTCTCTCTATGTCCCCTTTTCGCACAATAAGACTCCTTCTACGAGCCCCCCGTGGTATTATCGTAAACTTCGCTCTTTACGTAACAAGAGAAACGAATTATGGGCAGTTTTCCTTCAATCCAACTCTTGTTGACTATTCAAACTATCTCGGGGCATACCTTAAATTCACCCAGCTTTATAACGTTGTCTACCAGCGACACCTTTATTGTGCACAATCAAGGCTTATAAACGATCCTTAGTCTTTCTACCAATTCGTTAACTACAAAAAAAAATCTGACGGTTTTCCTCCATCCCTCTCATACGAAAACACATCATCAAGCGATCCGCATACCATAGCCAACTTTTTTGCTACTTTCTTTCAGCAATCTTTTGCCGATAATTCCTTCGTACCGGATCCCTCTTATTTCAAATATCTACTTAACTTCCCCAGCGGGCCCTCTATTTCTCAAAGATTTGATCATACAGTAATAGAAAATAAATTACAGCAACTTAATGATGAATACTTACCCGCCCCAGATGGCTTTCCATCCATATTTCTTAAAAAGTGTTCCTCAACACTTTCCCACCCCCTTGCAAATCTCTTCCGATTATCGCTCTCGCAAGGTGAATTTCCACAAATATGGAAGTCTTCTTTCATAACACCGATACACAAAAAGGGATTTAAGAGCGAAGTCATTAATTACCGCCCTATAGCTAAACTTTCTCATTTACCCAAACTTCTCGAGAGCATTTTGTATGAAGCCTTAAGCTTCCAGTGCAAATCTTTTATTTCTCCTAGTCAACACGGCTTTCTGAAGGGTAGATCAACTACCACTAACCTCGTAGAATTCGTGTCCTCTCTTCTCTCAGCCTTAGAAAGTAATCCTTTTTAAATTGTCCATCCTGGTCTTTGAACCTATTTTGCTTGAATGGATATCTTCTTGCCTGGATAATCGTTTTTATAGTGTTCGTTTCAGGTCTGTCCTATCGGCCCCTTTCTTGGCCACTTCAGGTGTTCCTCAGGGTAGTCACCTAGGGTAGTCACCTTCATCTTAACTACTAACGATCTTGAAAGAGTCATTCAATACTCAGCACTTTCTCTCTATGCTGACGATACCAAATTTTTTAAACCCATTTCCTTACAACATGACTCCAGCCTCCTTCAAATAGATCTAAATAGTTTTTCCACCTGGTGCATCAAGAACTGCTTAGAGCTCAATGTCACCAAATGTCAATCGATTACGTTTTCAGGTAATTTATTGAGCAAGTTGCTGATTATTTGTTACTTAAGATCCCCCCTAGTAGAATTAAAACGACAAATCGGAGTATAACTTCTCTGTTTTACACAAAAATTTTAAATATTTTTTTTTTAACATTAAACTTATTTGCAAACCAATTTTTCTAAATAAAATTCTGGAGCAACTTAGAAGGAGTTTTGACAGACGGTCAATGAAGATAGTGTAAGAATACAAAGCATCATTACACGAAAAGCTGATTGTTTTTCTGTTTCTTTAATTCAATTTTTATTACCTTTTTTTAAGATTTAATGCTTTTGTCGTATTTGCATTTGAAGATATTTATAAGGAGTTCTGCCATACAGTAGTCAGTAATCATAATATCGAGAACAGGCTTCTTACAATATTTCCACGAAGTATTGCTGAATCCACCATAAATGTAATCCAACCAAATCCCTGAATAATCCTAGTAATCGTAGGCTCGTTTATAAAACTATCTAAGCCATGTGATGATAGAGTATTGTGTATGGAAGTAGTTTAGTGTAGTTGTAGGTTAAAAACCATATTTTCATAGTTTGCTGAGTTTGTATGTCCACTTTGACACGTGTTGCCACTTCAACAAAAGAAAGCCATGCATTTTTCTTGTTTTTAATTTGAAATAAAAAAGGAATCCTTCATGATCTACCTTATATCTGGCACTACAAAAATTCTTTAATAGGAAACAGAGTTTTCAACTACAGAAAACCTTCTTCAGTTCTGTTAATGGCCTTAACGTAGTTTTGCATGAGGCCTAATTCGATGTCTAAGGGCTGCAAAATGATATTTTTTGGCTATACTAAGAGGTTTAAGAAATTTTTCTTTGTCTAGGAATAAAAATCCATCCTTTTTTTTAAAATGTTGTGTTGACTTCTAGGTCTGTTTTCCAGCTGGCTATTTTTCAAGTATGATGGCTATAATAAATTTTTTCGCACTTGTTCGATGCTATGTTCTAAAGGTTCAGATGAAAGATTATTAATAAATTTTGAAGAAAAGTAAATTTGTTTATAAGCCCATGTACATCATCGTAAATATAAGACCAATTTGTCTTGTAAGCACATCTACAAATTTAACATCGCGTTGTTGATACACTGAAACTTGTTTACTTGGATAAAATAAATTTTATTGCTGAAGTCTGGAATCTAAAAGTTCAGCTTGAGTTTTATACAAATTTAGATCTCTAATTAAATCATTTAGTTCACCTTGACATACTCGTATATAATGTGGTATAAATTCATTTACAACAAAATCCTGTGACTAATAGGTCGTTTGTGTTAAAGATTTTGATTCGATATCGCTTACGTTGTCCTTACGTTGTCCTCTGCATCTTTTTCCTCCATTGGAGGTTGCAGTAGTAGGCCGTCAGTAGAAAGCCGTTAAGTTACAGATTCCACATCAGGATATACAATTTTACCTCTTGTTTTATAAAAATATCCCTTCAGTTTCACTAAACTTCACTAAACAGCCCTTTACATGATCTTTTCGTTTACAGGTTTAGAAAAGAGCATTGATGGGTGGTTATCTTTAAGTAAGCCTCTTAAATGACGTACACATCCTAAACAGAAAAAAACTTGGTACCCAGGGTTTACCATACTAATACCCTCAAAAATCAAAATATAAATTGTAAATGTTATTTAGTAACAGCATAAGCCGATCTCGATTGGAACTTGAAATAAATTCCCCACAAACAAAACGAAAGAGACCAGATGAATTTGAGCATAGTACGCCGTTAACTATATTAATTGTTTTAGCAATGTTAAATGTCAACAAACTTACAATATCGTGTTGAAAATACACAGATGTGAAGCTTTATCGTGTACTTACAAATAGCAATCTTATTTTTGTTAGTTCAACCAGTTACATATTTTTTCGATATACTGTCAAAAATTATGTCATATGTATGTTTAGCTTATTATACATTTATTTGATATTTCGATGTAATAGAATTTCTTTATTATTTTTCTGTTAATACTAATACATGAGAAATACCGAAAAAGAATAATTTTAACAATGGCAAAAAGTCGTGTTGATCAGTGTTATCATTTGGATTTGCCAAGAGGTCAAATCCAGGAATAAAGTATCCACAATTTTCGACACAAAAACAATATTTGAAATGCAGGCAAATAAATCAATGTGCGTTGCAAGGGCCTCATAATTTTCTCTTAAACTTTTTGCATTCTGGTGTATAACAAAAAGTTTATTAATGAAATATGAACTATTATTAAAAATATTTAATCATGATGATTATATTTAATGTAAATGATGATAAAGAATTTTTTTTCTATAATAATTGATTTCTTTTAACAGAAACGACAATAGTTGAGTTTGAATAAAATTAGAAAGAATGTCTTATGACATTTGAAAATGTCTTCAGTCACATGGCTTCCTCGATGGTTTTTGACAAAACACATACTTTCAACTTTTCATACATTTGGGGCTCTGTTTCACATATAACATGCGGTTTATAAGCAAACACCAGAAACACTTGACATTGTACAAAAACCGGGAAAATTGAATGCCAATTGTCGAGAGACGCCAAACAGTGGACTGTTGTGTAGTGTATGTCATTATGTCTCATTAATTTATTCTGAACTTTATTCAGTCCAGAAATGGCAATTTGGTTTGTTCAGAAACTCATTAAGCAAAATAAAAAGGTTGACTTGAAGCCATTTAAGGCCCCAATACGCTAACTTCAATCGCAGGTAATGGCCTCGTAGTTTGCACTTCTGCAGGAGATGGTCCTTAAATGGGTGTGGACCGAGATGTTTTCGATTTGACGGAAAAGGCCAAACGGTCGAGTTTGATGTTAAATTTCGGGCATTCTGCAACACTTCATTTTTTCAAGGTTCCGCAAATTTAAGACCAATTTTCATAGCAAGTTTGAATGATATGAAACTTTTCTTCTTGTGTAAGTCTATTCAAGGTGTTCTAATGTCATACTGAATACAAATATCAAAATGCTACCAAAATGGCAGAACGATGTGGAAGTTATCCTAACTAGATCGTCCATCAGCCAAAAAAATACCATTAAGGTGATAATTGCAAAGAAGGGTTCGACTTATTTTGAAACATTCGAAACATACTGCAGGTACGAGATTAAGACAAATAAATGACAAGATTAGTAATACTAAAATAACTAAAGATAACGATTTTGATGTGAGAAATGAAGAACTTGGAAGACCTCCCAAAAAGTTTGAAGACGCCGAATAGCAAACAATATTGGGTGACGATGACACTTTGAGTCAGAAACAAATGGCAGAAATGTTAAATGTTGCACAACAAACAATTTCTGACCGTTTAAAAGCTATGGGAAAGATCCAAAAGTCTGGAAAATGTGTGCTACATGAATTGAATGATACTACTCCATTCGCCGTATTCAACAGACTTGGCTCCTTCCGGCTACCATTTGTTTTCATCAATGGGATACGCATTAGCTGAGCAGCACTTCGAATCCTTGCAAATTGGGTGACTTTTTGGTTTGCTTCAAAAGACGAACAGTTTTATTGGACTGAAATCCATTAAATGCTTGAAAGGTGGGAAAAATGTGTAGCTAGCAATGGCCAATACTTTGAATAAACTATAATTTCCAACTAAAAATTAGTGTCTTATTTTCCCAAAAATCGCTCACTTCATACCGGTACACCTGGTATTAAATGCACTTTACAACGACACCTCATTTATAACTATAGCACTACAATTAACGAAGATAGCCACATTTACAATTTTGTTCACAACGATTTCTTTTCTAAACAAATCACTTAGTCGTAACATATTGTATATACGAGACTAATAACTTGTGACGTCAATTCCGGATATGATTTCAATTTCTCTTTGTTTGCTTGCGCAACTGTTCTCTAGCAAAAGACATGTAAGGAGTGGTGCTCGGCCTGCGGGCGAATGAAGGGGCCGCGGTCACGCGTACTTACATTTTCGGGTTGGTTGCCGTCAATGCAACCCGGTCACATACCGAGCATGAAAGACAGGATTCCCTGTAAAAATTCTAGGCGTGGCACATAATACATACTTTTATTTTCCAACTCAAATTTTTATCTATTAACACAATTAGATATTTAACATATTCAACAGATTATATCTTAAAACAGTTATAAGAACATGCGACTTCTCTAGAAAAGTTGACACGACGGCAGTTATTAGCGGACATTGATACTTTTGGCCATGCAACAGAATAAAATTAAACATAAATGTCAACCAGATTTACATTAAGCTCGCCCTTTACAAACCATTGCTTTAAAACCAGCAGGTTAAGTAAGGTTAAAGTGGGTTGAAAAACCAACCCACTTTTGCCTATTGGCCCGTTGTGCTACCACGTGGATCTATGATCCACGCACTCATGGAGACAATTTGAGCTTACGATGAAGCGCAGGAGACTGTTAACATCTGTATTTTTTAGATCGTTTAAGTCGTTGTAGAAGAAGGCTTCTAAGGCGGAGTTTTCTTCTCTGGGAGAGAGCTGAACATCTAAGGTCTTTTATTTTATTAGCATCCAGCTTAAATAATAATTTGCACGTAGCGATTGGTATATCTATGCTGCTCTTTTCCGTTAGAATAGGTAGAGTGGTTCCAATTTTTGCGAGTTCGTCAGCCCCACAATTCCCTGGAATTTCTCTGTGGCCTGGCACCCAACATCTCCGTAAGAGATGATCGGCATTCAAGTGCGGTTTTTGAATTTAGTGAGACCAAGTCCAGGGACTTGATAGCGGCCTGACTATCCGAAAAGATGCGGATATCCTTTGCAGATATCACGTTTTTCTTCAGCCAGGACAGAGTTTTTCTAATCACCAAACACGCTACAGTGATTCGAAAACGGAAGGAGAGGCTTAAATTTAGCTTATCTGAGAAAACACCTCTACCAACCCCACTATCGGTTTTAGATCCACCTGTATAGAAATGAATAGACTTGTTCTCTATGAAAGCATCTTCTTTCTTTGTAAACACGAAGTTTAGGTATATTGTAATCGATGTTCTCTAAGTGGATTTCTAATACATTACGTATATTGTCGTGGTCAAATAAATTATTTGTTTACTGTGTAGTCACGAATAGCTGCAGTCTTGCAGTATTGCAGTACTAGTACTTGCCTGCTGAAGATGTCGATGGGAGTGGAGCAGAGGGAGTGGAACGTAGAGCTCCGCTTATGCATAGACATGCTGTTCTTTGGATTCGGCTTAGTTCTTTGCAGTTGACTGCAATGTCTAAGACCGTCCAACAGACGACCCCACCGTAAGTGAGAATCTGTCTTATGACCAAGATGTATAGCCAGTGGGTTATTCGAGTTTGGAGGCTCCGTTTGTTTCCAATGGTTTTCTTATAAGAGAATAAAGTTACTGTAGCTTTCTTGACTCTTTCTTGAATGTAAGGTTTTTAACAACAGTACGTCCGTCTCTAATTTTATCGAATAAGGAAATGTTTGCGTATGTAAAAGCCATATCATAGAAAAGGGCAGTGACACAAATACCCAGATTTTGATTGAAGATGGAATTTATACAAATGTACAATCGGATGGGACCTAAAACCGAACCTTGCGGTACACCAATCCGTATTGCCAACTCACTGTTAAAAACTCCTTTCAGTTGTACTCTTTGAGATCTTTCTGATAAATAAGACTGAAACCAATTCCAAAGTGAACTCCTGAATCATGCTTTGTAGAGTTTATCCAAAAGAATATTGTGATTGATCTTAACAAGCCTTTGTCATCTCAAAAAATAATGCTATATTACTGTCGCCATTATTAAAATCACCGCATATCTCACTGTGAAAAGATAGATATCTTTGCTCTAAAATATTCTATTTTATTTTATCGAAATTAACATAATAAGATAGTTTTTTTAAAAAGGAAAATACGGGAAAAACATCTGGATATCTCAATACATAATTTTAAATTGGCATCTTTTGTAGATTTGCTCTTACGAAAACCAAACTGTTTTTCCTAATCTTTTCAAAAATGGCATAACTTCTGCAACTTGTAATGCTAAATGGAAAACACCCATAATGATTCGGAAATATCATACAAACGATTTTTTTTTATTACATACTTTTCTTCATATGATAGCTATTAATAGTTAGAGCATGAATATAACCTTGAGAATTAAGAATATTATTACGATATGAATTTATTAAATACATAGAGAAAGTTCTTCTATCATAAAAAAAAGTATTTTTCTTGGAATTAACAATTCTTCACCCGCCTTAGTTTTCTGTCCGTTGTCTTGCTTGGCTAGCTTATTAGAGATGCGAGTTATACGAGATGGTACAAATCAATTTCAATACGTATATTATTAATTTTGGCCACTTCGCTTGTATATGAATCTAAATGTTACAAGACGGAACTGTTCTATTAGAACTAATTATTTTACCAAAAAATTTACATAAAAGGAAAACATTTTTAACATCAGAATTATAATTAAATTGCCTTGGATCGTAAAACCCTAAGCATTTGTATACTTTTGTAATCATCTACCAAAAGTTGGTGTTTTAGTTTTTTCGTGTTGGTTTTAAGTGCTAGCATTCTTATGAATCCATGACATTTAAGTAGCTTTATCTACGAAGACAATTTACAAATTGGGTGGCCATAGGTCAAGTTCGGCGTTCAACCTCAACCGCGTCGTAAGCATTCTTTTTCCAGGCAACTTAAATTTTGTGAGATGAGTGGTTGCCTAAAATAATTACAACAACAAGTCCAAGTACATTAATAATTTTGTCTCCCCATTAAATGTTGGATGTCATCCATGGAGCAAAATAGCCCAAAATTTGTTTCTTTCTCTTTCTGCCCCATTTTCTGAAAAACTTAACACATGCTTTGGCATCATAAGTGTAGTCACTTTCACTTAAGGGTACGAGATTAAGACAAATAAATGACAAGATTAGTAATACTAAAATAACTAAAGATAACGATTTTGATGTGAGAAATGAAGAACTTGGAAGACCTCCCAAAAAGTTTGAAGACGCCGAATAGCAAACAATATTGGGTGACGATGACACTTTGAGTCAGAAACAAATGGCAGAAATGTTAAATGTTGCACAACAAACAATTTCTGACCGTTTAAAAGCTATGGGAAAGATCCAAAAGTCTGGAAAATGTGTGCTACATGAATTGAATGATACTACTCCATTCGCCGTATTCAACAGACTTGGCTCCTTCCGACTACCATTTGTTTTCATCAATGGGATACGCATTAGCTGAGCAGCACTTCGAATCCTTGCAAATTGGGTGACTTTTTGGTTTGCTTCAAAAGACGAACAGTTTTATTGGACTGAAATCCATTAAATGCTTGAAAGGTGGGAAAAATGTGTAGCTAGCAATGGCCAATACTTTGAATAAACTATAATTTCCAACTAAAAATTAGTGTCTTATTTTCCCAAAAATCGCTCACTTCATACCGGTAACCTGGTATTAAATGCACTTTACAACGACACCTCATTTATAACTATAGCACTACAATTAACGAAGATAGCCACATTTACAATTTTGTTCACAACGATTTCTTTTCTAAACAAATCACTTAGTCGTAACATATTGTATATACGAGACTAATAACTTGTGACGTCAATTCCGGATATGATTTCAATTTCTCTTTGTTTGCTTGCACAACTGTTCTCTAGCAAAAGACATGTAAGGAGTGGTGCTCGGCCTGCGGGCGAATGAAGGGGCCGCGGTCACGCGTACTTACATTTTCGGGTTGGTTGCCGTCAATGCAACCCGGTCACATACCGAGCATGAAAGACAGGATTCCCTGTAAAAATTCTAGGCGTGGCACATAATACATACTTTTATTTTCCAACTCAAATTTTTATCTATTAACACAATTAGATATTTAACATATTCAACAGATTATATCTTAAAACAGTTATAAGAACATGCGACTTCTCTAGAAAAGTTGACACGACGGCAGTTATTAGCGGACATTGATACTTTTGGCCATGCAACAGAATAAAATTAAACATAAATGTCAACCAGATTTACATTAAGCTCACCCTTTACAAACCATTGCTTTAAAACCAGCAGGTTAAGTAAGGTTAAAGTGGCGGTTGAAAAACCAACCCACTTTTGCCTATTGGCCCGTTGTGCTACCACGTGGATCTATGATCCACGCACTCATGGAGACAATTTGAGCTTACGATGAAGCGCAGGAGACTGTTAACATCTGTATTTTTTAGATCGTTTAAGTCGTTGTAGAAGAAGGCTTCTAAGGCGGAGTTTTCTTCTCTGGGAGAGAGCTGAACATCTAAGGTCTTTTATTTTATTAGCATCCAGCTTAAATAATAATTTGCACGTAGCGATTGGTATATCTATGCTGCTCTTTTCCGTTAGAATAGGTAGAGTGGTTCCAATTTTTGCGAGTTCGTCAGCCCCACAATTCCCTGGAATTTCTCTGTGGCCTGGCACCCAACATCTCCGTAAGAGATGATCGGCATTCAAGTGCGGTTTTTGAATTTAGTGAGACCAAGTCCAGGGACTTGATAGCGGCCTGACTATCCGAAAAGATGCGGATATCCTTTGCAGATATCACGTTTTTCTTCAGCCAGGACAGAGTTTTTCTAATCACCAAACACGCTACAGTGATTCGAAAACGGAAGGAGAGGCTTAAATTTAGCTTATCTGAGAAAACACCTCTACCAACCCCACTATCGGTTTTAGATCCACCTGTATAGAAATGAATAGACTTGTTCTCTATGAAAGCATCTTCTTTCTTTGTAAACACGAAGTTTAGGTATATTGTAATCGATGTTCTCTAAGTGGATTTCTAATACATTACGTATATTGTCGTGGTCAAATAAATTATTTGTTTACTGTGTAGTCACGAATAGCTGCAGTCTTGCAGTATTGCAGTACTAGTACTTGCCTGCTGAAGATGTCGATGGGAGTGGAGCAGAGGGAGTGGAACGTAGAGCTCCGCTTATGCATAGACATGCTGTTCTTTGGATTCGGCTTAGTTCTTTGCAGTTGACTGCAATGTCTAAGACCGTCCAACAGACGACCCCACCGTAAGTGAGAATCTGTCTTATGACCAAGATGTATAGCCAGTGGGTTATTCGAGTTTGGAGGCTCCGTTTGTTTCCAATGGTTTTCTTATAAGAGAATAAAGTTACTGTAGCTTTCTTGACTCTTTCTTGAATGTAAGGTTTTTAACAACAGTACGTCCGTCTCTAATTTTATCGAATAAGGAAATGTTTGCGTATGTAAAAGCCATATCATAGAAAAGGGCAGTGACACAAATACCCAGATTTTGATTGAAGATGGAATTTATACAAATGTACAATCGGATGGGACCTAAAACCGAACCTTGCGGTACACCAATCCGTATTGCCAACTCACTGTTAAAAACTCCTTTCAGTTGTACTCTTTGAGATCTTTCTGATAAATAAGACTGAAACCAATTCCAAAGTGAACTCCTGAATCATGCTTTGTAGAGTTTATCCAAAAGAATATTGTGATTGATCTTAACAAGCCTTTGTCATCTCAAAAAATAATGCTATATTACTGTCGCCATTATTAAAATCACCGCATATCTCACTGTGAAAAGATAGATATCTTTGCTCTAAAATATTCTATTTTATTTTATCGAAATTAACATAATAAGATAGTTTTTTTAAAAAGGAAAATACGGGAAAAACATCTGGATATCTCAATACATAATTTTAAATTGGCATCTTTTGTAGATTTGCTCTTACGAAAACCAAACTGTTTTTCCTAATCTTTTCAAAAATGGCATAACTTCTGCAACTTGTAATGCTAAATGGAAAACACCCATAATGATTCGGAAATATCATACAAACGATTTTTTTTTATTACATACTTTTCTTCATATGATAGCTATTAATAGTTAGAGCATGAATATAACCTTGAGAATTAAGAATATTATTACGATATGAATTTATTAAATACATAGAGAAAGTTCTTCTATCATAAAAAAAAGTATTTTTCTTGGAATTAACAATTCTTCACCCGCCTTAGTTTTCTGTCCGTTGTCTTGCTTGGCTAGCTTATTAGAGATGCGAGTTATACGAGATGGTACAAATCAATTTCAATACGTATATTATTAATTTTGGCCACTTCGCTTGTATATGAATCTAAATGTTACAAGACGGAACTGTTCTATTAGAACTAATTATTTTACCAAAAAATTTACATAAAAGGAAAACATTTTTAACATCAGAATTATAATTAAATTGCCTTGGATCGTAAAACCCTAAGCATTTGTATACTTTTGTAATCATCTACCAAAAGTTGGTGTTTTAGTTTTTTCGTGTTGGTTTTAAGTGCTAGCATTCTTATGAATCCATGACATTTAAGTAGCTTTATCTACGAAGACAATTTACAAATTGGGTGGCCATAGGTCAAGTTCGGCGTTCAACCTCAACCGCGTCGTAAGCATTCTTTTTCCAGGCAACTTAAATTTTGTGAGATGAGTGGTTGCCTAAAATAATTACAACAACAAGTCCAAGTACATTAATAATTTTGTCTCCCCATTAAATGTTGGATGTCATCCATGGAGCAAAATAGCCCAAAATTTGTTTCTTTCTCTTTCTGCCCCATTTTCTGAAAAACTTAACACATGCTTTGGCATCATAAGTGTAGTCACTTTCACTTAAGGGTACGAGATTAAGACAAATAAATGACAAGATTAGTAATACTAAAATAACTAAAGATAACGATTTTGATGTGAGAAATGAAGAACTTGGAAGACCTCCCAAAAAGTTTGAAGACGCCGAATAGCAAACAATATTGGGTGACGATGACACTTTGAGTCAGAAACAAATGGCAGAAATGTTAAATGTTGCACAACAAACAATTTCTGACCGTTTAAAAGCTATGGGAAAGATCCAAAAGTCTGGAAAATGTGTGCTACATGAATTGAATGATACTACTCCATTCGCCGTATTCAACAGACTTGGCTCCTTCCGACTACCATTTGTTTTCATCAATGGGATACGCATTAGCTGAGCAGCACTTCGAATCCTTGCAAATTGGGTGACTTTTTGGTTTGCTTCAAAAGACGAACAGTTTTATTGGACTGAAATCCATTAAATGCTTGAAAGGTGGGAAAAATGTGTAGCTAGCAATGGCCAATACTTTGAATAAACTATAATTTCCAACTAAAAATTAGTGTCTTATTTTCCCAAAAATCGCTCACTTCATACCGGTAACCTGGTATTAAATGCACTTTACAACGACACCTCATTTATAACTATAGCACTACAATTAACGAAGATAGCCACATTTACAATTTTGTTCACAACGATTTCTTTTCTAAACAAATCACTTAGTCGTAACATATTGTATATACGAGACTAATAACTTGTGACGTCAATTCCGGATATGATTTCAATTTCTCTTTGTTTGCTTGCACAACTGTTCTCTAGCAAAAGACATGTAAGGAGTGGTGCTCGGCCTGCGGGCGAATGAAGGGGCCGCGGTCACGCGTACTTACATTTTCGGGTTGGTTGCCGTCAATGCAACCCGGTCACATACCGAGCATGAAAGACAGGATTCCCTGTAAAAATTCTAGGCGTGGCACATAATACATACTTTTATTTTCCAACTCAAATTTTTATCTATTAACACAATTAGATATTTAACATATTCAACAGATTATATCTTAAAACAGTTATAAGAACATGCGACTTCTCTAGAAAAGTTGACACGACGGCAGTTATTAGCGGACATTGATACTTTTGGCCATGCAACAGAATAAAATTAAACATAAATGTCAACCAGATTTACATTAAGCTCACCCTTTACAAACCATTGCTTTAAAACCAGCAGGTTAAGTAAGGTTAAAGTGGCGGTTGAAAAACCAACCCACTTTTGCCTATTGGCCCGTTGTGCTACCACGTGGATCTATGATCCACGCACTCATGGAGACAATTTGAGCTTACGATGAAGCGCAGGAGACTGTTAACATCTGTATTTTTTAGATCGTTTAAGTCGTTGTAGAAGAAGGCTTCTAAGGCGGAGTTTTCTTCTCTGGGAGAGAGCTGAACATCTAAGGTCTTTTATTTTATTAGCATCCAGCTTAAATAATAATTTGCACGTAGCGATTGGTATATCTATGCTGCTCTTTTCCGTTAGAATAGGTAGAGTGGTTCCAATTTTTGCGAGTTCGTCAGCCCCACAATTCCCTGGAATTTCTCTGTGGCCTGGCACCCAACATCTCCGTAAGAGATGATCGGCATTCAAGTGCGGTTTTTGAATTTAGTGAGACCAAGTCCAGGGACTTGATAGCGGCCTGACTATCCGAAAAGATGCGGATATCCTTTGCAGATATCACGTTTTTCTTCAGCCAGGACAGAGTTTTTCTAATCACCAAACACGCTACAGTGATTCGAAAACGGAAGGAGAGGCTTAAATTTAGCTTATCTGAGAAAACACCTCTACCAACCCCACTATCGGTTTTAGATCCACCTGTATAGAAATGAATAGACTTGTTCTCTATGAAAGCATCTTCTTTCTTTGTAAACACGAAGTTTAGGTATATTGTAATCGATGTTCTCTAAGTGGATTTCTAATACATTACGTATATTGTCGTGGTCAAATAAATTATTTGTTTACTGTGTAGTCACGAATAGCTGCAGTCTTGCAGTATTGCAGTACTAGTACTTGCCTGCTGAAGATGTCGATGGGAGTGGAGCGGAGGGAGTGGAACGTAGAGCTCCGCTTATGCATAGACATGCTGTTCTTTGGATTCGGCTTAGTTCTTTGCAGTTGACTGCAATGTCTAAGACCGTCCAACAGACGACCCCACCGTAAGTGAGAATCTGTCTTATGACCAAGATGTATAGCCAGTGGGTTATTCGAGTTTGGAGGCTCCGTTTGTTTCCAATGGTTTTCTTATAAGAGAATAAAGTTACTGTAGCTTTCTTGACTCTTTCTTGAATGTAAGGTTTTTAACAACAGTACGTCCGTCTCTAATTTTATCGAATAAGGAAATGTTTGCGTATGTAAAAGCCATATCATAGAAAAGGGCAGTGACACAAATACCCAGATTTTGATTGAAGATGGAATTTATACAAATGTACAATCGGATGGGACCTAAAACCGAACCTTGAGGTACACCAATCCGTATTGCCAACTCACTGTTAAAAACTCCTTTCAGTTGTACTCTTTGAGATCTTTCTGATAAATAAGACTGAAACCAATTCCAAAGTGAACTCCTGAATCATGCTTTGTAGAGTTTATCCAAAAGAATATTGTGATTGATCTTAACAAGCCTTTGTCATCTCAAAAAATAATGCTATATTACTGTCGCCATTATTAAAATCACCGCATATCTCACTGTGAAAAGATAGATATCTTTGCTCTAAAATATTCTATTTTATTTTATCGAAATTAACATAATAAGATAGTTTTTTTAAAAAGGAAAATACGGGAAAAACATCTGGATATCTCAATACATAATTTTAAATTGGCATCTTTTGTAGATTTGCTCTTACGAAAACCAAACTGTTTTTCCTAATCTTTTCAAAAATGGCATAACTTCTGCAACTTGTAATGCTAAATGGAAAACACCCATAATGATTCGGAAATATCATACAAACGATTTTTTTTTATTACATACTTTTCTTCATATGATAGCTATTAATAGTTAGAGCATGAATATAACCTTGAGAATTAAGAATATTATTACGATATGAATTTATTAAATACATAGAGAAAGTTCTTCTATCATAAAAAAAAGTATTTTTCTTGGAATTAACAATTCTTCACCCGCCTTAGTTTTCTGTCCGTTGTCTTGCTTGGCTAGCTTATTAGAGATGCGAGTTATACGAGATGGTACAAATCAATTTCAATACGTATATTATTAATTTTGGCCACTTCGCTTGTATAGGAATCTAAATGTTACAAGACGGAACTGTTCTATTAGAACTAATTATTTTACCAAAAAATTTACATAAAAGGAAAACATTTTTAACATCAGAATTATAATTAAATTGCCTTGGATCGTAAAACCCTAAGCATTTGTATACTTTTGTAATCATCTACCAAAAGTTGGTGTTTTAGTTTTTTCGTGTTGGTTTTAAGTGCTAGCATTCTTATGAATCCATGACATTTAAGTAGCTTTATCTACGAAGACAATTTACAAATTGGGTGGCCATAGGTCAAGTTCGGCGTTCAACCTCAACCGCGTCGTAAGCATTCTTTTTCCAGGCAACTTAAATTTTGTGAGATGAGTGGTTGCCTAAAATAATTACAACAACAAGTCCAAGTACATTAATAATTTTGTCTCCCCATTAAATGTTGGATGTCATCCATGGAGCAAAATAGCCCAAAATTTGTTTCTTTCTCTTTCTGCCCCATTTTCTGAAAAACTTAACACATGCTTTGGCATCATAAGTGTAGTCACTTTCACTTAAGGGCTAAGTTCTTTAAAAAAAATTGTGATTGATCAAAAAAATTATTTCCAAATTGCCAATAACGTGATTAGGTAGTGTACTATAGGCTCTACGTTAAGTGCCTATTAAAATATGCGATATCATTGCCAACAATTGATTTTAGGTCATCAAATATCATCAAGCTTGATGTAAAAGCGTTAACTAAATTTAAATTACCAGAAAAGTATTATGAACTAACTTCCCTTATCCAAGCAGACTATTATCTATGGATTCATTTTCAGACGAATTAAAGAGTAATTTAGGCTTTGATGAATTGATCTCATCATGTTATACATATAAAAATGTATCGGGTTTTTCAATAAGGACATAACATTTTTGTATTTAAATAAAACTTTGAATAATTGAGATACCGGGCTGAAATTTATTCCAAGTGTACATAGTACACATGTTAAATTTAAATATGAAATTCGATCTCGTTCGTATGACAATCGCGAGTGCGTCGGCAGCAATCGATTTTTTGTATCCAATTTTCCACCACTCTTCCACACATATTGGGCGATATTGTTTCTGAGCTCCTCTTATGTTGTTGGCTTGTTGGCATAAATCAACGACTTAACGTAGCCCCATTGGGCCCCATTGGCGATATTGTTCCTGAGCTCCTCTAATGTTGTTGGCTTGTTGGCATAAATCAACGACTAGACGTAGCCCCATTAAAAGAAATTCAACGGCGTTAAATCGCTTAAGCGAGGTAGTCATTCGATCGGCACACTTCTCGATATTACACGATTACCGACCTTTCCCTTAGATAGATCAAGTGTTTGACCAGCTGTGTGACATCTGGCACCATCTTGTTAGAAATACATATCACTGATGTCAAGTCCATTCAATTTTCTTCAAACCTTTGCAGAGCACAATTGGTGAAATTTCGGTGCTTCAAATGATCAAGATACTTCAGCTCTTGAGTTAATTTGATCTTGTAACGGTGAGGGTTAAGGTCTTCAAGCAGAATTATTCACAATATAGACCCAGAGATTCCCAATTCCTGTACATGGAATTGACTGATATGGTTCGTTTTGAGCAGAACCACTTGCGGTTACGATATTTTCGGTACCTCGACTTGTTGACTTGATCTTATCCACTATATCACTATATATCTGGGATTGTGTCCAGTTCTTCATTGAAATATATAGCAGGCTATAAATAGCATCGTGCAAACTGCAGCAAAGCTCTCTTTGTTAACCAAAAAAAATCCTTATGTATTTTACTCAGTCATACGAGTAAATACATCCAATTCAATCAAAAAGTAACATGAATTTTCCCTTTCTTGGAAATTTGGTTCTACAACACTTTTTGTTTATCCATACTCGTATTTCTTAAAGCAATCTATACCTGATCTCAACTGACATTTTTCAATTAACCATCCAACCGTTTCCAACGATTTTTTTTTATTTTTTTAAATATGGGACAGTATCTTGAAATAACTCCTTGACATATTAAATAAAAACTAATCGAAGTGATTTTGACATAATGTTGTCGGAATTTCGTATAATTTATAAAATAACACTCTTACCTAAAACAAGTAATTGTGCATACAGACCAGTCTGACAAGATACGATGGCCTTTCTTATAAGTTGACTGCAATGACTTTTTTTGGGCGTTTCCGTGTTTCCGTATCACACTCCTCTTACGGTAAAATATTCAATATAAATACATTTTCATGATGATTCACTCTACGGAATGTCCCACAACTCAAGGTTCAACTCTTTAAGTTGTTACCCTTCAGCTAAATATATACCAAAATATGTATCTAGTCTTTATTTTTCAACGTCTTCAGACAACAATCATTGCATAATGCCACAACTTGGATAAAAGGTCCCATAGTAACAAAAAGTAATTCTGAATTCCATGCTTGTACTATACGAGCATTTATATTTCATGAGACAAATATCTACGATATATGTGTGTACATAAATGATACTTCAATGACGTACAGCCATTACATAGATTGCACTCAATAGAATTTTAATTTTACAACATAACGGGTTACTAATGAGAGTTAAATACGTGTACGAGCACCTGAAAGTCGAAAGGAATTCCAGACTGCTAACATGTAATTCGCATAAATAAATATGAGAGCAAAACCATTAAATCACTGCACTTGACCGCGTTTTAAAGAATGAATTGGTTACATGTTCATAAAGCCGGCTAAAGAATGTTGTTTTGGAAAGATTTAATGTATGTTAAACAAAAATGCACAGGTGTACCCACATTTAATTGAGTATGTACGTGTATGTATAACACTCAAGCTGTCAGGGTTTCAATTTCAATCTACGTCATAAATATCGAAGTAACTTTCGATTTCAGTCGAAAATTTCATTTTTAATTTTTTATTGCTTAGTTTAGATTTTGACCAACTTTCAGTATTACAGGTTATCACACGCAATCGTTGGAGAAGGTGGAAAGTAGGTAACTAAAAAAATAAAAAATAAATAAATAAAAAAAGGCCTAAAAACGAAGCCCAAAAGTTGTTTTACCAGTTGACAACCTGATCGGAGCCGATTAAGTGACTTAGTGTTGCCGCAGATAATATTTCTCTATGTGCATGCAAAAGGCCTTCGCTACTAACTACTGATCTACTGACAAAAGTGTGCTAGTTACAAAAAAAAGAAATAAATAAATAAATTAAAAATAAAGTAATACAATAACGCCAACATATTTTTTTCCTTTTCTTCATAGCACTTAACGAATGTCTCGTCTTGCATAATCTTTTTCGGTTTTCTTTCGTGAATCAGAAAACTATGCTATGACATAAGGAAACCAACCCATATGTGCTTTACCTCCCAACCCTCTTATGTTCTTTTGACATTTCAATTGGTTTTCGCCTTACCAAGGATTAGCCTTCATCTGGTACACCCATGCTAATTATTGGCGAATTTGCATTTCAGATACGGGAAAACCAGTAAATCTTGATTTCGTGATTACTATAGTAAGGGGTAAGGCACCATTTTGTTTCATATAACATCTTAAAAAAAAAATGTTTTTCTGGGTTAGTAAGATTGGGAAAACACGTGGTCAGTATTTAGCGTTAGAGCATATGAGCTTTAGATACAGCTTGTTTTGGTTTTCTTAATATTATACAACGTTAAGCAACTTAATGAGAACCTGTTCTTCTCTGGCATTGTTAAATATTCGAGGGTTCCTAATTCATTATATATCATATGCATCTGATATTTACTCGGTGAGAGTTGGAATGGATTCATTTTGACCACATTGAAGATATAATATGACTGTTCATACATTTTTGTAGTCATTTCACCACAATATACATATCCGAAAGTGGCAGATCATTTTAGTTCTGAACTTCGGCTAGATATTTTTTATGTTATAGTTTCTTACTTATAGAAATTTCTTATCTAATTACCAATTGCAATCAAGGGGAGAGAATTTGGGAAAAATGTGAAAATATTATATCTGATGATCATTAAATCTCTGGCATTTAATTTCATGCTATGCTAAAAGGCTTGCCCTACCTACATCAGGATCAGTGATTTTCTCTATCGATTCCTTGATTTTAATTTTCTTTGGAGAAGACTATATCTCAAAGACTAGGCAAGTGTTGTCAAACTTTTAAAATAATATTCAATCAGAAAATTTTAAAATTAGCCTTCTTATATTTTTCAACTACATTCTTACATAAATGCAGATATCGTACGTTATGTCTGTGTAAAAAATGAAATTAAGATCTTTGTAGAGCATTACATTATATAAATATATTTATATCAGAATTTAACAATTACTTACTTAAAAGCCTGATAGATCTGGACCTTAACCAATAACCTTCGCCCGTTATGTACAAACATTTTAAAGTTATAATAACCCTTTGAGCGCGGGTTAATTATAAAAAAAAAAAAAAACGGTTCTGGGCTAATTGCAACTAGAGTGAGGTACATAAGGCGAGCTCGTTCTCTGATGGGTCGCCTCTAAAGGTAGGAATCGATATTATTCCTAGTCGGAGCACCTTTCTGACAAGGTCGATCTCATCATACAGCTAGTAGAGTTCGCTGTTGTATCTTCTTCTCCAAAGCCCGTCAATGCGTACAACATTAAAAATAAGTCATTCAAAATGACCAAAAATATCATCATCCCCTTTACTAATGTGCCTATATTCCTGTGCCATAAAGCAGGAGTGAATAAGGGTCTTACAAAGAGCCTACTTCCATACACCTTGGCAAGGCCTTGTCACTCAATTGCTTCTTCGGCCAATAATAATGCGTCTGGTAAGTGTTACGTGTAATTATCTGGATACGAAACTGAGATGATGTCCTTAAATAATTTAAGTTAATGGTTGTCTTTTGTGAAGATCTGTTTGATTCGTCGATATTTTGCTCCCCTTATAGTTGTTAGCATATATTATATTTGTTTTCGTCTCATTAACAATTTAGCTCATTTTTGCCGCTTCAGTCACCTATGATAGCTTGTTGTTTTCTGTCAGCAATATCAATCTCATAAGTGTATGCAATTAATCATTTATTTATTTATTCATTTCAATCTAAGATTTAAGAACCAACCAATTTTGAAATTCAGATTATGTATCTTGAACATAACTTAAAATAATTTAACAATTCATTAATAAAGTAAGGGTATAAATTTACTTTTTAAAATATTTCTAACCAAAGATATATTGAATTCGGAGCTATATCTACAATATATTACATATTTTGATACACAAAGGAATAGATTAATATGTATTGTGAGGAATTTCAAATAGTAAGAGTCTAGGTCTTAGAACGCTTGAAGGAGTGTATAAACTCAAACATCTAATTAAATTCGCACTATTAATTTCTACGTATATATGTAATAGTGGCAAAACCCCAAGCTTTTTTCGTGAAAGGACACACAACGTTGAGAAACAATGCATTGTATCTTTAATATCAGAGGAGTTTTTTTTTAACAAACTTTTATGTGAGAACTATTTAATAAATAATGTGTAATATTATGATGGAGACTTCTATTATAGCTCATGCAAGTACTTTTGTCTATGATTAACCTTAAGCCGTAAAATTCGCACCACTTAACAGTTGATATATCCGTAAAAAAATTGATATCATCCGCATACATGAGGCAAGAGAAATGCTTTAATAAGTTTGGTAAATTATTGATGAAAAGTAAAAAAAGTATTGGACCTAGTTGGCTGCCTTCTGGAACACCAGAGCTGACTTAAATTTCTTTAAAAAAATAATATCCAATAACAACATATTGCTTTCTGCCATTCAAATAGGATGTAAACCATGTTAGCTCTGCTTAATGCTTTAACAAAATCAATCGGCAAGAAGTTAATGCAGAAATGTGTAAATTCCACTAAGTTCGAGACAGTTGATCTACTCGTACCCTTCTCAAAGTCATGTTGATATTACCTTAAATGCTGTTTAATTGTAAAGGTGATTTTTTCCCTTGCAAGACTATCTGAAAGTTTGTTAATCGGTCTGTAGTTAGATATTAGATGTCTAGTACCAGACATATATACTTGGTCTATTGTGGAAACCTTCCATTCAAAAAATTTTTAAAAATGGTGTCTTGTCAATTGAGGACTTATCGTGCTGATAGAGGACAATAAGACCATTGACAAATAGTTTCATTGTTTCACACAATACGGCGAACAACATTTTTTAAGCGATGTTAAGGAAACTTAAAGCTGGCGCGTTAAAGCTCTTCGCATTCGTCAGACATTCCTCCGACCAATTCGTAGAAATAACTTGAAATATACTATCTACCAAGTCATTTCTGAAGTCATTGCACATTACGTTGCTAGTCTTCGTAACGTAGAGTGTAGGTGCGACGAAATTTATTCTGCGACGACTAACACATTACGTCATCTCTGTTTCGCTATAAATTTGTATAAAAGGTTTGAATGATTCGAATGATTATTTCTCAGTCAAAAATTATAAATAATTGCCAACGAACTATTAAAAATAAAAGCACATTTGTCCTCATCGGGAAATCTTTCATAAAATGTATGTAAAAAAATTATTTAAAGAAAAAATGTAAGTTAATTGGAGAAATAGATTTTGTCTCTTTAGTGCAAGCGCTTTTTCAATTGACCGTTTGAACAGGAGCTCGTTTTATTGAATTAAAAGATCTATATAACTTATCTTGCCAACTGTTCTTTTAATTAATATTGGAATGCAAAGAAAAACATTTCTTTGCCTAATTTGTATCATGTATGCATTAGCATTAGCCATCCAATTTTTGATATAAAATTGGGACAATCCGATTACAACATGCAAGGTAGTTTCGGATATTTTCAAGGTTCCGTAAGAAAAAGTATTAAAATATTTTGCATATTTTGCATAGTAGAGACAGTCGATCGTAACATCGAAGACCTATATTAGGTCCTTGAAGTAGAAGGATCAATATGTTTATTTTCCTGCAGTTTTAACATACGATCAATTTTTTTTTAAATAATACCACAAATAAAATTATGAGAATTTTAAAATTCGATGATTTCCCTCAAACCTGTAAGCGACGTAAGCTTAGATAGATTCTTATTTTCTGTGATAAATATTTTACGGAGTTTTAATTATTGCACATTTTAAAGTGATTTTTAAATTTTGGTTTTGTTTTTTCTACTGAAAACACGAAACGATTAGTTAATTAAGTAAATATAAACATAAGAAAAATTGAAGAAAAATTTGAAAAAAAACCTTCAATATACTCGTAAACTAGAAACAAAAAAAGAAAAAAATTTAAATGCATAGGTAAACGTATCTGTAAACAGATAAATATATAGACAGATATATCAATAAATAATGTTTAGATAAATAAATTAATTAATTGATAAATAAATAAATAAATAATTAATTAATTAAATACATAAATAATAATAATAATAAATAAATATAAAACAGTAACTACAAAGAACACAGATAATATAAATAAGAAAGTCCAACCAACCAACCAACAAGAGGGTTATCAGCAAAACTGCACCTTGTTTTAAAAGTGCTAATAAGTTTAAGAATTCTTTTCGATATCAGTTCAAAATTTACTCTTTTATAAATATCAAGAGTTAAGTGGTGCGTAGGGTAGGTTTATAATTATTTGCTCTGTGACAAGTGCAATTCTTATGTATGGCACTTTGCAGAGACGGAAGAATTACTTTGTATAATATAATTTTATTTTCAGTGGAAGGCAGTGATTTTCGGTTTATAAATACGTACAGCGTTGTGATTGCCATTCCTATTCCCTAGAAGTAAGTTTGGTATCTACAATTAATAAAAACCCAAATATTTGACTGAGCGTTCTCAATTTACTATTCTTCCATTCAGCTGGAGATGGCTATTGGGAAGAAACTAGCTTACGTTTTCCCTTCATACAATTCAATTTTCCATTTTTGGTAATATTTCACTACTATTTTCGTTCCATTTTGGAGATTCTTCTAAATATTGAGAGTAAATTCAAGAGATGAAAATATTGCGATATCATCTGCAAAAATAGCTTAATCCCTATGCGGTAACATTGGAATATCAGATGTATAAATATTATACAGGATGGGGGTAAAAACTGAGCCTTGTAGAACACCCTATTGAAAATATATCAAGTCTGAAATACCACTATTGACATGGAGTTGTAAACAACGACTGGACAAGAAACTTAGAACTATGGAGGAAAGTTTAAACTTATCATTTTGTATATAAACCAAACCATTTTATATATAAACCATGTAGTAGTAGTAGTAGTGGTATTTATTTTCTAATAGGTTCAGAATGCAATCAAATAATTACCTAAATATAAATATAAGAAAAAAATAAGTTTTAAATACAAATTGGAAACATTCTATATTTAAATTTGGATATAAAATAGTGTGGAATGTCACTTCAATTTGTTAGAGCGAAACTAAATAAAATTATGGGGTGGGGTGACCCCATTCATAGGACTATCAATAAAAAGGAAAAGAAATTTTAAACATTACAACAACAATGTTTCAAAATCATGAAAATAGAGTTATTCAGAAAGAAGAAAGAATCCAGAAAAAAGAAAAAAAAAGATACTAACATCAGTGCCTGATGGAAATTTCCGGGTAAAATTTTGTGAGCTTCTATGAACTCTATAAAAGGTTCTTTAAGTTCTTTTTCGTATATTTTACAAGATTACTAAGAACACTGATAGATTTATAACTATTTTGATTTTCTGAAGGTTTACCAGCATTTAGTTTTGGTGCTACTTTTGCAAGTTTCCATATATTAGGAAAATGGATTTTAGTATATGAATTTACAATAAATGTTTCAAATTTAATACCTGCTTTAGGCAAGGTAAATATTCCTAAGCATATCAAGACCTGTTTTCCGAGGTTATACGTTGTTTATTATAATTTTAAGTAACCTTAAGTAACAAATACGGTACAACAAGAATGATTTGTTCGATCTTCTCTAAAAGCTTGAATGGTGTTGCTCACATCAGCGGAAACAAAGACAGAAATTCAAATGCTAATGCAAAAAAATTTATTTTCAGAGACATACCATATGTATGTATGTTTTTACGCTTGTTAGAAATAAATTATATGATAAAAAGAACACAATAGATGAAGAAGAATGAAATTATATAAAAGCATTCCGCTATCATTTGGTAGTTGCGCAGCAAATTAGTAATAATTGCCACACAGTTAGGGCACAACTGAAATGAATTTCAGGCCCAATTTTTATGTTATATGTGTTGGACACACTGTGCTTTTAAACATTTTTTTTATGTGTTGACTATTGAAGACGGCCCTCTCACTTTTTGTTATAGCAAGCTATGAGAAAAGGGCTCTTAGATAGGAGAATACTTGGCCTTCCTTGCATAAGGCCTTCACAAAATTTATAATGAGGCCAAGCTTAATGTGCAGCACTAGAAGAAAATCAAATTTATTTTCTTGACAAGAGGCACGTATTTATTGTGACATTCTCCCTTTCTGGCCAGTTTTGTCTTCTAAATGGTCATTTAAAAGTCTGAAAACTATAAAAACTTATATTTTATCTGGTGTTTTTATTTTTATAAAACTACGAATCTTAACAATTATGTGTGAAAAATAACTTTATTTGAATGTCCATCGGCTACAGGCTCTCATACGAACGTCAATATTTTTAAGGACTCGCTCACACATTACCGCATTAAGTTAATCATTTTGTTGTTCTTCAGCTGTGTAATTGTTCAGGAAACCCCAAAGAAAGTAATATAATGGTGTTACTAATTCTTGGTCAACTAATGTCACCATTACGTGAAATTAATCGACCTGGAAATTAAGAGCGCAATAGCTTAATGTTTGTATGAGTTGTGTGACCCGTAGCTTCATCTTGTTGAAAATAAAAATAGTCTTCAATTATATGCCATACAATTCTTAAATCGTTTCTCTCTACAGCGCTCGTAACAGCACTTTCATTTATATCTTCGAAGAAAAAAATGATTCCAGCAGCCCAAAAATCACACTTAACACTACTCGTATATTTTTCTGGATGTAATGATTTTTCTGAAACTATTCGGAGATTTTCTTCTTCCCAGCCGCAGCTAAAGATGATTTTGCCTGGAAAACCAGCATCATGTTCTAACCAATTGACAAAAGTTCTTCTTCAATTCTTTTGTTAATTGGATTATACATGTTTCTATTTTACAAATGTCAAAGATGAAATAAATTAGAAATTGTTCATTACTGGCGATTTTTAAAAGACCCTTTTTAATGATGGTCACGAGCGCGGCTATCCCAATAGTAAAGAAGGCGGCAATATTTTGTATGCCGACGACTTTAAGATTATAATACCTGTATTTTCCAATTGTGATGCTTGTATTAATTGTATTTTATCAAGGTGGTATCAAAGTGTTGATGGTATGAGCGACAGGTGTAGATAGTTTTTCGGTGCAGTAGCATATGACGTTCATGTTCCATTCACTCCCAGAGCCAAGAGATTCCGATGTTTCAGGCGAAATGCAATTACTCGTATTCCCGTTTTTTCTTAGATAACTCGAGACCTCTCATCAACACATTCACTTCAGGCTACTTGTAACGTTGCTATTGTATCTGCCCTTGTGCTTGTGCCTGCCTCTGGTGGTGATCCAAAATTTTGCAGTTGAACCGGGGCAATTGAGATGAGGAGATTCACTTGAATGTGGAACTGGAAGCGAAACAGATTCTACTGCCGTATAGCTTAGACAAAAGTAACAATGCTTTGAATAGCAGAAGACTTAATCACTGGAGAATAAAAAGTTTTAGCGAATTTTCTAACAAAATGGAAAGATGTATGGAACGATGGATAGTACAGAAAGTTCACAAAAGATGTCAGTGGAGTATAAATATCAGCATCCCACAGTATGATAAAGCGGCTCTCTCCATATCATCGGTACAGCGAATTTCATGTATCGCCTAATTTGCAATAAAATGCACGTTATTAATTATATGACCATATGAAATCATCAACAATTTATATATATAAATTTGAACTTACTGTGCTTAATCAGAACCCCACACATTAGAATTTATATGTCACAATAATATTCCAAAATATTGCAGTAATTTTGTTTTAATGAATTCGTGAACCTACGTTTTTTTGCCTCGGGGACAAAATTACACACACATGTAGCAAAATTTATTCGGATCGTTTACACAAGGAGATTCTCATGGGCGCAATGATATGTTTTAACCCATTATTATATAATAGGTGTGCGAATATTTGACTAACAGATGGCACAACTACTACATATGGGTTGTGTCAATGATAACAAATATGGTATATTGGAAGATAAAAATCTGTTAATAAGATCCATTATGTCATAAGTTGTAATTATACAAACATTTTTTTTGTCGCATTGAAAACATTGAATACATACCATACAATAGTTTTTTTCATATGAAACCGCTGCTGAAACTCATCGGTTGTTAATAAAAGTTTATTGTAAAAATGCTTCAACTTAAAGAACTTGTGAGGTTGGTTTGTTCGTTTCAAAAGTGGTGATTTTGGCATCGACAAGCATCATTAGATGAAGGATCGAATCAAACATAAAATGAGCTCGCAGAAGCATGATAGTTAATTCTACAATAGTTTCCAAATGATTTAAACCCTGGGTAAGATCCGAAAGGAAGGAAAATGGGTTCCATATTAATTGAAAGGAAGAGACATCGAAAGGCACAAAACCAATTAAGAAATTTAGTTTCGGCGCAAGAGAAAAGGTTCTCAGTACCAAATTGTTACTGCGATGAAAAGAATATATTTTTTTTTTTTATTTAAAGATCTTAACACTCAAGCTGGTATTACTACACTTAAAATGCCTGAGAACGTGTTAAGTTTTTGGGAAAATGGGACAGAGAGAGAAAAATGTTTGGGCTCAGTGGTTATTATGCTCCATGGGTGGGATCCAACATTTAATGGGGAGACTTAATTGTTAGTGTAATTGGACTTGTTGTTATATTCAAGGTAACCACTCATCTTACATAAATTTAGTTACCTGAAAAAAAAGTCATTCGCGCGCGGCTGGTATTGAACCCCGAATCTTCCGATTTGCATCTTTTTCGACCCAAGCCAAACATCAACCTCGTAATCAGTAGGCAATAATCACGGAAAGTAGGTTATGGTTATGCTTTGTATTTAGTGTGACCAGAAGGGAATGGTGTACTAAGAACTGCTAACTGGTGAAACGATTATTGGGGAGCCCTACCATTAACAACTGATAAAATCGAATCGAACATTGAAGCAAAAATATGCCTATGGACACGCATCATTTATTTTTTATCATGACAATGCTCGTCCTCATGTTGCAAGCCAAGTAAAAAACTATGTGGCAAGTATTAATTGGGAAGTTCTGCCCTACCTGCCGTATTCATCAGACTAGGCCTGTTTCGATCTATGCAGCACAGACTTTCCGAATATGCTTTTCATTCTTTTTTCTTCTTACGAAGAAGTGAAAAATTGGCTTGATGAATGGTGGGCCTCAAAAGACGAGCAGTGGTATTGACGCAATTTCAATTGCGAGAAAGATGGGGAAAGTCATAGCTAAGCGATGGCCAATATTTTGGTTATTGAATTCATTTATTATGTTGTTTAAATAAATGGGTTTTTTGTGCGCGTTCGCTGGGCTTGCAGTCGAAAGTTATCTTAAGATGCGTTCCCGGGTATAAATGTTGTTAGTGGGTTATAGCAACATAACCATCCCCATGCTTAAAAGATGTCGTCCTGGCTATGTTAGTCCTATAGGCTTTGATTGAAAAGCTATGTTTACATATTTGGCGCAGTTATTTTGTGAATCGCTTACAATGCTTTTTTATAATATAAAATGTTCTTAATTACTACATAAAATTTTAATCATAAATAAGTTACAATTTTGATAGTTTTAACGTTAATATTAGGCTTACAATATTTTATACCGAAACAAAAAAATTAATATCTTAGAAAAACAATTAAGATTAAATTTTTTTAAATACATACATAGATCTTATTTAGAATTACTGATTCAATTTTGAAAGCTGGAAGAAGCCCAAAGCCGAGCTTATCTGAGATTACTTTTGTAGATTTTTCTGTTGTCAATGAGAACTGTAGTTCCCAGATCTTTTTGAACAGTCTTTTCAACAAAAATCTTTGAAAATTTATTGCCAACATGTCTGTTCGTTCGTACAAAAATTTTGTCACCTGGTCTAGAGGTCTGAGTTTGTTTGTTTTTATTGTGATACTCAACAATATTTTGCCTTATCTTATCCTTAAAAGTTGTCAGTATTGAGTGG
Source organism: Volucella inanis (assembly GCA_907269105.1). Lineage (NCBI taxonomy): Eukaryota > Metazoa > Arthropoda > Insecta > Diptera > Syrphidae > Volucella > Volucella inanis. The sequence continues at coordinate 20,984,509 of OU026158.1, forward strand.
ATGATGTTAATTGGCCTTTGTTTGGTGACCGAATGAATCGTCCTGTTGTACTTAACCGTGGCAAGTAATTCTGTTCTACTTTTGTACATCTAGATATTTCAATAGAGTGCTGTGAAATCTTTCAACTTGTCTATTTGCAGTACTATTGAAAGGTGGGATGGTAAAGCTTGTTATTGAAAAGTGGTTTGTGAGTAATGATCCTATTGTCTCTGAGTTAAGTGACCGCTCGTTATCGAAAACTATTGTATTTGTGTCCTTAAAAATATTAAGAATTTCCAATAATGGCTCTTTTATATCTACTATCGCACGCGACTTAATTGATTTGATTATAGTAAATTTTGAAAATTTATCTAAACATGTAAGGAAATGTGAACCGGCAGTTGTATAAATATCCAAATGCAAGATTTCACCTGGATGGGTAGGTATGGGCGTTTCTCCTATTTGGGGTTTTGGTGGATGTCTCTGATATTTTTCCTCATTGCACATTTGCACAATTTGACACGATTTGCTTTAAAGATTCTCTTATACCAGGGAAAAAATAATCTGCCAAAACCTGTTGGGTATTATCGCTCGCAGACCGATGAGCGCGATTGTGCTCGGTTGTCAAAATTTCAATTTGGTCAGTTAGATTAAAAATATCTGTAACTATTTTTTCGGTGTGAAGGAACTTTACTGAAGGAAATAAGATTATAAATTTATCTTGAATTTGAGCTAAGGTGTGTAAGTCACAAAGAATTGCATTAACAACATTTGGATCTATAGTTTCTTTGAACAATTAAATTAAATTTTCGGGGCTATTGAATGTACTTTTATGTCTAATTTGGGGTTTGAAAATAATTTTGGTGGAATTGGCAGTCTCACGTTCGGGATATCATTGTTATGGGTCTACCCCTTGAGAGAGGACATCAACAAACGCTTGGGATGAAGCATCTGTTGTCAAGTCAAAGGGCTTGTCAAAGTCAGGATAAGGAAGCAGTACATCTTCTGAAGCAATAATCTTTTATTCCTATTAAAGGCTTCCAATGCATCGTCGTCTAACTCTATTTTGGTGTTTTTAGACTGTTTGCTTCCTACATTTCCGATATCACCGCGCATGCACTTTGTAAGGGACTTTGAGATTTGAGCATAGTCCTTGAGCAATCGACAGTAGTACCCCAATAATTCAAAAAAAAAAAATAATCACATACCTCGTAGCGTCCTTGGAACCTCGCATCCTATAATGTCCTTTATTTTCTGAGGGCAAGTTTCTATGTCCTTGTCAGACAAAATGAACCCTAAGAACTCAACCTGTTTCTTCAAAAATCTCGATTTTTCAAGTGAAACTCTCATATTTGCTTCTTTCAGTTTAAAAAGGACTAGCTCAACGTCTTTTAACATATATGGTCTTCCTCTGTTTTTGAGAAAACGATAACATCATTGATGTAGACATGACAAGTTTTTCCTATCTCTTCTCTCAATATTTCATCTACTGCCCTTTGAAATATGCTGGGTGCATTTTTTAGCCCAAATGGAAGCCTACAAAACTCATACTTTCCATTGTTGACGGCAAATGCCGTTTTGTCCCTGTCACGCTCGGAAAGCTTAATTTGATGAAAACCAGCCTCTAAATCAAGGGTTGTAAACAACGATGCCTTACCAAGATTATCTAGTATATCCCCGGTATCCAATATTGGATACTTATCGCTTATTGTTTTAGTACTTGGCTTTCGAAAATCTATGAATAGATGCATTTTACAATTGCTAAATTCATTAACACCTTTTTTGTTAACAACCCAAATTGGATTGTTGTACGTATGTTATCGCACCTATGGACTATCTTCTCTGGAGATATGTAACTTCAGGAATAAGCCAGCTACGATTGACGCTTTGAAAGCCAACATTACTCGTGTTATCCGCGAGATACAAGCCGCTATGCTCGAACGAGTCGCCCAAAATTAGATCTTCAGAATGTACCACCTCCAACGTAGTCATGGCCAATATTTTCATAAAGATATTTTTAAAAAGTAAATGCCATGAATTGTTCTTTTAACCGATGATAAAAATTTTAAGTTCATTTTCAAATTTATGTATTTTATTTTACATTATATATCAAACTTTACGATGAACCACCCTATAAAAAAATCAAAAATCGAGAAATCTGACACTCGTTGACGATCGTTCAAGTACTGTGACCGCAAATCTTTACTTTTCTTCGATTTTTTTGTCACGTAACCCTGAGTTTCATAACTATATCGGTCTTAACGAAAATATTACTTTTTTGTCCATTCATGTATCTTAAAATCATTAATCACCCAACTTAAACTGACTGTACTAAAAAAAATATGTACTATCCCATTTTGGCAAGTAACTTTAAAAGATGGCGTATTTAGTCTAGATTCCAAAGGGTAAGACACTTGATAAACTAACGCTTAATTGAGGACAAACAAATAATTTGTTAAACAAACCCTATTCATGGTTAATTCTTAATTCTGTGAGCAAGACAGACAGTAACGCCGTGATTGAGACAAATAAACACGCCATTTCGACTAGTGTGTGTGAAACAAATAGAGATGCCACGTTTGTCATTTCATTTCATGTCCTATCTGGCTTATACCTTTTGGATCACTTAAAAAAATTAATACCTCATTATATGTAAAGAGAATTTTAACCATTAATGAAAAAACTCACCAATCACCAAATGACCAAATGTATGGGGTTATTCACTGTAAGGTTTGATTTATAATGTAAAATAAAATACATAAATTTGAAAGAGAACTTAAAATGTTTATCATTTTTAAAAAAAAAAATTCATGGCATTTATTCTTTAAAATTGATATCTTGTAAATGTTGGCCACAAAGGTGTGATATCGCACGATCTAGGCGGACAATTTACCGTAGCAAAACGTGAAATTAAGTGCTTACCAAAATGATTTCTCAACTAGTCCATTGTTTCACGCGCTCTATGGCTTGTATCGCCATCTCGTTGAAAGCAGAGCTCACCGAGACCTTGTGCTTGAATTTCAGAAAGCACATAGTCCGTTAACATGGCGCAATAACGGTTACCGTTAACGGCAATATTCTGATTTGCCTCATTTTTGAAGACATATTGACCAATGATTCCACCAGCTCATAAACCACTCTATACCGTTGTTTTTAGTGGATGTAATGGTAGCTCTTGGTACTCTTCGCGTTGCTCATCAGTCCAAATACGGCAATTTTGTTTATTAACGTATCCTTTGAGCCAGAAGTGAGCTTCATCACTGAACAAAATTTTACGATAAAGCACCGGATTTTCATTGAGTTTTTCCAGAAAGAGTTTTTCACTGAAAATATGACGCAAATTCAAGTCGCCTGGATTCAATTCTTGCACAAGTTGAATTTTGTATGCTTTTAGGCCGAGATCCTCACGTAAAATACGTCAAGTTGTAGAATACGCCAAGCCAAGCTGCTGAGAACAACAATTAATCGATTCGTCACGGTCTTCGCGTACACTCTCAGCTACAGCTGCTATAATCTCTTCACTAGGTGCTGGATGTGGTCCAACCGGCCGAGTATCATCCACTAATGTAAACTGGGACTCAAATTTGCTAATGGTATTTGCAATAGTGGTTTCAGTAGGTCGATTATGCGCACCGTAAGTTCCTCGAATTGCACGAAAAACATTTCTCACAGAACGCTGATTTTCGTAATACAGCAGAACAATTTGGAGACTTGTTGTGGTGTGAGTCTTCCCACGATGACTTTCCAAACGATACTGTACAAAACTAATAAAGCAGTTTGATAAGAGTCACTTGTAATCTGTCAAAAAAAGCCTATTGAAAATCGAACATCACGATGAATCTAGTGCTACCTTTTTGTTTTTTTTTTTTGAGAATTGGTGGTGTTAGTACATATACAGTCAAGCAGTACTGGCATCCGAAAGACAATTTTTTGCAAAAGTTGTTCACGTATGGAACTCTCTTCAGATGAAAACTGGAAACAAAACCAAAATTAGTTGTAGAACGTCCTTTTGAAATTACTTGGAAATTTATTTGTAGATTTAGATACAATACTTATTACGTACATTACAGGTGTAAGCAAATGCCAAAAAAAAGAAAACAAGAAGAAAGACTTTATTAACCCTGGTTTGATAACCTACGGCTACGTATACTTTCGATCTCTCTCTCCGGAGTTATTTCATAGCAAGTTGTTATACTCATTTTTCTCCGTCTTCTACTGCAGTTTGCCGGTGGTGGTCCTTTTATTGTGCTAAGTTCGTTGTGCTTTGAGATTAGGCTATCGTATACGTCCGAGAGAGGTTTTTATTTTGTTTTATTTATTTTATTTTTTTTAAACCCAGAAAATAATAGTAATAAATCATTAATTTGATAGTAAGTGTGGATTGATAAAATAAAATTCATTACTAATATAAAACAAAGGTTTGATGTGGAGTAACCATCGAATATTAAAGAATAAGTATAAAAATTCATAAAAAACTTGAAAATTGAAGACTATCAATAAAAAATAATAATAATGCAATACAAATCGATAACTAATATGCAATAAAAAATTATATAAAAAATTAAATAAAAAAATATAAAATCTATCAAGGTATAATTGTGCTAAAATTAATATAGCCGATCTATTTTTTAGGGTAAATAACCGATCTTTAACTTTCTTTAAGAGCGAATTTAAATGTAAAGTTGTTCTAATAGTAAGAGGCAAATTATTTAACATGTAAAGGAGCTGTAACAGTATAGAAGTTGGAAAAATGTGTTTTGCACACCGCTGGGACATTTGTAAGATACATTTTGTTTTCACGAAAACTATAATATTGATTTGATCTACTAGGAATTTTAACACTTTTCTTAAAAAATTCTTTAAGTACTTTAAAAAGATAAAGGTGTTTCAGTGGTAGAATACGAAGTTCTTTATATAAAGGCCAGCTTTGGCTAGTACGATTCTTAATACAGATAATTCTGAGTAGATGTTTCTGGGCTATGAGCAACGGCTTAGAAGAGATATTATAGGAACCACCCCAAGTCGAGATACCATACTGCAATTTTGTGTGAGCTAAGCCATGATAAACTTTATTCAAAACTTTTATAGAACAATATGGCTTGATAAGATACATTTTTCGCGTAACCAAAAGCAAGTGCAATTTAACGGTTTGTATATGTTCTTTTCAGTTTAAGTACTGGAAATTACCACTCCAAGATATTTAAAATGAGATGCTGTTTCGATATTAAAACAATTACTAGAACAACAAGAATTATCCATAAAATTACATTCACCACAAATATGCAACAGTAAACAGAATTTTTTACAGTCATGAGCATGGAAACATAAATTATAATCTTTTACAACCTTGTTCGATAATTTGAAGGACATGGGTTTGTTTCTTCACTTGTAATCAATTTGTGAAGCATAAACCAAATTCTTAATGTTTCTAAATCTTCTGATATTTTTGCAACACATTCAAATTCAGTACCAAGCTAGTATATGAATGCAAAAGCCGTTGGTATTCCATTAAGGTTAAGACCAAAGAGAGAGTCTATGTAAATAAGAATTAACAAAGGGCCAAGAACTGATCCCTGTGGTACGCCATTTTTAATAAACCGGAATCACTGAAGCTTCCATTTACGTTAACCTTTTATTTTCTCCCTTTAAGGTGAGAAGCAAAACTCCTCTAAAACCAGCATTATACGTATATTTTTTTTAGCAGAAGGTCATAGTGAACCAAACCGAAAGCTTTGGTCACGTCGACAAAGAGAGCCATTGTGGATTTATTACGGTTGATACCTTCATATAACTGGCTACACACTCTTAGAATAGCATCTTCGGTTCACCTAGATTTTCTAAATCCAAACTGATTCTTGCTAAAAAAGTTTATTCGGTCTAAAAAAGATATCATGCGCGAATTTATAAGTTTTTTCAAATATCTTTGTGAACGAGGGTAGTACATAGAGATATAGGTCAGAAGTTAGACATTTTCCTATGGTTATCTTTTGTGTGACTTTTACACTTGATGTTAATTAATTTGTTTTGATTTTGCTTCGTATTGTCTTTCACTAAGCCAAGAATAATGGCCCGAAGTGAACGCATAGATAACCATAGTTGCGTTTTTACAAAATTTCTTTGACAATTTAGAATTATCTGAAAATGAGAGCGAAAAGGAAAAAGAAGTGATTCAAGATAATGTTCGGAGCGATGTAGGAGATGAGGATATCGTCATGGAAGTACCTGGTTCCTCTTCAGATAGCCGTAGAAATTCTGCCAAAGTTTTTTCGATAAACATTGCTCGAATGGCGAGGTTTCAATATGTTTCAATATGTTTTTTTACCGACGAGATAACTGTTGAAATCGTGAATTGGACAAGTGCGGAAATAAACCTGAATCGGAGAAATGGTATGACGAAAGCAACTTTTAGAGACACAAATACACAGGAAGTCCGTGCTCTCGTTGGAATACTCGCTTTAACAGCTGCGTTAAAAGATAATAATCTAATAACCGACGAAATATTTAACAACACCTACAGTGGAACACGATATATTGCGGCTATGAGTCGCGATAGCTTCAACTTTTTGATTCGATGCCTGCGAATGGATGACAACGCATTGCGTCCTTCTCTTCGACCTAATAACCTATTTGTGCTTGTCAGCAAAGTGTGGGATATGTTCATTGAACAATGCCAAACTAGTTACACACCGGGATCGGATACTACGATTGATGAGCAGTTATTGGGTTTTCGTGGTCGATGTCCATTTAAAATGTATATCCCAAATAAGCCAAACAAATATGGGGTGAAAATAGTTATGATTTGCGACCGTACCAGAAAGTATATATTTAATGCGATTCCATATCTAGGAAAAACAACAAAAACAAATGGCGTCCCTTGGGGGGAATATTATGTAAAGGAATTGTCAAAACCAATAAATCGTTCTTTTCGCAACATAACTTCTGACAATTGGTTCACATCAGTTTCATTAGCAAAGGACTTGCTTAAAGAACCCTACAAACTGACTCTTGTGGGGACTAGAAGGTCAAACAAACGTGAAATTCCGGATGTAATAAAAAATTCAGGATCGCGAAAGGTTTTAACTACCACAGTTTTGCTATGATTGACCACTAACCCTCTTGTCCTACAATCCAAAGCCATCTAAAATGGTATTTATGCTCTCGTCTTGCAACGAAAAAGGCACACTCGATGAAAAAAGTGGAAAGCCAGGCATGATCTTATAACCAAACAAAAGGAGGTATCGATACGCTCAACCAAATGTGTTCAATCATGTCGTGCTCTAGGAAGACCAACAGGTGGCCTATGGCAATGGGATGTTCAATATAGATTTCATAAATTCATATGTTATATATGAAGAAGAAAGTATATGAAATCCCTATCTGTCTCATTAGCATCCCTTGGATGGAGAAACGATTGGAAGATATTTCTTTGGGTAAGGTTTTGACACGTAATATAAAGAATGCATTGATTGTCCCTCAAAAGCAAGGCGTATGTCGAAAAAGGAGTGCTTCAAATTTAATAAGCCTATATGCGGCGAACACAAAGTAGACTTGTGTTCTTTGGCTGTGTGTCTTTTAGACGTATGGTTAACTTGTAAGCAACTTTCAATAGGGTTATCAAAGCAGTTTTTTTTTTTTTTTTTTTTTTAAATCCTGCACGCCCATCAAAGGGATACCCTTGTTCAGGCTTTTCTTTAGGGCGCGGGCGGGTGGTGTAGTAGTTTTGAAACTCAGTGGTTAGGTTTCGATATTTTTCCAGAGGAGGTTATCAAACTGGAGCCAGTGCATCCTTAACCAGTGGGTCTTAATACGTGCTAGTTGTTAGTTCGTTACATTAAGCCCAGCCAGCAACCACTCCAACATCAGTGTTATGCCTTCATGTTTAAGTTGACGCCGACGGGATTTACATATATATAACTACATACAAATTCCATGAAAAGACTATTTCAGAGAATTGCCTCGCAGGGGATTCGAGCCCGCCACCATCTGCTTGAGGAGTCTATGGATATACCACTACACCACGGCCACATCCATAGAAGATAAAACAGATATGGTAGCAAAATGCGCACGCATTTTCGGGGGTAGTTTAAAAATTGCATATAATGATCAACGCCTCGCGCATGTCAACTGCTCCCCGGGAGAGCTATTGTTATGTATGAGTATGTTATGCTATGAGTTTATCAGTTGACAAACTTTTATCAAACCACAGTCTAAACAGCGGGCATTTTTCACCTTACCATTCTTCGATAACTTGTCATTTATGTACAGTTTCCACATTAAAATGGTTATACTGGACAAATTTTACACTGAGAAAGTCGGCTGGTTTTGCTATGTTCAATGAAGAACGTCGTAGAATCTGGTTTAAAAAGCAATATAGGCTCAAGTTCCGGATGAGGTTTAAAAAAGAGGCCGGAAGAAAAATAATTGGATCATTGAAATGTAATAACATCACCAAAATAGAGTGGCCTCGTAGAGCGATTCTTAGGACTGCAAATTTGACCAACCCCACAAGCGACTCCTCAAGCAGAGGGTCGCAGGTTCGAATCCCGTGCGAAGCAATTCGCTGAAAAAGTCTCTTCATAGAATTTGTATGTAGTTATATGAAAATTCTGTCGGCATTAACTCTGACATGAAGGCATAACACTAATCTTGGAGTGGCTGCTGGCTGGGCTAATTTTAACGAATTAACAACTAGCACGTACTAAGACTGGTTGAGGATGCCCTGGCTCGTCCCGTCCAGTTTGACAACCATCTCTGGGAAAAACATCGAAACCTTTTACACCTGAGTTTCAAATTGCTACACCACCCGCTTACGCCCTGGAGAAAAGCCAGTAAAAAGTATTTACATCCCTTTGGTGCGCTCGCGGGATTATAAAAGAAACCTTCAACCGTAACACCTGTCTCGCTATGAACGCTCATCAGTATCGTAATGCTCATTACACATTGTAAAATAATCATCCGACTGAGCCAACAATTCAGCACTGAAGAAACTGCTTCTGTTGAGGATTAAAAAAGGATTAAAAATTTGCATTTGCATCTTTAAAAAATCCAACTACCACAAAAATTGAAGCCAACAGATTATAATCAATGCAGAGCTTTCCTCTATTGATTGCATGAACATGTTCTAACGCAAAATCATCTTTACTGACTTCGCATTATTAATGGTTTCGTTGGATTTTAACAGTTTATAGCAAATAACACCGACATGATTCCACCACACTGAATAAACTTTACAGCGTAAATATTCGTCCGAGTCCAGTCTCCATGACTTCTTTCTCTTTATGTAGCTGAAATGAAATGAATATTTATCATCACGATGTTACAGGCGACGACGCTCAACGTATCTTGGCTTCAAGTCATAAGGAACCTAGGTTCCTTGTTTTTGAAAAATTTCCAGCGCATGCAACCGTAAACTTTTAGGAGCTCTCGATATGCTTCAGCCGCCATTTTATTCGAATGAAAGAAGAAAATCAGCACTTCCCGCAAATGACGGTTGTTTGACAAAAAATCAGACATTTTCACACAACCAGAAATATATGACGAGAAAACAAAATTGCTAATGTGACAAAACGGTTAAAATAAATAAATATAAATATATATGTTAAATAAAACACCAGAAGATCGAAGTATTTACGTGTTTTATTAAAAAAAAAAAACATCTAGGCGCGCCTTTTGAAAGACACTTTAGTTGTACTATAATTGTACACATAATATACTTCGATGGCTAATGAAACAAGGAGATGCACACAAAGAGTACAATATTTACTATTACAGTGGTACTATAAACATTTAAAAAATGTATACATATAATAACAAATAATCGAGTAAAGAAATAAGGTTCATTTAAGTGGTTCCTCAACACCTTATTAACAAAATCAGTACCTAGTGGTATCTAAGGGAATTTGACAGTGGGAGGTTGACAGTTTGATGGGATCTGTCCCACAAATTTCCATTCGAGTCAGGATTTTTTAATGCTGAGTATTTTCATGAACCACATGTCGGTTACTCCATATGACCTATGCATATATAGGATATGAGAACAAATCTCCGTTTCCTTCTCTGATATGTGTACATTAAAATTTGAAAAAAAAAAATCTTTTAATACAAGACAGATTGGAACAAAGTCAAGATATGTAGTTTAATTTCGTTGAAATTGTTTCGCCGAATATGTATGATATTTATATGTTTAATTTAACTTATGCATCTCAATCAAAGTCTTAGTATACTTGTTCACATGACTGTCTGTAACTTTGTTAAAGTTTTTCACATGATAAACAACACGTTAACATTGAAGTTCCCCCAAAATTGCGATATGATTGTGTATTTATTAGGCATTTCGAAAAGTAAATTGAAACCAATTTGTAGTACCTACAGAATATTGCCATATTATTTGACTCAAGCAAATAAAGTTAGTTTTTTGTTTTTTTAAGTTGGTTAAAAGTTTGTACAATAATTAATACTTTTTTGAATTTTTTTGTTATAATACAATAAATAATAGTAAAAAAGAACTTAAATTTATATTAATCTAAGAAAATCATATTTTTTGTGCTCTTCTTTTACGTCAATACGTGCCTTAATTCGGCGCGGTATGCTTTCAATTCAAGATCGCCCGATATCTTGGATATGTGGGTTGCGATTTCACTCCTTTTTATTGTTATGGCACTTTTAGCCACTGCCCGCTTCATTCTCTATTAATGTTAAAAGAATTTCCTGGCGTATACAAAACGTTGATTTTATATTCATTGAGAAATTCCAATGACAAAGAGCTCCATCGTGCCATGGGCTCCCCGTCCACCGTAAACATTCCTGAAGCTGCCGTATTAGCTTCGTTTTCAATACTTTTTTGTACTGATTCCGGTGCAAAGTCTTTTAGACAAGATAAAGCTGTCCTGTGCCTTTCCCTGTGATCACAAACCGAAGAAATATTGATTTTTAGGTATAAAATGCGCTTATGTTTCCATAACCTAATTGGATGTTCCTAAGTCTTATTATTTTTATTATCTTTTTCAAATCTTCAGCAGTAAAATATTCAACTTATGAACCCAGTCTAAGCACTTTTTTATCATGTTAGCAGTCCATTTTGGTTTTCGAGTTGGTTTCCTGACAATAATTTCAATTAATCTATGCTGCACCGTTCGGTGGAAAATTTTTGTTCTTTCATGGGATAACTTTTATGCTAACAAACGAACTGGAAATTTTTTACTTGCCGTGCAAATAGCACGAACTTTGTGGTTCCTTCTGGGGTTGTATTGCAGGCCCTTTCGCAATTACTTTTTCTTTTGGATCTAAAGCTACCACATGATCCATTTTTCTCTCAGAAATTCTCGAGACTCGATGTCTTGATAATTTGGCCAACTTTAAATCAGAAAAAAACAAGAAACATTATTGCCCTTTTTAAACAAATCTACCTATATATTAAGTTTTCAATTTCAATCGTTACATTCCACCTTTCTTTTATTAACTTTATTGTTATTGCACGCTCAATATTTCAAACTTAGTACAGTACAAAAAAATTAAATCCCGAAACATTTGCTGTCTGGTAATGCTAAAATAAGGTATCGAAGTACCGCTGTCTTTAAATCACATGTTTTTATAATCCTCACATTTATTTTAAATTCGCATTTATTCGATAATGTTGTGACTATTAAAAATAAGCCTTATGATAATAGGAAATTTATTTTGTTCCCTTACGAGAAAAATAAAAATTTCATATGGAATCAAGTGGCAAAGTCGTGTCGGTGTTTAAGTGTTGGTTCCGGTCGTACAAGAGCCCCGAAATTCCCAGAAGTTCGAAGGAACATTCTAAAGGATTTTACAATAAGAAACACCCTACCACCTCAATCAGAGATATGGCGGTTAAGTTGAATTTCATCATAGACTGTCCAAAAATATAAAACTGATGCAGGGCTGAAGACATTTGTGACCCAGAAAGTTTGAATGAAGTCTGAAAACTGCTTGCGATATTTCGGATGAATGACGAAACATATTGCAAATTGGGTTTCAAACAACTTACAGGCAAGAAATGTCAAAGAAACATTTAAAGGAATTAAGACCGAAAAATTTGCACCAAAATATTGTTTATAAAGCAATATACAATATGCAGATTGAAAACAGACACTCTTGTAGAAAATGGATTAATTAATGCTTAAGGAGTATTTGCAGAAACGAAGTTTAAATTTAATTGGACGTCATGGAGGATCAGTATTGTTTTAGCCAAATTTTTGCAATATCCCATTACGCAGGACAAACTAAAATCGTGTGCAGTTTCTTCCCAAGGGCTGCAATAGCCCAAACCCTCCCATTCTAAGACAGACTTATTGAAAGATATTGGGCCATTATGAAACGAGAGCTGAAAAAGAGAGGAGTATTGCCTAAATACATCAAATATTTTAAAATAAGATGGAATGAAATGACTAAAATAGACTAAAAATAAATTAAAAACAAATAATTTGATCATAAATAAAGTTCATAAATTCTAAGAGTATATCAGGTCTAATTTCTCTTTATGGATTTTTTCTCGAACAGTCCATATAATAGTTTCGAATTATAGAATTGTAATACCAATTTGATTTGAATTTTACAAACTACTTGAACATTGATGGTTGATAAAATTTGGAACTGTCTATCGCACAGATAAATGGAAGATAACCCGTTTGCTTTAAAAATGGACCGATGCTTAGGTTAGATTAAGTGGAAGCCTGTATTTTGCAAGCCGGAAAAGATCCCTTGTGATACCACAAGATCTAAAGATCTCCACATCTAAAATGGAAATCAGTTGTATTTTAGAATCTTAAAATTTAAACGAACGCTAATTTGTATTCGGTTGGGTTATGAGTGGTATTAATCGACGATCGAGGAGCTTGGTTAGTTATGATGGATAGTGATGTGAGATCAAGGATATAGAATAGGATGATCTTGACGTAACTGGACGTAACATAGGTATTCTGGTCAGTACTGGACATCATCAAATATACAAACGGAAATTTAAACCGCCCGCAACATATAATAACTTAAAGCAGGAGATTATTAAGATCAACGTTGAAATAAGCGCATTGCAATGATTAAAAGAGAGATACTTTCCCAAGGATAAAACTGAGAAAAATAATAAGAAGATAATTTATTTATGACTGCTTAAATGCATTTAGAAGCAGGACGACTTGTAATGAGAGAGGAAGGTGGATTACATACATGTTCTTTTCTCTACCAAAATCCACCGGATGGGAAATCAGTTGGTGACCCCGTCGTCTTTGTTGACTGTCGTTGGAAGAAATTGATTTGGTTTGTGATTTTTTGGCCTCCATAACTGGTGCAGCATCGGGCTTCGCCATTGTAGCAATATTCTGCACCAGCAATTTCTCTACAACGAAATTGGCATCGGTTGAATTTATTCGTGCGCTTAAGTCTAAAAATCTTTGCTGATTGTATTTGTATTTTGGACGAGAGACCGATTTTGATGTCAGTCGATGTCATGTTTGCCAGTATGGTAGACAATTAGGGATCTGCCTTGACTAAAAAGTAATTGGGGTTTATCGGTTTTGTGTGAATTTTAAACAGAAGTTCTAAAACGTCAGGATGTTTAATTGGCTTCTAAATCGAACAGTTTGGGGTTCAATACCAACTGCTCCTGTAAGACATTCTTTTTTTCAGGGAACTAAATTTAGGCAAGATTGGAATATAACAACAAGTCCACCGACACTTATAATTTAGTCTCCCCATTAAATAACCACTTTTTTTCTGTCCTATTTTTCCAAAAACTTAACACATTCCTAGGCATTTTAAGTGTAGTATTACCCACTTTAAAGCAAGTTCTTTTTTTTTATTTTTTATTTTTAAAAAGGCCACTATAGTATATTCCACGAGACTTATAGTGTTTTAAGTGAGGTTTTCTATTGAGTACAGGGCTGTGTCTACTAAAGAGCAGGCTGCTTCTATGAAATGTAGCTTTATAATTTGTTTTTTAAATTTGGTTTCAAAATATAGTAGTTTTTGTTATCCATTCAAGATTATTTTTGGGGTATTTTAAGTCGTGAATGGTCGTGAAATACGACAAAATTTCGTTTTGATACGTGAAAATGAAAAAAGTTCTATGCAAAAACGATGCAAGAAGTTTTATTAAAGACTAAATCTTGTACTTGGTCTTGTATTTGCGCCCATAATTCTGATATGTATTATATATATTTGAATGAGTAGTAAAGTAGATGAATTTTTGGGGTATTTTAAGTCGTGAATGGTCGTGAAATACGACAAAATTTCGTTTTGATACGTGAAAATGAAAAAAGTTCTATGCAAAAACAATGCAAGAAGTTTTATTAAAGACTAAATCTTGTACTTGTACTTGGTCTTGTATTTGCACCCATAATTCTTATATGTATTATATATATTTGAATGAGTAGTAAAGTAGATGAAAGTGCAATAAAGTTGATCTCGTTTTCATTTAAAATCAAAGTACCTTCATATAGAAATTTTACATCAACGTGTATGATTTAAATAAACTTCAACCTTTATATATATGTTAATATAAGCAATAGCAAATCAGACTATGAGTGACGACTCAATTTAGTTTGTGAATTTTCTTTTATCTGAATTATTGTCATTGATTACAAACTACAATGTGACAACCAAAATGTGTTAGGTTGCAGTTAACTTAAGACGGATTGAAAATCAATTTACTTACGTTAAAATTTAGCTTGTCTTTAAAGGTAAATCTTCCAACTTCTCAACTCGATTAGTAAGAAATTCACAAGACACAGGTTTGATGGGTTCATCCTTAATTACAAGAAAACCAGTAATGTAAATTTCTGAGACACCTACCCGTCAAATGTGTTGATTTTTTATGTATACCTAACTTGCAACTGAAGACGATAACGGTAGAATGTAATTGTGTGGGGGTATCCGTAAGGTTCGAATATTCTTCCGCATATCAACTATACACCATATAATGGCATCATTGTGCAATTAATGTTCATCATTATAAATTGCTAGCATTGAATGGAGATCTAGAAAATATGAGAAGAAAGAAACACGTCTTGCGGATCATTGCTGGTGAGTTCTCTAGCCGTCTACAACTTGTGCTTAACATACCGGTTACGTGGCTTTTGTTGTTGCTTGAAGTTGTATCTAAATTTTTTCTTTCTCCTGTCTAAAGGAAACAACATTCCAGTTCAAAGTAAATGTCAAAGAAACAGAGAGACCGTTGAAGATTTTGTAAGACTCACTTTCGAGGAAATCATCTAGCAAGAAGACTTTAGTTTCAATGGTATTGGTACTCGTAAAAGTTTCCATCGACTTAGCGTTGCATGAAGTAAACGAATAAAGATTTTATGCGTGCGTGTGTGAACAATCTGGTGATGTTTAAAGGTCGCTGCATAATTTATGGTTTTTAGGTGACGTTGTGAATATAGGAGGATAGCAAGTTATCAGTTTTCGTCTGTTAATTATTTGCTCCGATGTCTTGTGCTGTAAATTTTTACTTAAAATTTCACTAAAAAATGCTAAAATGTCATGTCTTCATGTCTTAACATGAAATAACTAATTACCATTCGAAGAGTTGAACGTCGCACAATTTGCGAATTAGCATTCATTTCTTCTATAATTGAGTTAGAGAGTGATTAAATACAATATTTAGAATTTCTATACATAAAAAACTTACAACAGCTACTAACCAATAAAAATATTTTATTCTTCAATCTCAGTGCAAAGTGTTTGACTTACTTTTATTCTTTATACTGTTATGTTTTCAAAGTATATGTCATTCTAATTAAATTACTACTGGTGGCCGCCAACATTAAATGGGGGACCTTATAATTATTGTAGTGGGGCTTGAATAAATTAATTTCTTGCTGGTCCTGCCAGCAATCGAACTCATGTTAAAAAAATAGTTAACAAACAGGGTTTGCCCTGCATTATTTAATTAAAGATCATTAATGCTCTTAAAACCATTCAGACACTTACTTTTATAATTTCCTTTGGTAGCGCCTTCGTTGAAACAAATTCGAGTATGAATTACATATTTCTATTCATATTTTTTTACGAATGGGGTAATATTACACTCAGGGTTTTAAATTATATGTATAGAACTGGTTTCGAGTTTCGATTTTTTATCCAATAGTGCAAAAGCTTCTGAATCCAAACCAGTTTTTTTCCGCTTGACATGCAGCTACAAGCTTAACCTCAGTTGTCTAAACTGCCTAACGCTTGCAAAAGGGAATTGGGTTTATTCTTATAGATTTTCAGATCTACATCGGTCGAAATAATTGATGTTGTGAAGCTGAAGCAGAAGTTTGTTTATAATCGGAGCGCTCTCAAGCGACTTTGCCTTAAAATAATTGCACACAGCGTGAGCGCAGAAAAGTTATGGAGCAAAGAAAGAGAGATACTGATCCACGTTGGTTTTAAATGCTCAGCAGGCATCATAAAATCCAGTTGAACGGCTACGGAAAGAATCACGATATTTTAATGTACGTACAAAAGAGGGCATAACACCCGAGATGAGTACTATGGTTAAAGATCCGAAGGGACGAAATGCTATTGGCAATTTCTATGGAGCACTGGTGGATTTTTTTTTTTTACAGAACTTAACACACAAGAGAGTATGACTACACTTATGATGCCAAAGCATGTGCTAAGTTTTTATGAAAATGGGACAGAAAGAGAAAGAGGGATGTTTGGTCTCAGTGGGTATTCCGCATTTAATGGGGAGAATAAATTCTTGGTTGAAATAAACTTGATGTTATATTTAGGCAACAGTTCATCTTAAGAGATTTTAGTTGCCTGAAAAAAAGTCTTTCGGCCATGGCTGGTATTGAATACCGAACCGACCGATTGGGAAGCCAATACACTCCCACATGAGCCACGGTCACTCACTAGTGATACCGATCTAACAAGGTAAGACAAAAGACATTTCGTCAGTTTTCGAGTTTACGAATCAACTGGGTTAACTTGACTAGATGTGGTCATTGTACCCCAGTTTTGGGCAAATAAATTCTTTATAAATTGTGGACCGACCAGCGGGGGTGAAGAATTTCTAACATCGCTTGAGGAAACCTAGATATTTTGCAGCATTTTTGATGACATCGAATATGTGGTTGTTATAACTTACGTTGTCACTGATACATATACAGAGAATGGAAAGTTTTTCAGTTTCAACAATGCAAATATCATTCACGGATAGCGGATGGGTACTTAAATTTCGCTTTAACGACAGCATTGTGTTTTGAAAAGATTAAATTCCGCTCTATTGATACATTTTGTGGTTCCGAATGTAAATTTAAATAAAACATACTTGTATTTGTGATTTGGATTTCTATCAATATATTATTTGGGTCCTGCTATTATGAATGGAATATAAAATCATGGAAATGTCCTCTACGGGAGTTCTTGCATGACTTGATACTGACAAGGTAATTGACAAGGTAATGACTTTATGACACACATTGGGCAACACGGATACAACCTAACGAATATTGGTTTTCAAAACTTCAGAAGTTTACGGAATGTATGCATTAACACGAGCTCTAGTATAGATCCACAAAAAAAAATCCAACGGCGAATAATCACACGATCTTGGTGGCCAGTTCACATCACCAAAACGCGAAAAAACTCGTCCAGTTAATTTTTCAAGCACCCGTTTGTTGTATGTCCTACGCATTCCGTGATTAGCTGGGTTCAATTCTTGAGTGAGTTGAAGATTATATGGGCGCAGGTACAAATCCAGATGCAAAATACGCTATTATATGCCGTTAGACAAGCCAAAATGCGATACTCGCCGTGAAATCGAAAGGTTTGGATCTTGTTCAACACTTTCACTAACGGCAGCCATATTTTCTCCTCGATGTTACTCGTGTTTTTACGGTTTTGCCTGTATTAGGCTCAGATAGACGATTATGTCGAATATAATCTGCTCATAATATGCAAAACGTACCTACTTCAAAGTCGCTATATTTGTACTTACTTTTCACAGTTTTAACACGTTCAGAGATTGTTAAACGATACATTATATAAAATGACAAACTTTACATTAAATATGTACAGTCTCCTATGATAGTTCAATTGGATCTATTTGATAGAAACAGGGATATCAAATCCGGACCACGAATTGGATCATCCTATTGTTCCGCTGTTGGTTATGCTGTTATTATCAGAATGTAAAGAGATTAATACAGGCTTCCGTTACCGTTCTACAACCAAAAAGCAGGGAGGTGAGTCTGGAAACGAATATGAAAAGCAGAGAGCACTGTTGTCAGCAAAGGAATATATTGGATTAGAATAAGCAGACAAGAGAACATTGATGAAAACTAAAAAGAGTGTCTTTGGTTCCACTTTCGGTGAGACATACCATCAAATCTCCAGGGGACCTATTGCTACGGAAACCGTACTGCCGGTAATTGCGAAATTTCCGTGTTTCGATATATTTCATGCGTTGATGGCTTGTCAGTTTATCAGGGTTTTCATTGCCTTGGAAAAAAGGACGTATAGTAAGTGCAATGGATCTGTTGGAGAAAAGAGAGCTGGACGAATGCTGTTTTCTATCTGCTCGGAAAGAGTCCTAAAAAGTAGGATTGATGAGACAGCGTACGCATTGGTTTTGTCAGCGTGTAAGAGTACCTTATCAAAAGAAGGGCAGATATACAATCTGGACCAGCGGATTAGACATTAATATACGATCTTGAAGGTACACGCATGCGAAAGTAGATTCCTCCCATTGAAGATCCGACGCACTCAAGTGTAGGGGGAGCCAAAGCACAATCTGGAAGTGTTGAGCTGGCCGTGAAGAATCTGTATTAAGCTTTTTAAAAGAGCTAACAGCTGTAAAGTCAATACACATGAGCGTTGGGATGAAGGATGGGACAGAATTTTTAATATTTTGTACGAAGGACCAACAATTTTTACTGCCTTGGGGACATTGAAATTTTACATGCTTCAGAAGGGCGTTTCAGTCATTCCTAATTGTCCGGTTTTTTTCTGTCGAGTTGGTCTTGTAGGGCCAATAAAACATTTGTTTAACCGTAACAGCTTTTTTACAGTTCGAGTCATATCACGTCTTTTTCTTTTGTTTAATTACTCTTTATCCGATGAGGGATAAAGGGTCTCATTCCAAAGAGAATAGTGTATGTGATCATATAGAGGAAATATAACGACTAGTTAAAATTCGTAAAGACCGTGTTAAGTCCACTCTAAGTGGCTTTCTCGTATTGCCATGCAGTTCATTTAAGAATTTTTTCTTTTGCTGTGTGTCGCAGAAACTAGCTAATATGACACAGTGGTCCGAAGAGCCAGGAGGGGATAGTTCACTGCCCTTGTGTGTGATAAGTCAAAAACAAGTTCAGGGTATTGAAGCTGTGTACAAACATGTTAAGGGTACACAAATCTCTTGAACGCGCGCTAATTATAAAAAAAATCAAAGTCCTTTATTCGCATGGGCTCATTTATAAGCTGGGGCAAGTTGTTTTCTTTAGCACAAATCTTAACATATCGTCCTTTGAGTGTTGTCTGTTCAGAATATCGAAGTCACCCAGAATTGTGTGTATTGAATCCGCCCCTAATAACAAAATGAAGGAAATCCTTCAAACGCCTCAAAAAAGTTCATTTTTGAAATTCTTTTTTTGGTCTGCGAACGTAAAATAATTTGTTAATGGTACCACTCAATGTCAAATTGATAAATATGTTATATGATGTTGAATATTGTTGTGATTTTTTATTTAATTTATTAGTTCCTTATTCGTTCTATATCCTTTCATTTGACTTCATCCTTAAAAGTTGCTGGTACGACGCACTAGGAAATACAAAGCCTTCTTGTGATAGAAATGTTTTTCTTATACTCATATATCTCAATGATTTCTGACTGTTTTTTTTTTTCAACTTTACTAATGCAGCCTTAAATATCAACAAAAAACCATCACATTGATGATGGTCAGTAACCTTCGCCCAATTTCCTTTAATATTGCATTTCACGTTAGTCACACTTACATAATTTGTTTTAGGGATATTTAGGATCAATCGTAACTAGAGTTATGTTATGGTATGTATAGATGCAGATGCAGAAGCCCCTTATACCGCCGTCATATCAAACAAATACTGCTTGTCTTGATAGTTCATCTCATCTACATTTGCTAAGGAATGTGAATATCACAAGATTTAAAATGACGTGCCACCTGGGTGGTTATGGGTCAAGTGGTGGTGTACTAGCTACCAAATTGGAAGATTCAGCTTTCTGGTTCCCAATCATATCCGAGAGGCTGTGAAAATATGATTCGGTATTTTAAGTGAAATAATGAACAATAACTGCTTCCCACATCACAGTTTTCCTTCTTGTGGGACTAGCGTTAGTAGAATACTGAATAAAAAAAGTTGTAGGTCTCAGTGTAATATCCAAGTTTCTCCTTTGGTTCAACTTATTTTGGATACTACTCTATGAAATCTTGTATACCAACCTTTCCTTTGATCTAAAAAACCTTTTCTGAAGTGCAAAGATTTGAAAAGAACGAGGCACCTTGATTAAGTTGTTAGTGTCTTTTGAGTTTGTACGAATGCACAAGCTCAGCAACACAGCTCCCAGTATATTTACTGTTATCAAATATTACACAACGTTGTTTTCGCTACACTTAAGCCTCGAAAAAAATGGTACGTCTACATCGCAAGGAATATTGCTTTCTTTAAAAGCTGAACAGTATTATGTGGCCGGAGGTATTTTCCACCATTTATAATATGTATTAATAAATAGTTTAAATAATTTGGAATTCCGGGTTGCCAATACAAGCACGGTCTGGCCTTTATAAAAATTGCTCATTTTCAATTGGAACTTTCATATGAAAACTCTTAGGACAATCTAATAGAAGGCCAGTATTTTTACTTAAAAAGCCATTTTCCAGGTTTAATTCGCTGCTTACTTCTAGTAAAGCACTGCTTACAGATAATTCATTGTAAGTGATAATTAACCAGTTTGTAAGATCCTCCAGTCTTTTCGTATTGAGTCAGTCGACTCCCGTTTATTATAAAAATATTTTTACAATGTTAATGTTCACTAGAATGTCACTAGAATGTTTGTCATGATCACGAAACAACTTGGAAATATGCGTTGTCCTGGAGTTCTTTTATAAACAGTAACATCGTTGCTGGAGAATGTCGATGCTAGGCCTAAATTTCAGGTCATATACTTGTACACTTTTTCCATTAATAACATATAGAAGAGGCCGTAATCCAATAGAAGTAACAATAACCCTCTGTGCGTCATCGCCATTGAGTTGGCGTGACTTCAGTTTTTATTTTTAATTCCATGGCTTTCATTCGTTATGAAGACACCTATTTCAAATTCACTGGTATTTATGTATGCTCCAGTACCTAATATTGGCAATCAAACATCCCGGGATATTTTCTTGAATGAAAACGTGAACCGTGCGATTGTCTTATGTTAGTTTTGTGAGGATTGCTGACGCTTCGCTGCATAGCTCTCCGGTTTCTATCGTAAAAGTCGATTTGTGGCATTCTCCACTCCACGTGTTCATTAATATAACAATTTTTAAAATTTTCTTCCAGTTGCTTTTTGAGTTTTCTGATACTTCTCTGCAATGCGGATGCGCTCGACTCTACACAAGCGCTGACAAATGGCAAGGATGAAACATCGCCCATTGTTCTTGATGGTAATGCATTTGAAACCGCTCACAAAATTCACCGACCAGATGATGAGTATCAAACGTCACACAAAATTTTGAGCCTTCCCAGAGCGGAATATCTCAAAGTGTACAGTGATGAAGATACTCCAAGCTCACTTATGCAGTTACAAGAAACCCAAAATTTGCTTTCGACAAAAGAACGTCCCGAACTAAATCCTATTCTAAGTGCCCTTATTAATGAAGATGTCATGAAGAGCATTGAGGCAAAACGGGCTATTGAACAGGAACAGCTTGATGCTTTCTCTTCTGAAGTCGATGCAGTTACTGAGGCAGCCTCACCAGTTTTGACTACACCACAATCACCAAAAGTTGTGTTATCGGATGATGACATAAATGTAGGTCTTATTGATCAACCGACTAACTTGGATGCTGCTGGCTCAGAGAATAATCAAAAATCTAGAGTTCAAATTAAGAAGGGGCCAAATGGAATGGACTACGAATACGAGTATGTGTATTACTATTATGATGATGATGATGCAACAGGTGGTAAACAACAAGAAGCCGAATCGACACTTGTAGAAGAGAATAGCAAGAAGGGTTCACAACCACAAGAACGTGGAAAGTCTCGTTATACCAATATTGAACGTAGCACCACATCTGCACCCAATAATGCTTTAGTAAGTGGAAGAGGCAAAGGTCGTGCTAACTCAGCCGATGTTAGTGAAGATGTAGATGAGGGCCGTCTACCGGTTCAAACTCGTTTTCCATCACGTGGTAAGAATGTTGAAGCGCAGCCAACAGCTTCATTAGAAGGATTAGAAAACACGGCTAGTGCTTCAAATGAGAAGAGTAAAAAGATAAGCGTTAAACGCCCTAGTCTCGAATTAGTTGACAGTGAGACTTTCAACACCGATGAGAAGCAAGCAAAGGGATCTCCACGAAACGGAGACTCTGAAAAGCCAACACCAGGTGAAGGAAGTGAAACGCTAAAGACTGATGATGAAGGGGATGCCAAAAAAGATGAAAGTGCTGAAGAAGAGAAATCTGCAGTGGCCGATGAAGTAGACCAAACAACTCCACTTATGGAAAAAGCCGCATTAGATTTATATGCGATCTTAGCCAATGAAAATCTAGAAATGGACATGACCACAGACTTAGATAAGGACTTAACTACAGATCTGCCCGATACAACAGAGACTGATGATGAGGACTTAACTACAATTGAACCTGAAGTAAAAGAAACAGTGATACCAACAACACCTTCCACAACATCGACATCAACCACAACAACGACTACAGAGGCACCAACTACAACAACGACCACAACAACCACAACCACAACTACAACAGCTGCTCCTTCGCTATTTGGTCGTCGTGGTTTAGCTACAGCTGGTAGAAACAGATTCCGTTTAAAATCGGGTGCAACGGCTACCACAGCTCCAAGCACAACAGAACCAACAACAACAGCAGCTGCCGCTGCGGAGCCAGATGGCCCTGGAGGATTTAAAGGAAGAAGTAAAGATTTCTAATATTTTAAATAACAAATAATCTACTTTTCATTTTGCAAACATAGATCGCTTCCAACGTCCACCTTTTGGTAACCGAAATCGTGCCGCCACTAGTGCACCATCTTCAGCTCCAGCTGAAGAAGAAGTTGTCGCTAAGGAAGAGGTTAAGCAAGTTGCATCTTCACCTCCAGTGCGTGGAAGAAGTAAGTATTTCATACAAGATTTCAGTACTCTTACGTTTAGTTAATATTATAAATGTTTAGCTCGAAATCGTTTCAACATTCGTGGATCATCCACAACGACTTCCACTGAATCAAGCCAGGCTGAGGAACAAAACGATGAAGAAAATCAAATGTCAAGCACCACTGCTCGTACACTACGCGGCCGCCCCACTCTGAATCTCCGTGGTAGAAGTCGTCTCGGTTCCCGTACTACAGCCGCCACTCAAGCATTTGCTCCTGAAGAAAACGAAGCTACTCCCGCTTCACAATCTGAAGCTGGAGAAGAAAAATCATCTTCATCTTCATTACCAACAAGACCGTCGCGTTTTAACTTAAACCGTGTTGGTGGTAGTAGTGCTAGCGGTGGTTCATCTGGAGGTAATCGACTATTGCCACGCACACGTCTAGGTGGTCTGCGTACAACAACGACAACATCAGCGCCAACTGCTGATGAGAGTAGCAATGATGTTAAAGAAGTATCCGATGACGAGAATGAATCGGCTCCCAAAATCGAGACAGAGACAACAACTGCAGTCTCTGTAGGTGGACCCAACAAGCTTAAAACTCGCCCACGGCTGCAACTTCAAACGAAGACTGATAATAAACCAAAAGCTTCACCAATCCCCGTCAGAAGAGTAAATCCATTGTTGGCGCGTAGAAAACTTGCGCTAGGCCCATCAACAACAGGTGGACAAATTAAAAGTACATCCTTATAGAAAACTTTCTTACCATTGACATTTTTTTTCAGAATCAACTGCAGCTGAAGAAACATCAGAAGATACGGCTGAGAGTTCTGCCGACGATTCCGAGAAAAAAGATGCAGAAGCCAGTCCGGCTGTCACAGAAGAGGCGACGCTCGAGGACAACACTGAAGTTGTTGAGACCACAACAAAACAAGCGCGTGGACTTGGACTGTTAGCACAAAGAAGGCGTTTGCCAATTCGAAAGCCCGGAACCCTACTGTAGAATGCTTAATCAATCTTGTTTTGCCGCCGATCCTTTAAATTCCTAACCTATTTTTTTTTTAACAAAAAAAATTATTTTTTTACCTTTTTTCCTTCTGCTTGTGTTTCGTTTCCTTTTTTTAATCCAAAATTTTGTATTTATATACCTTTTAATTTTAAAAAATCAATTTGAGCAAACTTTTAGAAGACAAAAAAAAAAAAAAAAAAAAAAAAAACAAAAAAACAAAAGCAAAAAACGAGTGAACGTGAGATTGAAATAATTTTATTTTATTTTTAATTTTTTTTTGTAGTTGTACCAATTATTCGTTACGCTAAAAAACCGCAAACTAATTAAAAACAACAAAAGAGAGAAATAAAAACAAAACGTAAGAGATACATAAGAAATTTTTGATTGTTCTCCTATGTATAATGATAAAGTCAGTGTTTTTAAATATTTTTATATAATATATGTATAGCTTCTATATTTAGCGAAAATGAATGAATTAAATAAAAGAAAAAAATAAACGAAAAATTAGAAAAAAAAAAGATTTTAAAAGTTTGTCCACGGGTTACACGGTTACGTCTCTAATTTTAACATCTTTGGCTTTGTTCTTTGATTGGTAAAGGGATGTGTTTTTAGTCTATTTTTATTGAACCCCATTCAAAAAAAAACCTCCAGGATTTTTAATTAAGTGCATCAAAATTTGTTTTTTAAACAAAAAGATGTATGTCTTATTTTGGATTGAAATATACAGTTTTTCAATAGGGACTTGACAACTTTGAATTTATTTTGTGAACGCATTCTTTCACTAATCACTAAATCACTAAAACTGTCACTGACAATTTATTCAGTAAACTCAACATTTTCATCATGGCAAAGTACACTAACGAGCAACGTTTGCAAATTATAAAAATTTTCTACAGATATTCGGAGTCAGTGATTGCAACTTTAAGAGCGTTAACTCCAATTTTCGGTCGTAATTCTCGCCCTAGTAGACAGGCAATAACAAGTTTAGTGCAAAAATTTGAGTGTACATATTCGTTGTGCGATGTTGCCGTGTCAGTGAGATAACGTGTTAGTCGAAGTGTCGAAAATATCGCTGCCGTTCAGACGTCCGTAGCAAACGATCCAAATCAGTCAATTCCACGGCGTTCTCAAGAATTGGGCATCGCTCAGACCACATTATGACGTATTTTCCGTAAGGATCTTGGTTTACACCCATACAAGATCAAGCTGACTCAAGAATTGAAGCCGATGGACCATTTGAAGCGACGTATGTTCTCCGATTGGGTTCTGGAGAAGATGCGCCAAGATGATGAATTTCATCGCAAAATTATCTTCAGTGACGAAGCTCATTTTTGGCTCAATGGGTTCGTCAATAAGCAAAATATGCGTTATTGGTCAGGTAAAAACCCACATGTGCTTCATAAATCACCACTTCATCCACAAAAAATAACTGTTTGCTGCGGTTTGCATGTCGGCGGCGTTATTGGGCCATATTTTTTCGCCGACGATAACGATCGTCACATTACTGTGAATGGTCAGCGTTATCGCGCCATGATTACCTATTATTTTTGACCCGAACTAGGAGATATGGACTTGGACGACATGTGGTTTCAACAGGATGGTGCCACAAGCTACACAGCACACACTACAATCAATTTATTGAAGAGTAAGTATGGTGAGCGTGTTATCTCAAGACATGGGCCAGTCGATTGGCCGCCTCGTTCGTGCGATTTAACGCCGCTTGACTATTTTTTGTGGGGCTATGTTAAGTCATTGGTTTATGCCAACACGCCGACGACATTGGAAGAGCTCAGACCCAACATTGAACGCGAAATAGCGGCCGTTTCGGCCGAAATGTGTGGCAGAGTCGTTGAAAATTGGGTCCAACGAATCGACCTCTGCAAACGTGCCCGCGGTGGCCATATGAACGAAGTCGAGTTCCATTCATAAATGTTTTGATTGTACTGTTTTTAAAATATCTCAAATGGTTTGCCTTTTATTTAAAAAAAAAAGTTGTCAAGTCGTTATTAGAAAACCCTATATAATGTTTACCACTAGTTATGAATAACGACATCGTTCAAATGTCCTCCACGCAAACACTTACACGCAGGACTCAGTGTTCTATGTCTTTTTACAAAATTTAACCGATATTTCAGTAATTAAACCTCAGTGTGCCATGCATTGTATGACAGTTTTCCAATACCTATAGTTCTAAGGGAGAAAATTCTTAGGCAAAACGATGCAGAAAATCAACGTAAGGGGATTGTGGCGATGTGGATAAGGAGGCGATGTACTCGTATGCCCAAATAGGCGCATTATAGACCTGGTCAAAATTTGAACGAGATGCACCGAAAAAATAATATGGTAACGCACGTGAAGGTGATAGAATGTTCCGGAGAATAAGAAACAACTCAGCTACTCAAACAATGAACTTAAGAAAGAACTTTCCACAGAACGAAAGTGGAGAACAGACTTTGGGATTCTGAAGAGTGCGCGTGGTAACAGTGGCTGCACGTCTCATAGGTATCATAAGTATTTTTTATCATCACCTTCGATGGTGCAAGGCAAACTTCTATCGGCGAATGACGCTACTGGAAATGTCTATGCAATGGGAACACCTGGGATTATCACAGCAGATGGGAAGTCGAAAAGGTCAGTAAAACGCCAAAATACATTATTAGTCAAGAACTTGAGGACTAATCTGCTTTCTGTTGCGATGATAACAAACAACGGATATACCTTACGTTCGACAAGAAAAGAGCAGTTGTTCGCGGAAATGATTTCGAAAGTAAGCAAATCGAGTTGGACAATTGTACTACATCAAAGAAAATATTCCACAAGCTTGTGCGTTCACTTGAACGGACGAGACTGAGGGGACGCGAAGGGACTGAGCCTGTGGTATAAGTTGGCCATGTAGAAAATAAAGTCGCGGAGAAGACTGATTGGATTTAGGTGACAACGTCATAGAGACATTAGGTTCTAAGCAATTTTTTAGACACCATGTGGAAAACCTATCAATGTCTTCTTGAAGGAGAATTAATTCTTGGGCTGAAGAAATAGTTTTCGAGAACTTAGTGTCGTCGACGTATTGTAAATGGATAGGGAACGGTGTTAAATAATCCTCTTAAGATCGTTTACCATATAGTTAAAATGAAAATAAGAGGACCTATATGGCTACCTTGTGAGACAACAGAAGTGGCTAAGAACGGAGTTGAGAAGATTGACCTAGAGCGAACACTATAATAACAAATTTTTAGATAAAAAGATACTCATTTTAATAAAATCAATTTATAAGATATTTTATTGTAGACCTTAGCAAAGTCTGTAGCAATATGATCGATTTCGTTACCGTTTTCCAGGGATGAAAGCAAATTAATGACTTGCACTGGAAGCTTGACACGTAATATAAAACACCTCCAAACATTATAGGTATATGAGAAAACTTAGAAAAGGGGCTGTAGTAAGTTACTTTATTCTTTGATCCCATTTAGTTGACCGGGGTAATAAAAGAGGCCTTCCAAATTTGGAAGAATTCTTCATGTGTGAGGGATAGAAGAAATAGGGAGGAAAGTTGGTGCTAAAGTTTGGAAGCCACATTTCGATAAATATTGCGGAGAGCAAGAGTAAAAATTCGTCATGAAGATTTTGTAACTTTTCTTATCTAAAGGTAGAATCAAAAGATCGAGAGAGAGAAAAAAAGGCCAATGGAGAAATTGGGAAATTATCTAGAAATGATTGCTTAAAAAGGGTTGCAAAATAGTTGGTAGTATGTGGGTTCGTAGATAATACATATATTATCGAACGAGGAAGCTTGGAGTAACCGTCAGATTTTCTTTTATAATTGACGAATTAATAAAAAGTCTTAGGATTATTGATAAGTTAATTTGCGCAGTGTTGAGAAAGCTCTAATAGAGGCAGTTATAGACTGGGCGTATTAGAGGAAAGTGTGAAAGAGGGTACGTCCCTAGTTCGACACCCACTGGAGTCAGTGGAGGCATGGTACAATTTGGAAGCGTTGAGCTGGCTGCGTTTTACAAACAAGTTAGTAAAGCTCCCAAGCTATTTAATTTATGCTGCTTAAGGTTATTGTTTAACAGGTAGTTTATCTGCTCATGCAATCTTATCGGATTTTTATTTAGATTTATTGTAGGTGGCCGTAATGGTGGTAGTGTATAGGCTTTCAGTCATGTGTGGATGTGTTTCGGTTTTCTTTGAGTATAGTGAAACCAATAAAAAGGATATTTGACCGTATTTCATATGAGGTTCTAATTAGTCCGCTATTAGTGTGCCCGGTTACAAAGCTAGAGGTTGCGGGTTCGACTCCCGCCGAATAATAAATTTTTCTATTGTTTTTTTTATTTAAAAATAAAAAAAAAGAAATAAATAAAGTGGTAAACAATATCGCGCGATGGATTCTGGAGAGCGGACATAGAGTGCGGTCAACATCAGAAGCTAATAAACGTCTTGGGAAATATTCTTACATGTTCCCATACGTCTCAGATGATGGTAAAGGACACTATCTGCTTCTCAGGCCCCAGCGCCTAGAGCACAGGAAACTGTACCTGACATGCTAGCTATCTTGCTCTCAATACATTGGCGATGGCTCAGCTCCAACGTCAGATAACTGAACAAGCTACGTGTGTGGATCAAATCTACGCGCTGCTGCCGTGCCCAACACACCTCCAGTCGTAATGGGTACGTATATTGCGAAATAAATCCTGAGGGTCTTTGCAATGAATGTAAATTCACTATTCATAAGAACCACCCTATATAAGTTGCTTAAAGACCAAGCCCCTGATAGACTTTTGGCTAGCGAAACTTAGCTTACCAAAAGTCACAAAGTGAGGCAGAAAAGATATAAAATAGTACTAAGAAACCGACCCATTCAAGGAGGAGGAGTTGCGAACCTTGTAAGAAAAGGACTGCTTTGCAAAAAAGTATATTCCTCTCTCCAGTGAAAAACGCTTACAATACATGGTCTGAAAAGTCAATGCCGTTTCTAAGAAAAAGCACCACTTGAATAAAATATATTTCAGTTAGTACGAACCTTCAAAAGATACGTGTATAAATTTGACAGCTGTCGGACGATTAGTTCTCGAGATATAGCGTTGAGTGAAGCAACTTTTATTATTGTGAAAAAAATGGATTCAAATCAATTTCGTGTGTTGGTTTATTATTGCTTTTTGATGGGGAAAAATGCAGATGATTCAAAGAAATGGCTTGATAAGTGTTACCCGGACTCTGCACCAGCCGAACGAACCGTTCGCAAGTGGAGTGAAAAATTTAAAAGTGGTCATACAAGCACCGAAGATGATGCACGCAGTGGACGTCCGAAAGAGGCTGTTTCAAATGAAAAGTCTACAAAATGGTTATGAATGACCTTAAAGTGAAGTTTATCGAGATAACTGAGGCTCAGAAGATATCAGAAAAGCGTGTTGGATATATTATACACGAATATTTGGACATGAGAAAGCTCTGTTCAAAGTGGGTGCCGCGTTTGCTCACAGTCGACCAAAAACAACAACGTGTTAATGATTCAGAGGAATGTTTGAAGCTGTTCAACCACAATAAAGCTGAATTTTTGCGTCGGTATGTGGCAATGGATGAAACTTGGCTCCATCACTTCACACCAGAGTCAAGTCGGCAGTCATCTGAGTGGCGAGCAGGCGACGAACCTCGTCCAAAACGACCAAAAACTCAACAGTCGGCTGGCAAGGTTATGGCATCCGTATTTTGGGATACACATGGAATAATTTTCATCGACTATCTCCAAAAGGGGCAGACTATCAACAGCGACTATTACATTGCGTTGTTGGGGCGTTTGAAGGACGGAATCGCAGAAAAACGGCCGCATTTGAAAGTGCTGTTTCATCAAGACAATGCACCGTGTCGCAAGTCGATGAAATGAATGAATTCGGCTACGAATTGCTTCCGCACCCACCGTATTCTCCAGATTTGACTCCCAGCGACTATTTCCTGTTCGCAGACCTCAAAAGAATGCTCGCCGGAAAGAGATTTAAGACCGATGAAGAAATAATTGCCGAAACAGATGCCCATTTTGAGGCTAAACCGAAAACGTACTACAAAACTGGTATCGAAAGATTGAAAAATCGTTTCAATCAGTGTATCGCCCTCGAAGGCAACTATATTAATAAATAAAGTTGAATTTTGCAAAAATTTTGTTTTACTATAAAACGGCACTGACTTTTCAGGCCATGTGTCACATGGTGTCTGTTTATGCACCTTAGGCTATTCATCTCAGAGCTCGAGACACTTCCAATTCCTAGGGCTGGAATCGTAGGAGAATTATTTTATTATTGGCGGAGATTTCAATGCCAAACATAGAGATTGGGGTAATAATACACCAAATACTAGAAGAAAACTTATATTCAATTAGTTGTGTCAGCACAGTTTTATGTACCGATTCGGCCTGAAGGCGTCGTTTCCTAGACACGGGTCTTATTTGGATCTCTTGCTGTTCGATACTCGAATAGAAATACCTGTTCCCTCCGAAACTGAGGAATTGGAAGAGTTTGTTCAAACGCATTCCTACAATTATAGTAGTGTCCAACGAACACACATTTCTTAAGAACACTAATGACTGCACTCTCCTCGAATTCGGTCTATCCACCGTCGAACAGAAATCTGTCGAACGAGGAGATTGACAAGAATCTAAAGGTAATGGACGAGACAATTGAACGAACAATGGACAAAACCATACATCGGTATCAACATACTTACAACTAAGACTTATTCCACAACACAACTATTAAATACACCGACATAAAAATAGACTGCTCTCAAGACTTCAAACCTGATACATACAATTTACTGATATACGTAACCATAATCAAACACCTCCAAACATTAATAAAAGAAAATTTTAGAAATTCTGTAAGTTTGGAACAACAAAATTCGGACTGTAAACATCAGCAACCCGAATATGTTCCCGCAGATAAATAAAAACGAGCTCGGGTTTCAAGTTAATGACGAAGATATGGCAAATAACGTCATGGCCGGTGATAAGTTATTACCCCTATCGTCTTTCACTTAGAAGTAAGAAATCAGTGGGAACCGATGAAATACCGACATTTATACTACCCTGTTTAATAATACACAATATTCAGCGCATTGGAAAACTGCAATCCCTAAATGGGATAAAGATACTTCCAATCTGGCGAATCTCCGGTCGAGCAGTCTTCTTCCAAACATCAGTAATGTTTTCGAGAAAGTGATCAATAGAGTTCAGACTAAGTGGGTTAGGGCATACATACAGGATGTCATTTATGCAGCGTTTAAACTGGTTTCTGATATCCAATGAAACAAAATCGAGAGCTAGTGCACTGGTGCTTGCCTGATTAACTTGGAAAAGACTTTGATACCGTATGGTTAGGGGGACTCTTCTTCAAGCTAATCAGGCTGGGCATTAGCAATCCTCTTTTGTATATTTTTTTTTCAATATGCTTCATTGTGAAAAATAGCGATGTAACTTCGGCTGGAACATTTCATATTAAAAACGGTCTGAAAAAAGTGCGGTATTCGCCGCTCTTATTTAACATTTACACAAGTGATCGGATAGGTTCACTTCACAGTGCCATAGCGTACGCAGACGACTTAATCACGTACAAATCAAGTCCAAAGATATAGATCGATTTTATACTTTTGCAACGTGACTTTGACAATATTAAACGATATTGCATGATTGGAAATTGAAAATCAACTCTCATATGGCGGAAACCTTTCTGTTTGGGACGCTTTTGTAAGGAGCTTCTAGGAACACCAGAAATCGCGATATCATCTTCCGTTTTGGAGGAGTTGGCATCTAGACCAGAACTTTTGCCCAAGTGCTGATGGTCTTCAGGTCATCCTCCATAATATCGCTTAAAATGTTTTAGTATTTTCCCTGCACTATTATGACCACGTCATCTGCTAACTATACTAAGATTTTTGAGGACCTCATTGATAACCCTCCCACCCACAGGAGTTCCTCTAGTTACAGACATTCTAACGGAACAATTTATTTTCCTACTTGATATTTCTGCAGAAGTGTTCCTCTACTCGATATGAAAGGTCTGATCCAGAACAAATTATCTGTGCCGCTAAGCTTCCACGTCGCTCGGACGATTCAACTACGACACAGACGTCGCACTTGGCAGTGCGTCTTCGGTTCAGTAGGGCTTTAGGGAGTCGTGACATGAGGGATGTTCCTCGGCAGTACCAACAATCTTGGTAGCTTGTTAAAGGAGAGGAAGCTCCTTCGTATAATTCCAAATAATTCCTCCAATAAAGGGTAGCTTCACTGGGAACAAGGTTGGCCAGCCAAATTTTTTAGCCAAGGTCGGATTATACAGATTTAAGTAGGATTATATTAGATTTAAGAAAAACAAATAATTAAAAATTACAATAAAAAAACTGGTAACAACTTATAGTAAGGGATAATCCATACATAAAAAAAATTTAGTATTAGTTAAGTTTTATTTTTAGGTAGTTAATAGGTTTTAGTTCGAAGTTTTATACAAAAGTCCTAATACATAAAACCAATTGTTTTCTTAGTTTTACCTTTACATATGATAAATAATTTCCGTAAGAAATGTCGAAACACATAGAATAAGGGTTAGGTTTAACTCAGAGTGTCCGCATGTGGCCAATTAGATAGAATAAGATAATTTTAATTTAATTAAGCTAATTTTTAGGCACCTTTTGCCTAGCATATAAGAATTAATGAATTAACTGAAATAACAATGCATGTAAAATAAAATAAATAGTAATAAATACCATAAGTGTATAGGCTTCCCAATTGGACAGTTTGGAGTTCGATTCTAGCTGCAACAGAAATACATTCTTTTTCTTTCAAGCAACTAAAATTTGGTGAGATGAATAGTTGCCTAGAATGCAACAATTTCAATTACACAAATATTTTAGTCGCCCCAATAAATGTTGGATGCCATCCATGAAGCGAAACAACCCCAGACCTCAAAAATCTTTTTTTCTTTCTTTGTCCCATTTTTATAAAAAGAAAAAACTTAACACGTGCTCAGGAACTTTAAGTTAAGAGTTTTAAGTTCTTAAAAAAAATACATATATATATATATAGACCTCTTTTTTATATACTTTGACGAAGTATATGTTAGCCATTCTGTTTGTGGTCGGCTTTGTCGTTAAAGAATTTGTAGAAGTAGTCCTTTCGAGTTTTCAGCCCCGATTGTGGATCTTCTATAAGATAACCATTGTTATCTCTTAGGAAAAATCGAAATCGGGCATTCAGACTATCATTTTGGTGCTAAACGTGGAACAAACAACACGACGAATGCTTGAAGTATCACTGTCACTTTACTCGTTTACTTCATTGGTATTTATAACATTTCGACAAGCCCATGGATACAAACATAGTTCAGCTTTTACACTAATATCACAACATCTTCCTTTCATTATTTTATTTAATTCAGAACAATTTCAAATGAAATTAAAATGTTAACATTTCGTAAATTCAAATAATCAAAAATAAAAAGTTATACATACGAGTTTACGTACAGTTTTTTGAGTTTATAGAGGGAATTAATTTTTTTTTTTTAATTCATGTGGTTATTGGAAACTTTTTCTTGAGGTTGTTTAGATGTTCGCGGAATTTGTTCCTCACAATTTGTTGGTGCTACTAATTTGGCATTTCTGTCTGGCATGCTGGAACATCTTAAACAACCTATCGTATAGTATAGTAAAGTCTGCATCTTCCACACGGTCAACTTCTTGTCGATCGGATGAGAGCTTGGTAATGATGTATTTTTTTCACTTCCCATTGTGCGACAGGACATTAGACGCTGCGCCGGACTGCGTCCGAGTCCGATTCATTAACGGTGTTCCTCCATTCAAGTAAACCTTTTCAGAAGCATCGAATACTGCACTGTGCCTTTTTCATTATTTTTACACACGCCTCAGCCTTACCATTGCCTTGATGGTTGTTAGGTGAACTTCTCGAATGTTGAAACTCCCACTGAAATCAAAGAAATCTTTATTTATAAATGGTGTTCCTCCATCAGTAGTAACGACCTCTGGAATTCCGTATCGAATGAAATTTATCTTCCGGAATCAAGCTCATCAACTTCAAATAAGTCCGAGTAATAAATCTGCTGTTATTATCATTTGCCCCTTTTTTTGGCGTCTATCACCTCGTAAATATCTAGACCAACTCCTTAAAATTGGTAGTCCGGAATAGCCGTACTTTACAAAGGTAACTTTGCTTGACGAGCAGAGGCTTGTACTTATACAGATTTCACAGTTATTACATATGTCGCGGATATTATTTGATATACCAAACCAGTAGACGGTGTCTCTTACCCGTCTTTGACATGATTCTATACCTTGATGACTATAGTGTAATCGATGCAATATCTTTTTCCGCAATGACGTCTGAGATTTCCGTCTTGCGTTGTTAACTGGTCCTTGAAACTCCAATATTTCTTCACCATCTTGGGAAGACTATTTTTGTGATTGGGCCATCCTAAACTGACAAATTTCAAAACCTGCCATTGAGTATCTTCCGTGTTAACTACCTTTTTTTAATAAAACCGCGCGCGCACCAAGGGGATATGAATACCCTTTTAGTGGCTTTTCTCCAGGGCGCGGGCGGGTGGTGTAGTAGCTTAAAACTCAGGTGTGTTAGGTTTCGATATTTTTCCCAGAGGTGGTTGTCAAACTGGAGCCAGTACATCCTCAACCAGTGGGTCTTAGTACGTGCTAGTTGTCAGTTCGTTACATTTAGCCCAGCTTGCAACCATTCCAACATCAGTGTTTTGCTCTCATGTCAGAGTTGACACCGACAGGATTTTCGTATAACTACATACAAATTCTATGAAAAGTCTATGCAAATACCACTACACCACGATCACCCTTTTTTATTTCCACTAAGCGCCAATCTTCAAGTGGTATGTCATTGTTTATAGATATTTATATTATATAGATCACTCAAAATTGTGTCTATTGCCTTTGTTTTACCTAACATATAAACTTTTTATTGAGGCTCAAGAGAGCGTATCAGCGAAAATCATCTCGCTTTCTTCCATATACCTAACATGTATATTGTAGCGTTGAAGGTAGATATTCATTCGCGACAGACGTCGAGGACTCTCTAAAATAGATCTTTTAAAAATTGTCTGGAGTTGCTGTTGTTGTTCAATCTGATCAACGATACCTGGCTTTCCACATATATGCATATTGATATAAATTTTTGCAGGCAAACGTGATAACTAATGTTCCTTTTTGAATTTGGGCGTATTCTTGTTCAGTTTTAGTCAAAACTCAAAACTCTTGCGACTGGGAGTCTCACTTGTAGCAAAACAGCTCCAAGACTCTTCGAGCTTGCACCGCATTGTATAACTGTTGGTTTGGTAGGATCAAAATACTCGTATTTTAAATTCGGTGTTGTCAATATCAACCTTTTTAGCTCTTTGAACGCGTTATCTTGCTCTTGTCCTCCAATGCCATTTTACATCCTTACGAAATACGTTTCTTAGCGGTTCAGTGATCTCTGAGAGGCTTGGAAGAAATCTTGAAAGGTATGTGCAGAGTCCTTCAAATCTGTGAGTAGCTTTCACGTCTTGTGATTTCCTGAATTGCTTCTACTTTGGTTATGTCGACAGCCAAACATTTATTTGTGCGGTGCTTTCTGCTTATTGATTGACATTTAATAAATAACTTTAAAGAGAGCAGTTTTCTTCTCTTCTGCTGAAATATAAAGTTTTGAAAATATGCTAAAATACTCGTCACCTAAACATATTTTTATTTAGATCTGCTGCCACCTGATAGTTTCCCCACTATTCTCTAAAAAGATTCAAATTCGCGACAACGTTGCCTTTTATAACCATGCTTTCCTGATTAGCAGTTTCGTTGATTAAGAGTCTATGGTTTTATCAATATTACTACTCCAAGTGTCTATCGTCTGAACTTTCCGAAATTTTAATTTTCCTTATAAAGTCCGTATTCATCACCTGACACTATGTTGTAAATAATATCATTGCACAGACGTATAAGTAACTTAACAAAATACCCAACAATTGATTTAAGATATTTACTCTGTTTTTATTTTATTATTTTCTTTTTTCTTTAAATTCTGAAGTAAGCATTTAAATAAGTTTTGTTACTTTTTTTTTAAAAGGAGAAAATTAAACAGTCGCAAACATTAACAATTCGAAAGTGAATATATATGTATAATACTTTAATTCAATAAGTTTTTTGTATTATTTGTTACTTTTCGCCTTTTGATTTGAGTAATAATATATATGTATTTTTTGTTAATATTGTTTTTTTTTGTATTATACCAGATATAGTAGAAATTTAAAAGAGGAAAATATATATGTATGTATATATTTCAATTTTTTCTTTTATGGTATTATTATTTTAATTTGGTATTATTATTTAATTAAAATGGATGTGCTATATTGCTAGTTGTCGTTTCTTACTAAATATTATTTTCAACAAAATATATTTATTCATATGATTTTCTATTTATGCTAAACAAAATAAGAGTGATATAGTAGTAAGATAAAAAGTCTATGTTTTATGTTTAAATTTAACTATACAAAAAGGCTGCATTAATTCAAGAACACAACGATACCGTTTTTTCATATTATTGTTTAATAGAATTTGTTTCGAAGAATAAATATTAGTGAAATGTTCTATTATCATAATTATTATCATTTTTTTTCGCAAATTAAAATAACTAATAGTCCTTGTTTTGTAGATATTTTATAACGTGCACAATTAGTTTTTTTGTATAGTGGACATATTGTTTTTAGCGAGTGGTTTTTTTTTAAAAAGGGAAACTCTATAACTATAACCTAAAAAAAAATTATTAAGAAAAAATACTTTTTCTACGCAGATTATGTGGCAAACACAATTTTTTTGGAAGATTTTGTACTCACAAGCAACCTGCAACTTTCGAAAATAGTTGCTCAATTTGCATTCTGATTAAATTTGCGTTTTCGGAAAGATCAACCTACCATATCCGAAATATAGATATAATTCCTTTTTTTTGTTGAGGAAATCAATCTTTAGAAATCAACTTAAATATAAAAAAGCTTCTTACTGACTGCTTTTTAGAGAAGCTCTCATAAAAATAATTTCAAGGCCCATAATAGACAATAAATTTCTAGAGAGGCAATCACTTCTTTTTTTTTCATTTTACTTGTTCATATACTGTACTCGTACTGTTCCAAAAGGAGGAAACTTCTCCAGGCTTACGGAAAGAAGAAACGATTCCACAGTCTAGTTTGACGAGATCTAAAACGTTCTGTAGAACGTTTTTTTTTTTTCAAATTATCTATAAATTCTAATTGTTTTGGGAAGAAGAATGATGTTAATATCAAAAATGTCTCTCTATATGTTTTTCTATCCCGAAATCACACTTTAAACTTCCTTGGTTGACGTAGAACGTTATACATAGAGAGCATATAAAAAAGGAACATGAAAAAAAAAAAAATAATTCGAAATTTGTAACAACTTGTTGTCTATTTCGAATAGATCATACTGCGGGCAGGTTGTTCAAAAGCATGCCTCTTGGTATATCCGAAGTAATTTGGTGTTTTAAGTATTTGAGTTTTAAGAAGGCATGAATAACTTCAAATAAGCAACATGACACATATCACGAACAGGGAGATATTGGTGCTTTAATAAAAGTCATGTTGAGGGATTTCAAGGTAAGCATGCAAGGCATGATATTATTGTATATATTTCTCAAATTCCGGTAATTAATACTAGACACGGCGAAGAATGATAAGAATAAGAGCCTCAATATGCCGGTACTTGTTTGTTCATAAATAAAATTAATAAAGATAAAAAAAATTAAAATAAAAACCACTATGAATGCAGAAACTAAATCCATTTTTTCCATAATTTTGCTCCGAATATTCGTATTTAAATTTTAAGGGTTATAGTCTTTGGATGAATAAATTCAAAGCCGAGCTTAAAATTAAAATAAATAAAAATTTAAACAAAATATATTCCAGTTTTTATAATTACAACGATTACTAACTATTCATTTAGTAGGTTTAAAAATATAAACTTAGTTTAAATTATATTATTCTGGGTTCGCTTATCTTATATAAATTTGTTTTTTGTTTTTGTATGTACAAACAAAGGTCGTGATTTTTTAACTTGTAAATTTATACTGAAATAAGATAAAAACTTAAATCTTTCATCTACAAAATATTGGGATGTAATGTACAATCTAAACGCTTATTTTTTTTAATAACTAACTTTTATAACGTATTTGTTTAAATTTGTATTTAAGTATAAATACAATAGAAAAATTACATTCCTAATATTAATATATAATGTCTTTGTATATATCTTTATATCGTTCTGTTCGTCTAAGAATGGAACCGAAAAGCACTTGTTTTATATGTTTATAAAGAATATTATTTGTTTTTTTTTTTTTTTAAATATAATTTTTTTGTGATGCGATGTTAAAGACAAATGTGTCTTACTGCTTTTCCTTTTATTGTTCTTTTGGACCAATCAGTTTGAAGGGCTTAACAATTAACAAACTAATTTCCTTCGATTGATTTTGTTTCCAGATGCTTCATTTACGTGTACATTGAGTATGTGTATGAACCTTTATTTAAGGTTTTAGTTGGTTTGATTTGTGATCAAATACAGGTAGAATCTGAAAGGACGTACATATTAAAGAAACTCTTATAAATCACTTTCCCCGCGGAGCTTTGGTGTGAAATTAGTATTGTTTTTTATAATTTTCATGCGCTCAAGGGATTGCGTATCTTTAAAATGCTTGCACACAGCGCGAGCGAAGAAAATTAAGGGAAGAAGAAAAGAGAGGTACCGACGTACGTTGGTTTTGAATGTTTGCAAGTTATGTACAATACAATCACTAGGAAATAGGGAGCTCGGTAGAGCATTCCATAAGCGAGTTGTACGGCATAGAAATGAATAATGGTATTCCAGAGTACGTCCAAAAGTGGTCTTGAGGGTATACTGATGAGCGAGGCGGGTGTTACGATTGAAGGTTTGAAGGGGCGAAATGCTACTGGCGATTTCTATGGAAAACTTGTGGTGCAAATAGCGATAAATCAAAATGAGACAGGAGACATAACGTTGGAGTTTAAGGGTGTCAATTGACTTACTGATACTAGTATCATCTATAAGTTTTATCGCACGGGTTTGAATCATATCTAGCAGGTGCAGATATGTTTTAGGAACACCTGACAAGATGTGGGCATTGTACTCCAATTTTGGGCAGATGAATGCCCTATATATTGAGGCCAAATCAGAGGGGAAAAAATATTTCTTACATCGCTTAAGGGAACCTAGACATTTCGGAGCATTTTAGCGTTGGTCACTCCAATGTAGGTTGTTACTTACGCACATACCGAGAATGGAATAGTTTTCGCTTTCGAAGATGCAAGTGCTATTCATGGCTAATGGCTGAGAGTTTAAATTTCGCTTTAATGACAGCAGACAACATTGCATTTTGGAAGCATTAAGTTCCACTCCGTTGATATCAGAATTTAATAAGCTTAACACACGCTTCCGTTAATATTCTACAGTCGAAGAGCAGAACGTGAGTCCGCGAACAAATATAAAAAGTAAAGGAATATATTAGATTAGAAGTAGCAGACAAGAGATCATTGGAGAGGATTAAAAAAATGTTGGAGACAGAATGGAGCTTTGGGGTACACCAGCATTTATAAGTGATTA
Source organism: Volucella inanis (assembly GCA_907269105.1). Lineage (NCBI taxonomy): Eukaryota > Metazoa > Arthropoda > Insecta > Diptera > Syrphidae > Volucella > Volucella inanis. The sequence goes on from OU026158.1 coordinate 21,024,478, forward strand.
TCAGATTTGAAATCAATTGAGACAACAACATATTAATGTCAAACTCTGCAAAATACCTTAGAAATATAAATTGAAATTACATATTTTGCTTTCGCCAGATTGTTGTACGCTTTCGTTTCAATTTTCGGTGAGTTATGCCATCAAATCAGCATATTTTAGGAGCTGACGGTTAACCCGTGTTTCCATGACATTGGAAAGAAGGGATGTAAGTGTAATGGGTCTGTAGAAGGAGAGGGAAGAAGATTTGCCTTTTTCAGAGACAGGCTGGACAAATGATGTTTTTCATCTGCTCGGAAAGTGTCCTAAAGGTGAAAAGGCTAACGTAGTGGTGTTGTCAACGTGGAAGAGCATCTCTTTAGAGAAAGTACCAGCGGATTTGTTTATTTTATACTCTTGCTACTACACGAGTGCAAAAGTGGATTCGTTCAATGGAAGATTCGACGCACTGAGGTGTAGGCATAATCTAGAAGTGTCGAACTGGCCGCAAGGGTGCAGCAGACAGATTGACTTTGTCCAAAGAGCTTGCGGTTGGAAGGTCATTGTAAATGAGGGTTGGAAGTTTAGGTAGTTTCTAATGTTTTTGGCAAGCGATCGACATGTTTACTACTTTTAGGACATTTTAGCTTTGGTTTTTCGTTATTCCGTTCTTATTTTGTAAGACCGGAAAAATATTTCTGTAACCTTGAAGGCCTCTTTACCCCTTCAGTCGCACCATGCCTTTTCTTTTTGACTCTTGATCCGACGAGGGATAAATGATCGCGTCTGTGTTAATATCAGCAGCGGCATCCACGTCGTTATCGAGGAAACATAACGACCAGTTAAAATTCCGAAAGAAATTGTTAATTCCGCTCAACTTGACTTGTTTGTATTACCAAATGGTTTGTTTGGGAATCTTTTCTCTAACTGTGTGGTCAGTATACAAGGAATCAATTGATATGACACAGGTGTCTGACGACCTTAGAGGGGCTTGCACATCGACTTTGTAATTACCAGGGTTATGAGTTAAAAACAAGTCTAGAGTGTTTGCAGTATGACCGAATTCGATATTTGGGGGAGTGTTAAAATATTACATGCATGAAAATCATCCTTAGAGTATATCTATGTATTGCTTTGAAATCTGTATGTATTCTTTCTAGACAATTCTATCTGAAACAAAGCATTTCAATGTGTTAAGCTAAAAGGGCCTATTACGTATAATACCGATTGATAAACATTCAAAAGGATGTCGAACGATGATCTTACACTGGCACATTGCCTCACAAATACCTAGAAGAACAGGCAGCAGGAATGCGCCACCATATTACTGGAAGTAGAGACACTTCGGGCAAGATGCCTACAAGCCCGACCCAAGATACACTACTCAAGAACGAGGCCAGACTTCTAACATTGCCGGAACACTTTTAAACTAGCAAGGCGAAATTTAAATACACCTAAAAAGGAGAACAAAATCGCATGTTTTAAACGTTTTTGTGATTAGGACGAATGGTAATAACCAAACTACAGAAACACTCCAATAATATGTCCCCCAAATACCAGTTACTATGTGCAATATCATAATAGAAGCCAGTGCAGTGGACAGTCCATTAAGATAGGCGACAATAAGTTGCCCGGATCCGACGGGATCCCGAACAAGGTAATAAAAGCGGCTATGAAAAAGAGACCAGACCTTTTTATGATGACGATGCAGGAGTACCTCTGGTCCTCTGGTACATTTGGTCCTCTTACTAAAAAGAAAGAACCTCTAGGAGAACCATCGTCCTATCGCCTAATAAGCCTATTGGACACCATGGACAGACAAAAAAGGAGCTCTATCAGATTATCAAGGGAAAATGACTCTACGCCACAGAGGAATACTACGCAGTAGTTACGCTGGACGTTAAAAAATTTTTAAATCGGCAAATTGGTCGTTCATTAGAAGAACACCCGTCAAGATGGATACACCGTATTGCTTGCATCGTATAGTGACGAGCTATAAAGTTAAGATAAAATAAGTTTGATAAAAGTTGAGATAAAATACAGATGAATGTGAAAACAACGTCACTTCTGGAGTTCTACAGGGATCGGTATTAGGGTTGTTATTGTGGAACATCTTGTATTTTGGAGTCGTACGCTTGGTGTTGCCTGGGGGGGGGGGGATAACTGCAATTAGATTCGCCGATAGCGTTGTCGCCGCGAGAGTACGTAAACAGATTTGTACAGTTAAATCCACTAAAAACAAAGCAATTGCCCGAATAAAATATTGGCTAGCTACAACTAACCAACTATAAAACAGAAGTTCAGAGCACACGTAAAGTATTTAATCAAGCAAGCATCGTAAATCCATTGAGCTCTCTCGCGCAGGCACTAAGGACGATGGAGACTATCATCAACATACAGACTCTGCGTACTACAGACAATCAGCGGCTTTCGAACCATATCAGACGAAGCCGCCTTTGTTATACCTGGAATGGTTTTCTTCGATATTCTTGCAGATGAAATGTCGAGTATATATATATAACAGAAGAGCATTAAGGCAACACTATGCCAATGGAATCAAGAAGATCAAAACTGAAGAGAAGGGAGCATCAATAGCTCCCATGACTGGGTAAAAAGTAAACACGGAAACTGCAACTTTCCGTCGCAAGTATTTCCGTTTTAGGTACTAATGCCCCAATGAAGATGAAGATGCGGATCAAGCAGTATTTTATTGCCCACGGTTCATGCTAATCCACGATCAGGTTTTTTTGTTTTTTTTTTAAGACCTTAACACTCAACAAAGTATGTATTTCTATTTTTCAAATGCCGGAGCACGTGCTAAGACAATATATGTATAGATAGAGGGAGGTAGATGTTTGGGCTCAGTGGTTATTTCGCTCCATTGGCGCCATCCAATATTTAATGGGGAGACAAAATTAGTGGTGTAAATTAAATTGTTGTTTTATTTTATGCATCTATTCATCTCACGAGATTTGAGTTCCCTGCAAAAGGAATGTCTTTCGGGCACGGCTGGTATTGAACCCCGAACCATCCGATTTGGAAGCCAATATACTACCACTTGAGCCACGGCCATCCGTGTTGCAGTCAGAGAAGAATTGAGCGGAAACATGTATTTTTATAACAATTCTACAAAATGAGCTACGAAGAATAGAAATGCTAAGATATGCAACAGCAAAAGCGTCAGAAGCAAGCCACACAACACGAATAGCTTGATTTGCTATTCAACCCCGCAATTTAATGGCAGTCCCATGGGTAAAGTGGTTGAAGTGTGTAGGTTGTGTGTTTTGGTACGTATACTTATTTCTGGCATCGATTATTCAGGTTAATTAATTAATTAATTATTTAATTATCCAAATTAAAAAAAAAAATAAAAAATACGCTACACCGATGTCCTTTCGTTTCTGAAGCAACCAACTTTTTACACAATCAAGTGAAGAAATTTACCTAAAAGAACAGTGCTAAATGGATAATAGAAAAAAATATCTATAATAGCAGGTTTTATATTCCGAAGGTGCCGGTTATATTTTAAAGCTACGGCAGTTCATTTAAATAGAAGAAAACAAAAATTTTTATCTGCTTACTATTTGCCATATCTACTTGTTAGTCTTTTATTATTTGGAAATTTGTCTTGAAGTAGGACTCTCGTAAAAATCACTGTTATAAAAAAATGGTTTTCTTTAACGGCATTAGGAATATGTATATACGATGGCTCTATAAAAACCTATACTTTTCTTTAAAAACTCAAATGAATTTTTTTCCCCGGGTATGACTGCTAGTTTTATAATAACCTTCCAACCACGACCATACAGCAATAATTTCGGAATAACCTTTTTAAGTAAGCTATCTTTTATCTATTGTTATATTGATTTGGCATAATAAAATTTGAAAAGCTTTCATAATGCAGTATAAGAAAAGATGTGAAACTATATTATTCAATCTAGCACAGAAAATGAAGCCTCTAAAAAAATAAGCCGAATACCATCTAGCCTCGCAGTCGTTCATTTAAATTCGAAAAGCTCCATCGTCACCACGTTAACTAATTTGTGTAATATATTTATTAACATTTTTTTTTCATTTTTTTTCTTTGTATGTAGTTTAATTTTATTTTTTTCCGATTTGGTTATAAATAAATATATGTATGTACATATGTATAATATTTATTGAATTTTAATAAGTTGTTCTTTGTTTTTTTTTTATTATTGATTTGTATTTTTGTATTTTGAGTTATCCGGTTTTTGATTGTGTGGGATGCATACATATGTATACGTATATACATACATAAATATATCTCTCAATATATATACATATGTGTGTGTATATCCATTTTGTTTATTTGTAAATAATGTAAGCTTATTCAATTTGTATTGATTCGTGTTTTCATTTTTTGGTTTAGTTTTAGAATTTTTTTTTGATAAATATCATATTTTGGTTAAATTTAAAAGTAAGTAAAAATCAATTAACTGTTTGGTTTACACTCGTATCGATTTTTTTTTGAATATATTTCTATATATACATATGTGTATATATGGATGTGTATGTATATATTTTTTTCTTTGCACTACTTTTGTTTTTTTTCTTTTTACTTTTCTCCTATTGGGATATGTTTATTTAAGGAATATAAGAATTTAGCTTATTTATATTAATAACATTAATTAGCAAATTAAAAAACAGTTGGTGTCTTATTTTGTATCGATATATGGGAAGAAGGTATGTCCTGGATGTTATGTGTCTTGTTATGAGATTTTGTTTCTTTGCTGCACCCTCTGCATGTAACATTTGCCTTAAAAAAAAAACCAGATGTATATATAGTAAAATAGTTTCCTCAAATTGTTAAATCACATTTATTTTATGAAGATAAAAACCATACCTCAAGTTGAAAGAAGTATCTAATTCGTTGAAACTCTTCGTTCGTGAACGAATAAGTTTCGCTTCCTTCTAACGATTATACGCAGAAATACTGTTAAATATCAAAAGTGCACCTATCTTTTTTGCGAAAAGATCGAAACTGTCGGTGAAACCAGTAGGTTGATCAAAGTCTTTAAAATGAAATGTTCAACCAGGCTGATGACGCTGATGACCAGAAAATCTGATGGCGCCTTCACTGAGTTCAAGGTAGAGTTTCATGCTTGAAGCTCACTTCGCAGGTAACCTAATAAGAACCAGTTCACAATCAGCTCCTATTAATGAAGTTGCTAGTGAGCTGAATAACACACCACGCCGTAGCTGGTATACGGTGCGAATGAGCCATTAAACATGCTATTGCTTCCTTTGAATGGCTTCAAGTCGTTTAAGACCGATGGCATGTAGCCATTTTTTTTTTATAATACCGCGCGCGCACCTAGGGAATATGAATACCCTTTTACTGGCTTTTCTCCAGGGCGCGGCCGGGTGGTGTAGTAGTTTGAAACTCAGGTGTGTTTGGTTTCGAAATTTTTTCAGAGGTGGTTGTCAAACTGGACGGGACGAACCAGTGCATCCTCAACCAGTGGATCTTAGTACGTGCTAGTTGTTAGTTCGTTACATTTAGCCTAGCCAGCAATTACTCCAACATCAGTGTTATGCCTTCATGCCAGAGTTGACGCCGACGGGATTTACATATAACTACATAAAAATTCTATGAAAAGATTTTTCCAAAGAATTACCTCGCACGGGATTCGACCCCGCGACCCTCTGCTTGAGGAGTCTGTGTATATACCACTACACAACGGCCACCCCATGTTACATATATATAACATGTTTATGTTATGTTATAAAAAGGTATAGATCAGGTGTTGTTAACTCTGAAGAGAATCTTCACTGCTATCCTGGCAATGGTATACATACCGAAACCTGAGCGAACGGTGAGAGTAACTTTTTATAGGAAAGCTTCAGGCCAATAAGTCAGGGTTGAGAATGGTCGAGATCTATTTTTGCGTAACTCGACCAGACTAAAAGGCCTTAACGGATCACTAGTTTTGCGGATAAAAACAATGCTGGTGAATAGGACACTTATTGCGGACGCAGAGACTGTGGCCAATATGTGGTGCAGGGGGTAAATGCGCTCAATAGTTCTGACGTTAATGCCCAAACAAACGCGAATAATGGAGCTGTTAGAATGTGTCTAACGAGTGTCTGCTCTAAAGAGCAGGCAGCCCTAGACGTGATCGACGATTAGTACACTAGATATGTACACTAGAAAATGTGCTTTTATACAATCCCCTCAAAACGGAGGTTTTTCTCTTTACGAGGATGAGAAAGCTTTTACAAGGCATCGCCATCCAATTCTCAAAAGAAATAAAGTATTTGGGTGTCATCCTTGAAAACTAACTTCTAGGACTACACGTGCTAAGTCGAAAGCCTTTAAGTTGCTATCGGCCTTCTGGCAAATGGCTTCAAAATACAAAATGTGATCTAAAATGAGGTGGTTAATTCTCTTGCAGGGACAAAATCAAACGCTATTTGTGAATATGGGGCAGATATGCGATTTATTAAGTTGAACCGCCCATTTTTAGTGTCAAACTTAACCCACATTCTCAGTCACTGCATCATAACGTCACTTTTTTTTAAATCCAGATTTAATCATAACTGTTCCTCTACAATGGTTAACATTTTGTAGGAAGTAAGGCAGGACTACAATAGAGGTTATGTCACGCTTCTTTGCATGCTCCGATTTTCAAAGGTTTATGATAAAGTAAACCATAAAATCCTATGCTGAAAGCTGAATAATCTGTTTGGCATTGGAATAGATAAAACGTTCGTGAATTTGTACTATATGAAAAATTTATAACTTCACCATCGTTACTTTGATTCTTCCCGTTTATTTCTTATTTATGCTATGAGTATAAAACTGAACTGTTTCTAATATTACATGCTGACAAAGTGTAGCCCTTCGTCATTTCTCTTCCCTTCGTTAGATACCTGTTTACTTTATACACCTCCTGCTTCCTTCTTTCTTTAATTAGTTTAAAATTCTTTTACTTGTCTGCTATAACAGATCTATATCTTAATGTAGCAAAATAATTATAATAAATTGAATTGAATTGAATTGAATTGAAACTACACAGCTATGATTAGGATAACTATATACTATGCGTCGGTTGTCTGTTGAAATAAGTTCTCACGAAAATACGTAACTGCTGCTGTTACCAGATAGGGCTTTCCTTAGCACGCCTGACTCTAGATGCATTGGGATCTAGATCATGGGCTGCATTCTCAAAGCCATCTTCCGTTTAAAAAGAAGTGGTCTTTTGTAGAATATGCACTGGAGCTTTGATGACCTTGCGCGCCGACTGTCTTACGACTCTAGTCCCATGGACTGATGCAATGACACACTTTTCAATTTCAATTTAATTTCAATTTATTTTATCGGAGTACAAGTAAAACTTAGGTCTTTTACAAATTATTCAGAAAAGTAACAATTTTAAAATTAATTTAATACATTATAATCTAAGTTTAAGTAAAAACGGAAGGAGTGAAAGAGAGGGAGGCAGAAGGAAAAGGAGGAAGAAAAGAAAAAGAGGTATTCAGATAAATGTGTATAAATCTGAGGCTGTCCAAAATATTTAAATACAATTTTTCATTTTTAAAGTGCTTAACTTCAACTTGTTGCTTCACTTGTAAAGGGAGAGAGTTCCAAAGTCTGGCGTCATCTACAAAGAACAAATGCGAGGAGTTCAGGAATACCTACACTGGTGTGATAAGATTAGGTGTTCTGGATGATTGAGCAAATTGGAGTTTATTTAATAAATAGTGTGGTAACTCGTCCCGGATAATTTACTGCATAAAAATGCAGCACCTAGCATCTATGAATTCCATAAAGGTACATCCAAGAACTAGTCGATAATAAGCTGAAATATGATCATATCTGCGAAGCCCATAAATATATCTGACCATGTCATTGAACACTACAAGAAACTTATGCAGCGACTGAGAGTCTAGCTTACAAAAAACTACGACGGCATATTCAACAATAGTCAGAAGCAACGTTTTGACAAGTCTTAACTTTGTATAAGTCGGTGTAAAATTTGCAGATAATGAGAGCTTTCGAAGTGCGGCGTAGACACGTCCAACAGAATAGTTGACATGGTCGCAGGCAGAGGGAGACCGATTTATCTTAAATCACAGATTAGTTACTTTATCCACAAAACAAAGAGAGGTATCCGGTATGTGGTAACATATCTGTACCGTAACATCTTTTTGAGATTGCTATGCATTGGGAATTAGTAGGGTTAATAGTAAGACCATTGCTCACTGACCAGTTGTATATATTTGCTAAATCTTCGTTGAGCCAACAGACCAGATCTTCTGTCAAGCCGACTGGTCTAGACGGGTAAACCTGTACATTATTTGCATAGAGATACAGTGATACATTATTACACAATTCGACAAGTCATTTATGAATATGCAGAATAAAATTGAACCCAAGACTGATCCTTGAGGAACTCCAACTAATAACGTCAAGTATTGAGAAGTTCTGCTACCGATAGTGACTCTTTGGCTCCTGTTATTTAAATAATTTTTTATTGGCCAAACCGATGTTTCAGTAAAACCAAAATACGATCTCAATTTTTGGCACAAGATGCAGTGGTTGACCCTGTCAAAAGCTTTATTAAAATCACGCAAACATAATATTATAATAAAGTCCTGGTCAAATTAGATCCTAATGTCATCAAGAACCTTAACAATTGCAGTTGAGCAACTGCGATGTGCTGAAAAGCCCGACTGTAAGGGGGATAACAGGGCATAATCACAAAGATATTTTTTGATTAAGTTTGCCATTAATTTTTCCATAAATTTTGATAGGCATGGAAGAATGCTTTTTGGGCGAAAGTCAGCGCTTTTGCTACATTCCAACAAATCGGCACAGCATCTTCACAGTATTAGATCTTAGCGAACGGATATTTTTATAACTTCAATCTCCGTAGCTACCTGAAAATTGTTCAACGACCGAGGAATGATCTCAGGATTTAGGGTGAAGTCTGTGTTATCTACATCAGCAGCTAAAAAGGTTTTGTTTAGTTCATTTACATAAGGGGAGGTATTTCGAAAAATAGTATCTTTTCTAAGCTCTACGAGTAACCGAGGATGCTTGTTTCCGAACCTCGCAATATTCTCAATTCAGACCCGTCGGGTTAGCTTTCCACTCCGAGTTGCAGTTGCAGCAACGCAACCCAAAAGCTGTAGAGCTCGGGAATCTGCCTTAAGCAGATCAGCATTAAAATCTCCGGAGATAATGATGTTGTCATAGGATGCTGAAAAGTATTGAATAGCCAAAAAAAAGGCTCTAGAGAATGACTTCGATTTGGGTTACAAGTAGTGCCTATGATACTTTTAACACAACCATCGGTGACTTCTATGAGAAGGTATTCAATGCCTCCACCTACTTTGCAGCAAGGCGAGGTATTGCAATAGGCCGCCACTCCACCACCTGTTGTGTCTGTAATTATATCATTTCGAAACAGCTTATACCCTTGGATGTTATAAAAATTATCTGTTATAACAGGCCAGAACAAGGTTTCTGATACACAAATGACATCAACACTCGAGCTCACAAAAATACTGCTCAGATAATTTAGCTCTAAGGCATTTAAACTCCGCGCATTGAGATGACAAACTTTGAATCCTTCGCAGGCCTTAGATAACGATAACGAACGAACGGAAGGAATGTTCATACCACCAGACGATATCACATTATAAGCCATCAGAAGAGTCAGTGCTTCACTTTAAAGCAATCAAGTAAAACACAAAATTCATTGACAGCAGACGATTGATACACAAGTAATAAAATAAAAAAAATAATAAGCAAATGGAAGAAAAAAGATAAGAGGAAGGAGTGAGACAAAAATATTACAATATAATAAAAGAAAACATAACCTTAGCAAAAGGCATAAAAAGTAAACCAAAAAATTGACATGTAATACGCATTATGCAAGTATATATAGGGATGATCCATAAGCATTGCTACGAGCGACATCGATATCGAAGAAACGGGGGCAGCAATCAATACAGATTCTTACTCTTCCTTACTCTTACTCTTCTTTACAAAAACACTACCATTTTTTGTTCTCGCCGAGAACAGCAATTCCTCCCTCCGCAATCGCAGTGCATAGCTTAATAAAAAGCTATTCTCTGGGGTCAAGCTTTCATTTAAGTAGATGCAAGGGTTGGTGTTGTTTTATTATGTGTGGGCGCAGTGTTGTTTTTCTCCAGCTGAGCAATTGTTACCCTTTTTTGGCGCGAAACGCTGATAACAATGCACTTTGCTCCGCACGAGAAGACTATCGTTCAATGGCATTTTCATTTTCAGTAAATGGAATACCACGAACAATAACATCACTTAGCCGTTATTACGTATTTCCGTATCCTAATTTTTTGTGTTCTTCTTTAAATTCTGAGATATGATATTGCTAATCTCTTTTTTGCGATCAAATTCACCTCCATATCTCTGAGTTGATCAGATACTTTTGGTTTATCTGCCTTTATGTTTGACTGTGTTTTCGACGAGGTGGATGTTGAAGGTTTTGTCCGGAGTTCAATGATCAATGAGTCCGGAGATCAATTAATTTTTCTCTTTGAGAGCCTGCAGTCTTGTTGACATATTAATTGGGCAAAGAATTTTTAGCAAATTAAAAATAGAAGTTTTTCTAAGAAGAAACTTCAAACTACAAACTTTATAACTATAAAGAATGCCACAAACTTTATAACAAAAAAAAGCTTATGATTTCAAGAGCAATTAAAAACACGACTATTCAATTGGCATAGCCGTACACTGCTGCGCTTAAAATACGAAACTGAATTTCCTTCTGCCCATTTGGAGGAGCTGATGGTTTAGCCAACCAAGTTTTCAAAGCTAGAGAAAATGATTTGATGAAAAGCACGCACCAACTTATCTGTACAATTTTGCAGGCATGCTAGTCTGGAAAAAGGTAGTTACCAACCACAAGTGCATAAGTCTGATAAAAACCACACACAAAATAGGTGCCGTTGTATTTTGTGAGCTTATAGGTCAATATTAGTGACGTGTAATAAGGTTCACAACCCTATATGGAAGAGTTTAAAAGAATGTGACGAATCAACTAATGGTCGCGGATAAAATAGACTCACTGTTGACGAGCCTTGCAAACGTTTAAAGGACATCGACCTTTGGATCTGCACGTTTAATGTCTTTTTCCAGAGGAAGAAAGAAGATATTGAAAGGTTGTACACCAAGAATAGAATACAGAAGTTTTACCAACAAGTAAAAAAAAGAGAAGACACGTACAGAATAAGAAAACCGTGTAGTAAAGACACAGTGGGTGCTGAGAATATGGGAAAAAGTATAAGGGCGAAGAAACCCAACCATTTGATTTAGTTGATGACAGCCAAAACTTCCGATCACCTGACCAAACTGGAGAAAGGATATCAATACCTAATCTTAAAACCAACAAAGCAGCTGGATCTGATTACTTACCGACCGAGGTATTCAAAGCTGCTGGAAATGACTTTGTGGAGACTACACACTAGCTCATTTCTCAGATCTTGTCAGAAGAATATATGGCTGATGAATGGAATTTGAGCACGGTATGCCCGATCCACAAAAAAGGAGACACTATCATTTGCGCCAACTATAGAGGTATAAGTTTTTTCTTCGCCGACAATCTAAGTACTTTTTCAGTGCGCTTTGTACATTTTTGTATTTTTTTTTTAAGAACTAAAGTGGAAATAAATACACTTTTAATGTCTCGGTATGTGTTAAGTCTTCTTTTTTTGATACAGAGATAAAAATGTTTCACATCAGGAAAGTCCTTAATCGATTAGATCTTTAAACTCCGGCAGATTCTGGAAAAAATCAAGTTCAAATTGATACCCACCTTCTTTTCATTGATTCTAAAGTCGCATTTGACAGCGACTATTGAGTTATATAGAGAAACGTCTAGTTTCGGCATCCTTGCCAAACTCGTCCGCCAGTACAGAATGATGATACAGAAAAAGGTTTGAGAGGGCATCATATTTGAAAGAATTGTGTGGAACTCACAAGTGAGCACTGAAAGCACAATATTTCAAAAAGTCAGTGCATTTATTAGCGTAGGTCTATGATATCGACATTATTGAGAGAACACAGCGGGCGTTCACCGGTGCGTTCGGTGCTATCGAAACAGAAGCTGCCAACAAGAAGGGACTTACAAGTTCGACGAATTGGGTAGAATGTCACAATCCCAGCTATAACTAAGGGTTATTAAAAGAGTTTGTTTACCCTATCTCTGATATAAATTCTTTCAACAACATGTCAGCAGCAATAAAATAAAGAATAACTCGCCTCAATCGCTATCCTCAATCGTTCCGAGAGAAAAAATTCTTCGAAAATTATTCGATCCCGTTTGCGTTGGAAGAGAAGATTCAACGAGCTGTACAGCGACATTGACCTAGTCAAAAAACTGCCCTTCACTCGCCTAAGATGGCTATGACATATGGAGCGAATAGATGCCAATGCTCCGGCCTGCAGAGCCTTTGAATCTAGCCCGGAGGGATTACGCAGTAGAGAAAGACCTCAACCGGGGTGCACTTATATACAATTAGTTACCGGGAGGGGCTTCATAGTTAAGACCCAGGTTCGTTCGGAACTGAAGCGCCAGCTGGAAGCATATAAAGATGTACCAGGAATGGATAGAGCCATTGAGCTAGTACTAGCAGGAAAGTTTTGATTGAAGTTTTCCATTCCATTGCACATTTAGGTTATTTGTAACAAAGGCGAAATGCTTAGGGAGCCTTACCATTAAAGTTATTTGTGAATGCAATTTGAGAAAAGGAAATTAAATAGAAGATTTGGAGCCACTGCAAATGACTTAAATGCGTCTTATATATTTAGATATCTAGGCAAAGCTTTTCATTTCAGAAAACTCAAATTAGTTATTGTATCAGTCGTTTATCTCAGCGCGGAACAATGAACCCAAATGGTCTTTCTAGTAAGGCAATGCCTTATCAATTGCAAGGCAACCCATGAAATAGGATCAGGATTTTTGAACTACAGGGTGTCATTCTGAACCTGTGCACTGTATTTGATATTGTGGACATATAGAGGTCGCACAAATTAAGAAAAAGTCACGGACTGAGTTAATTATTTTTCAAATTACTTGAGAAAGCCCTTACACTCCACATTTTGGGGATATAGCTAAACGTATGTATGTGAACTAATGCAAATTATCACTTATTAAATACCAAGAATGGACAATTTTTCAGTTTCTTAAGTTTTTCAGAAAATTTTATAAAAAGCGAGAGAAATATGTTTGGGCTCAGTGATTATTTCGCTCCGTGGGTGGCATTCCACATTTAATGGAGGGACTAAATTATTAGCGTTAATTGACTTAATGTTGTATTTAGGTAACCATTAATCTCACGAGCTTTTAGTTGCCTAAAAAAAGGCTTTCCAGCACGGATGGTATTGAACCCCGAACCATCCGGTTGGGAAGCCAATATACTACCATTGGAACCACGGCCACCCACGATATCATTGCGCTGATGTTAATCATTGAAAACTGGCCGTTTATCTAATAGACTGAAAAAGTATCAGCAACGTTAAGTTCATATTTTACCAAGTTTTTATATTGTTACTTTTCAATTGCAAATGAGAAAGTTTTTATTCAAAAGTAATTAATTGATTTCAATTCATTTCAATTCAAGTCATTTCGACTTAAGGTATGGTAGTAGCTTCAGGACATAACTTGTGCATAAGCATACGAACAACTATTCTGCACTACTTGTATTAAATGTTTTAAATAATATGTAAATACAAAAATATGTTTAATCTAAATAAAACCAAAACACGGCCAATGATGAATAAAAAAAAAAACAATTCGTTCCTACCTTTTAGAAAAAAAAACTGTTGTACAAAAATTAAAATAATAATTTAGTTACTAATTAAAGGTTACTGTATTCCTTAAAAGGAAGAAGAAAAGCACCATATTTAAAGTCTCAGTGCTTAGATTCAACTTTACCAGCACTCGTTATTAAAAGTTGGAACAAATTCTATATAGTTCACGAATAAGTGCGATTTGAATTCCCTAAACAGTTAAAGATTTAAAGTTGCAAGTCCATTTACTCACTATACTATAACAGATATTTGTACAGAAGCTCTCGTCTTACTGTTGCTACGTAGGTTATCTTCCTATAATTAATTCAATTAATTAAGGCCAGTGAAGGGAGACTCAGCTTCGGTTAATGTTCAGATGACACTCGGTAGAAACGTGTCTGCAAAGATAGCCACTTTTGATAAAAAAGATTTTCTAGTTCGGAGAGATGAATTTTTAAATTGCTAAATGGTACGTGATTCTCCAAAAACAATTGATTCTCTACGCATTTTCGATGTACGGCAAGACTCGAATATGGATGATTTAAATTTAAAGCCTGCCATAGGAGATCCTGCTATAAAGCAGATAGTACAGTTGCAAAAAGTAACCATTTTAAGATTAAGGAGATATAGCAGATAGCCTTAAGTAGCATACCAAAAATCATACATTGATGAGCAGGATGAGAATTGATGCGGATTTGGTTCAGAAAATTCATATCCAGCACTTCATACGGATAGGAATCACTAATTCGTAAAAGCAAAGATAATAGTTAAGATTGTTGACATATATTCGGAAATTACTTAGGCTATTGATTGTCTGTTAATTATTGTTTTTCATTTTTGTTTTTTTGTTTTATTAAAGTCACTGAATGTTGGCGTTTACAATTTGGCAATAAAGCTATTAAAAATATAAAATAGAGATGTAATACCACCTGACTAAGGACTGTCAAGATTGCTACTTAGACTAGATTCGTGGAGTCTGTCCGGCGCTACTTCAAAAGTGCAGCACAACTATAACCTTATGGGATTAAATTCTTACTAGTTGGGAATAATATTGATAATAGGAGGTACTCATATAACCATATGTATACTCTTATACATCAATTAGTCTCTCTCTTTTTTTTTTTTTTTTTTTTGAGGGTAGGAATATAACTACTCTTAATATGCCTAAGTACTTAGTTTGGTCTTAGTGATTATTTCGCAACACAATTGGCGTTTATATTTAATTTTGAAACTAAATTATTGACTGAAAAACTAAATGTATTACGGGTCCAGGCGGGAATCGACCACTGAGCCTTATGATTGAGAAATCAATACACTACTACATTGGCTACGGTCATCCATATTCTGCCAGTTTCTGCAACTTTTCCTAAGCCAGTTACAAATAGTAGCAGGATTTCTAATGGAAAAAATAATAAAAAGATACCTTATGAGTCATATGGCTATAATAATACCTCACAACAATACACTTGCACGCAGAATGTACATACTAACAGCGAATTCGAATAAATACCAAATCGTATCTCCAAACTATCATGAAATGAACTAAACTAGATGGCAAACTCTACTAAAACTTTAGCAATCATTTACCTTGTTTACAGATATATTGTAATAAAAACCTTGTCATAGACAGACATTTCAATATTCTGATGCAATTAGTGAAAAGTAGTTTTTGGAAGAATCGAAATCTGGAAAAATTGCTTTCCACGTGTATTACTTCATTTCTGTTAATTATGAGTTACACAATATTTCGAACGTCCTTAAACATGACGAAGTTCTACCATGTATGACAGTATATTATATGGTATACAACATCGCAAAGTCAACTATCATATAAACGGTGTAAAGATCTCAAAAAATTTAAAACTACTATTTCCTACAGGGTAATGTAATATACTTTTTGTTGCTCATTGGGCAGCAATTTCAAACCCCAATGAAACGAAAGAGCGATACGAAATGGTTGCCAGCTCGTAGTAGGGCACTTACTCAGTTATGAGCCGGTAGGTAGGTAGCATCGTTGATGGGTGCACACTGTAGGAGTTTGTGCATAACAACAGCAGCAGCATCGTTATCATCATTGTTACTATCGTTAAACTAGCTGCCTAGACACTACTTGGAAACAACATCAAGAGCATCATCAACACGTAACGGAAAATGTCATCTTAACAACAAAATTTGACCTGTTTTGGCTTTTGTTTGTCAACGATAAGAAAAAAAAACACTATTGAACAGCCACAAAACAGAATTACTCTAGCGACATGGGTTGACCTAGTTCAGCACTGCAAGCAAAACAATATGATTAACTATCTATTAAGTATCAACTCTTTATTGCACATTGTTTTGTATTACTCTATTTTAGTTTAAGATAAAAAGGTCTTGAAGTAAAAAGACATTATTCAAATAACTTGTGTTTTTTTTGCAAGTTCTAAACAAAATATTCTGTGAGTGGGATACCAACGCTCCGTCTCGTGCACGTACTATTTACCTGAGTATAGTCAGAATCGGAGCCAGAAAAGGAATGCAATAGGGTCTGCATAGACGGCTTCAAAACCGATAAAGGATGCGGCGCTGGTGTCTTTCTGGAAGACGACAACGTTAGATTTCATTCCTCGTTAGTAAAAATTGCGTGTGTTTTTTAAGCGGATATAAGCAAAATCTTGTCGGCAACGAGCTTTATTGTACAGAACCGGTGGAGGGATCGAAACATTTGCAACTTCGCTTAGAACCTTGCTAAACCATTTTGCGACTTCCAAGCTAATACGAGAATGCGAGACATCATTGAAGGCTAAATTTACTGGGTCCCATGTCACGATAGGATCACTAGAAATTAGAATACCAATGAATTTGCTAGGAAATGCTCAGAGGAGAGTTTTTCTGGACTCGAACCTACGGTAGGTCTGAATATTTCCTCGGTTAAGGCTTTCATTACTGTTGCGTTTTATATGAGCACAACTGCAGATGGCATGACCATTCAGGTTGTAGGAGGAGCAAACGAATACTTCTCGAATATTCATAGGATGACGCACCAGGGTGTAGGTAATCGACGCTGATGTAGTGGTAGCTGATACTAACTCATCTTTTTTCGAAACACTTAACGATTCGATTAAAAGTCTTCTGTTGCGACAGAAAAAAAATATTTTTTTTTAAATTTGCGTGCGCTCAAGGGGTTAAGGAACCCTAAAATGTTTGCACACAGCGCAGGCGAAGGCAAACAGGAAAGAAAGAAAGAAAGCTACCGATTTACGTTAGTTTAAAATGTCTGCATCTTACATTGACTGAGAAATAGAGAGCTCGTCAGGGCTTTCCACAAGCGAATTGTTTGATGACGAATCACGATATTTAAGAGTACGCCCGAAAGTAGGCTTGAATGTATATTTATAAGCATTCATAGCGAGAAGAGTGTTACGGTTGAAGCTTTGAGGTGGCGGAACGTTACTGGTAATTTCTATAGAGCACTAGTGGTGGATATACGGATAGAACACGTAACATTTCGTCGGTGTTCGGGGGAAAGTCATGGCTGGTTTCGTATGGCGCATTCTCACGACAATTTACATGAGAATAAGCTATAAGAGTGTCATCACACCAGCCGTGTAGCATTTGTTATTCATCGAGTTTATTATGTTTAGTCGAAGTTATTGAGGTAATAAAGAAGTGAGAATTAAATTCGTCAATAATAAAAAATGGCTTCTTTTATTAAAGAGACATTTTTTAAACGAGCAATTTGGACATCTCAGAATATGTTGAATAATTTTATTATGATGAAAAAGTTATGTACCCGAGACCGTCTAAACTAAGTAAAGGAATGTAATGTGGACTCAGTTTGGTAGAATGGTCCTTCATCGGTGGAGTAAAAATATACGCAATCAAAATTTTTAAGGATAAGCATAAAAATCATAGACAAAATGATAAAATGATAAGCAAAATCATATTAATATTGTTAAACCAACAAAAAAATATCAAACAAAACAAACTATCAAAAATCTACTTAGGGCAGAACTTAATTACAAAGAGGCAATGTCGTTACACAAATCCTAACCTTTTTATTGTAAATGTCACTTGTGTCGATTTCTTAGGCTGTTTCGTGAGATTTTTTTTGAATTGTAGAAGATAAATACAATGTAATAGATGAGAAATATTCATATATATGTATGCAAATTGCACACACATACATATATATTTTATTTCTTTTTTATAAAATGATGTCTGCATACATATTTTTAGATCTAGTCGATGATAAGTGAGCGCAATAGGTGACGTGGAGAATGTTAAAATTTAATAAGAAACTTGTGGCAAATACCTGCTTGAGAAGGATGATAATTTTTGTTCCAGATTTTCTATTTTTTGAATTTTTAAATCGTTTTTGAATTTTTAAATCGAATTGAATGGAATTTTAAAATTGAAGAACGTTCTTGAAAAACTTCAAAGCTGAAATAGTGCTACATATGTTAAGTTCAACTAGTTTTGTAATATTTGATATACATGCGCGGTGAATATGTTATATTATTTAAAGTGTTTTAATTTTTTTTGAGCTCAAAGTTTACAATAAGTTTTTTTTTGTTAAAATTTTTGAATTGAAAGTAAAGGTGGGTTCTAAGGTAGGTTGGCTATGTTTTGTTTATATATCTGCGTTTGTGAGGGTATACATACATGTTTGTATGTATGTATGTATTGAATATAAGTTTTAATTTAGTTTTTATTTTTTGTTCATGACTTCATAGGTATATTTTTCTTGAGCTAGCGGAGGAGAGCGAATAAAAATCTGTAATGTGTATGTTTTAAGGTATATGAATGTGTACGAGAATATATTAATATTTTTCCGTTTGCTGGGTGTTAAAACCAGCCACCGCCTCCCAGTTTGGAGCTTAGACCACCAATGCCTTTTCCCAAGATATTTCCAACTCGCCCTGCAACCATATTAGTGACATTACTAATATTTGTAACGACATTTCCATCTTCACCGATTTGTGGAAGAGCAGCTGTTGCGGCAGCGATTTTTGGTTTTGGTCCTGTATTAGTACTTCCACTTGGATTTCCAGTTCCGCCTTCACCTTCTTCTCCCTCGATTTCGTCAAGTGTTCTAAATTAAAATAAACAAAATCTATAAGTCAATAGAAAGCAAAATGTTTTTTAAAAGCATTAAAATCATTTAAAATTATGACAAATGTTTAAGTTATATATGGTACAAGTATATTCGCTTAGAAAACGGCAATTTTATTTGTTTAAAATGCGATTGCGAAAAAATAATGGGTAAGAGTGTTCATGTATTATAGGCTGTTTGGGAAAAAAAATCTTCTTCAACTATACCTATTTATAACGAAGTGCGTTTGTGTTGTAAATTAAATACCACCCTTTAACTCCATTTAAGATTTGAACTGCTTTATTTTCATTTCCAGGATATACGAATTAAAGAATCTCATTTGAATTTCTTTAAAAACTGGGCATATTGGGATGACGTGAAATACATTTTTTCGTTTCTTTATATTGCAAAGTTTGCATAAAATAGGTTATTCTCGACGATGTGGAATGAAATTTAGATTCAATAGCTCTTCTCTGATTTTAAAAATAATGTTGGTCTTTTCTACTAAGTTGCAGTTTAGAAAGTAAGTTTTTTCTGCTAGAGAGTATTTCAGCTTTTTATAATATTTCATTCCTGAATGAAACTCTGCAACTTTTGGTAGTCATCATCACTTATTGTCATAACTTTTACTATATAGTCAAAATGTAGTCTCAATGTGTCCAAGAACATAGGCGGTGCACCAGTCTAGAGATGCAGCATATAATTAGGCTTAGCACATGGCAATCGGAACATTCGCTTTAAGAAATACCAAAGAAACTCCTTAACTTCAACAAAAGAACAGTATTCCCACACCTACGCTCCATATAAAAGAACTGAAGCTGCAGTTAAGCGAAAGAGTTTCTACTTCGAGCAGAGAGAATATCTGCCACCGCCGCATCTGAACACCATTACTTTCGATTTATTTAAGTTCACTCTTAGTTTCCAGTATTTATAGTTAACGCTAAGCCTATTTATCAGAAGCTGCACCCTATTTACATCGTCGGAAAAGAAAACGATGTCATCCGAATATTTGAGAGCCGGAATTTTCATGCTGCCGAACTCGATTCCACCCTTTACAGCATCTGATATGTCGTTGATAAACATGATAAACAGTAACGCACTCAAGATTCATCCTTGTTTCACATCCATCGTAGTTGTGAATTCTCCAGATATGGACTCCCAGTCCCATAATATTGATTACTTTCGTTGAGAAACCAATATTATATTGGGTCTATAACTTCGTGCGGTTTGCTAAGAGATGGCGTAACTTATATTATTCCATTGTTATTATTCCATTCGAACATGCGTTGGAAAGCTACTGTCAATGTACGTCATTTCAGTATATGACATTCATTTGAAGCGTAAACAACAATAATTTTTTTTCACTCAAATATGTCGAACTTTGTGCCTGAAAAAGTGTTTCTGGGGGGAGTTCTTCTTCATTACTTTAATATGAAGAAAACTGCTGCCGAAAGTCATCGTATTTTGGTGGAAGTTTATGGTGAACATGCGCTAGCTGAGCGAAGGTGCCAAAAGTGGTTTGCACGATTTAAAAGTGGTGATTTTGGCTTGGAAGACGATGAACGTCCTGGGCAGCCAAAAAAGTTTGAAGATGAAGAACTGGAAGCATTACTCTATGAAGATTGTTGCCGAACACAATTAATCCGTTTGAAGAGAGCAGTAGCCGAAAAACGCCTGGAATATGCGACCAGACACGAGGCAATAATTTTCCATCATGACAACGCTCGGCCCCACGTTGCTATTCCGGTTAAGAACTATTTGGAAAACAGTGGATGGGAAGTCTTACACCACCCGCCTTATAGCCCAGACCTTGCCCCTTCTGACTACCATTTGTTACGGTCGATGCAGAACCTCACTGAAATATGGTTAACATCAGAGCAGAATATGAAAAATTGGCTTGATTTATTCTTGGCTGCCAAGCCGGCGCAGTTCTTTTGGGATGGGATCCACAAATTGCCAGAAAGATGGGAAAAAGTCATAGCCTCAAATGGGCAATACTTTCTTAAATAAACGTTCAAATTTTGAAAAAAAACCGCACGAATTAAATTACATATCCAATACTATACAATTTGTAAGTCAGATCCTCGCGCGCTATGGTTTCGAAGGTTACACGTGTACTTATGTTATTATGATCGCATGTGTTAGTTAACAGTTACCTTTAATTACATTGTATTTATAATTAGCTATTAAGAAAGTCAGCCGCAAATTGAATTTTTAACAATAAAGAACAACAAACTAAAAAAAAACATTATATGGCGATGTCAAATTTTTCGAAAGTGCCGACATTTAATCGCGAAATTAACAATGCATAAAGTGTGTTAGAAACAATACTTCATTGCTAATGACAAAAAAAAAAGTGAAAAGCAACTTTAATCGACCGATTATGTCCAACGTCATATAGTATACGAGTAGATTGCTAGAAAGCTTAAGATTAGTAATGAAAGCACAACTAATAGAAAATGTATCACTGCATTGGTAAAGCATTTCGCGCCAACTATTTTCGAGTTCGCTGAGGGAGAAAAAGTTACACTGCCAACTTAACAACCTGTAAAGTTAGAACACATTTGAAGATGTGCTTACCTGAAATTACAAAGTACGATTGCAATTGCTTCAAATAGTGGACTGCATAAAATATCAGTACTGTGGCAACCAGTAAGATGAGACTACGGTGATCAGAACGGAACGGCGTTTTATACAATATTAGTTATAGGAAACAAGTGCAGGATGAAGATAGAACCGGTGGTAAGCGGGAAAGAAAGAAACGTTGCAGAATGTGTGGGTACATAAATCAAATGGAGAACAAGTGGGGTTTTATTATTTGTGTATAAATTGTGCAGAAAATGCAATACAACGGGACATTTCCAAAAAGTTTGTAACTACAATACTAACCCTAAACTACAAAAAGTTTTTTAATCTTATGCTTGAAAGTAGTGATGAATGATACGCCTTATTATTATTTCAGTAAAAACAAAGAACGTAATCCACTTTTAGTAAAAATATAAATGGATAAGTGAACGGAGCTGCGATGTGCATGGAATTCGATAGCGGCTCTCCCGTTTCTCCTGTTTCTTTATTGGTGTATGTTATTTCTCATTTTGGACTAGCAAAGGTAACAATTGTCTATAAAAATAAAAATAAGTAGCTGATACGAGTAAACCATATGCATTGTCGATAGCGATGGTCCACCTCTATGAGGTCGTGATTTTATAAGGAAATTTGATATTCCTTTTGAGGGACTAAATTCAATTAAATAACTAAAAAAGGAAGTAATAAATCTCGTGAAAGCGTTTCCTTCAGTATTCAATGATAAGCTAGTGATGTGAAAAAGTCAACAAAAAACGATCAGATTTTATAAATGATAGGAACGATTGGGTAGAGAAATACGAACTGAGTCTCAAAGCATATTGTAATCGGAAATTGGAACTTTCTGTAGAGGATGAGCACGCACTTTGGGGGTGCATAGTGCCAAAGAAAACTGATTTTGAACGAAACCCACAAAACGTACATGTTTAGTCCAAAGGCTTACCTCGATGTTGTTTTTGGTGACCCTCAATTAATGAAGATACGATAATTGCGAATATTTTTAAGGCATGCGAACACTGTATGCAATTTCAAAGTTCCCCAGGAAGGGCACAACTATTGGGAGTTACTTGATTTAGAGGTTCTTTATTAAACACTAAATTCTAAATTGTTACAGATGCATATACAAAATGTGTTGATATGGCTAATAATATATCAAGTAGCAACACGTTAAAGCAATTTCGTTCGCTCTTCTCACGGTTCAGAATACATAGTGTTATAGTAATGGATATCAATTCTCAATAATAAAGAACTGGCACTTAACTTTATAAAATTATTTAAGTCTTTCCTTGCGCGCTTGTTAAAATCAAATTTACTTTGAAAGTAAATGCCTAGGTATCTTGGATTGCCTTCTATTATATAAGGAGAGATTTTTATTTTCTTTTACTGCTAAACTATTGTAGTCGACCTATACCCCATTATCTAAACATTCCAAGTGATACAACGAGTCTTGAGATTAACGTGAACACCTGTCAGGAAGACATAGTTTCACGGGATGCGCATACATCCATAGAAGCAAGGATACGCCCTGTCATTACTTGCCGCCTTCCTGAATACCAATTTGTTACTGTGTTGGAGGCACAAGTTCGACCCTTGGAACGAGTCGAGGCCGATCTAAAACCTCTTACTGACCTTAGAGTCACAGCACCCACTACTTATTTGCTATTCTACAACGGTTCTAGGACTCTTTCCGCGATTTGGGTTTAAACCACAGTCAGCATGACGCTTGCACAAAGAGGCCTTACCCATGGAACCGGGATTGAATCCTAGTAGGAAATACCGGTGGTCCTGCCGCCAAAAAAACCTATGATCGGAGGCTTTTAACTGGTTAAATCGTAGCAACCTTCAGTGGCGTCATGTAAAAAACTGTATGACCGGTACTTACTTACGGTAATTACTTTGTGTAATTTGGATCATGTATCGAGATCGTTGGCCCAATTCTGGTTCACGCATTCTTTGACACTTCGTAACGCGAAAATCTATTCGATGTATCGATATGCATGGGAATCACTCAAAGGTGATGTTGTCACCAATAAAGACAGGACCACTTTAATTTATAAGACGAGTGTTTTCTCTTATCGCTTTTTAGCCCTGCCTAGAATAGAGAAATGAGCTCTTTATAAGAAGATACACTATGGCCCTTTTCATAGGTGTTCCTGAAACATGTAAGACCACATTTTTACGTATTGATGCTCAAGAGCCAAGATCACTATATATGCGACTAATATAATCGGATGGCATTTCTAATTTTGTTTAAAGCATTGTGAGGCTAGATTCATGTCAAGCTACGACTGAAGTGTCATCAGCGAAGAAAATCGCTCCTGGCTGGTGGTTGGATCACTTAGACGAAAGTCCTGCAAATATATATTAAACAATTTTGGACGCAGGATTGATCCTTGAGGAACACCTGAGAGCACTGGGAGAGAGCACTAATTATGAGTGTGAGTTATATGGGAAAATGGAGTGAAGCTAATATGAAGTTTTTTTTTTGTTTTTCTTTATAATTTGGGCGCGCTCATGAGATTTAGGTTTTTTTTTTTTTATAATCCCGCGCGCGCACCAAGCGGATATGAATACCCTTTTACTGGTTTTCTTCAGGGCGCGGGCGTGTGGTTTAGTAGTTTGAAACTCAGGTGTATTAGGTTTCGATATTTTTCCCAGAGGTGGTTGTCAAACTGGACGGGACGTGCAGGTGCATCCTCAGCAAGTGGGTCTCAGTACGTGCTAATTGTTAGTTCGTTACATTTAGCCCAGCCAGCAACCATTCCAACATCAGTGTTATGCCTTCATGTCAGAGTTGACGCCGACGAGATTCTCATATAACTACATGCAAATTCTACGAAAAGACTTTTTCAGAGAATTGCCTCGCCAGGGATTCGAACCCGCGACCCTCTGCTTGAAGAGTCTACGCATATACCACTACACCACGGCCACCCTTAAAATGCTTGCACATAGCGCAGGCGAAGGAAAATCAGGGAGGGAAGAAAGAGATGTACCAATGAACGTTGGTTTTAAATGTTAGAACGTTATAATGACTTGGAACTAAAGATCCAGGCAGGGCATTCCGTAAGAAAGATGTACGTCTTAGGAATGACTCAATAGATTTTAGAGTACGTCCAAAAGTGGGCTTAAGGGTATACTGAAGAGCATTCATGGCTTAGCGCGTGTTACTGTTAAAAGTTTGAAGAGTGATTTCTGGTGTAAATAACTATAAAACAGAGTGAGACACGAGACATTACGTCGTTTTTTTTTTGGGAGCACCCGACCAGATGTGGGCATTGTACTTCAATTTCGGGAAGATAAATGCCTTATATATTGGGGCCAGATCAGAAGGAGAGAAGTATTACTTACAGAAGTATTTTTGATGACATCGAATATGTGGTGTTTCCAACGTAAGTTGTCATTGACACAAATACCGAGAATGGAAAGTTTTTCGGTTTGACGATGCAAGTTTCATTCATGGACAATATATGGGTGTTTAAATTTCGCTTTTACGACAGCAGACAGCATTTTTTTTTGGAAGCATTCAATTCAACCTTGTTGATAATTCTTCAATTGAGAATGCTATTAAGATCGGGATTTAATGAGCTAAATATACGCTGCCATTCCAGTTCTACAGTCGAGGATCAGGGATGTCAGCTTAGGAATTTATTGAAAAAGAAATAAAAGATAAGAGGTAAGTGCTGTTTTTCATCTGCTCGGAGAGAGGATTGATGAAAAAGCTTGCGCAGTGGATTTGTCCCATTGAAGATTCGACGAACTTAAGTGGAGACAGAGCAAAATTTTGAAGTGTTGAGCTGGTCGCAAAGTGTGTGCAGTAAGCAGATTGGCCATGTCCAGATCACTGACAGCTAGAATTTTATTTTAAACGAGCGTTGGGATGGATAAAGCAGAATTTCTAATTTTTTTGACGAAGGACCAACAATCTTTACTAACTTTGCGATAATGTAGTATTTTTTGCTCCGCTTAAGCAAGGCGTTGCAGTCATTCCTTGCTCGTTGCAATTTTTACAACTTTTCTCTGTCGGGTTGGTCTTGAAGGACCGAAAAACATTTTTCTAATCCTGAAAGCCTCTTTACAGCTCCAGTCATACCATGTATTTTCTTTTGATTTGATACTTTTCATCCGATGAAAGATAAAGGATCTGATTTCAAAGAGAATAGTGCCAGTGATCATATCAGCAGCGGCATCCACGTCGTTATCGAGAAAACGTAACGACCAATCAAAATTCCAAAAGAAGCTTTTAAGTTCGCTTCAATTGGCTTTCTCGTATTGCCATATGGTCCATATGAAAGATTTCTCAAACTGTGTAGTGGGAATACGAGAAATTAGCTTATATGACACAATGATCCGTTGAGCGTAGAGAGGAGAGCACATTAACAATGTATTTATCGGGTTGAAAAATTGAAAACAAGTTCAGTGTGTTCGCGGTATAACTTTCAATGTCTGGTATTCGTGTGGGTTCATTAACAAGCTATATTCCGCAGCTAAGATCTCAACACATCGTTCTTCGTTTGTTGTCTGTCCAGAATGTTGAGGCCAACCAGAATTTTGAATATTGAAATCGCCCGTAATCACGATTTCAGTATGATGATACAGGTATAGAATTTTTGTATGGAGTCAGATGTCTCATCCACATGAAAATAATGTAGAAACTCCTCCGGATTTCGATTAAACAGGGCCAAGCATGTCTTTAAACGCGGCACCCATCGCGCGGACAGCTTTCTCATGCCCAAATACGAGATCGTGGATTTTGTCCACGGTCTCATCTGTGGTAACCGTTTTTGAGCCAGCAGTTCATCAAAAATCTATATTCGGCGACGGCAAAACTCTGCGAACCAATATTAAACGGTTGTATGGGAAGATGAAGGGGTTCCATACCAACCATCGAGAATGGGCTTGATTTCCCGTAGGTTTTTCCACTCAAAAATAAATTTAACAAAATTAAATTTTTTCCAAAAACGTCTCTCTGTTTTGTTACACGTGAGCCATTTTCACTTGTATACAATCTTGAAATTGTTAATCATTTTTTGTATATGGATAATTTCTTAAAGGGACACTTCGTAACTGCAATGAATTTTGTTTTTAAATCTTTGAGTTTTGCATCAAAAAGCCTTTCTGTGCTACTCTGTTTTCGCCTCGTAGACATGACTGAAGCATTAGAAACTGAAAACACTCATAGAAGAAAATAAGCGGAAAATAATAATCTTTACCTTATTTTTGTGTAAAAATGTTTTATATAAGAAAACATAGACATTATGTTATCAAAATAAATACTCTGAAGTATCATATCATATAACTTTTATGTAGTAAAAATGAATTAAAAGTTATTTAAAATATTCGTAAGTATTTAAATTTATGCAAAAATGCATTTAATTTTAGTCGGGTTTGTAGAGCGGCAAAAACAAAAAATAAATAATAACAATACAAAATTAGTAAAAATTGCTCCAATATAAAGTAAATACCTTGCTCAGACATACTCATGATAAATATTTTCACTAAAACCACTTCTAAAATGTCAAGCGGGTGCTACGAGCTGACTGCTGTCCCACCTAACTGATAAAACCATCAGGATGGAGATGCTGAAAAATATCATCATATTTAAGTAACTCTGTTGGGACTCAACTCCAGCTCTATACATTAATGTTTGCAATTCTGATTTTTGGCCAGCTTTTTATCTAAAATACCAGTTGGTACGTTCTTAGCAGTTACTTGGCTTTTGTCCATCCACTAGCTGGAAAATCTTAGTCGTAAGGTTTACAAGTTCCAATTGATGCAAGAGGTAAAGCTGCGTGACATGGATTTTAAATGAAGTGAAAATTGACCCAGTATTTTAGCGTAAAATTTTGTTATAGGCAGAATTGCCATAGTTGGAGCGAGGACAATCCTCAAGAAGTTCACCAGATGCCATTGACTCTAGAAAAATTTATTGTTTGGTGCAGAATGCACGCCCGTAGCATCATGTCCAAGTACAAGTACAACGTATTGTTAATGCAATGAACAACGACAATTTGCTCTCAAATTTACATGGCATCAATGTGGAAGAACTGGGGTTCCAACAGGATGGTGATCCACTCCACGATTGTGCTGTAAAGTCATTTCAAGAAATGAACCTGTCAATTGGTTACCATGATCGTGCAGTTGTGTATTATTTTCTGTGGCGCAAGACACAAGTGTTTATACAGACAAACTAGCAACGATGAACGCTTTGGAGCAAAACATTGGTAAAAAATTGGTTCTCCAGGATAAGCTTTGTGGAGCCGTGGTGGATTGAATTGCATGAATATTTAAGAATAGTTTTGGGCATAAGTCCACCAATGTCCTTTCGAATAAGTTTAATAAATCTGCATTAAGTTAATTTCTTTGTGTTTTATTTTAAGAAAAAGTCCACGCCTCTAAAAAAAAACCTCTTCATACACGTATGTTATCGATTAATCGTCTATTTTATGTAGATATAAATTTATATAGGGTTTTCTAATAGGGAGTTGACAACTTTGAATTTAATTTGTGAACACACTCTTTCATCAATCATCAAACTGTCACTGTCAATTTATTCAGTAAGCTCAACATTTTCATTATGGTAAAGTACACTAACGAGCAACGCCTGCTAATTATAAAAATTTTCTACAGATATTCGGAGTCGTAAAATCATCGACGAAGCTCATTTTTGGCTCAATGGGTTCGTCAATAAGCAAAATATGAGTTATTGGTCGGGTGAAAACCCACATGTGCTTCATGAATCAGTACTTCCACAAAAAATAACTGTTTGGTGCGGTTTGCATGCCGGTGGCGTTATTGGAACATATTTTTTCGTCGACGATAACGATCGCCACGTTACTGTGAATGGTCAGCGTTATCGCGCCATGATCACCTATTATTTTTGGTCCGAATTGGAAGATATGGACTTGGACAACATGTGGTTTCAACAGGATGGTGCCAAAAGCCACACAGCATACGCTACAATCGATTTATTGAAGAGTAAGTATGGTGAGCGTGTTATCTCAAGACATGGGCCAGTCGATTGGCCGCCTCGTTCGTGCGATTTAACATCGCTTGACTATTTTCTGTGAGGCTACGTTAAGTTATTGGTTTATGTCAACACGACGACGATGTTGGAAGAGCTCAGAGCCAACATTGAATGCGAATTAGCGGCCGTTTCGGTCGAAATGTGTGGCCGAGTCGTTGAAAATTGGGTCTAACGAATCGACTGCTGCAAACGTGCCCACGGTGGCCATATGAACGAAGTCGAGTTCCATTCATAAATGTTTTGATTGTACTTCAAGCCAATAATAAAGTTTTTGAAATATCTCAAATGGTTTGCCTTTTATTTATGTCAAGTCGTTATTAGAAAACCCTATAGATAAATGAATTCAGACAGTATATAAAACCATAAAAGAGAACAGAATTATTATGAAATCTATTTTTCTGTCTGTTTAAAATTTTGATTATAAACTTTATTTTTCACCGACTCGACTTCATAGGAGTACACCTAAATTCAAATTAGCCTTAAATTAAATATTTGAACTTACTCTTCTCCTTCAGCACCTTCAGGCATAGTCAGAGCACAGGTTGCTTCCTCTGTAGCCATTCGTTGCGCAACGGTTTGATAAGCTTTGGAATTTAGTTTATCTTCCATTACACCTTGAAGCTCAAAATCCGAATAGATTTTCTAAAGAAATAAAACAATGAAAACAGTTAAAAATCAATTGGTATAAGAAGTGGAGTTTTTCAAACCTTGACTATGTGAGATAGCGACGTACACTGAGCATAGTGCAATGAATGATCTAGTCTTTCGGATAGCCAATTGCAAAGCATATTAATCTGCTGCGTATACCACTGTTCAAAGAAGTTCAGCGTCCAAAGGTCGTCACTGATTTTACCGCGTATTTGATCCATGTTGTTGCGGAAGAAGTTCACATAACCCTGCCCTAGATCTTTACCAGAACTGGAGACATTTGTAAAACTAAGTATTGATCCAATAAGGCTGCCCTCATCGTAGCGTGACAATTTGGATAGAGTTGAATCAAGAACGGACATAAGTTTTCCTATAAGGCCTTGAGTCATTGCTACGTTAGCCTTGTCAATTTGATCGTCAATTTTTGAATGATATTTGTACTAAAGAAAAAGACATTTACAAAAAAATATGAAAATAGAATAATAAAACAGCGAAAATGGTATGATTTGAAAGGAAAAACTCTTTATTTTCTGCCTATGTTACTTATAATTATTCATCGCTACTATAGATATGTTAATACAAATTTCGTGTAACAATCCCAGTAGAAATCATTTTTGAAGGGGACAATTCAAAACACAATACACGCATTCATGCAACTGACATTATATAGGTTAAATGCAGATAATATGATAGTTAATATCCGAAATTTAATCACACGTTAGTTACTTTATCTATAAGTTCCCATAGCTTTATACATCAAAGTTCTTACATGCTTGTCTGCAGCGGAAATACTCCAGAAAACAGCTCGAATGCTTGGCAAAATTTGTTTCCAAAGACTTCGAGCTGATCAGGCAAAAGTACGATTATGTCCGTTCGGTTTCATCGTGAGAAGAAAAAGTTGAAAATTTATGATGATGCAATAACTTTTGAGTTGTGAAGGGGTTCTAGGTAGGAATATTGTTGTTGTTAAGTTCTGATCGTCACATTGCAAAGTTGACATCTAATAACAAATAATAATATTAATATTAAGAGATTAGTGTTTTATTTCGTTTGTTTAATTTCCGAAATAGATATTCGTAAGTGGCGCAGTCGGACACGAACAGTTAAAGTGTTTTTTTTAATTTATAATAATATAAAGTTTTTGTTTTTCAACAATTTTTTAGTATGCATGAAAACAAGTCTACTGTTGTCTAGCTTGCAATACATCTTGAAAATCTCCAAAATTTCCAACAACTTTAACAGGTTTTTTTTAAACTTTGCAGATAATTTTGCACGAATTGTGAGATACTCATGTATTTCGTATGGAGCAAGGTGAATATAGATATAAGTGGTTACCCCAGTGTAAAGAAAGCGTTTGCTATCTGATGCATCTGTCTCGAGATTATCAATAATATTACGTCATCTTTTCGCTGTTGTTATTATTTTATTTTTTTTGCAATGTTTCCGAACCATTGAGCCTTTGACAGCAGTTTAAAAATAATTTGGTAAAAGACATCTTAAATCGGGTACGAAATGTTCATTCAGATATTGATTATAATGAAAGAATATTCAGTGAAGCTTTAATTCTTATTGAACTAATAGTTTAATCAAAAAATAATATATATAATAATCAATAAATAAAAAATTTATTTTGCTCTTCCACTATCAAACGATCGTAATAATGGAAACTCATTACTGAGAACTGAATTCATTAGAGAAACTTCATACAACAGAGAAAAGATTCTGCAACATGTGGATAGATGCGAGCGCTGTTTGACTGTTGAGCAAAAGTTGGTATATATATACTTGTTAGATGCAAGGAGGAACGGGAAAAACATTTTTGATTAATTTAATTTTAGAAAAAAATAAGATCCTCGGAAAAATTTTGCCATTGCGGTTGCATCTTATGACATTACCGCAACTCTTTTGCAAAAAAGATGAACAGTATACACTGCATTTATTTTATAACCATTTACCAATAACAAGTAATTCTGTTTGCAATATTTCTAAGCAAAGCGCGACGGCGAAGCTATTAACTACAAGAAAGTTCCTTAATCGCCTGGGATGAATGTACTATGGCTCACAAAATGTCTCCAGAAGCTGTTGACAAAATGTTAAGGGACTTAAGATCAATGCATGTAAGGAAGTAAGGAAATTTTTGCCATACATTGTCTCTTATAACACGCGTTACTCGAGAAGATGAAGTAAGCGCCTAAAGAAACTCATATTATGACAATTTATTAAAAAATATGTTCTTCAAAAAACACAGTGTTCACCTGGAAAACAATGAAGCATTTGCAGAAACTCTTCTGCACGTTGGAATTGAAACATTTCCGGAACAAAATTGGAAAGTTACTTTTTCTTTTCCTTTCATTCTGGATATCCAGGGCAAGAACTTATCATGGAATAAAGAAAGAGCTATTCTTACATCTAAAAACGATTTTGCGACCAACACCCATAAGGCAATTTTGACAATGGTTAATTGTGTCCCTCACCTGATTTTCATTTGACTTCGTCAAAAATAGCAGTGCGAACAATTTTGTTAAGAAACTTATGTCTACCAAAGCTGTACAATAGAACAAGGTTGCTGGTTAAAGTTTCCCGACCCAATGTTATTGAAGCTAATATTAGAACAGGCACAAATGACGATGTATCCCAGAATACAAGTTTGAAATTCCTTCAAACTATCCATTTGTTTTCAAAACACTGCTTTTTCAGTTAGGTTGTGCTTTGTTATAGGCTCAAGGGTAAATCCTAAAGTATACCAAGTGTTTTTCACACGGACAGCTTTATGTGAATAGAAAAATTCGGCTCCAAAAAAAATATTTTCTTAAAAATCTCCATAGAAATGGTTTACTCCAACAAGGAAGTTCAGTAACCCAGTGAAAACCTAAGTTGCTCAAGATGTTCTTGTGTAGATGTTCGGTGCGCAGATATTTAAAGGGGTGGTAGTTAACACGAGAAAGTACCCACCTATCTGACTGAAATGCCGGAAGGCTCTAGTCTCCAGTTAGACGCATCGTATTATGCGTATGATGGTATAGTTTTCACCTGCATCCTCGAACCTTCATGAGCTTTCGTGGGAATCAAGGCCATTGAAGTCAATTGCGCTGAGGTTAAATTTTAAGTATTAAAGATATTGTTAGGCATTCTTATCCGTACAATAAACTAACCATTTTTAAAAGTAAAATCGTGTTTTAATATTTCCAAACCCCTTGTGAAGGACTTTTATTTATGCTATAAAGATTTTAATAAAATAAAAAAACAAAAACTTACCAAGTCCACGCCATCAATTGTGCATAGTTTAAAGCTTTGGTTTTTAGCATCTAATATCACATTAACCATAGCACACATTTCCGATGGTATTATATAGTCGGTCGAAATAAAAGCGACGTTCTTCTTCAGCCAGGATTGGAAGGCAAGGTCTGTCCGCTGAATACACTGTTCCACCATATCACATGCCATTGATTTAAGACGCTGTTCCAAATGTTGACGAAATTCAGCATCAGGCCAATGTAAGTCGCGTATAAATGATTGTAAGGCATCTAGTTTCCAAAATAGATCTTCCGAAGTGGCACAACCATTTCTGTATACATTTTGTTATTTGAAATTAATCATAAATTAAAATTAAAAATAAAAGAAATTTGATATTTATCAAGCAATTTTCTGTAGTTTTACTTTAAACTTATTAAAAATGGAACGCAAAAACCCTAGCAATTTATAGATTTATAATTTTTTAATTCAAATTAAATTAAGGGAAAAAAAACAAAAAGTTCAAGAATAACCAAGTTCAAAATGCACTAAAATTCTAGTGTTTTTTTTTTTTTTAATGTAGCCTGAGAGAGAGTTTATGGGAAACAAAGTTCGTAAATTGTTGAGCTAAATTATGAAAGTTTAGTGAATAGCAAGCAGTTTAAATTTATTTTAATTTGAGGCTATAGTTATTTGTGATCTTTATCTAGAAAAAAAGGACTTTGATCTCTTAGTTTTATGAAATGTTTCTTCCCTTTTTTCAAACATTGTAGATGAATGTGGTTTGTGTTACGTTTGTAATTAAATGCAAAAATCCTTCAACGAGTGTCCATATTTTTAAGCTATATTTTATGTGTTGTATTATTTACATGTAAAAATGTTACTGAATTTAATTGGAATAAATTCTTGCAAGCCATATGAGATGTTTGTTGAACTGATTATGTAAAATACTTTTCAAATGTTTTCTTTATTACTGCCTTAACTTCTATGTTAGATATAATCAAAATTTATACAATGATTTACTAAAGCTCTTTCAGAAAAATTCTTTTACTTTCCCTGCTGGTCATGATCTGTTGTTAAATTGAGGTCTTGCAATAGAGAAATGTCTTATACTTATTTGTGTATTTAAGGTAAAAAACGACTTTCGATTTTCCATTAATGTAAAAAATGTCCGTTGATATATAATCTATTTTTAAAGATGTGACATCTGTTTGTAGAGGATGTTAAATATGTACATTAAATCTCTGTTCTTATATATTCTCAATTCATCAATCAATTACCACCTTTTGCATGACGTCATGACGTCTTGAACATAGTTATCTGTCTCAAAATTTAACTCATTGAATATTTTTTTCCTACGCGTCCCTGAATGAATAGAGATTTATACTAATTTTAGCGAATTCTATGCTTTTCTTTTCAATTGACGCTTCTTTCATGCTGACATATAATGCAAGGCTAATGCATGGTGAAGCTTAACTTCTTGCCGAATAAAGTCTGCAAGAAAATTACTAAACTTGTCATCTTATATTCTCTTGGCGCAATACACACTTTCATCGTCTAGTCTGACTTGAATTGTCCAATTTATAGGCGCGGGTAATAAATCTTTAATGTTATGTCGGAAGTGACTGACCTTTTCAAAAAGTACGATGAATTCTCGCGGTTGGATCAATGGAGGCGACAACATTCAGTAACAGAGAGAAGCCTTTACAGAAATCAACCTGAAATATTGTACCAAAGGATAAAGAGAATTTTTCAAAATTACACAACCCGAGTCGTTGCATTGCTCAGCCAAAAGAAGAGCACAAATTCAAAGGACTATTTTTGAAGATTGTATAACGGTGATAGCGAGTAAGTAAGTAAGTCAAATTTTTCTTTCGAGCGCTGGCTTTTTATAATTTATCAAAGAAAATGTTTACTGAGGCGAGAAACCTCTTAAATATATTTGAGGTCAAAATATCGCTGCTTGGCAGAATAAAGCACTCAACCTGGAAGACATTAATAAATAATTCCCTCCAGCCAACTTCAACCAGTTTAATATAGTCATACCTACCAATCAATCTGAGTTAATGTTCAGCCAAATTGCTTATATGATGGTCTATCTGCAGTGCGGCCTACATATTTTCATCTACTAAATATAGTCGAAAGAGAGTATCATTTTACTGAGGCGAGAAACCTCTTAAATATATTTGAAATCAAAACATCGCTGCTTGGCAGAATAAACCACTCAATCTGGAAGACGTTAATAAATAATTCCCTCCAGCCGACTTTAACCAGTTTAATAAAGTCATACCTACCAATCAATCTGAGTTAATGTTCAGGAAAACTGCTGAAGATGACGGTTTACCTGCAGTGCGGCCTACATATTTTAATCTGCTAAATATATTCGAAAAAGAGTATCATTTTACAATAGAATAGAATCTTTAAATTTTGTACATGATCCTCCAAAGAGGTATATGAGGTATCTGGTATCTGGTATACTTAGCGCCTAACCCTTTTTGAACTACTTGATTGATTCATATTATTGTCGCTTTAAGCCACGAATGGATATATCATATCAAATTTCTGTAATACAGTAGACCCTGGAAAAAAAAATTATAAAATCCAGCTATGACCGTGGCCGTGGTGTAGTGGTATATGCATAGACTCCTCAAGCAGAAGGTCGCGGGTTCGAATTCCGTGCGAAGCAATTTTCTGAAAAAGTCTTTTCGTAGAAAGTAAACGGGTATTCATATCCCCTTGGTCCACGCTCGGGATTAAAAAAAAAATAATAATAATAATAAAAATAAATAAATAATTTTAAAGTTTATGCAATACCCAATTCGCCCAGTTATGTTAGATGATGGTAGAGAATAAAGAGTGCATACTGCTGAAGTAAGATCTCATCCAGGTTTTCGATATCAAATCTTCGATTCGATAACATTATTTTCGTTTTCTGTACGAAACGCGTACATGAGTCAAAGTATGCAACATGATGTCGATAACACTTTCATGATTGATACTCTTTAAAAATGTGAAAACGAAGTACAAGTATAGTTAGACATTCTAAGCAATTAAAGTAACTTCATGATCCCGCATCTCACGCAATACCACGGACTTGTTGGGTTTGGAAAAAGCATTTGGTCGGAGGAATGAAGGCGAAAATTTTTCTACGAACTTTATAGGATTTACAGCGACCATAATAAAATTTTCTATTTCAATGTTTAACATATCCAAATTTTTTTAAGTGTACTAAGTGCTCAAAATCTGATGTCTCATTTAGAGTAAGCGCCTTCCTAGAAGACAAATCCAACATGATCAATTTCGTCCTCTTCCCACTATTGAACCAAAAAAGCAAATTCAAAGTCAACAAATAAAAACAATAGACAGTTTATGCTTAATGTTCAATGATGTAGATTTTCCAGCTAAGGAGGCAAATTATTCTAATTGAACACTCAAGAGACAATATTAATCAGACTGGATGCCTGTTCTGAAAGCATATAGAATTAGCCACAATTAAAAACCACTTATCCTCTCTAAGCACAGCTTTAACGCGAATAATTTTATGAAGAAATTTACAAAAAGGACAGAGATATCCGACAGATAGACAATAGAATCTTTTTCTTGTTTATTCTATTAATATTAATATTAATCTTTTTTTTTTTTAAATTCGAAACCATATCCAAACATGTTCGGAAGTTTAACCAAAAAGTAAAAAGCCGGTATTAATCCAACGAGACTGAGATAAAGAATCATAGAGATGAAACTTAGTAACGGGGTCTTCAAGAAAGAATCCGGGTAATAGGTGCCAAGAATTTAGCAACACCGAATTCCTTTTCAATATTTGGTCACGACAAAAGAGACCTCGTTATAAGAAAGGAAATATCAGTCTCCCTTACATCTGATACAACTCCTTGTCAATCATATTATGTCAACGGCTAAACTCAGGTAAACGAATTCAGTCATATCAGTGCGTTTTTAGGCCAGGCAAGGCTACAATCGACGAAATCATTCTGGAAAAAAACCCTAAGAAGCTCCGATCGATAATCAACACTGGGTCATATATTTTAAGGGCACGTTTGAGAGTATCTTTAGAGAAGAGCTAAACACTGCCATGTCTGCTCTTGCAACATTATGTTTGAACAAGACCTTTGATTTTAATTAATCTTAAGAATCTCATACGAGATTCGCAGGCTAATTTTTTTTTTCTTATATAGCTAGCGCGCGCTCAAGTGGTTATTATGCCCTTAGCTGATAGTAGGAATACAAATGTGTAAAATCCCGTTCAGCTATTTTCATACGCTAAGGGCATTGATATATTTAACAGAACGCAGCGAGCTGTTATGGATACTGTAAATTCAAATTGGATTTAATAAAGCGATTATATTGAAAGGGATAGGTTCTATCATTCGCTCCAACACAAAAGTTTTATATTAGTGTCCGATTCCTAGAATTATTGTATGTAAAAAAAAGTGTTTTGTGATTGTTTGAAAAAAAAAAAAAAAACTATAATGGGTCGAAAACTATTGCAGTTGACCCTCGTCCATCTGAAATCTGAGTCGAACAAGAGAAACCTCAGTGCAAGTAGAGGAAAGAGTGACAGATATTGTATGTACAAACTATTTTGACGCCGACAAGGAAGCACAGTACCGGCAACGACATGCCTGCAATGAAGCAACTCCTCTTGTTAAATACGGACGAACAAAAGAAAAGCCTCGAACAAAAAATGGACGAACAGGAGAAAAATTTAGACGAACATACGAATAGCCTCGAACAAAAAATGGACGAATAGAAGAACAGTCTTGACGAACAAAAAAAAAGTCTGGAAAAACAAAAGAAGAGCATTGAAAGAAAGTTCGATGATCAAATTGCACGGTCTTCAACAGAAAATTGATGGTCAAAATCTGGAAGAACAAAAGAACATTCTTCAGCTAAGTTCAAAGAAATCGATTACGAATTCGATAGAATAGAGAAGAATACTGACGAAAAATTCGAACAAATGGACAGTAAAGTTGAACAACTGGCAAAAGAGTTCGACTCAGTGCGAAAAAAAAAACTCCGAGAATGTTCTTTAGGCGGACCTAGTAGAAAAGATTTGAAGCCTCCCTCATTCGATGGCCAGTCCTCATGGTCTACCTATAAGAAGCAGTTTAAAATGACTGTCTGAGCGAACGACTGGAACAATGAGGAGAAATGCTTTGCCTTAACAATAGCTTTGCATGGTCCTAGGGCCGAATTGTTGCAAGAATAGACATTGAAAATCATAAAGATTATGTAGCTTTAATACAGGCTATCGAAAAACGATTTTATCAGGGGAATTCTAGATTTAAATCTGCAGTCAGCATTAAAGAAAGCCGGGAAAAGAACCTTTGCTGAAGGACTTGCCTTCATTCTGGCGATGGAAGCAGTTAATCACACATCCAAAGAAACAGATTTCGTCAGGGAAGTAGCATCTATTAAATACCAATACCTAGTGCCAAAGAACGAGATACTTCATGGAACAGACAAAGAATACGCTGCAGGAACTGCAATAAAATAGGACAATTTTAAAGACAGTGTGAAAAATCGGTGCGATGAAAAGGCTGCCCTTTTTGTGGTCACAAGCAAATAGAGGAAAGATCGGGAAGAAACGGCTATCAAAAAGCCGGTCAACCTTTCCGAAGCCACAGCCGGGATGTCTCGAGAAGTTGATGCCCCCAGCACCAGCATCCAAGTCTCGCTGGCTAAACGAAGCAATGAAAGCCTTCTAATAGAAGTAGTCAGTAGAGAGGAAAAATGGATGGCAAAAATAGACACCGGTTCCACGGCTTCAATCATCAGGACGGATTTGGTGCAGAAACCTGATTGCATAACACCAGCAGTTACTGCTTGAGAACAGATACGGGGAAAACAGCTAAGGTATATGGAGAAGTCCGCATAAAAATCCACCTGGTCGGAATAGCCTTCTCTCACGTCTTTCTGGTGATACGAGTGTATCATCGGTATAGATTTCATGAGAGAACATGGACTAGTAGTTGGGGACTTTGGGCCAAAAATCCTGAAAAACGGAAACATGGAAATACTAATGATGTAGGGAAACGACAACTCTTTCGCCTTAAAAGTCGTCATCATCCGAAATCAGATTCTAGATCCTTCGTCTGAAGAAATTATTTGGGCAAAAGTGGAATATGGTCCTGGTACCCACCCTGGAACCAAGGAACAAATTTTATATATATATATATATATTTTTTAAGAACTTAACACTCAAGTTAAGTTTTTTGGAAAATGGATACAAAGAGAAAAAAAGATGTTTAGGTTCAGTGGTTATTTCGCTCCATGGGTGGTATCCAACTATCCAGGAGTCTACATTCTTAGTGGAAGTTATCTTGATGTTGTTAATTGAAGAAAAAAGGAATCACTTTCCGACGAGGCTGGGGGATTCGAACACAGAACCTTCCGATTTGGAAACCAGTCCACTACCATTTGAGCCACGGAAAGCCACAACGTGATTCCTGTACGAATTCTGAATCCAAAGACATTCAGCGTAAAGGTGAAAAACTGATAAATACTGGAAAAATGCGCCCCTATTGAGGCTATATCGACCACAACGGAAACAAGTCGAGCAATCCCGGTCGCGATTGTCTAGAGTATGAAAATCAAAAACAAAATCCTCAGCCTCTGCGGTTTGGGTAAAGAGCAGCGTATCCAGGCAGACAAACAAGTCGGTGAGTACACAAGACGGAGAATGTGGACGTACGCAACTTGTTCCAGACCATATTGACATCAAAGATGCTCGACTAATCCGTCAACCTGCAAGGCGTCTTCCATTGGCAAAAAAAACAGAAGTTTCTGAAATGGTATCGAAGATGAAAGTTGAGGAGCTTATTTTTAGTTAGTTTTAAAATGGCTACTTCAATTTAAGAACCCCGAAGGTCAAGTTGCGTGATGGATCGAGTAGTTGTAAGGCTATGACTTTAAAGTAAAACACTGCATTGGAAAACTCCACTCGAATGCTAATGCTCTCTCTCGTCGAGCGTGAGGAGTTCTTCCCAACAGGCAAATAATGACATCGAACCAAGATTGGCCTGAAAGAAACACGAAGAAAGACCAAGTTGGAAGGAGATATCGGACCGAAGCATATGCCTCTGAAGACATATTGGGCAAAGTGGGACTCGCTTTGTGTGCAAGACAGTTTGCTAAAAAGATGGGAAATTGCAGATGGAATAAAATCTCGTATGCAGCAAATAATGCCACAGTACAAAGTCAGCCAAGTACTCCATGAAATACATAACGGAATTTTAGAAGGTCATTTAGGAATAAACAAGATGTTGGAAAAGGTAAGGAAACGTTTCTATTGGCTTAGCGCTAAACAAGATGTACAGAATTGGTGCAAGAAGCACATAAGCTGTGCGGCTATTAAGGGCCTAAAAGTAAAGACACAGGGACGAATGCAGCAATGTAATGTCAAAGCAATATTCGAACGAATAGCCATCAACATCACTGTACGGTTTCCCGAAAATTTTAATGGTAAGAGATACACTCTCGTGGTGTTGGGTTACTTCAGTAAGTGGCCGGAAGTATTTGCATCCCTAATCAAGAGACTAAGACCATACCAGAAGAACAACTGGGTCAGCAGATTTAGGGTCTCAATAGAGCTACACTCCGATTTAGGGCGAAACTTTGAATCAAAAGTCTTCCAGTAAGTGTCCCAATATCTAGAAATAAGGAAAACAAGGACAACGGCACTACATCTTCAATCAGATAGAATGGTCTAATGATTCAATCGGACTTTGAATGAGAATATCTTTTCTTAATGAACTACCGAAACACAGTGAATACTTCAAGATACAAGACAGATACCATTTGAGATTTTATTTGGTCAAACAGTTCGGTTGCCAAGTGAAACAAAATTTGGATCCCCACCTACGAAGCCCAAGGAGGTGAACGACTTGCTTAACAGGATTCATAAATTGCATGAAAACACCCGAGAAAAGATGAAGACAGCGAGCAACCGCATGAAAATAAGGTACGACATCAAAACGAAGTCTTCCGAATATTTCCATAGCAGAAGATTTCGATATTTGAATTGCGGATGACTTAACTTTTGGTGAATAGAGAATGGAATCGAGTTGTCTAGCTGGAAAAATGTATGGAACGCTGGATGGCGCGAATAGTTCTCGAAATATGACAGAGAGTATAAATATCGGCATTCCAAATAATACAAGTTGATTTTATCAGTTAAGTTTGAAATGTGAAATTATCACAAAAGTCAGCTATAACTTTAAGAGATTTATAGATTTTGTCATCTCCAATCAAAGAAACAGTTGCACTTCTAAATATATAAAAGTTTTTTTTGATGTAGGAAAGTAATCGAGTACTAAGGTCGTATGAAAGAAGCATTAAAAATGACTCATACTGGTAGGTGTGTGAATTGAAATTGAAAATCCAATTAAAATATGGCATAACTACTACGTATGTTTTGTTTCAATGATAACGAATACGGTATAGGGTGACCAGATAAGAATGATAGAAAAAAATAAAATAAAACAACAACGGTGTGAAGTATAAAATTGATTCTTTATTTTGAAGTTTCGTTCATGCCAATATGTATGGAATAACACAGTATTCAAAGCGGTCGGTCCAATTTTTGATGACTCGGTCCAATATGTGCGGCGTTATTCCGGCAATGGCATATCGAATGTTGGCCTCCAGCTATGCCAAAGTGGTTAGCTTGTTAGCATAGGCTAGGGATTTGACGTAGTCTTGATAGAGAATAATCGAATGAAGTAAAATCGTATAATTGCGGCGGCAAATTGATGAACCCAGTCGCCAAATATCTGCTTCGCACCTTCGAGCGTTGAGCCGCTTGTATGGCATGTTGCGCCGTCTTCCTGGAAATACAGTTCGGATATATCGATCCGGTTTCAATTCTTACGTCTCTACAATCTTATACGGATGTAGACCCAAGCGCAACCGCAAAATAAGCCGGGTTGACTATGCCCAATTCAACTAATCGTCGCCGAATCAACATTTCTGGGTCTTCTTCGATACTGGCCACTACACCGGCTTTGTTTTCTTTATTTGGTACCAATCTATGTATATTGATATCAATTTGAAAAACTTTCATTTGGAGGTTTGGACAGTGGTGATTTTGGCATGGACAACAAAGACGGTAGAAGACCAGAAAAAAATTTAAAGATGTAGAATTGTAAGCATTATCAGGATTATTACTCAAATACAAGATCAGCTCGGAGAAGCTTTGCGTTGAGAGTTAATCGTAAAACTGTTTACAAATGATTAAAATCGCTGGGAAAAACCCAACAACAAAAAAAAATGGGTTCCATATCAATTGAAAGAAAGAGACATCCAAAGGCAAAAAACCATTTTAGAAATTTAGTTTGATCGGCACAATGTAAAAGGTTTTTTGTATTGAATTGTTACTGGCGATGAAAAGTGGATCCATTTCGACCCAGGCCAACCATTCGCTTTGCAACCAGTACGCAGTATCCAATGCTCTGTATTTTGTGGGACCAAGAGGGAGTTGTGTACTATCAATTAGTTAAACCTGACGAAACGATTACTGGGCATCGCTACCATTAACAACTGAAAAAATCGAATCGAACATTAAAGCAAAAATGACCAAAATATGCACAATGACACG
Organism: Volucella inanis; assembly: GCA_907269105.1. Taxonomy (NCBI): domain Eukaryota; kingdom Metazoa; phylum Arthropoda; class Insecta; order Diptera; family Syrphidae; genus Volucella; species Volucella inanis. The sequence continues at coordinate 21,066,434 of OU026158.1, forward strand.
CATCATTTATTTTTTATCATGATAATGCTCGTCCACATATTGCAAGCCAAGTAAACAACTATGTGGCAAATACAATTTGGGAATTATAGTTTAATTGGCCACTTCTGATTATAACTTGTTTCGATCGATGCACCACGATCATTTTTATGAAGAAATGAAAAATTGGCTTAATGAATGATTGGCCTCAAAAGGCGAGCAGTGGTTTGGCGGGGAATCCATCAGTTACAAGAAAGATGGGAAAAGTCATAGCTAATGGTGGCCAATACTTTGATTATTGAATTCATTCATTATGTTGTTTAAATAAATTAGTTTTTTGAGCCAAAAAATCGACATTTCATATTTACACAACGATTATATACATATATAATAAAACTCAGTCTTTTTGGTCCCACTCTATGGCATTTTTCTTGGAACAGTAAGTCCTAAGTGATTTTGGGCTCTAAATACTTGCGTTGACTGATTGACTGATCAGAGGGGGTGAAAAATTTCTTACATCGCTTGAGGAAACCTACACATTTCTTAGCATTTTTGACGACGTAAATTATCATTGACACACATATCGAGAATGGAAAACTTTTCGCTTTCGATGATGCGAGTGCCATTCATGGATAATGGCTGGGTATTAAAATTTCTTTTTAACTAGATAAGACAGCATTGTATTTTGGAAGCATTAAATTTAACTCTGTTGAGAGTTCTCTAATGCTATTAATTTCGGAATTCAATAAGCTTAGCTTTACATAGGTGCCGTTCCCTTTTTACAGCCGAAGAGAGGGGACGTGAAAGGATATAAGTAGCAGAGGAATATATTGGATTAGAAGTACCAGACAAGAAATCATTGATGAAGACTAAAACAAGTGTCGGAGACAGAAAGGAGCCTTTATTTTGTAGCCATCTGAGACAAATTTATTTGGATGTTCTGAAAGGTTTTTTCTAATTCATTCTAATTCAATTCCTTGATCCCAAATACACGCAGTTTCGACCAAAGAGTCAGATTCGATAAAGTGAAGTATACCCGGAGACAAAGCACAATCTGAAAGTGTCGAATTGACCGCAAAGTGCGTATCAAGCATATTGGCCTAGTCCAAAGAGTTGATAGCTGGAATGTCATTAAAAATGAGGCAGAATTTTTAATATTTTTAATTAATGACTAACATTTCTTAATATCTGTGACTTTTTAGTTTTTTCGTCAGTTCTTGGTAGTATTAGTATTTTATACGCTTAAGAAATGTGTTGCAGTAGTTTCGAGCTCGTTTGAATTTTTTTCGGTTTTCCTCTGTCGAGTCAGTCTTGTAGAACCGAAAACAACTATTATCTAACTCTGATAGCCTCTTTACAGTTCGAGTCTTACCACGCTTTTTTCTTTTGGTCTGATACTCTTCATCCGATGAGGGATAAAAGATTTCATATCAAAGAGAATTGAGTCTGTGATCATATCAACGGCGGTGTCCACGTCCTTATCGAGAAAATATGAAGACAAAATAATTAAAGAAGCTGTTGAATTTTCTCCAATTGGCTTTTGGGTCGAATTTTTTCTCTAATTGTGTATCCAGTGTACGAGAAATTAGTTGATTTGATGCACTGGTCCTTCAAGCCCAGAGGGGATAGCACATCGACTTTGTACTTATCAGGGTGAGAAGTTAAAAACAAATGTTTGGCGGTATGACTATCAAAGTGGGTTAAGTTGTTTTCCTCAGCGAAGATCTCAACACACCGTCTATTGGGTGTTGTCTGCCCAATTTCCATAACGTCGAAGCCACCCAGAATTGTGTATATTGAAATCGCCTGTAATTCCGCGTAAGGATACAGGGATATAAATCTTTAAATCGAGTCGGATACCGCATCAAACTCGTTAAAGGTCGAATTCCTGTGCACTTTGAGGCTCCAATAAATACTTATAAAGCAATAGTAGATAATTTGCTTACGGGCTTTAACTATATGAAATTCTTTTCATAATTGGAACTGGGATTACATTGTGGTAGAGTTTGGTAAACAATATCACAACGAGAAAAATAATGACACTAGTTCGTAGCCAGGTAGCTTCAGATCAAAGATAAAGAGATGATCTGAGAGGTTTGGGCGGAAATTTATCTGTAATTTACTTAGTGCAACATGACGATTGCAAAAATAGGATTACTTCTTAGCCCGTGAATATTTTCTATTTCCACTCTAAATTCTTATAAAAAAACAAACAGAAAAAACACAAACGCCGACAATGTTTAACAAGGGCGCGAAGCGAACTCATGTTAACTGGAGATCCTTATTGGATCTGATTTAGGTCCATCTCGAGCTGTAGTAAATGAACATACGTTTCATGTTTTTATTATGATTACTATTCGAATTCAGATTATTATTTCTTTAAGTTGTGAGTTCATTTACATTGGTCATCAAGTAAACGTTAATCGGCGAATAAAAAATATTTCTCAATTGGCAATTTTGTAAATTATTAACAAACGATTATGTACATATCAATGAACAAATGATCCCCCAACTTATTGAGTATTATCGGTCAAAACAAGAAAACTCAAATGTCTACGTCTAATCGAACGAAATATGAAAATGTTGGAAAAGTAGCAGTTTTTCTAACATGTTACTGGGATTGTTACTTGATTCGAGTAGGTCTTCAATGATAAAATAAAAATAAAAAACAAAAACATATTAGTTAAAGTCTTTCCTAATGTTATCACTATTACGACAGTTAATTATAATTACATATGTGTGTGAATAGATTAGTTTTGAGATTACAGTTGTTGTTTTAATTCCAATGAAATGAGTCTTGATTTTGATTTTGGTTTTGATTTAAAATTTAAAATTGAATTGTTTTATTACGAGTATTGCAATGACAAAAACTTGTTTCTAATGATCAACGCGCAAAAACAAAATAAAACGGCATATGTTAGGAATCTGAGCATATCTAGCGATAAAAGAAAACATATTAACAATTGATTTTTTTAGCATAATGGTCAACTTAGTAAACACTCTACATAAAAAAAAGTTTCAAATATATACGAAACTAAATAAGAAATGCAATTCTTAGAATTTAAGAATTTTAAGAAAAAAAAACCTCGTTGAGTCGTCATTGACAGTAAAATTTCGCAGCTTTGGTATGTAAAACTTCACATTGTCTTTTTTTTGTAAGGTTAGAGAGATGCTACATTATTATGCGATTGTAGTTAATTGGGAAAAAACCGATGGTACATAGATGGTGAAATCCAAAGTGTTAGCAGAGATTTATGTAAAAAACAAACATAAATATATATTTACTTTTAGTTTGTTTTTTTGCTAGATTTTTTTTATTTGGTGTGTTTAAAAAGTTACAATGAGAAAATGTTATGTTGGGATGTAATGAAAATGGCTCCCTTAAGTTCAATTTATTTATCCCAAATACAAATAATATTTTAAATCTACTAATTATTTACTGAATTCCAACAAAGTAACAAAATGCCTAGTTTTAGTTTCAAAAATTATTTGATTTGATTTTAAAACTAAAAAAACAAAAACATAGAGATGGCATCCTTCCATTAAAGATTTACATTGGTGGGGATTCGGGGATTCAGATTTTGTAAAAAAAAAATTGGAATAAGAGATTCATCAGAAACATACACAATCATTTAATTCGTATTAGTAATAAATAATTTTTTAAAAAAGAACATCATCCTATTTTGTACTCTTCTTCGTCTTATTTTATTAGTCATTGAAAAGTGTAACGCGTATTAATACTCTTAGATTAAATAATAGGTTTTTCTCCTACGTATCTAAACTACTGGCTTAATTTTCAGGCTTTCCATGATCTAAATCTATCAACATACTCTGGCAGTTTGATAATTTAGAAAGAATGAAGTTTCGACTGTGTGTCCTATAACTTGAATTAGGTCAGCAGAGATACTATCAAGTTCGAAGCAAAGTGTTTGTCTTACTTTCTAGTAGTGGTCCCCGGCAAGGGCTTGAGTAAGGCCTAACTCATGCGGGCTAAAATGGTACCAACTCAACCAGAAGCATAATACTGGCCTACACCATCATAGGGCTAACAACCCTACATATATGGGGAGATAAAAAAAGGTGTAACAGAACACCCTCGGATATTAACGCATCCACTGTTGACGACCTTGGCACTCGATTTATGGAAAACCACCTGCGGATCTGCACATAAAGTGTTTGGACCTCAGCAGAGATCCTTGATTGCTATCGCGCATATTTTACCGCCATCCAGGGAGTGCAATTTGTTGGACGGAATAATAAGAGGATGAAAAACTCAATAACTGTATATACTATGGTGCTTACTATAGATCGAAGAAACAGTGCGTATTTGGACGTGGGTTCGCCCCCGCTGTATACAAGTATTTTAAGGGTACTTAAATCCGTCAACAAGAAGGAAGACACAACATTGACAAATTTGGGAGAACGTCACAATCGACAGTTATAATTTCGAGGAACTAAGGACCCTGTCTCCTTCGGTTCTGCCATAAATTCTGCCAAGAACACATCAGTAGAAATGAAACGAAGAATCGCTCTTGTCAGCCGCAGTTTCCTTAGGCTAAGCATACAAAGCCCTTGATCATCCCAGTCCTATTTTATGCAGCAGAAGCATGGACTTTATCGAAAGCGGATGAAGATATCTTCGGTCGTTTCGAGAGAAAATTACTTCATAAGTTATTAGGTTCTGTTTGGGTTGACGTGTTTTGGCGAAGAAGACGCAACGACAAACTATATGAGCTCTACGGCGATATGGATCTAGTGGGAAAGCGAATGGACGTCAATGCTCCGGCTCGCAGAGTTATCGTCCTGGAGGGCCTCACTTTAGGTGACGCGAGATAAGTAGAAGGAGCCTTCAACCGAATTAAGGTGAGCATCTGGAAGCAATAAGTAAAAGATCGGGATAACTTGAGAGGCTTCGCAGTTGTGGCACAATTTCACCCCGATTTTTAGCGATACATAAGTAAGTTAGAGAGTATATTAGTTTATCTATGCAAATTATGAATAAGAGAGGACACACAAGCTATGAAGACTATTTGACGAATTACGCTAAAAGTCAAAAGCTTATTTATGAAGATTTAAATTGCTTATGGTTTAAATTCTGCATTCTTTGGTTAGCTATTCTGGTGTTAGATATTTTGACACTATTCTATCCTTAAGCTTTAGATTTCATAGACAAGAAATTTTTATTTATTTTAATTTTCTAAGAAGTCAACTGTGACGTTACTGTTTTCCTGGCAACCATATATATAACATTGTTGCACTTTACTTATCCTTTCACAATTTATGGTATCTCTTTATTCATTACAGGGCACCACCGTTAACAGCGCTCTAATTATCGGAACATAGCAAGTGGGCTATGTTTTATTAAACAAAGGTCCTTTTTGAAGAGGAGAGTGTTATTTTGGCTTTTAAAATTTGTCGTTGTATGTGTATATGTGTATGTTTGTTTGATTTTCATAATCAATTATGTTAACGTCTGAGATTTAAGGACATCGGTGTGAACAATTAACAAGCTGTGGCATAGCAACCGGCTAAACATGATTTGTTAGCAAGGAAATATAGATTAGATATATGTTAGAGATATAGAGTTATTTGTTATTCAACTTGTATCAGCCGTATTGTCCTGCAGATTTGTTTATTTTCAGCAATGGCCCACCCAAATTATATATTCTGTTTGTTTTTTTTTTTATAATACCGCGAGCGCACCCTTTTACTGGCTTTTCTCCAGGGCGTGGGCGGCTAATGTAGTAGTTTGAAACTCAGATGTGTTTGGTTTTGATATTTTTCGCAGAGGTGGTTGTCAAACTGGACGGGACGAGCCAGTACATCTTCAACCAGTGGGTCTTAGTACGTGCTAGTTGTTAGTTCGTTACATTAAGCCCAGCCAGCAACCACTCCAACATCAGTGTTATGCCTTCATGTCAGATTTGACGCCGACGGGATTTCCATAAAACTAAATACAAATTCTATGAAAAGACTTTTTCAGAGAATCGTCTTGCACGGGATTCGAACCCGCGACCCTCTGCTTGAGGAGTCTATGCATATAACACTACACCACGGCCACCCCCATCTATAGTAATCAGTCCTGAAGACTTGTTAAGTTTTTCATTAAAGCTATTTAGGTTAATATTGTTTATTTCGTTGGAGCTTTTACGATAAATGGAAGTCAAACTCATACATTGACATTGACATACATTATCGTTCTTGTCATACATCCAAAGAGGGTAAATTTGAATCCCCGCACGAAGAAGTTCACTGAACTGGAAAGCGATGCCATCCATTAAGCAAAAAGAACATAATAAAATCATATCAATTAAAAGAACATTTGATTACTGATTAAAAAATACAAAAAAAATTCAAGTCTTTGGTTTTTGGAAGGATAAACAGATAGTGCAGTAGAATTCGAATGATTTCGAATGAATACCCAATAATTAAAGAAAAATCCCTTTTAATAAGGTGTATGTTAAAATGTACATCTTATTTTTTTCGCTTTTTAAATAAAAAAATATATTTCTGAGTAATACGAGTATATTCCTTTATATAGTTAGTCATATATTAGCTTACCCTTTGCTCTCCCATCTTTCCTTTTCAAACCCTTTATGGATTGATTGTGCAATTGAGGACTCCATTAAATCGACATAACGTACAACCAATGGAGCAAATGTATCCCGCAGATGCTGATGAAAGCGCCCATTTTTTAAATTGTCTACAGGAATTGAATAAACATTTGTACTAAATGAATGTAAAAAAAGAAAGAAATTAAATGTGTTCAATGACTCGACGTTTAACGGACCAAGGTCCGTAAATGATTTATTGAAATTAAAAAAATTTGTTTTATTGTATTGTATTATTTTTATATATGGTATGATATGGAGTTATGGTATTCCGAAAAAATTGAAATGAAGTGGGTATATTAGGTGTTCTCAATGATTCGACGTAACCCTGATATACATCTTTTACCAATATTTATAAGTTATTATTATTATTTTTTAAATATTTTGTTCCTAAGTTTTGATGTTAAATATTAATTTCAAAGAGAAAGTATAATCATTAAAAGCAAACAGAGAATACACATCATACTTACACTCCGCGTTCCTTGTGTCCGTTACTTCACTAATACAATTAAAAAGAAACCAATGGATCATTTCTGAAAAGTTCTGTAAAATTCATATTCGTTTCTTTTATCCCAATGGGGTTAGACCGCTTTCTGATGCTTTGGATTTTTATTAATCAACAGAAATAATAATACACTTTGAGCCCTTTAAGAAGAAAAAATTGCTAAATTCTGTGGAAAAGAGACATAGTCTTTTCCAAAAAGTTCCCGGAGTAGTGAAGCTATAGTTTTTGTATTTGATTGATTAGAATTCTTATTTGTTTTTGTTGATTTTCGCACAAAATTTTAGCGTCATAGCATGGACATTTTTTTTCTTATCGATTTTTGGAGTGGATACAAAAATCGAGCAACGATTGTGTTGAAAATTAAATTAAAAGCCAAATGTTGAAAAGTCATTTTCGCAACGGTGGCTTACGATAGGCAAACATGCTTCAGAACTGGTCGTGAACCCGTTGGCAATGATGACCGTTCTGGCAGACCACCGACATCAACCATTGAGGAACATTGACCACCGGATGAACTATGATGATCAACATGTGGCATTTTAAGCAACTAGTTGTGGTTGAGGCATGTCGCTGCAAAGTAGGTGTCAAAGGACTTCGTTTAATGGATTGCAAGAGTACTGTGCATTATAGATTTCCTCCTGAAAGCCAGATTGTCAATAAAGAATATTATGTGAGCGTTATAAGAGGTTCGCGTGAAGCAATTTATTTTATTTGAGGAAAGACAATTCGTGGTTTTTCCGTAACGATGAAAATAAATGCATTAATTATATTCTTGCTAAAAGCAACAGCCACCACATCCCCCTGTGACTTTTTACGGTCAACTTAACCGCTCAGGGAATGCATTTTAACAGCTGGGGGGAGATAATGGAGAAATCGCTGAGCGCAATGACGACTATACCGACCATCGAGTACCAGAGATGTTTTCAGGTCTCGATCAAAAGCTGACACAAATGTGTTGCAATCAATTGGAACTACTTTGAAGGCGCCGATATCGATTTAAATGGATAAGCATGTATTTATCATTCAAAAAATTTGGGTATGGACTTAGAGCCGAAAAATCGACTGTTAAATCACTGTTCTCAAGTCTATGGAAGTATGGACAGTAATACACATACCGCTGCTCTGTATATGGAAATAAAAAAGGCTTTCGATATAGTGAATTTTAATATCTTGTTAAAATAAGTGGTAATAAGTGCCCTTAAAATTTTTGCACACAGCGCTGGCGAATGAGAATCAGGGAGGAGGGAAAGAGAGATAACGATGTACGTTGGTTTTGAATGTCTGAATGTTATAATGGCTAGGAAATATAGATCTCGGCAAGGCGTTTCTTAAGTAAATTGTTTTAAGAACAAATTCATATATTTTAGAATATGTCCGAAAATGGGCTTGAGGTGGTACTGCAATAGAAAAAATTGATACACCATACGGTTCTTTTATGAATCTTTTCTCTAACTGTGTGGTGGGAGTACGATAAATTAGCTGATATGACATAATAGTCCGACGAGCCTAAAGGGGAAATATAATCAACAGTGTACTTATTAGGGTGAGAAATATGGTACAAGTCCAGAGTGTTGGCGGCATAACTATCAACGTCTAGTATTCGTGTGGGCTTATATACAAGCCGTGTCGAAGTTCTCAACACATCGTCCTTCGAGTGTTGTCTGTTTAGAATGCCGAAGCCAACCAGAATTATGTATACTGAAATCGCCCGTAATCACGATTTAAGTATGAGGATACAGGGGTACAATTCTTTGTATACAGTCAGATAGCGCATCAAAAAGGGGCTTCTGTTAATAAAGCAGTTGTGGATAATTTGCTTACGGAGATGGAATTCCAACCACATGAAGTTGAATTCCGGATTGGAACACGGGTCACATTGTGGTGAAGTTTGGTAAGCTACATCAATACGCACATAAATGGCTAGACCGCGGGGAAAAAAGAATAATGGTACTAATTGGTAGCCGGGTAGCTTTAGATCACTGACGATTCTAAGCAAGGCTGCGTAGTGAGAATTTTGACGTTAGTTTACCGAATCATATTGCCGTTGATGTTATGCCCTTACAAAAATATGAAACCGTGCATCAAAAAAATTCACACTAACAACCACAACTCACAAGAAAACATTGCCGCCGTAGCTTATTAGCTGGCTAATTTTGCGATTGGATTTGGGCCGTATAAGATTGTGCTGACGCAAGAATTGAAGGCGGACGACCATAGACAATGCCGTGAGTTTCCTAATTGGGCGCTGGAAATGTTGGAAATGTCTATAAGCAAAATTGCTGTTATTGGAGTGCATTCACTCCAAAAGTGTTCAGACAGGCATAAATGTATCCACAAGGATTAAATATTTGGTGCGGTTTATGGCATTGCGGTATTATCGGACTTTACCTCTTTCGAAATGAGGAAGGAGACATCTTTACCGTCAATGGTCTCTGGTAAAGAGCGATGTTAACCGACTTTCTGTAGTCAGAGCTCGACAACTTCGATATATCCGAGCTGTGGTTTCATCAAGGCAGAACTACATGCTTTATAAGCGATGCAACGCTAGAAGTTGTGAAGGGCTATAGGGTCATCGGATTTTGAGTATTCATTAATTGGCCGCCACGATGACGCAATTTGACACCACTCGATTATTTTTTCTGGGCTTTGTTAAGTCCTTACAAACGACGAGCTCGAGGCCAACACTCGACACGCTATTACCGGAATAACGCCGCACATATTAGACCGACAGTTCGAAGCACTGTTGCTTCGAAGAGGTTGTAAAAATCTACCCCCGAGCACGTGATTGCGATTTTTTTCCCAACATAGGACTACGGTTAAATTGTTAAGATATTAAATCCTTCTGCTTACGTTTAAAAGGTTTACTTTTTAATTTTTATTTTTTCGACATTCTAACCTCACAATTTTTTTTGGATAGAATAACACATATTGTAGATAGGATCACTGTTGACAGATAGTTCTAACTTTCAAACGATACGTGTCAAATTTTCATGTCATTCAAAGTTTTCAAGTTATAATGGTTTTATTGAAACAGCTTTTGTTATTTTTAAAACAATGGATAAAAAAGAATTTCGTGTGGTTGATGGGGAAAATTACTGTTGAACCTAAACAATGGTTTGATAAGCGTTATGGAGACTCTGTTCCAGGGAAATCAACTATTATTGACTGGTATGCTGAAATTAAATTCGGTGCTGAATGATTATGCTGAATAGTCCGATCGCTCAAATTCGGCGATTAGCCCATAGTTTTTGAAGACCGTAAAGTGAAGTTGCTTGAGATAGTTGACACCTAAACTATATCAGAAGGTAGTGTGTTTACAATTTTACACGAACATTTGAGTTGGAGCTCTTCAAGGGATATAAAAAGTATTTCTTACGTCGGTATGCACATATATCAAAAAGATCGTCAGCTGAGTGGACAGCAGCTGATGGCAAAGCTATGCCATCTGTATTTTGGAACGCGTATGGTGTTTTGTTCATCGACTATCTTGACAAAGGTAAAAATATCAATATCGGGTATAACATAGTATTATTGGATTGATTGAGTGTAGAAATTAAGAAAAAACGGCCTCACATTTAAAAGGAAAAAGTGCTGTTTCACCAAAAAAAGTGCACAGCGGTACAAGTCATTGAAAACGATGGTTATATTAATTGAATTACGCTTCGAAGCGCTTCCCAAATTACCGTACTCTTCAAATCTGGCGACCAGCTATAGGTTGTGTGTAGGGCTCAAAAAGATGCTCCAGGGAAAGAAATTTGGTTCGAATGAAGAAGTGATTGCCGAAACTGTGGTCTATTTTGAGAGTAAAGACAAATCGTTCTACAAAAAGCATCGAAAAGTTAAGAAGCGTTGGAATAAAGGTATAATACTTGAAGGAGAGTTTGTTGATGAAAAAAGTCGAATTTCTAAAAAAAGAATTAGTTTTTCTTGAAATTTATTTAGCGGAGAATTATTGTGGGATTTTTGTACTCTATACAATGATAACTTCGAGACTTGTGATTGAGAAAAAGATTGTAACTTGTAATTTTTTTTTAATACATGAGTAAAAAACACTCAGTGAATAATGATTTCAAATTGTAAATAATCAAATAATGTTACAGTTATTTTTGTAATTTTTAGAATATTTAGGATACCAATGTTGACATATTAAAGAGCCATCGAATAACACTTGTCATTATGCAAGCACAACAGCTTCACTTGTGTTGGGTACTAGGCTATTGTGGTATAGGTAGAAAGAAATGAGTTAGTTGATGAGTTTGCGACTAAAAGTGTGAATAGTAATTTACCACTACGTTGGATTTAGGGTACCATTAGAGATAAACTCACTATGGCGGTCAAATCTTGATGAAATGTACTGTGTAGAACTATCTAAGGCAATTTTTTTTTTTTTTGAAAGGGAACAAAGAGGATAAGGATCAGGACTTTGAAAATAATTGTATATATAAGCACCTTGTCTCCAAAGGAAATATGCTTGAGGAGTCGGACTGGCTTAAACAGACATTTGCAAAATATAAAGAAGAAAAGTAAGTGACTATTGCAAAATTAATAAAATCAAGAAAAATAACTTAATAAATATTTTCTTAAGATTTAGAGAAAATACTTAACTTGAGCAATAAACCTTCACTTAAAATATTTGTGTCCTGAGGTCCTTGATACCATTTATTGTATGGAGATCTATTCTACTCATATTCCATAGCCTAATCTGTTTTCAAAAAATCGTTGGGGAAAATATCTAATTACCTCTTGAAATATGGTTTATTCGTATAATGAAATATGGTATATGGCTAAAATTTCATTAGAAAATACTTGAAGGCACTTACCCCATAATAAACCTTCTATTGCCGTTGTTTCGTGTGCTAAATATTTAAAAAATATATATATTTAAAGGTCATATTTTCATAGCGATAAGTTCACAGTACATGTAAAATATTGATTCTTAAAATGTTGGTAAGAGCTGATATTTTTCAACACTTTTTTTTCCCTTAGTTTAAATATCCAAATTTTATACTAGGAATTGATTTATATGAAAAATTTAAGAAAAAGTGAATATATACATGGTATTGTGAAAAAAAATTTGACGGTTGCATTATTTCGCTAGAGTAGAAGTTGGTTGGCCAGCGAGATCGTGTGAATTAATTAAGTTAGATTAATTTTTATGGGGTTATTCTGGAAGTTAAGTCTAAGATAATTCAATTCAAGATCTTAGGCCAAATACTTGAACTGAGATTAAAAAAGTTGAGTAGTTAATTTTGCAAAAAGTCTCCAAAATATTGGCCTTCACGGGCTTACCTGTAATTGAAGCCGTGATTGTAACGCGACTTAGTTGCCGTAAGTCAAATTTTTGTTTATTCTTAAGGATGGCCTTATCAATATGCAAACATAAGTTGAGCTCCCTGTTGTATACAAGGTCAGGCATACTATGTAGAAGATACAGCAGCGGAAGAAACTGGTTACTCTTACGTGATAAAGTAATGTAAAGCTCTAATGTGTATTTTAGTCAAGAATTATAAAACCTATCGGGTCTAGGTGCTTGGTGTCTTAGGATGAGAAGGTAGTTGTAAAAAATTGGGTATTATCAGTATAGAACGATGATTCTCAAAGTGATCAATATGGGGTTAATGTCAGGCAAAACAAAAATTTGGGGTGTGTAAGATGTAAATGGAGGTCCAATCCACTTGACACAGATAGTACCTATATATCTAGATAATTCTTTCTTATAAAAGACAAAAATTTCTATGAAACTTAAGAAAGATATGGAGCTACGAGTAGATTCGGGGAACTTTACGACTTAATGTTTCAATCATGCGAAAATTCGAGATTGATGATACAATCACGATCTTTTCCATCAACGTGATTGAATTGAATTTTGAGTAAAGCTATTTGATAGAATATTCTCTTGAGTTCAATTAACCTATTTCATTTTATTTATACAATTAACTCTATCCTTTTATAGTGAAATTTAAGTAGTTATTTTATAATATATCAAATTGTTTAAGAATTGCTATAAAATCCACAGTACAAAATTATATTAGTTAATACACCCAATTACATATTATTTAAGAATATTGCACAAAAATTGTGCAATTAGGCTATTTGCTTTATGGTCTTTACACTTGTAACTAACAACAACTTGCACATTTGATACCAGTAGGTATATGTTGCGGAGAACTTGCGTGGCGATTGATCGGGAAATTGTTGAACATTCTATAACTTGGACTGAGCCAGCGAAGTGCTTGGTTTATATCCCAGTGGTGGCCACCGGTTAACCCCTACTCATGCCGGCCAGTAGTATTATAATGTTCTACGCCGTCATGGTGCTCACAACCATACACGAACGAGATTAAAATATGTATTGAACCAACGCGGAGAGAAATATAACTATAAGAAGCACACGGTATCCTCATTACAACATACACAATGAGATATGGCGGTCTCCGGATCATTAAACGCTAGATCAAACATTCAGCCGTCAGGCAAAATAAACCACTCAGCTTAGACGACGATAACCAACACTTCCGTCAACCTGAACAGAATGAAGCAATATTTAGCTGAGATTCAACAAAGCATCTAGACCTCGGCTAGCCGACCGAGATATTCAAGGCTGCTAGACAGCATGTACAAACTCATTTCTTACATCTAGTCAGAAGGGTGTATGCCTGGTAAATGGAATCTCAGCACCCTATGCTCGATCCACAAAAATCGAGATCGCCAACAACCTGATTGGTCTGCGTTTTTTTTTTTCTAAGAACTTAACACTCAAGTGGGTATGAATGCAATTACAATGTCTCAGCATGTGCTGACTTTTCTTTTTTGGAAATACAGACAGAGATAAAAGAAAGACGTTTGAGACCAGGAAAGTTCAAAATCGACCAAATTTTTACACTCCGGCAGATCCTGAAAAAACTCTTGAAGTCGAAATCGATACCAGCCACCTTTTCATCGATTTAAAGGCCGCATATGCCAGGAATATTATTTCGGTAGCTATTATTTCATGGTACTAAGGATCTTGTCTACCTTGATCTGTCTATTTCCTGTTTCGAAATATGACGAAAGAGTTCGACGGTAAGAGGTCGAATGAATGAAGAGGTCATCCATGAAATACGAGTAAACGCCTATTTTGAGAGCCTTGAGAAATCGTATTATTTGGAAGACATCAAAAAATTGGAGGAACGTTAGACAAAGTGTGACGAGCTAAAAAGAGATTATGTTGAAAAATAAAACGTTTTTTTACCGAAAGAGGTGTTCCTTATTTATATCATCGGGGACTTATTTACCAAGCTGCGTATGCTAATAACTTTTAATCCTTATAAAGTGTTTCTGCCAAACTTAAGGAAAAGCAAATAAAAAGCCAGTAAACTGATTTTTGGTAAATTAGTAAGCAAATTTCTATGTGATAAGATGCAGTATGAAGTTCTTGGTGATTAATGATTACCACACAGCTTGTAAATTCTTTACTTACATAAAGCAACTACTTTCAATATGCGATATTCATCTTTACGCAGAGAATGTACAATAGGGTGTTGCAAAAAAACCTAAAGTTTTTTTTAATGCACACGGTTTTAAAATAACTGCACCACATGTCAGCTTGCGTCTAAGTTTTTCAGCAATTTTTTACTTGAGCGCACGCACGCCTATGTTTTAATATGCTAAATAGTAAGTGTTTTGTCGTTTATACTTTTTTTTCTTATACATATATTTTCTTAACATATATGTAGATGAAATTATGTAGTTAAAAAAATATATATACCAATCGATGCACTTGAAGTGTCAGAGAGCGCCGTGTCTATCCGGGTGATAAAGAGGATAGAGCGCGAATTTGAGCTATTGAAGACGAAAATCGGCGAATCATCGGCACCACCTGAACCTTTTCCCGATGATTCCTCTTCTGATGCTAGTGAATTTATAGAATCGCACGAAGATCTGCCAAGGGTGATCAGAAACACAGAACCTGATTTCGTTACGCTGAAGCTAGTAGCCGCTCAGTTAAATATGAGAGACTCGGTATTTTTTATTGAATCTGCTATTGAGGCATTTGGATGTAACATTGACGAATTGTCGATAAGTCTTCTCCGAATGGAAAAAAGAAAGAAACGCGTAGAAGCTATAAAAACTGATTTCCAAAACAATGTACCAGATGTAATAACTATCAACTGGGATAGGAGATTATTGCCCTTTTGGATACACGAAAATCGAAGAAGAATGTTTGCCAATAGTAATTTCCTACTATGGCTTCAAATGCAGATCGTATTAATAAAGAATGTGTGCTTCTTGAGCAAAAGCTTAATAGAAAAGTACATAATTTCGCTTGCCGTGAAACAGCTAAAAGAGTACTGGACTCAATTGCAATTAAGTTGAGGAGGAACAAAAATAATATTTGTTACGTTGCGCATAAGAACACACGAAGCTACGTATATTATATTCGGCATTTAAAGAAAATATCCTCAGTAATATTTGTTTGAATATAAAATAATATTAAATACCTTTGTTTTAATATAGTGGAGTCTTATTTAACCGAAGAAACATAAATTCTGAAATAATTCCATAGAAAAAAATGTTGTTCCTTATGTCTTGAGATTTATTAACATCGTCGACGATGTAGCTGTTTATTTGAATGAGAGTCATAAATAAATTATCTGTGGTTTGTTTCAAATGGATTGGACAATGTTCTTTGACAAGACTGCTACTATTTATGGCTAAAAGTCATATGGTATAACAACCATGCAAAAAAAGTACAGATGTCTGTAAAGAAGGAATTATTCGTTAGGTCTAGATTTTTAATTTTTCTTTAGGATACTCAATTTACCATGACAAAAAAAATTTTAAGTTGCTTTATGATGTAGGACACTACTAATATACTCGTACAGGACCTCCGTAGGTACGACGGAATTTTCATTTACTTTATAGGTTCATATTTTGTTAGTTGCAACTGTCTTTACGTATGATACATGAAACTGTAGATAGGAACATAGAATTGTGTATAGTAAATGTCAAATAGATTTTGTTTATTTTATTTGTTCATACTATTCGCCCATGATATTCATTGTCTCGACAAACCCAAGTTGCTTCCAATACCTTAAGGGGTTAGCTCACCCTAGGATCTTCAAAAAATCAATGGGTTTAATGCTTTCAATGGTTCCTTACGACCTCAAAAATTATGTCGCAAAAGATTATGGCAGGGAAATACTATATGTATCTCGAAGTACTTATTTTTTAAATTGTAAGAAGTGTGCTCAAAAAGGTACATTCGATTATCGATATTTTTTTTTTCTCGTGTTGGTACACATGTTCCGAACTTATGTTCACAGTTTCAAGTATATTGCATGTTTAGATTGTTTTTGACAGATAGAAAGGTCAGACGTGTTTTGATGAGATCGGCGATTTTCAATTATTATAAAAAAATGTAGCAAAGCATGTGCATCAAATTTTGTGTAAAAAATGGAATCAACTGCTCTAAAATACTTGAAATGTTGACAGTGGCATTCAGTGAGTCTGCTCTAATAAAAAAAAGAGTGTTTACAAGTTAGCCGAGAAGATATCAATGACGAACTTCATTCTGGACGCATAAGCACATCAACAAAAGATGATAACGTCAAAGCTGTAAAAAAAATTGTTTTGGAAAATCGTCGAATGACCATAAAAAAAGTTGCTAAGGATGTTGGCATACCAGTACGTGCAGTTTCTTCAGATGCTTTGGGCATGAGAAGTGTGTCAAAGAATATTTTACTGAAGCTTCTTAATCGTGATCAAAAGAACCGTCGCATGAACATCGCTCAGGAGGTCTTGAATGACGTCAATGATAATCTTGACTTCCTCTAAAGAGTCATAACTGTTTCCTATTCCTGTACTTGTTCCCAAAAATTGCAGAGACCTATAAAAAGACGGAGATTTGCAATAATTGAGGAAATTAAAACGGCATCGCTGAAAGAGCTCAATGCTATACCAAAAAGTGCTTGGAATAAGTGTATTAAACCTGAGTTGGATTTCTTTGGAGGAAACAACATTAATATTGATAAATAACTAAATAAAAATAGATTTAAATTTTTGTGAGTGTTATTGGTTAATTTTTATAATGAGTGACAAAGTATATTGTAGCCAAAAAGGTGCAAAAGAGACACGTACATACAGCAAGAGACCGAAAATATCTGGAAGAAGACCGCTGCCTCGATTCGAGTTATAAGTACCAAATGAAATTAATGCTAGTACATTCGCGAAAAAAATGAAGCAAAATTGAAGTGAAATCCAGGTTTTGAATATCGTTAAATAAACTTAATTGCATTTTTTTCAGCTACTTCGAAATTAATAGATTGGGATTCAAGTGGTGTCCTGTGAAAAATGTATACAGACTGAGGTACCTAGTAGTCCATTTATTGAAATATGAATTAAACCGTAAAATTTTAATTTCCAAGCAATAACTTGGAATTGGTTTGCTCGAAATAAAAACGTTTTTTCCATTCATGAAATTACCTCAGCCTATTTCAACTCTTTCTTTGATAAGGTTGTCAAAAGAATTTCAACTGCAATTTACCTAGTTTGCAAAAACAGTATAATGAAAGCAGCGAAAGATAAGACAACTATTTCTAATGTATTGAAGAAGTCGAAAATGGCATTATGGTATCAGGCTATGGTTCGTGGAGAAAATGTGGGTTTAAGTCCTTGTTTGCCTTAGCAACTCTTATTGGCAATTGCAGTGCAAAAATTATAGACATCGCAGTAAAATCAAAATACTTTAAGGCTTGTGAGTACTAGAAAAATAAAGAATACGGAATGGATACAAAAACATGAAGATAAGTGCGATGTAGATCTCGATGCAGTTGTTGTGATGTTTCAGCAGTTCGAAGCTCTTCACCATGTAAAATACACCCACTATATTGTTGACGGTGATTCTTTTTAAAAGCCACTTCTGATACTTAATTCTATGAGAATGTCGTATTGACCACAGACAATCTTTTTTATACTTAAAACTGTAATGAAAGTTTTAATTCGACTGTGTGGGCATTGGACTCAAAATGCATTCTTAGTGATAAAACTGTGTTTGATATAGCTATGTTAGTTAATTTGTTATTAACAATTATCTGGCAAGTTTTCTGCAAATTTTGGCCATTCGGCCAAAAATTAATGTATATATATATGTATATGTAATGTACATATATAAATATGTATTAACGAATTTTGTAACATTTTTAATTATGTAAAAAGTTTTGATAGTTTTGTATTATTTGAAACACATCTATTAGCTAATAAAGAAATTAGATTTAAGAATATTTTTTCAAACTATGAATTAATCTGGTCTCCTGCTATAAAAACTTCACTTTTTGGGAGAGCAAGTGGTGGAACACTATTCGGCTTTCGTGACGACCTCGAAGGACTGTATACGAGTATTTTTGTAAAAGCTGGCGAAATGGATGTTATTAACTTAAAACTGAATACACTGGATGTAGTTTTGGTACCAATCTACTTAAACTGTAATCATTGGCAGCGTGATTTCGATAAACTCTGCGACTCACTGCACTCCTTTGACTGTACGGATATAATGCTTATTGGGGATTTTAATGGTCGTGTAGGACTCACACAAAACAATTTCGCATCGGGATACAACAATACTCTGCTGGAACCGTCTCGCAAATTTAAAGACCTCATTTGTGACAACAAAGGAGCAAAAATAATTGAACTTGCTGATGTGCTGTTGATTGGTAGTTGCGAAGGAGATCCAGATGGCGAATTGACCTTTATCAGAGGAACATCATGCTCAATAATAGATTACTGTTTTGTTTCGGGAAATTGTCTCAAGCTTCTAGACAGTTTTCAAGTAAGAACCGAGATCTTTTCGGACCACTTGCCCTTGGAAGTAACCCTTAATTCTACTGCTAGAGGCAACTATGCTTGCATAAAACCATTAAGCCTTCTGCCGAAATTTGTCTGGAATGACCGAATAATGGAATCGTATCAGCGAAACATGAATGTGAATCTTATGGAACTACGCACACAGTATACAGCCAATATTGAAGCTCTAACGGAAATAATAAAGAAATCCATTCCGTAACAGAAAGATTTAAAAACTCATAAAATATATAAAAAAAAATGGTATGATTCTGATTGCATGAAAGCTAGAACCAAATCTTATAAATTTCTCAAACTTCTAAGGTCGAATAACTCCAATATATTTAAAACACTCTATCAAGATGCCAGCAAGAAATACAAACACATCTGTTACATCAAAAAAGTAGCCTTTGAACAACAAAACATTGCGATTATAAATAATTCAAAATCTTCTGCTCAGTTCTGGAAAGCTGTCAAATACCTAAACGGACACATGTCTAACATCTCTGTAACTCTTAAAGCCCCGCAACTCAGGACTCATTTCGATAAACTTCTTAATGCGCCATTAACCTCGCCACTACTTCAATATGCATTCCCTCTGCTCTTAGACGAAAAATTAGACTCTGCATTTACCCTGGAAGAAGTCAGTGAAGTAATATGCAAATTGAAATCAAATAAAGCACCTGGTATTGATCGCATCCCGTTTGAGTTCTATAAAAATTGCGCATATGAGTTTATGAACTCTCTGCTAATATCTCCGACGTATTCAGGAAAGCAATCATTTTTCCCCTACACAAAAACGGCAATTACAGGGACGCGAAGAACTACAGAGGGAATCACATTTTTAAACACTTCAGCCAAATTGTTTGCTTCATTAATTAACAAAAGATTGTATGAATGGGTACAAGAACATAACATCCTAAAAGAATTCCAAGCTGGATTTAGGAAAGGTTATTCTACAATCGACCAAATATTCTGCTTAACAAACATTGCTGAAACATATAAGAGAAAAAAAAAGTTGTACGCCTTCTTTGTAGATTTTAGAGCAGCGTTCGATTCAATACCACGTGAAGCACTCTTTTACAAGCTTTCCAAAATCGGTGTATCAAGTAAAATTATTCGAATTCTGAGAGCCTGGTATGAGAATAATATTGCATATGTATGGGATGGAGACTTAATTTCTGAAGAGTTCGAAACTTCAATGGGTGTTAAACAAGGCTGTATTTTAAGTGCTCTGCTTTTTATATTATACATCAATGATATAACAGATGATGTCAAAGGTGGAATAAGATATCAACGGTGTATCAAGAGATAAGACATGTTACATTTTCTTGGTGTTTGTCCGATTTTAAAAGAATTTCGACTATTAATGTTCGGAAAACATGATTTAGACGAAGATGAAGTAATGAGCATTTTAAATGGAGAAAAAAGATGGAAAGTTTTATTTGATTACTCAGTAGCAGCACTTTGTTGTAGAAAGCGTATCATGGATGGAGATTTTTAATGTAAAACTTAAGTATGTACTTTGTCAACCTCGTAGACGGCCACAGGCCAAACCATTAAAGACTTAGGTTAATCGTTACATTGTAAAACATTTATTGAAAATAAAAGTCAGTTAACTAACTAACTAACTAACTATATATGCATTAATGTATACAATGTATGTATCTACAATAGCTGTTATTATGTACAATAAAAAAATTAGTTACTCATCATAGGTCGTAGACACTTCCAAGAAAGAGAGGTAATCTGAGAAACGTTGTACAGCCGCTATTTTTAAATAAATTGTTCTATAAAAATTATGTTTTACAGTCAGTGTACAATAAACCTCTGTAAACTCGATTAATTTTATATTTTTCAAAAAAAATCACAATCGCCTTCTACTTTTCGACTTCCGCATACTTTTCACCACCCGACAATCAGCAAAAAATGAAGAAAATCTATGGAGGGAAACGCTTTAAAAACAAAATATATATTTTTGCGTTTTCCGTACGGTTAAAGCCTTCCGATCGCGATGGTCGGAAAATAAGTTGAGAAAATAACGTTCATTCTTTCAAGGAAAATTTGCAATTTTGCAATGGATTTCCGGTGGAATTTGTATGCAATCAACCTCTCCCTTCTTATTCACATAAAACCTACTCGCTGAACATACTCTTATTCATCCGAGCGAATTTAATTGCAACAAATTCGAAGTAAATTTTTTCAAAGGAACAGTCGAAAAATCATTCCATTGTACAATATATTCATCGTGAGGTTTAATTTTCAATAGGCTTTTTTGACAAATCACCTATCAAACTGCTTGTTTGTAATTTTTGTTCAGTATCGTTTAGCAAGTCATCATGGAAAGAATATCACCACAACAGACTATCAAATTTTTCAGCCGTCTTACGAAAATCAGCGTTCTGTGATATATGTTTTTCGTGCGATTCGAGGAATTTATGGTGCACATAATCGACCTACTGAAACCACTATTGCAAATACCATTCGCCAATTTCAGTCCTAGTTTACATTAGCGGATGATACTCTACCGGTTAGCAAGTAGTGAAGAGACTATAGCAGCTGTAGCTGAGAGTGTACGCGAAGACCGTGACGAATCGATTCGTCGTCGTTCTCAGCAGCTTGGCTTGGCGTATTCGACAGCTTGGCGTATTTTACGTGAGGATCTCGGCCTAAGAGCATACAAAATCCAACTTGTGCAAGAATTGAAGCTACGTGACTTGAATTTGCGTCATATTTTTAGTGAATGGGCTCTGGAAAAAATTCAATGAAAATCCAGTGTTTTATCGTGAAATTTTGTTAAGTGATGAAACCTATTTCTAGCTCAATGAATACTTTAATAAAAAAAATTTCCATATTTGGGCTGATGAGCAACCCGAAGAATACCAAAAGCTACCATTACAGTATATTTCTTCAAAAATGATTCAAATCAGAATCATGGTCATGGTCATGGTTATGGCACATGGTCTCGGTGAGCTCTGGTTTTAACAAGACGGCGCTACGAGTCAAACAGCGCGTGAAACAATGGACTTGTTGAGAAATCATTTTGGTGAGCACTTAATTTCACGTTCTGCTACGGTAAATTGGCCGCCTAGATCGTGCGATACCTTTTGGGCTTTTTTTACTGGGAATATGTAAAGTCTCAGGTCTTCACTAATAAGCCAGCTATGATTGACGCTTTGGAAGCCAACATTACTCGTGTTATCCGCGAGATACCAGTCGTTATGCTCGAACGAGTCGCACAAAATTGGACCTTCCGAATGGACCACCTTAGACGTAGTCGTGGTCAACATTTACACGATATCATTTTCAAAAAGTAAATGCCATGAATCGTTCTTTTAACCGATAATAAAAATTTTAAGTTCACTTTCCAATTTATGTGTTTTATTTTACATTATAAATGGATCTTTACGATGAATTACCCTATAACATACATATATCAATCGATTTGCCTTGAGAAGAGGAATGCCTTAGAAGTTATTTTAGTATCCTGAATCCCCGTTGGACTTTTAAACCCCTTTTATATGTTTTTTTAATTATCAAATATTGTATACGAGTATGACTATAAAATGGCTGAACCGATTTGAATACAACTAGATTTATTGATTAGTAGAGGACTTGCTGAAAGATTTGAGGTATAAACAATCATACAAATCCTATAAGCAGAAATGTAAATTATTATAAATACAAGTATACGTGAATCATTGCAATCAGTGGCCCACAATTAAAATGCGTGCATATTCATCATAATCCTCAAACTAACCTTTTTTCCATTCCTTTTTACGAACGATTGCATACTGTAGGTTTAATTTTTATTTTTTGGTTTCACATTTGAAATAAACATTCCGACACTTTTCCGACTGCTTTCTATTGAGAAAATGTTCTAGAAGTGTTTCATATGTGCACTGCCTATGTGCAGTGTTTTCCAAAAAAAACGTGCGTTATTTTACTTCATTTTTATGCACTTACAGTAATGACCAATCGCACTAGTGTTCACTTCCTTAGTACGAAGGTTGTTTGGTGAATAGCCAGATTGGAGTACAGGTGCAGGTACTGAGCCAAAAGTACCGTACTTTATTATAACCTCTTTTCTTCTTTTTTTTTCATTACTTGTAACGGGGCAAGAGCTTGTAAATATTCTGAGAAGTTCTGGGTGTTAAGAAATAACAGATCAATTTACTTTCTTAACGAAAGGGTTAACAATTCCAACGAAACATTTTGACAACCAAGATCTGTCTAATCAAATCGCACACTTCAAATCAGATTTTTAATCGCAAATTCGATAATCTGCACTTGTTTCTGTACTAAGTGTGGGTGGCCTTAGATTGTCAGAACAATCTCTGGCATCAAAGTTATTACAAGATATAACGTCTAAAAGTTTAGATCGTGTAGGCAAATAAGTACATAAAGGTTTACAAAATGTTAACAGAATCACAAATTAAAAAAAATGATGGGTGAAGATGCTCTCGCTGTTATCGTAGAAGCAAAATTATCTAGAAATAAATACAATGTAATCTACAAGCTTTGCTTGATTTCACTGTGCAGCGGCTACTTCAAACTCATAAAGCTTTCGTGGTCTTCAAGCTGCTGATGCGGCCGTTTTTACTACTTGTGTTGTTCCACTCCGTCTTACTTCCGAGGCTTAAATCCCTAAAAATTGATTACGTAAAATAGTTCATTGAAATTTCAAGATCAAATAAAAAAGTTTGTAAATACTAAAATGATGTTGAAAGGAAAATTGTTAGTAGGAAGTCACAATTTGATCTTTAAAATGGTCGACGATAAATGCAATGCAATGCGATATATCAGCAACACAAAAAGTTACTAATGTGGCACAGTAAAACTCAAATACGTCGAAGAATTATTTAAATTGCCAGTGAAGACAGAAAATTTAGAATCTGTGCTATCTGTTTTATATGCATGGATACCTTTTAAAAAGTGGCAAGCGAGAGGAAACGACAAAATAATTATTGCAGAAAATAAAGCGCGAATACAGAAGGAATTTAGAGAAAAATAATGCGAGTTGATCATATACACGCGTTAGTTAGGATTTGGCAATCTGAATGTTGGGAACAAGGTCAAATATTTGTTTTTCAAAAAACTAAGATCTCGGCTGATATGACTAGATTGGACATTGGATTAATTAAAACAATCCATACAATTATGATAGATGTTTCAAGCGTTTGATAAATTCCAAACCTTTTCTTGTGATACAGCCAGGTATAGAAATATCGAAGTAAGGAATCAGTCATATAGTTCAAAACAGTAAAATGTGAAGAAGGACCTTTAGGTATATGTTGCTCTAATGGGAAATTTTAAGTAAACATACACCCAGAACCACAAAGGCTTTTAAAATATCTTCTTAAAGGCACAACATTTGAGTCTACGCATTTTTGACACGGAGTGGCCGTGGGGTAGTGGTATATGCATAGACTCCTCAAGCAGAGGGTCGCGGGTTCGAATCTCTTGAGAAGCAATTCTCTGATAAAGTCTTTTTCATAGAATTTGTATGTAGTATGACATGAAGGCATAACACTGATGTTGGAGTGGTTGCTGGCTGGGTTAAATGTAACAAACTAACAACTAGCACGTACTTAAGACCCACGGATTGAAGATGTACTAGCTCGACCCGTTTATTTTGACAACCACCTTTGGGAAAAATATCTAAACCTAATACACCTGAGTTTCAAACTACTACACTACCCGCCCGCGCCCTGGAGAAAAAGCCAATAAAAGGGTATTCATATCCCCTTAGTGCGCTAGAGGTATTCAAAAAACATTCGAAAATACAACTCGGCTTTTCAAATAATATCTTTTGGAGCTGGCGGATCTAGTCATATCTAGGTAATAAGCCTGTTTACATTTTTATTTCATTTTTATTATTTTTATTTAATAAGCGACAAGCAATAGATCTGGTAACCATTAAGAAATTAGGTTAGACCTTATTTTAAAACTGGAAGAAAATAATAGCTACCTTAAAAGTTTTAAGTGTGCCTTGGAGTGCTTACCTGTCAAGGAGCATACAAATTGGGAATTTGCAATCCTTTTCGGACTGCTATAATTTTTCTTTAATTTAAATTGAAGACAAGATCATTTCTCTAGCCGGAGATAATTTCAATTCTTATGGTGTTCCCAAAATGAATCGAAATAAATTAAATAACCTATGCACTAAGCTTTCACGGAAGACCTCGTATGACATCAAAAGTCTCACACTTTACATTCACGAATATGAATCAAAGCTGTTACCAGATCAAGGGCATATCTATTCCATCTTGCTTAATCGAGTTGTTATACAAAGGCTGACATATATTTATTTTCTTGACGGGAAAAAATTGTAACAAAGCTTCTGCATGCTAAGGCACGACAGCAAAATGAAATAACGTTACCTGTGGCATCATCTGATATTGCTGCTACGTAACTTCCTGATGGTCGAACGGCTCATTATGTTTTTAAAATTTTTAACATTTGCCTCTGTGTTATATTAGTAAAACATCTGGGATGTTTTCAATTATCAAGAGATATAATCTTATTGTTTGGAATGAATGTACAACGGCCCATAAAAAAGTATTAAAAGTCATTGACCGAACACTTCAAGTCATACTTGTTTTGTCCGGAGACTTTTAGATTTAAAAAGAAATATGTACGCTTGATCATAATTACGGGAAATGGAAGAGGTTGGAGGTTTTATAGGACTTTTTTGATTCCACTGATAGTGAAATATGTAACAACTATGAAGAAAAGGCCCACAATTTCGTAAAGGGATATTACGAATTTTACTTAAAAGATTTACAAATCAATGAAAGAAGAACTAGTAAAAAGATTGGATGAAAGCCTGTAGAAGAGAAATCAGTCCAATAGCAATAGCTTCACCGGCCGCATCAAAGACACGTTTCAAAAAGATCAAACATTATCACCGCAGGCAGCACAACTTAAGCAGCAATTAAGGTCATCAAAGACATTAGATGCATATGTACCCTTAGCAAAAAAAAGATTCAGATTGCTGACAAGAATTTTCCAGACATCGCCAATAAAAGGCTTCTTCTAAAAATTAAATCGACTGTTCGTATTGCCTATTGAAAAGGTTTCACGATTAAAGAATCAACGCAAGTGAATCAAATTTAGGGTTCAAAACTGACAGTTGGGATCCCATCATAGTGCGCATTATACTGCAAAAACTAGACCTAAAAAATCGGACTATATTTGAGCACTTATTGGATGACTCAAAGAGCAGCCCCACATTGGAAAAATTCTTTAAAATTCTGGACACATCAATCATATCAATAAGCGGAATAGAGCGACATGGCTCTGAAGTTCAATTTACTCGACTCTTACATTTGAGTCGAGAACTTCAAATTTAAGGCAAACATCCAAGCCAATATTTTAACCCACAATACAGACTATCCCGCATATAGCTATGGGACATACAGCAATTTAATCATCGGTGTTTTTATCGAATCACAAAGTTGACATGCTGATAGGAGCGGAAATCTTTTTCGGGCTTCTTTTGTGAAAAGAATTCAAAGTGCGAGCTCATATAGGAGTACCTACACTTCAAAGTATAGGGTGATTCATCGTGAGGTTTGATTTTCAATAGTCTTTTTTTGACAGATAACGAGCGACTCCTATCAAACTGCTTTTTTATTTTTATTCAGTATCGTTAGACAAGTCATCATGGAAAGACTCACACCACAACAGCGTCTCCAAATTGTTCAGCTGTATTACGAAAATCAGCGTTCTGTAAGAAATGTTTTTCGTGTGATTCGAGGAGCTTACGGTGCGCATAATCGACCTACTGAAACCACTATTGCCAATCCCATTCGCAAATTTGCGAATTTGCCACAGTTTACATAAGTGGATGATACTCGACTGGTTAGACCACATCCAGCACATAGTGAAGAGCCTATAGCAACGGTAGCTGAGAGTGTACGCGAAGACCGTGATGAATCGATTCGTAGTCGTTCTTAGCAGTTGTGTATTCAACAACTTGGCGTATTTTATGTGAGGATCTCGGCCTAAAAGCGTACAAAATTCAACTTGTGCAAGAATTGAAGCCAGGCGACTTGAATTTGCGTCATATTTTCAGTGAGAGGGCTCTGTATTTGGGCTGATGAGCAACCCGAAGAGTACCAAAAACTACCATTATATCCATTAAAAATAACGGTATGGTGTGGTTTATGGGCTGCTGGAATCATTGGTCCATATTTCTTCAAAAATGAGGCAAATCAGAATGTTACCGTCAATGGTAACCGTTATCGCATCATATTAATGGACTATGTGCTTCGTGAAATTCAAGCACATGGTCTTGGTGAGCTCTGTTTTCAACAAGATGGCACTACGAGCTATACAAGGATCGCAGCACCTTATATTGTATATACAAGCCAGTTCACCAGATGTAAGGGATTTTGATCAAAATCAATTTAATAACCTTAGGAAAAAAAACTGCTGATCTCATGACCCAAATCCATTTACGTCCTTATCAAACAATCCTGTGTACGCGTAAACGTAAGTCGAGATCGTGCGGCTGCTGAATTTTATTTATTTTCACGATTCCATAAGGAAACTATATATTTTATCTTTGGTCACACGGTGGCTTCTTGGAAATAGTCTTTGTAAATTAATTTAAATGTAAAATAAATTTAGTTGTGAGTTTGTTTAAATTATTTCGTGTACAATATCTTTATGGAAATATATTTTCCAGCGAGTTTGTGCAAAAAATTGTCGAACTGGGAAAAGGAAATCTAAGTCTTGATACTGATGGAAATTTGAAACCTAATTAAGTAGGTACAGAGCTCGAGTCGATTATACCTTGGACCAGCCAAACATATAAACCGATTGATACTCAACCGGATTTCTAAATTCATATCCTCATAGATTGCAGTTTAAAGCTGGAGCTCTTATCATGCTACTCCAGAATTTAGATCAACTTCGTCTATATAATGGAAAAAGACTTCTGTCAAAAAACTGTTGTTTCATGTTTGAGGAGTTGCCATACTAACTGGAAAGTTGTCATTTTAAAACGCATTCCTCTTTTACCTTTCTATACCTTTTCTAATTTAAAAGGCTACAATTTGATTCGGCTTTGTTCAATTAACAAATCCCATGGACGAATTTTAGCTGTTGCTGGTCTGCAATTAGAGCAGCCTTGCTTTCCATGGCCAGTTATAGTTCACAGATATATTTTTGTTTACACGGTAAAAACGTAATATGAAATATGTAATATTAGTTACAAAGAACTTTTGGAAATGTAACAAATTATTTAGGAGATAAATAAATGAATTATTTCCTGTAAGTACGTAAAAAGTTAATTTTGAAAAAAAAAAATTTATATATGAATGTATGTACATTTTACATACAATAATGTTACTGTTAAAAAGTGCATTGTCTTTTTTTTAACAATGTCACTTTAAAATTGTGTATAATGTACCAATCAATAATATATTCTTATGACTATATTGAATTGAGATACATGATAGTTTGCTGTAAGGTTTAAATACCTTTTGAAACTAATAACTCTTTTTTACAAAAAAAAAAAAAAAAAAACAATTTCGAACACTAATCATTGAAATAAAAATAATTTTTATTTTAATGGATTATGTGCTTCACAACTTGATTTATTAAATGAGTTATGGTAAGTTTTATAATTCGTTATAATATTTACATATAATATGTAATTGAATTTGGGAATTTTTATTATCCTAAGGTCGAGCAAAATCAACCCAATATCGTAATTCTTACCCCCAAAAAGTCATGCATCAACAAAGACTGTATGTAGTGGTACCCTAATGACAATTTACTTTGATTTATTCTATTTTTTTTTTTTTTAAATGATGTGGACATGTTTTGTGCGAAAATGATATCCTGGGTATTTACAATAATTACTCAATTTTCTGTTACATAAATTTAGTAGATGCAATTTGTATAATATGTCTATAATATTTAAAATAAACATATATGCCATTTATAATTGTTTTTAAGGTAAACATCTATTTTTGGTTTCAACATTTGATGTTAAAAAAAAGGAAAAAAAACGTCAACCATAAAAGAACAAACAATGAATGATGATTAAAAAAAAATACAAACATTTTTTTCTTTCTACATAGAGGTCACGAGTATGAATGTGGAAAAATATAATTTGAAGTTCAAAAATATGAAAAGTGAAGATAAGAAGTCGTTTAGAGATCGATGTGTGGTAAAGGTCTGTTTGAATTGTTTAGTGTAATGGTATGTTTTGTTAAAGTTAAAGATACGAGTTTGATGGATATTGATTGAAATAAATTAAAAATAAATTATCATATTTTCGTTAAAGTTGAAATAGTGTTTCCAATAAATTTGATCAGCCCTTTTCAGGAAGATTCTTTTTAGCTGTCATGATGATGGCGAGATTGGTTGCTGTATAAAATTGCAAATCCTGGGGAATAACCCCTGGACATCTGAAAGCTCTCAAAAATCCTGGGGCAAATTTCCAAAAACAAAAGTTAAAAAAATAAAAATAACAAAAACATTAATCGCACATTAAAAATTTGATCAACGATATTGACTAGGTTTCGTTTTGTTTTTTAAATAGTGGCTTTAATATGTAAGGATTTTCTTTTTTTATTTTTGAATGCGCTAAACATATATTGGAAATACAAGTTCTGTCCCAGGGTTCTTGACAGCTTCAATAGGGGCATCTAATACATATTCTGTGATCTAGATTGTTTCAAAACCCTGTCCGAAATCGTTTTTTTTTTTTTTTTTTTTTTTTTTTTTTTTTTTTTTTTTTTTAATTTCTTGTAGTCCATCAATTTCTGGTCTGATATTTATATTTCCCATACGTATGGTTAAACAATTTGCGATTCCTTCTGGAATTACCAATCCTTGGCATAAAATAATCTGACTGCACGCATAAATAGCTGTACGAGTGTTGAGCTAGTGCATTGTAAGATGTTTATTAGTGCAGTTATTATTTTACAACGTCATTTGCTTATTTATCTATTTACATATTTGTTTATTTTTTTTATTATTATTAGTTTTTTTTTGTTAATAATAAAATGTTCTTATTTTTCGAGTCATTGCACAGCCATAGTTTTTTTTTCTTACCATCCGTTCTCAAGTAATCGTTTAATATTTGAAACAATGGGAAAGAATCCCATGTATCCTGCGGCTGTTCAGATAATACACGATCCATGTCGACAGCGAAGAGGGACCAGAAGATCTCGGCATGTTCAACAAGTAGATCACTGAACCATGCAAATGCCTGTGGTTTTAATTTTGTTGTAAAAGCTGATTATAGATTCTTTTTACCAATTTTTTATTTTTTTTTTTTAATTTATTTGTTTTTATTTTGTTGAAAAAACAAGTTACTATGTATTTAATACAAATTTTATAGATATTTGTATTATAAAACTTAAAAAAAAGAAGAAAATACAAATAATAATTAAGCAAGAAATACAATATTCAAGCGAGTTTGATTAACCTGAAGTGTTGGAAAAACAGAACGAAAAAAACCTAGCTTTAAACTGCATATAGTATATTCATAGTCGTTTACATGCTTATGTGTATGAGTATTGCTTCAATCCAGTTCATGCACTAAATTCTGGATGTTTCAATAAATAAAAATTTGCAATTCATACTAAAGTGATTACTGTGCGATATGTTTGTTTGTTTTAATTGACTTAACATTTCAAAACATTTTCAGAATTAAAATAAAATTATATAGGTATGCACAACATCTAAAAAAGGTGTCCAAAAAACAATATATATATATATATATATATACAAACAACTTTTTAAAATATACTATTTCTTTTCTCGTAAGCGTTGAAATTTTTCTAGTGCCTCTAGAAATACCTACATATGTGTTTTTAAATCTTTCATGCTACGAGTGCGTATGTATGACATAGTAGCTATAACTTACTTTTATGTTTGTTAAAGATAGCGTGTAAAAATAATTGCCTAATTGTATGGTTAATGTATGAAGGAGTAATACGACAAAAGACAAAATGAATTAAAGTGTAAGATACATTCTGAGCTGTTTGACAATCCGGGCTTCTCCTCCACCTTTGTTTTCGTATTTGTAACCATTCCGGGACTTAAAAATACGAGACTACAGACGACTGCAGTGGATAAAAAGCTTTTGCGCTAAGCCTTACGTCATATTCTGTGTCACTCAATTCCGTATTGTATTGGTGGACGCAAGTGAATTTGACCTGCAAAGTGAATTTGGACGAACTGCTAGCGAAGCAAATATCGTATGTTGATAACACAGTATCATGTAAAAGTATAAGGAAGAGGTCATCATTGACTGTACAATTAAAATAAAAAAAAACGTAAGTTCTGGCCGGTAAATTTGTGAGAATGCCTATTAGTAACCACGAAGCAAAAATAATATTTACGCTCACAACGTTTGTTTGCAAATTTCAAAAAAAAAAAACCTGCAAGAGATATCCAAACAAATTTTTCGCGGTTTGAAGGATTGCTTTTCCTTTGAACGTGAATAAGGTAAAGCAGAAATATCAAAATAGTTGAGTATATCTAGAATTAATAATACGTAGAAGAGGTATAAAATCGAAATACGATATTAGCCGATATTTTAAAGATGCTGCTCAAAAGAGGAAGAATTCGCCATAGCTTTAAATTTTTTTTTAAAAAATAAAGGATATAAAACTAAAGGGGGTATGAATAAGGAAAATAGGATGGAAAGAGAACGAAGAATGTTCGAGTTAAGTGGGACTTCAGCTATCGTAAAATGTTTTGCAATGGTAGGAGTGAGTATTTTAAATGCGAAATTTCACTAAAAATTCCACTGAATTAACATTGCTTCTACAGCTGCGTATGGGGAGGATTTTACGGAAGATGAACGCAACGAAGCCGCAAGTCAAGTAAGTTATCATCTATGGATGATATGAAAGGATCATAATATGGAGAAAATCCCGAGGCCAGAAATTTGAAATTTATATTGCTCGTGAATTTATTCAGTAAAACGATCAAAGGTGATCAGATACTTGATCAGTTGTATAAATGTAAGGATAACACATGAAACTCCAACAATTAATTCCAACTCCAACTTGTAAATCTTCATGATAGAAGAAGTTTAAATGTACAAACCATTTCTGCCGATTTGAAAAAATTGTTTTACGAGTTTCTCAAAAAGTAGCCAAATTGCGCTCTACAGGACGAAAACAAAACGATAGTAAAATGCACAGCACGTATAACAGGAGAATTCTAATTTAAATTGGGATCACATCGATGCAGTTTCAGAGCTTCTTGTTTCTCAATCGATAGGCTCGAAACGCCTTCTAATATTTCTGCGCCTGTCCTTCTGATAGCACTTAACAATTTGGTAAAAGTGCGAGAACGTTTTATAGGGTTTTTCAATAAGGACATTACAATTTTGTATTTAAATAATATAATAATTGAGATATCAGGCCATGTTAACATTAAGTATGGAATTCGATTTCGTTCATATGACCACTCTTTCATACATATCGGTCGGAACGTTGGCAATTTCGTGTTCAATATTTCTCCTGAGCTCCTACAACGTTGTTGGTTTGTAAGCATAAGCCAATGATCAATACCCCATAAAAAGAAATCTAACGGCGTTAAATCTCATGAGCGAGATGGCCATTCGACCGCACCATTTCTCGAGATTTCATGATTACCGTACTTCGCCTTAAATAAATCAATTTGTTTGACTGCCTGTGTGCCATATGGCACCATCAAGTTAGAACCAAATTTCAATGATATAAAGTCCATTCAATTCTGGCCAGATATAGTCTTCCAACATGCCACGATAGCAATACCAACATGACCGTAACATGGCAATCATTTTCATCGACGAAAAAATACGGTTCATTCACACCTGCGGCATGCAATCTACATCACACATTACACGTC
The DNA here is from genome assembly GCA_907269105.1 of Volucella inanis. NCBI lineage: Eukaryota > Metazoa > Arthropoda > Insecta > Diptera > Syrphidae > Volucella > Volucella inanis. The sequence goes on from OU026158.1 coordinate 21,099,215, forward strand.
GTCCGAGACTGTATCTGTTTAGGTTAAGGTTTGCCATTTTACAATATGGATCTTTAAACTCTCGCTGAACGTCTTAAGGCCTATTCATGATCGAAATACAACGCTCTAGAGAAAATATGGCTGCTGTTAGTGAAAGCCTTGAAGTAGATTCAAACCAATCGATTTCACGGCGAGTAAAGCATTTTAGCTTGTCATATGGCACATTATGGCCATATAAAGTTCAACTTCCTCAAAAATTGAACCCAGCTGAACTGACCGCGGAATATCCCGATTGAATTTTTACAGAACATTTTCTTCAGCGATGAAGCTCTCTTTTCACTCGGTGGATACGTTGATAAATAAAATTTTCGCATAGGAATTATCAAATAGAGAAGTGAAAATCCACATGTAAAGTTACTGTATGGTGTGCAATTTGGTTTGGCGGTGTCATGCGTCCAAACTTCTTCGAAAATGAGGAAGGTGTAATCGTCACTGTCAATTGTTATTGCGATAGTCAAATGCTAACATCGAAGATATGGTTGTGAAAGACATGTGGTGCCACATCTTACACAAGCCGACTCGTTTCGGCTTAATTGCAAGAAAAATTTTCAAGACGACTTATTTTGAATTTTAGTAATGGGAACCGGAAATCAATATCGTGTAATTTGTCGATGTTGGATTTCTTTTTCTGAGGCTAGGAAAGGGACCGTGTTTATACACACAATCAGCAGACTCTTTACCATTTGAAAACGAATATTTCTCAAGTTATGGCCGAGTTATTGCCCGATATGTGCCTGCAAGAACTCTTGTGGAGGACATTTGAATGATGTTATATTCCATTCATATTATATTGATCCAAACATTATATTGAAATGAAAATTTGATTGAAATATAAATCATAAACGTATTTTATTTAAATTTACTTTCGTAACCACAAAAAGGAGTCAACCGAGTCAAAGATAGTTTAACACATTTTTCTTCTCTATGGTCAATGTTAGCCATTCGTGTGTGAAAAAGCCTAAACTCAGTGGAACAAAACTAAATAGGCTAACAACAAGAATTCAATTTTTGTTAATAGCAGTTACATTGTTTTTTTATTATTATTATTTTTTTTTTTTTTTGATACACCATAACATTAGGAAATATCATAAGTATTTTTGGATTGTTACAACATTCTCGTATATATATTCGTCTATGTGCAGTCATTTGCGTCATCTTTTGCTACCAGCATTGTGTAAAAAATTCTGTCCCCGTAACTTAAGGAATTCAAGTTACGTTAAGTTCATTGAATGCATTACATTGAATTATATTGAATCACAGCATGCAAACTTCTGCAGTGAAAATTGTATTTGAATATCCTTTTAAAATCGTGGAATAGTTATCGTATAGTAATATCGGATAGTAATCGTACTTTTTCTTCTTAATACACGTCTGGAAGTACATCTGAGAATTACACAAAAATAAAATTCGCCCGAGAATGGACCATAAAAATATATTGAAATGTATAAAACGCCTACTAGAAATGTATTCATAAAAAAATTAACAATGTTCCGATGCTTGGAATTGAAATTTAGTAGTGCTGAACAAGTGCTCTTAATTTACTTTATTATTTATTTATAAGTTTGATCTGAACACAAATAAACAAATGGATTCAGTGGAATGTGGCAACACCTTCTATTGTATAGATGTGCTAATTATATATTTTCTTCCAGATAGCATTAGGCAAAAAAAGAATAAATAAATAATTAAACCAAGTTGCAATAAACAATCAAAATAAAAAAATGGCGAACAGACTAAATACTTTGTTTTACTTAAAAATGCCTCTTTAATATAATAGCTAAGCGCATCATAAAATTCCTAAAAAAATGTTTTTTTTTCGTATTGTAAAAAAGCATGAACAATATTATAAAAAATTTAAACCTAATGTTGAACTAATATTTGAATAAAACTTTAAACAAACACATAATTATGTAATTTTTTTTTTGGTTAAAAAAAAAACAAAAAAAATCAAAAAGAAAACAAAGGCTATGTTAGTTAGGTTAGTACGTGCCGTTGGTACTGGGGCAGTATAAACCGCATGGGTGGGCATGCAGTATCGAAATGGTGGCGGTTGACTGGTTGTCTGAGCAGCTTGTGCAGGACCTTGTCCACTACCAGATCCCGTAGCTGATCCTCCTGATGTTGCATTTCCGGCTGCTTGATTGATACTTTGATTCGCTGGATCGTTACCAGCACTACCATCAGCTTGAGCACCAGCAGCTGCAACTGCATCTTTTTGATCATCGTTTTTGCGTAGCTATAAATGTATATACACATTCACCCAAAAATGATATCTTTATTATAACAAAAAAAAAAAAAAACATTATAAAAACCAAAAAAAAAAAAAACTAAACAAAAATCAACAAAAGCAAAATATTCTCTAAGAATTAAAATATTTCTGAATTTGGTAAACCTGCAGAATCAACACTCTTTTGCCCCAAAATCAGGGGATTGTCGAAAACCAGTTTTAGGTGGATTGGTTTATATACTTTTATGCATTTACGAATATGACTTTAGTTCTAATAACTTTTCATTTGTATCATAGGTTTAAATTCGAAAAAAAAGTATAAGCACCGCATTGTTAATAACATTTACGTCTGCTTCCAAATGGTCAGGAATGTGAAGAACCCATGTATATGCAGGTTTGAATATTGCAGGTCCTGAAATATTAATACCTGCTACAAGGCACTAGCATATATGTGGATACGTTGTCAGAGAATAAACTTATAATATAATATTTTAGGATTTCAGTTCTTATTCTATAAACTCTTTTAAACAATACAGCTGAGTTATCAATGATTTATCTTAAGTGTTCCAGTACTTCTATTTACATGGGCCACCCATAATTTTTGAGAGATAAAACTTTTATTTACGGTGAAAAAGTTACCATTAAACCACTAAACGAACAAAGAATCCTGGTACTCCTAATTTTTAAATTAGCTTACTGGACACCACCAAGTCGTATCTTGACCTACCAGATTTTGGAAGCACAACAAATACACAAGCAGGGTGTCACTTTAAAGTCGACAGAGCGATTTTTAGTAAGATATGAATAGCCGTGTTGTGAAAGTAATCGTCCTTTTTGATTTAGGTGTTTTCTTACTTTTACAAATTTATGTTGCTTATTGTTTTTTTGGCAATACAAATCTTAATTGGTATACCAACTTAGAAAATATGCACAATCTATATGTTATTGATATTTAGATTGTTGATTATTCTACTTTACATACAAACAAATAAGCACGGGATGGAATCAGTTTCATACGTTTTGCAGCTTAAGCAAACAAATAATTGACATTGTGTAGACAGTCATGTATTTTTTTAGTTTCAATTTCAAATATTGGAAAACGATTGAATACCAATGATATTCGGATCTGTACGTTGAATGTACTATTACACACAACCGGTCCAACAAGGACTGCAGTCGCAGTGTATATGCAGTAACACACTATCGCCTATGGCAACGGAAACAGGTTTATTAATTTATTAATATAAATATATCCATAATGGGACCTGGTTGACTCCTGATCAGCAAATCATTAACTAATTTGATCTTATTGCGATCGAGGCAAGGCACTCCTTTAACATTTTGGTTGTATGGACTTTCCGAGCAGTTAACATCGACTCGAACCATTAACTTGTTGTAGCTAAGATGCGGATGCGAATCCGAACAGCCCAAAACCACTGGGTCATTGTGAGGAAGTTTATAGTGGAAAGACTACAATCACGAGAGACCGCTAGAATCGTTTCCGATTTATTATTATTTTTTTTTTTAAGGGGTTAAAGCACCCTTAAAACGTTTGTACACATCGCGGGCGAAGGATAAGCGAGTCCTCTGTTGGTGGTTCCACATTTTGTAATGCTGTTTATATCGAATAGCAGGTACGTGAGTCCGGGAACGAATATGAAGAGTAGTGGAATATATTGTATTAAAAGTAACAGACAAGAGATCATTTATGAGAATTAAAAAGAGTGCCGGAGACAGAACGGAGCCCTAGGGTACAGGGCTGAGACAACATCCAACTTGAATTAAACGTTTCGAAAAGTAGTTTATAATCCATTGAAGAAGACACTCGTCGATTCTAAATACACGGATTTTCAATAAAAGAGCCCGATGACAAAATCTGTCAAATGCCTTACAGATATACGCCTTGGTTCCTCTTTTCGGTGAGACGAAAACCGTTACGAAAACTGTACTTCCGGTCATTGAGAAGCGTTCATGTTTCGTGATATTTCATGAGCTGACGGCTTATCAGCATTTCCATGACCTTGGAAAGAAGGGACATAAATTCAGTGGGGCTGTGAGAGAGAGATTCGCATTTTTAAGGACGGCTCAATTGTAAATACGGCGGAATTGTGAATTTCGTTGAGAGGTCGGTCGTCATCATGGCTTCAGTGTGCAGGCAATTCGTCGCACCGAGATAAAGCTTGAACACTCTGTTGGATCTTAAGCCATCAACCAGACAGAGACTGGTTCACAATGAAGAAAACATGGCTTTAAGATGGTCGATTCGTTTAACACTCGTTAATATTCTGAATGTGCATGCTGTCCACTATCTCCTCACAGTTAATGCAGTGATATGGTAAAATCTGTTAGCTTGTATTGTAGCTGGCTTCAAGCCGGAAGGAATGCTGCGAAAAAGGAAATCTTCTTACCGATGTGCAGGAAATTGCATATGTTGATACTGCTTTTAAAAAGCTGAAGGACAACAAGACTGCTTGCACTGACATTAGAAATTGACAAATGAACAACTTTTCAGAATTTTGTCTTTCCTTCATCCGGCTTTCATCCGTTCTAGGAAGATATTTAGCAATGTCAATTATTTGAATGAGCTTGTACAGAAAATACATAAATTTACATGAATGCATGTTACTTGGACCACAGAGGAGTATAATATAAAACTTTGAAATATAATATTTTATTATTCGTACCTTATAATTTGTAGTGCATTGATTGAATTTTGCTGACATAAATGTCGTTGTTCCAGTTATATTTTATGCAAGCAAAATTTGTTTTACTTACCTGCCTTACTGCTGCCTCATATAGGACTTATGGAGCAAAGATAAGTAAAAATATAGCAATAACACCTTGTAGAGGGCTAACTTAAATCAGCAATAATTTATGAATCGCTCATAGTACTGTAAAACAAATTAAAATCACATTCCTTACCTAAATATTTTCGTTCTTATGCGTTAGAAGCTGTAGCACGAGCAAAGGAAATTCAATCAATTATTTTATGGGGCAGTAAGAGTTTTTCTTGTTTAAATCGAGACACAGAACTTTCAAAGCAAAATGAGGGCCTAATATATTATTTATATTATTATATTATATATTTAGAAATAATTGCTTCCACCAATTACAGCAATAATTTTAGTGTAGCCAGAGTGGTTAATCCGTTTTGGGATGGTAATTGTTGAGTAATACGTATTATAATAAAAGCAGCTGTCTTAACACAGTATTGTAAATGCAGTTTCGAGTTATACCAGTATGTAGTATTTCTGAGATTCCTTTCATGCTACATGGTGAATAAGAAAGACTTAATCACAAAAAAAAAAAAAAAAAAAAAAAAGATAAAATCAATTGTAGAATGCTATGTCGATTTTTTCAAAGCCAAGGGATATTATGATCTCAAGTTTAATTAAAACACGCACAAATGCAACTATGCATGAACATGCTTATCACACTATAATTCTTTTCATTTCTTGGGTAATAATAAAAAACCGCTGTCGTTCAGATCAAAATATGTCAAAACTGCACAAGTTTCGGGAACATTACATCAATATATATATATATATATATATATATATATATATATATTAGAAGCTATTAAATTATTGTTTTTGTTTTTCCGACTATCCAGATGTGGCTTTGGAACCTTGTATGTAATTAAAAAAATCCTTAAAACTCTAAAATTATTTACTTTTCTCTTTTAACAAGAAATACACAAATATGGCTGATTCCTTTTAGTTTTTCCGAAGCAAACTGCAAAAACGCGCTCAAATAAAACATCAACAGGTTTACCTCTTTTCAATGCAGTTGGACAGAAAAAAATAATAATAATTTGAATTGCTAAAATGAAATTTCAAAAAGAAAAAAACCATAAAGCACTGAATATTATTTCCACTAATTTATAATTCTTTTTGTGTACCCAATTCATAAGCTATTTACCTGAATCTAGCGTGGAATGGAAAATATACGGATGTATGTATGTTAATATAAAACCAAATAATTAATTTTTTACTTAATGTGCGCGACGAATCGCTCGGTTTTCCTGCCTTCATTAATTTATTTTCTTGGAGTTTAAGGAAAGTTAATTTCTCTTTTGTTTTAACCTAAAGTTTTCTTTGCCTTATCAACAAACAATCTCTAAAACTAAAAAAATTGTATTTGAAAACAAAAAATAAAAGCATTGCTCTTAAAAAAAAGAAGACCACACTGATTAGGATTAAACAAGAACATTTCTTTTACATTTCGTTTTAAATTGAATTGTTTTTTCTTCTTTTATTTATAGCGGTCAAAAATTATAGTCTTTTAATTGAAAATGTTTATGGCATTAACCAAAAAAATAAAAAACTTCCACATAAAGATTTTTTGATATTAGGAACGCTAATTATTATTATTAATTTCTTTTTTGTCGATGCAAACATCCAATAGATTTTACATATAGAAATTTATTCTACATAAATAAAAAATACGAAAACATACGAACAAAAATAATCATACAGTTCACAACGTTGACATGCTTCTGCCGTTTTAAATTTAAATTTTGCATTTGCAATATAAAACAGTTAAATAAAAAGAATACGAAAACGTTTAAAAAATGTTAGTTGTTTAGAGATTTATATATACATATAATATATATATGTATATATAAACATATTTATATTTATATATAACTTTTTTTTGTTGCAACAAATGCAAGAAAACACGTAGTAATATATAAAATATATAGCGATTCGCTCACACAGATGTTAAAAAAAAAAGTAAAAGTAAACTTAAAGAAAGCAATTTTGAAATAATTTAAAATTTGAAACCAATTAAAAGTGAAAATGGAATTTAAAAAATAAACTTACAAAAAGGCTAGGAATTTGAAGAAGTTTCATAAACATTGATGGACATTGTAAGGATAAGGAGTGGACACATTACAAACGATTACACAAAAACAAAGGTAATAAATGCGGACGCAATTTATTGATTATTTCTTGAGTTAAAATATTCGGCTTGTTTAAAAAAAAAAAGTCTTATAAATACACAGTTGTAAGCAAGTGAGAAAGTAAAGCACTTCATATCGGCCAAGGCTCACAGCCTCCCACTTGTATTTGATAGGACACTTTTTACTTGTCAGAGTTCATTTTCAACATTAATAATAATTCGAGAAATTTGTATTAAAAATGATGCAAGCCAATCTTGCAAAAGTAAAAATGTTTATGCGGATCAATGGTGAAATTCACGGCCATTGAAGGGAGTTCCATGGTTGTGTTGGGACACTGGAGTACAGATGTCGTCAAAAGAAAGCTTAGTAGGCTATTGGCAGCTTTCATAACCTCGGAAAGGTTACTGGGATGGATGGATTTTCATTTGGTCTCGCTCGATACCCCTAGATATTTTAGGGGTAGGCAAGCTACACAGTGGACAAATGAATTATTGGCAATGCTTGTATTCCTAATGCATTAGGAATTCTTCTAGCGAACATCGATTACTCTATGCCTTAACTTTGGTTTGAAAAAACTTTCATATAAGCATCCCTTTTAGATCCTTCTTGGAAGAAGATCCTTTCATGGATAATAAAAGCAATCCACTTTTCTATAGATAGGTCCAATACTGATGTTAGTGGCGGTGTTTTCTCAGATAAGTTTAATCTAAGCCTTTCCTTCCGTCTTCTAAATCAATAGTACATCCGGAAGTTTTGTGATTAAAGCAGTCTTGTCTTGGGTGGCAAAAAAGTGATATCTCAAAGAAACATCTGCATTTTTTCAGATAGTTAGGCCGTAATCAACTCTCAGGACTCAGTCTTATAAAATTCTCAAATTGCCATTGACTTGTACACATCAATTATGTTTATTTGACCTCCTACATCAGGGTCTTGCAAAGTATATAGTGGCGGATGAGCCCTTAATGGACAAACGGCAGTGCTCACACTCCTTAACATGTTATTGGCTTCGACCTAGCCGACGGCTCGTCTTAGGGTTTCTATAATAGGACTGGTCCTCCAGGTTGAAGGTTATGCCGTCGGGGTAACTGTCCGGCCGTGGAAAAGAAGACCACTGTAACAAAGCAACAACAAGTCTCGAATACGGACAGATCTACTTTTGAAAACCTTTCCAAAAGAGAAACAACCAATTTCGGACCTGGATGTGGAATGTTGGGTCCCTCTATAAGCCACACGCTGCCGACCAACTATATGCAGCAGAGCATGTATTACAGCCATCCAAGAAATGCAATAGGATAGGTCGGATAAAAAGAGGCTGAAATATGAGGCATCTAATACGGCGTTTGTTATCGATGGCAAAAGCAGTGCTCATTTGCATCGATGCAGATCCGTTATTAGAAGCAGACTTAGGAAAGAAGTCTTAAGTTTTAGGCATGCACCTAATAACAATCTGTATTAAGTCTAAATTTGTAAACATTAGCCTTATGGGCGCTCACGAACAGAGGAGAAAGACGACGACACCAAAGATGGCTTCTACGAGCTCTTTGACAATACCTATCGGAAGTGCCCTTCTATTACAATATAATTGTTCTCGGTGATTTTGTTATTCTAGAAAGAGAAGCTGTTTTGGGCAGTGCTGTCGGAAGGCTCAGCCTGCACTACACCACCTCTGTTAATGGATTGAAACTAATAGACTTTGCGGCGTGGCAAAATATTATCGTACGCAGCATGTGGTTCACGCATCTTAATATTCAAAAAACGGATTTGGAGAGCTCCGGGTCAATCAATCGTCAACAAGATTGACAACATTGTGATCGACGCTAGCCATACCTCCAGTATTATGGATGTCCAAACGTTAAGAGGGGCCAACATCGACTCGGAACATTATAGCCAAGGTACGGTTGCGGATTTCCCGAACATCGCAAAAGTAAGATAATACTATGTGGAATTTTAACGCCCGATAACTAGAATTGCAAAAGATTTTCGGACGAGTCTCCCTCTCTTAAGTAGTTTTATGCCGCCAGGAGTATCGAATACCAGTAGCATCATTGCCAAAAAGCCATCAGAGATGCTGCCCCTGATGTGCTGGGTTTCACTCGGTAACCACAACGAAAGCCTTGGTTTAACGACGTGTGCCGGCAAGCACATGCACCTAAGCAAGGTGCATGTAAATCGGCGCTGCATTAAAGGACGAGAGATACTCATAAGCTATCCGAGCAGAAGAGGAGTGCCGAACCGAAGGCTTTAGAGATGAACAAGAGAACATAGTAATAGAGTCGCAGTCGGTGCGGAGGATTTATAAAGGTCATTTCTGTAAACTGTGTAACGGCGATGAATGGAAAGTCTACTTCTGCAGACTGTATAACGATGATGTAAGGCAGAGTAAACCATTTACCTAAATGTAGATGATAAATAATTCCCTCCTCATTCCCTAGACAAAGTGAACATAGCAATATCGACGCTAAAGTCAATTTAACTTACCGGTTCTGACGGACTATCGACTGAGGTGTCAGAAGCAGCGTAATATGCCGCATTTTGTGAGCGTCAAAAACCAATAATAGACAATTTAGTTGGTCAGATCAAATATACACACCAAACTTATACCTTGAAAAAGATCTGGAAATTTCTGATTGAAAATCACCATCTGTTTGTCAACGTCAAAGCCAGCATGCATAGAGATGAATTATTAAACACTACCATATGTCTAGTTTTGACAATTCTGCCAAACTCATCAAGTTGTACAGGATGATTATGCGGAATTCTCGCTACTTCATCAAGATTGGTATGTAACTTACCGAGACCTTCAATATCAATAAAGGCTATTAATGTGACTGTTTAAACATCGCACTAAAAAGAATCGTGGAAAACTCACTTGCCAACAACAACGATCTTCTTTAAATCCGCAAAATTATTTGCGTACACGAACGACATTAATATGATTGAACGAACACAGCAAGACTTAATTAAGCTTTCGTGAGTATTGACGTAGAACCGGCCAAAATGGATTAACGGTATAACAGTTCCTATCAACGAAGCTGCCTGTGAGCTGAATAACACAACACGCCCTAGCTGGTGACGTATCTCATCGGTTGTGGTTACGGATGAGGTCATTACTAGGTGGAGTGAAAAGTAACCTTCTTGGGAATAAAAGAAAAATTTTGTTTAAAATGTTTTTTTATTTTATTCAATATAGTCCACTTTAAGTTTGATAAACTTTTTCTTGCGATTTTCTAACTTTTTGATCCCGTCCGAAAAGTAATTTTCCGGAAGGTCTGCAAAATACTCCTCCGTGGGATCGATGGTTTCCTCGCGTGAGCTTAACTTTTTATTGATGAGCCATTTTTTGAGGTTTGGGAAGAGATAATAGTCCGAGGGAGCCGAATCGAGCGAATACGGTGGATGCGACAGCAACTGGAGCCGTAATTCATTGATTTTTTTTCGCTTCATGTGAGGCCGCTCTGCAGCGATTTCGGCCTTCAATCTCTCCAATAATGCACAGTTATACTCGCTGTTGATGGTTTTCTTTGAGGTAGTCTACGAGGAGTATGCCATGACAATCTCAGAAAACCGACGCCATAATCTTTCCGACCCATCGAGCCTCCCTCGGCCGCTTCGGAGCACTCGTGCCGGCTTCAGTCCATTGCCGGGCACTTATTCTGTTGTCTGCTATTCAACAGTTACCAATTGACGCCAAAAGTCCACCCGATTCCGCATCAGCAAGTCCAAACATTCTGTCAAAGCGCTCTCGCGTTCGTGTTTTTGGTCAGGAGTGAGTATGCGCGGCACCCAGCGTCAGGATAACTTTTTCATATGCAGAATATTGCCCAAAATATGGCGTGTGCACTTAGTACTAATCTTTGTGGTATCTGCTAGCGCATCTTCACTTTCCAGTCAGCTAACACCATTTCATGTATTTTTTTTTGACATTGTCCTCTGTAATCGGAGGGCCTACCGCTGCGGACTTGATCGGTAGTGTAGTTGCGGCCACCACGAAACTCTCGAAACCAATATTTGAAGGTGTTATCTGACGAAGCATTAGCCATATAATATTTATCCAATTTTTCTTTTGTTTCCTTCGCCGTTATGCCTCTCAAAAAATAATGTTTTATGGGAGAACGAAAATCGTTTTTGTCCATACTCAACATGATGCCAAACACGTCAATAACAATCAGCTTTCAAAACAAAACTAAAGACAGTATCGCACTGAAATTTTTCATGTCTGCATGAATATGAACGGACATCATGGCACCATAGCCTTTTTTGCAGTAGCAGCGTATTCTAGCGGTCAAGGAGGTTACTTTTCACTCCATCTAGTAATACATGCTGTTGCTTCAACTGATGGCTTCCAGTTGCCTGACACCGATGGCATATACCTTCTTATGTTACAAAAAAGTATTAATCAGCTGCTGGTGATCTGGTATAATTGGCAATAGCATACATACCGGAACCTTTGCGAACAGTGAGAGTAGCCTTTATCTCGTCAAAAGATTCAGAGCAATAAGTCTAACTTCCTTTATATTAAGGAACATGGAGAGAATGTTCGGGATTCATATGCGCAAACTGCCTTGCGAATACATCCTCTATCTGCGATATAATACGCCTGCCAACACGAAATGTTCTGCGAGAATGAGTTTCAGAATCTGATAAGCAGAATTGAAGGCGCACTCGACAAGAGTGGAGATGGTTCTCTTTACGAGAAAAACGAAGCTAATTGGTCTGACCCATATATTGCTTAAAGGTATCAACATTCATCACCATAAAGACATAGGAATAGGGGCCAAAGAAGGATAACAGACTTATATGGACTAAACATGTTACGCCGAAAGCCTCTAAGGTGCTGTTGGCCTTCTGACAGTGTAAAGGAGCTATCAATAACAAGACATTGGGACTGTTAGCGAAAAGGGTCCTCTGTATATAACGACTTCCAATTCTGTTTGAAAATGCAAGATTTCACTGAATGCAGCCGGAAGGCCAAATTCACATGAAATTGTCGATGAACTTGTTGGGCAATGATCAGAGGAGAGGTTTTTAGGACCCGAACCTACTTTGAGTCTGCCTGCGTCCTCGTTTAAGGTTTTCTTTCATTGACAGTTGAGTTTCGTATGAGCACAACTGCAGGTGACTCCCCAGGGGAATGCTTCCCAAGGTCAAGTCAAGGGCCTTCCTGCTGTCCCTCAGTTGGTAAGTCACTTATGGGGAAGAACGGGTCTACGGATATTTTTGCCATGGTAATACGCATTGTATATAGTGCCTTTGACCCCTTAAACGGAGAGACAAACTGAAACAAAAATTGATCAAACTATACGCACTGGTATAGTATCTAACTTATAAATAATTGACAACAATGTCGTCAAAGTAAAGCAATGTCCCACGTTTTTCAGTAGTACTCGAATACCGTGAAGATAATCTACTGATGCTATGTACCATTAGCAACGAAATGATTGACAAAATGACTACGAGTATGCCAACAATTTTGTCACCGTTCAATGGTAGTTTCTCTTACTTGAACCGGACTGAAAAATTGTTGTAATTAGATTTGGATGACAGATGTCACGTACACATATTCCTATTCGGATTTGTATGTAGTTAGTCAACGCCGGATTCCTTTCTATTTCCAGTATTTAGTGTTAGTTTAGTGAAATAAAAACAAAGCAATGCTGTCCATTTACTAAGGCTGTCTCATTGCTTATGTACTTATCGAAATTGTCTATATCGTACAATTGTCCGGATGGTATTTTACACCTGGAATTTATAAATAGTAAAACGATTCACGATCTCTTCAAGACTTTGGACCCAATTTACATTAGTTTGCGGGAAAAATTGACCAGGGCTTTAATGTTTTGAATTTCTTCAATTTGTTTAAGTGCATCGCTTGGGACAGTAACATTATTTACAACGGATAAAGCGTGACTTCGGACAAAATTTACATTAAAAACTAGGGCCTCCTAGTCCTGAGCCATATTTAATCTTATAATTTTTTTTCCTTGTTTTTATAAAATTGGTCTGTATTGAATGGAATGGAATGGCATTCACTATTATGTGAATTTTCGGGTTTAGTTTATGGAAAGAATCTGCATTATCAGTTTTCTTGCAAAATTATAATTTTTTAAGCTCGAACATATTTACCAAGAAATAATCGTTTATATAAGTCAATTGTCAGCAAAATCGAAAAAAAAAAAATAAAAATAAATAAAAATAAACACGCTTATAATAAATTTGGGTTTTCGGATATTAATGATTTATAACATAGGAAGTACAGGAAGTTTTATAGATAATTTTAACATTTCTGTCAAATGTCGACTTACCTCTGCGTAGTGCTCTTCATTTTGTTGCAATAGATCAACACACAATTCTGCTAAGTGAATAAGGTCTTCAAGTTTTTTAGCTGGTGGGACTATCATTTCTCCTCGAAGGTCCTCTGAAACAATCAACGAACTACAATAAATAAACACTCTCTATTTTGGCTATAAGTTATATTTACCCTCGATTTTAGCTTCTGAAGAAAGTCTTGTATAATTTACTAACGCCGCGGTTTCGAGACTTTTCTTAATCATTTGTCTAACCTCCTCAGGTGGAACCGGTGTTACAATATCCTTCATGAGAACTCTTTCCAACAGGGACAGAGTTGCCTTAAGAGCACCTTCAGGTCGTCCAAATGGAAAACAAAACCGAAAATTCGTTATCTGGTACTCCAGCAAGACGCGCAGTCGCTCTTTGATTTCTTGAAATTTTTCTTTTTCCTCGTGCGTTATGCTGCCAACGCCATCTGGCCTGTTTTTGTGATTTGGCCGCAAAAATAAGAATTTCAAATAAAACAAAATATCACATCACAATCACATCAAAGGGATTTCCATATAAATTTTAATATACAGGGTGACTGACTCGAACTGCAACTTTTTAAAATGCTATAATTTTTTTATTTTTTGATAAGTTTTATTGCGTTAAAGCAAAAAATGTTAGAAAATACATCAATTTTCAAATTGTATCAGTAGTTTTTAATATGTCCGCCTTTGGCGCGAATAATAGCCTTGAGACGGCCGAAGAAAGCATCGCACGCTGTACGCAAGTGGTTCTGCGCTATTTTGGCCCATTCCCAGCGAAGTGCTTGTTTGAGATGGTCCATTTTTTAGTGCCAACCTTTGCCTTCAAAATACCTCAGACAGAAAAATCCAACATATTTGCATCCGGAGATTTTGCATTTCATTGTGTCGAATAAATGAAATGTGGAACATTGTTTTTTAACCAATCTTTGTGTCATTTTGTTTGTTGATATATTGCTCTATAACAAATAGCGACTCATTGGAAAAAAAACAAATTCGGGAACTCACCACTTTCGTGCAAGCGTAGCAACTCCTTCGCTCTTTCGACTCTAACTTTTTTCTGTTGCGGTGTTAGATCGTGTGTTTTTTTGGAACTTTAATGGCTTGAGCCCAAGCTCATTTTTCAGTATGTGCTGCATCCATTCCAACAGTATGTTGAGCTCAGGAGCTATTTTTGTTCCACTTCTACGCGGATTTCGCTCAATTCGAGCCTTCACTTTCCGAACCATTTCTGCCGATGTTGCTGTTTTTTTATGATCACCGTCATGGCGTTTTGCAACGCTGCGAGTATCACGGTAACGAGCTATGGTTCGAGACACAAATGATTTTTGAGGTGCTGGAGGGCTCTAACGATAGCTACTTATGGTTTTCCAGCCAAATATAAAGCAATCACACTATCACGTTTGAATTCCATGGCGGATAAAAACTTTTCAACACAACTGAGACGCAAATCGTTTAAAAGGCTTGTAAATAATCTGTCATGTGTCAAAATTTGAGCTCACAGTAATGAACGGTTTGGAAATTATAGCAGTCTGAAGTTAGTTGCAGTTCGAGTCAGTCAGGGTGTATATTATAAATTATTTATTATATTTTTTGTTACCTATTCCCATGCACATGACTGGCGCAAAATGCAAAAGAATAATGAATTAAAGTTGGATCAATCATAAATTGTTTTTCAGCTCGGTCCAACAAATCGGACAGATAGCATAAATGTCGATAACATCCTCTTACGCCGTACCGTGCACAGTATTCATCCAAAACGAACACTTGTCCGGGACTAAACCAACCCTATGTGTGTGTATTAATAGGAATTTTATTTGATTTATGAATCAAATAAAAAAATTTTGGATAAAATTTTGAACAAAAAAATTTTAATATACATATATGTCAAGAGCAAAATATCAGTAAAATGCGCATTGATCGCAGCCGCCTTCAGTTGACTTGAACTCATTTTGTTGAAATGAGTTCAAGTCAATAAAAGCAGACAAGCTTACTTTTTTTTTTAAACAAAATCACAGTAATGACTATTAACAAAGAATAAAAATTGTTTATCAAATTCAGAACTAAATAAAATAATCGATAATTGTTTTTGTAATAATTACCAATGAAGCATATGGATCGTTTAGTCGATATTCGAGCGTAAGGTTTTGTAGTATTCTAAATAGCGTCGCATGATCAAAAGTACAAGGATCGGCACTTATAAAATCTTCCATGCCATGTTTTCTCGCTTTGTCGGCATCTATTGTGTAGGGGAAATTTTAGACGTATTTGTATTTGTGATAAAAAAAGTTAAAATTTCAAATGATCTTACACATGTAGCATTGATTAAAATTAAGCAAAACATTTTACATTTCTGCGATTATGCTGTTAGCTACATATATGTGTATGATATTTTTTTTAAATGACAGTATTTGATTAAAAAGGTGTATTGTTATGAATTTTCTCAAACGATTGTATGAAGGTAATGAAGCTGTCAACGTTGCGGCACCTACCAAAGATTTTTAATAAAAGTTACTGCTCGAACTAATTATTAACTGTCGTCCTTCAATAAATATCTAATATTTAAAATTTCATAAACAATTATGAAAGCTTCGACCTTTCCTCTAGTTATTCTTCAGTCGTTTTAACAATAAGTGAAACACTAATTATAAAAGAGGACCAGCAAGACTTACTGGCAGAAATACTATTTGGGAAGGCTTCCAGAAAGAAATTGAAAAAAAGTAGAACCAAACGTAACACTTAAGGCACACTATGAACTTGAAGTCGAGAGGTTGATCATTTCATTGAAATCGTTCAATATGCCGCGTGGAACAACATACTAGCGAAAGAGGAAACTACGGTCTAAATTATCCTCCGGATATAAAAGAAATTGTAAGAGAAAAAAGAAACGCTCGTAAGAAATGGCAACAAAGTCGTGCTGCACAGCATAAAACACGTTTGAGACCCATTAAAGACTTCAAAAACCATGTGGTAGAAACGTATTTTGAGAACTAGACAGCAAAAGGGGAATCTTATGACTGGCATTGGAAATCATTGAAAGGTATTAAAAGTCTTAAAGTCTCCGTGTCACCAATTACAAAAAAATAACAACGAATCGGCGAAGGGAGATAAGAAAAGAGCGGAATACCTCGCTTTCCATCTGGAAGAGACCTTTATGCCCGTCGACCACAATATCAGTGAATCCGAAAGGATTATATCACTGAAATAAAAAATAAAACCAAAAAATGCTACTTAATAACAGAAGAAGACCTTAAAATGCTGCTTGGAAAAGCACTAATTAAGCTTCTTTATATTATTAATGCCGCACTGATGTTGGAATACGTTCTGACTCAGTGGAAAACAGCCGAAGTCATAATGGTTTTAAAACTAGGAAAACCTCCGAATGACTATAAGTCTTAAAGACTGATTTCAATTCTCCCAATTTTATCGAAAATCTTTGATACGAAAAATCGTATCCCTAATCATTAGTTTGGGTTAAGGAGTAGGTATTCAACTATTAATCAGGTCCACAAAATCACCGACGTAATTTTTTTTTTTTTCATTAACTTTATTATTTGACAAAAGGGAAATACATATAAATAAAAAGATACAATATTAATATAATATCAAAGCAGAATAATTTGCCAAAGAAATAGTTAGTACATATACTTGCCATATGGCAAGTGGCGAAAGTACCTATCAATAACTATATAATATTTTAACAGAAAGAATATTGATGGGGAATTTAATAGACAAAAGGAATATAATGAAAAGTATAAAAACTTATAACAATGGAACGAAAAGACAGAAAAGTCTTTTTTTATATTATTTAAAAATACGGTTTTCTTTCTCTCACAACTGCAGAATTGTGGCAACATATTAAAAAGCCGTTTAGCAGTAACATAATAGAATCGAGAGAAATGTGTTTTATAAATAGTAGGAGTATAGTATTTGCAAAGTTTCTCAAGTTAACACGTAGATTATAACATTCATGGTATCTGACATCATAAAATCCCGATTTTTAAAAAAATATTTTCAATATTTTCTAACCATACAAAACATATTAAACAATGGAAAGCTAGGGGTTCTGCGATTAACTTTTGCCATAATTCTTATAACATGCTGTTATTTAGTAAGCAGAGGCTAAAGTATGCACCACCCTATCAAGAGATACCATTATTTTGATTTAAATAAACCATTGTATACCAATTTTAAAATTTGATTATTACAATAGAGGCTCAAGTGGAACATGTGCCTAACAATTCTATTAAGATTTTCTTTTAAGTGTACAGTGTGATCGTTCCAATTGAGCTTACTGTCCAATAATGCCTAAATATTGAAAACTGCTGACACTTTCAATTCTAAAACACTCATTGCTGCAGATTACACTATCGTTAAAAGTTTCAACGTTTAAATGTTTAAATGGGCTGTGGTAATAAAAAGGAAGGTCTTCAAATACTAATCTCTTATTATTAAACTCCATAAATTTTGCCTGAGTACTTATATTCAAATTATGTTATGTTGTTTAAACTAACTGCGCAATATGTCTAAATCGTAATTAACATGTAAATATAAATTAAAATAATTATAATTAGAGTATGAGAATGCAGTATCATCAGCAAATGATGTAATTTTGCCCTTGAAAGGTTGCACAAATAACGAATTAACATAAATAAGGAATAAAATGGGACCAAACACAGAACCTTGGGGGCACGAACTTGTAAATGTTTCACAGAACTTAGAAACTTCACTTTTACTATGAATCGTGTATAAATCCTCTAAAATCTGCATTGAAAAGTTTAGCTAAAATCAAGTTATGGCTTACCATATCAAATGCTTTGGTAATATCTATAAAGAGGCACGACGGAATTTGAGAGTTATTAAGGCTAGTGTATATTTCCCCAATCAGTTTAAGTAGCGCATCTTCCGTAAATTTACCACTTCTCAAACCGAACTGATATTCACTAGAAAACTATGTCCTATTTAAAAAAGAAAGCATTCTCGATTTTATTCCTCTTTCAAAATTTTTTGAGAAACTGATAACAAAGAAATTGGACGATAATTGTTTAATAACATATTGTAACCTTTTTTATGAAGTGGTATAATAAGTCTTCAGGGAAGTTGGGAAAATTCCTTTGTAGACACAAGAGTTAAAAATAAAACAGAGAACATCAGTGATCTGAAAAGATATATATTTTAAAATCTGCTAGAGATGTTATCTAGTGATGTTGAATTTGATAATTTTAAAGAAGCTATGATTTTTTGTATTTTAAGTGCAAAAAATTCAATGAAGAAGAAACATTCAGGTTGAAACCTCGTTTGAACTAAACTGTCATCAGTACACGATTTTGAGTTGAAATAGTTTGATTAACAATGAGAAGTTCCTACGTTTGCAAAGAAATCATTAAACTAAAAAATTGCTAACCAATATCCAGAGGAGCAGAAGTTGTAAAGTGGTTAATATTCAGTACAATGTCACCATTATATTTTTTCTTATTAAAAATTTCGTTAACAACTTGCCATTCTTTCTTAGATTTACTAACACTCCAAGCTAATTTTCTACTGTAGTAACTATTTCAGATTTAAGCTCGCGGGCAAATCTTCTTATAATAACTGCTTAATCTATGATTATTAGGTTTTTTAAGTACCAGGCAGATATGTTTCTTTTCTTTACTTTTTTTTAAAAGTGCTATAGTCATCTATTTTTTTAAGCATTTGAACTTATTAGAACATTATTTTCCTTATGAGAATATAAAGTCAGATAAAGCTGAAGCTCTTTTAAAAACAAATCAAATGCTATAGAGGGATCAGAAGACGTATAGACTTCATCCCAAAATTGATAGTTCAGTTTCTAAATGCAACAAAATCAATTGAGAAAGCTTTAGAAGAAAAAACGATTTGCTCAAGCGTATTCTTTGATGTCTCGCAAGCCTTTGATATGGTATGACATTAAGGCTTAAAGTTCAAATTACGGCAGGTCTTGCCACTTTTGTAATATATTGACAAAGCATATCGAGAATAAAATTTTCTTTGTCAGACTCGGAGATTTTAGCTGGCGTTACGCTTCTTGTTCCCGAACCACTACTGTATCGCGTATACACATGAGTCATACCTCAAGAAGACGGAACCATTCTAGCAACGTTAGCTTGTCGATAACATTGCTATACCAGTAGCAGGAAAAACGATATATGAATGCACAAAGACGTTGCGGATAGCCCTCAATGAGACCAAACTTGTTCATGTAAAAATTGAAGTCGCACAAAAAGAACTCGAAAACAAACACAGAAAAATGTTTTGTTACAATCCAAGCTTAGTATCGAAAACAAGCTGCGGCAAGATAACTTCCTTATTTAAAGTGAGCTCTATGAATCTGATTGGAGCCCCAGGTGGCAGTGCGTGGTCTCATTCGAGAGAGGGGATCCTAAAGTTTTGTTAACTTGTGCTTCAGTCGTAATCATGCGTTGGAGAAAAAAGCAGCGTTCGTTTGCCTTAGAAGCATAATTTTGCAACGACTGTTTGGTGGTAACAAGCTAGTGCGCCTTCGCATAATTGCACCATGGTTTTTTGAGGAAAATGGGCAGACTGTCACAGTCAATATAGCCCGTTATGTGAACATGCTCAAAGAGTGAAAAGATGAAATGAACTTAGTGGACATATAGTTTCAAAAAGATGGGGCAACGGTATATACTTCGAAGGCATCGATGGCTGTCTTACGAGAGTAGTTCCCAGGGCGCCTCATCTCATTGAGGGGTCATTTGCAGTGGCCGGCACGTTCACACGATTTGACCCCTTGTGACTTCTTTTTGTGGGGGTATTGGAAATCTTCTGCCTATATCAACAGCCCACACACACTGGACGACTTGAAAACTTGAAAAGAATCATTCAAGAAGAAACGGCCGACATAGCCATCAATATGCTGGAGAGAGTAATAAGGAGCAACAAAATTTATTTTAGTTTAATGGGGAATGGGTAACTTGGCAAGTATGATTTTTGAAACGATGTTAATCACAACTTTAAATGTTTAACTTGTTAATAAAAAAAAAGTTAAAATACACCTTTATTACTTTTTGTTTTATTGCATTATGGAATAAGGAATTTATCTTGCCGCAACGAATATAAGTAAGTGCTAAAGCCGGCGTGGACTTATGGTATACAACTTTGGGGTTGTACCAAAAATAGGAATGTCAATATTTTACAAACTTTTGAAAATAAAGTGCGAAGAGAAATTGTCCATGCACCGTTGTATGTACATAAAGAATGATGACGTACACCGAGATCTCGCAATTCCTAATGTCGAAGAGGAAAGAAAAACAAACAAAAAACTGGCCTACAAATTTTAATGTATGATAGAAGATTTTTACCTGACCTCACAGGAAAAAAAATAATAAAATCAATAAAAAATCTTTAAAAGCTCATTAAGCTCCGTAAAACTGATATTAAAAAAAAAACTTAACCAGCAATGAGAGACAGTCGATGGAGCTGGTTAAGAGTTTTTTCAGAGATTGAGTTTATTATTATAGGGCGCAAGGATGTAGTGATCATGGTCTACGCGTGGCTGCACAGGGCGAATCGTAGGAGTCTGCGTAAGGAAACCGTACCTGGCTTGCATATTCAATAAGTGGCCTAACAAAGATTAGATACAGGGGTCGTGTGTCGTAAGGGTCCGATAACTCTTTGGCCATCGTTTAACAGAGTTAGCTTTACTAGTTATGGAATCAATGTGGGTGGTGAAATTGAATTCATCATCACAGATAATGCCCAAGTCTTGCATTATAGTGACCGAAGTTACAACTTAAGTTGGTATATAGTAAATTTGGTCAGGATGTGTTCAACGCTTACGGTAGTATGATCTGGCTTGGCAATTATATTATTTATGTTTTATGAAGTTTTTATGGCAGCATATTGAGAGTTTATACAGATCGTCTTGGTGGAGATTGAAAAGAAGAAAATCGGCATAGAGAGATACTTATGTGGGAGTTGTTTATAATAATTGAAACATCATTAATAGTTAAAATAAAAGTTAATGGACTAAGGTTGCTGATTTGTGGAACAGCCGAAGTGGCTTTAATTGTTTTAGACAAAAGAAAACGAAGATGGACAAGGTCTACCAATGTTGCTAGAAATATCATTTATTTGAAAAAAGCAAGAATTTGAAAAGCACTAAGTAAAGAGAATTTACTTATCCGACTTAGTCCATAGAAAATTAGAAAGATTAAAATCGCCAAGAAATTGGATATCGCAACAGGGGTCAACGATATTAAAAACGAGTTAACTACAATAGTCGCAGGGTTATAGCCACATGTTAGTTGGAAAGGGAGAATGAAACAACAGAGTATATATAATCTGTGCTTCTAAACAGCAACTTAAGCGACAATAAATTCGAGTTGAGGGTCAAAACTATAGTGAAATATGATGAGGAGGACCCTTCGACCGTTAAAGGATCATCACGCTCTATGTATGCAATAGCTCCTAACGTATTTATTCTTAACAAAAAAAAAAAAATAAATAAATAAATAAAACCTAAAATTTTACATACAAAGTTAGTAGTTATTACACATGATTTATTTTCATCGAAGTAAGAATTTCTTGCATGTTTAATGTTAGGACTTGTTTCATCATGAAATTAATCCTAAAATTAAAACATAATTAGGAGCTATTACATTCAATGTTGTAAGGAATTATTTTATCAATGTTGGGAGTTACTTCATTATCCATAAAATCATATTTCTTATGTTAGATTTTATTTTTGAAACTGTCTTTATTTATTTATTTATTTATTATTATTATTATTATTATTATTTTTGTAAGCCGTTAAACTATAACAATTTGTCGTACCCATCGTCACTTAAAATCGCTTGGGAGGCACCTGCCTGACGGTTGTTGGGGTACCCTTAGCAACGCGAGGAAGTCGCGTGAACGTCTAAACAACCCCGGAAAGTGGAGTTTAAACAAATGAATCGCGCGAAGCGCGGCACCTACATAACACTATATTTGGCGTTACTTCCATAATTTTTTCGGCGTTATTTTTTAAATGGCATATGAAACGAAATGGAACCGGACGACGATGTTCACTTGAAAGATAGTGAAGAACACAACAGTGATGAGGACGATAAGCCAAGCACTTCTAACTCTATACAAAATGGAGATGATGAGGAGTACTTGTGCATAATCTGCTGCGTTACACTACCAAACACTCTTTTGTTGCCTTGTTAACATTTTAAACTGTGTATCAAATGCTTCGGTAAGTTACATTCAGATGAGAACGAATTTATTAGATGCCCTGTATGCAGATCCGTAGTAGTTGACAACATCCGAGTTTATAATTAAATCTGTACTGACTTTAGGACTTTTTTCATTTTTTACTGTTAGGAATTGTTTCATTGTGAAAGAACTCCTAAATTTTAGGATTTATTTCATGTTTAGGTTAGAAGATATTTCATCCGGAGTAAGGACTTATTTCATTTCAAAAAATTAGGAATTATTGCGTTTATTATTAGGATTTTTTCCATTAGGAGTTAATACGCTAGGAGCTATTGCATAGAGCCGAATCATCATTCTCACGGCTGTCACCACGAAACACTCTGAATTCTGTTGCAAATAGTTCTGAATCTTTGATATCAGATAATAGTTTCATTTCGGTCAAAGCAAAATATCATATTGAGGCATTTAGGAGTTAAGATAGACAGAAATTGCTTTTGTATGGAGCTTAATTACATTTTGGTAATAAAGTGATAAGAGTTTGGGTACGTTACTGAAGAGTGGGTTATGAACCATGGTAGAACGGATTTTTTGCAGGTGTAAGATACGTTTAGAAGAGACATGTGAAAGATGCATATGAAGATAGGTCTTTATAAACATCTGTTTGGAAGGTCTTAAAGTTTTTTTTTGAAAATTCAATAAAATTCAGGGTAGTTTCTCTTGTTGGATTTAAACCATAATATTTGTTTGACATGTGCTATTGATGCAAGTTTAATCGGATTTCTAATGTCTATAAGCGATGTACGTGCGATCAAAAATTTGAAAAATTTTGCGGTCTCTTAAGCGGGAAAGACAGAGTGGCCGTCCTTAGTTCTTTTTTGGTTTACTATTCTCAGCTTCAATTCGCCAAGTTGAATGAAGGGGTGATGCTAGGTTTACGCTTAAAAAGGTCTTCAAGCCAGTTTGTATAAATGTGATTTGATGCACTTTCGATGATAAAGGTGGCACAGTCCAGTTTGTTGCTGGTATTTAGTTTATCAAGTCGCTTCTTTCATTCCAAACAAGTTCAGAAAATAACAAATCAAGAGATTGTCGGTTCAACTTCGACTAATCGTGTGGCTTTGTAAAGAACAAGGTGGCAGTAAAGGAGTCTTTTGAGGAATGGTTATAGAATTCTCAAACATATCAGCTAGCAGATTGGAGTTCTTTTTGTACGGGGAGTTCATCAATTTTGTTTAACGTCTC
Source organism: Volucella inanis (assembly GCA_907269105.1). NCBI lineage: Eukaryota > Metazoa > Arthropoda > Insecta > Diptera > Syrphidae > Volucella > Volucella inanis. The sequence continues at coordinate 21,123,126 of OU026158.1, forward strand.
AATATCACCGATCAGGAAATTAGGTTCACATCATTGTTCACGACATTATTGTTCACATCATTTACTTTGCACATAATGTTAGCTAAAAAATTGGTCAGGGGCAAGAGCAGTGTTCGATGAACCTTGAAAATAAATATCGCTATCGGACCTAAGAGAACTCAAAGCTTCAGTCAAGGAAGAAATGTAAGACTTAAGAACCGATTTTACACTAGCGTTAATAACACTTTTCATATCATGAGTGTTGAAATTCTCAGTAGGCTTTGAAATGTGCCAGTTGTTTATCTAAAACTTTAAATTTGGATTTATTGGTGCTGGAGAGGTCTTCAACACTTTTGGTGATGTCGTCAATAGTCAAGAACTGGTTTTTACGTTTGAAAAAACGTGCTCTATTTTTAGTGTGACCGTCACTAAGGCAATTTATCGGGAGCATTACTTTGCATTCGTCTCAGAAAAAACGAAAATTTTTTCTATAGCCTCTGATATAAATTACTATCGTGTTTTTGCTCAAAGCGACACAGACCGCAGAGGCTGCTGCAAGTAACCAGGTCAGCATTAGTTACTCTGGTAATGTAAGTTCAGTTGTACTTTGGATTAAAAAGAAAACGGAAAACAAAAAGTAAATTTGCCAGCGGAATAGCAGTATGTAATAGTGAACAGTAAACTGATAACGTCAGGAAGAACAATAGCAGGTGACCGGAGTGCAAAAATAGGTCGTTGAGTAAGCACAACTCTTAAAAAAATACTGCGAAACGCCAAAAAGGACCAATTTTTGCGTGGACCGATATAGTTTTTACTGAATAATTTTTAAAGGACTAATACTAAAATTAGAGAACTAATCGACTTGATTTATATTAATCAAAACCTTTATCTACCACTAAAAAAAACATGTTTTTCCCAAATTTATGGAAACTAATTTTTTTAAAATTAACTTAATTTTTTGACTATTTTATTACTTTTGCCTCCATGTACAATAGTTTAGAATGCGTCGATTAGAAATTATTGTATTATTATTTATTTATTATTTAATATGTATAAAGCTATTTTCCAGCTGATCAATTTTAACAAATGTATCGTTTTTTCAAAAGCATGTCCTGGTTTTTTTTCCAAATTTACAATACATATAATGGTTAACCTATTTTTATACGGCACCGTGTGAACAGTTTTCCTATTGACCAACTAGGGGTATTCCGAATCTTCTTTTTAGGAAACCTCCAAGTGCTTTATTTAAAAATAAAGTGCTTTAAACTTGGATAAAGTTCCGTTTTGTCATCGTCGGTCTATTGATATCAGTGAAAGTGTTCGTATATGATATCTAATTTGTATTTTTTTGTGTGTGCAAATTCTATGAAAGCAAATGTAAAATATGCACCTACATATACACACGAACATATATGCATGAATGTGAATGATTCGGTAAATTCAATTACAAATTTTTATAAATATTTTTTTTCTTTTCAAATCTAATTTATATATTCGAATATGTGTTTATATGACCGCATGTATATTTGTGTGTATATTCATTTGAATGGATTTGTTTTTGTAGGTACCTCCTTGTATTTTTGAAATAGCTGAGTTTTTATCTTGGGTTACTGGTGGTGTTGGCTTATGCGATTGACCAGTAGCGCGATACATTGCCATAACCCAAAGACTGCATTCGTTTTCATCGTCGCAGGCATACGCGATGCTATCGCCTTCTCGTACAGCATTAAAAAAGTATCTGCCACCGTTCAAATCGATTCCAAACATAAGATTCGCTGTTAAAATTACAAAATTCATTTAATAATAAATACATTAATGTCTAAATAAACCCAAGCCTATAGAGTAAATTGTTTGAGTCGGTTTTTTATTGATTTATATATATGTATATTTACCACTAGCTCCCTCAATGTAATCAACGGTGTATCCATCTAGTTGCATCATTTCTGATGGTTCAGACTTTTTCTCTTTATAACTACACATTGCAAATGTATATTGTGATACTTGAACTAAAACGAAATATCGCTTTTTCCATTTCTTCCAGACCGTCTTACCAATCGCAAATAAATAACTGAAAGTATAAAAAAAAATCTAAATTAAAATTAAACATTTCTTTAATATATTTTATTATTAGTTTTAAAGAAACTAACGAGATTAAGTTTCATTTTTAAATACTTATTGCTCTGTTTGATCGTGGTTTTTTATGATTTATTTCGTAAAATGAATTTTAAACAATAAAAAGCTACAAAGTAACAAAGCATGACCTACGAAGGTGGGTCAATAAGTACCCGACGTGTGTTAGAAATAAAAATTAAAATTTTCCGCATTTTTTTTTTTTTTTAATTTTTCAACGTTAAACCTTTCAAAATATAAATATAGGTGCAGGCAGGCAGAGTTGAAACGACAGCAATTCGTAACGTGATTTATGCAATTTGGCCACGACGGTTCCGGACCAGTAATCTAGGGCGTTGTCGTGCTGAAGTACCACATTTTTCTTTGCCAAATGTGGCCGTCCCTCTAACAATTTCTTATCAAGTTGATAATACACTTAATAATATGCTTAGTACTATCCTGTGATCATGCTTATTTTCTTCTGAAAGTCAATGAGGATTACTTTTTTCGAATCCCAAAAAAAAAAAAAAAAAGATTCGTGCAGAAAAATTCAATGTTGTTTGGTTTCTGGCGTGTAGTTATGGATCCAAAGTATTATCACCGATAAAGGATTGATGCAAAAACTCCGACAAATTTCGCTCAAAGTACTAAAAAGACTGCTTTAAAATTGTTAGCCGTATCCATTTGTTGTCATGCAGTAGCTTTGTCATAGATGTTGAAGACATAGTCCAATTACGGATCGATATTGCTCTTTTTACATTGTATCAAAATATTCCAAATACTTTAAAACTAACCGAAGAATCAATCTGAAATTTTGGCTACGTTTTAAAGATGATTGTATTCAAAAACGTTTCTTAACAACGCCACCTATCTTTAAAAGCATGTCCCAGATGTACCATCATCTAAACATATCAGTATTTGAACTAATCAATTATAACCTCATAACAATTATGAAGAATTTAACGCCAGTAAAAGTTATAGCAGTATAAGTAGAAAAAAGTTTCGGGCTACTTCAACATACGAGTATTTAGAGCCCATGTCGGTAAGTATTTCCGAAACTAAGTCAGGGTCTTGGAAAAGCGATGGTGGCAATGTAATGTTTGCGGGATTGCAGATGCAAAAAAAAAAAAACACAGCTGTTTAGTTCAACATACAATTTTTAAATCTACCTCAATTTTCATTTTTACAGTTATTTGATAAAATATGAAGTTACCAGGTGTGAATCGTACGAAATGTTTTAGCTTCTTCGTAGTTGTTCCAAGAATTTTGAGCTGCACTGACTTTGGTGTTGTGTGCCTGTTGGGTGCATCTTGGCTGCATGTTGATATGCACATGTATTTTGATCATGGGAAATGTGATGGGCTGCATATTGTGGCTATGTTAATACACAACTAACATGTGCGATCCGTAACTCGCAAAAAGGAATTTTATTTACCCCTAAGTTGTTTGCACATAGCTCGACGATGAGTATTGGTTTTAATATTGTTTGGAAATTATACTGACTAGGAAATAAAGAGCTCGGCAAGGCATTCCATAACCGAGTCGTACGGCTTAGGAAAGAATCAAGATATTTCAAAGTATGTCCGAAGATGTACTAGAGGGTGAACTGATGAGCATTCATAGGTAAACGGATGTTACGATTAAAAGGTTGAAGATGCGAAATGCTACTGCGCAATTTCGGTGGCGCATTTGTGGCGAAAATAGCGATGAAGCATGAAATTCCACCCTGCGATAGTTAATATCAGAATTTAGTGTGCTTAACATACGCGAACGTTCCTGTTCTAAAGCTGAAGAGCAGGGACGTGACGTCCGAGAACGAATTTGAGAAGCAGAGAGTACCGTCGTCAGCAAAGGAGTATCCTGGTTATAAAGGTAGCAGACAAGAGATAATGAAAATTAAAAAGAGTGTCAGAGACCGAACGAAACCCTTAGACACACCAGCATTTATTTTGTGAATATTAGACTTGAAATTATCCAAGACAACTTGAGTTGAACGTTAAAAAAGGTATTTGGAACCGGTAACTTCATATTTAATCAAAAAATGGATTAGAAACATTGAAGAAGAGTGTCAAGTGCCTTAGAAATATCTCGCTTTTGCTAGATTGATGTACGCTTTGCTTCCATTTTTTGGTTAGACATGCCATCAATACACCAGTGGACCTGTTGCTATGAAAACCATACTGCCAGTCATTGAGAAGTTTTCGTGTTTAGAGAGAAGTTTTCGTGATATAGAGATATTTTCAAGTCTTTCGAAAGAAGGGACGTAAGTTCAAGGAGTCTGTAGGAGGAAAGAGGAGAAGATTGGCTTTTTTGAGGGACGGGGTGGAAAAATGCTGTTTTCAATCTGCTCGGAAAGACTCCTTAAGAGAAGGATTAATGAAAAAGTGTACTCGTGCTTTTGCCATCGTAGAAGAATACCTCTTCAGAAGAAGGGAAAATATACCATCTACACCAGCGGATTTGTGTATATTAAGATTTTGAAGTACTCTTGCTACTACACAAGAGTAAAAGTGGATTCGTCCTATTGAAGACAGGCACATCCTGGAAGTGTTGAGCTAGCCGTAAAGTCTGCAGTAAGCAGATTGACCTTGTCCAAAGAGCTGACAGCTGGAATGTCATTGTAATTGAGCGTTGGGATGAAGGATGAGACCAAAAATGTTTACCACCTTTGGGATAATGTAGTATTTGTTGCCTAAGTTTTTTGTCGTATTGGAATTTCAAATGCTTGAGAAAGATGTTGCAATCATTTGGGGCTCGCTTACATTTATTCGGTTTTTCTCTCTCGGGTTGATCTTGTATTGTACTTGAGTCGAACCATGCCTTTTCTTTTGGTTTTATACTCTCTATCCGATTAGGGATAAAGGATCTCATTTCAAAGAGAATAGTTTCAGTGATCATATCAGCAGCTGCGACCACGTCGTTATCGAGGAAACATAACGACCAATTAAAATTCCTAAAAAAGGTGTTAAGTCCATTCCAATTGTATTTCACGTATTACCATACGGTTCTATTAGGTATTTTTATTTTAACTGTGTGGTCAGTATACGAGAAAAAAACAAGCCCAGGGTGTTGGCGGCATGACCATCAACGTCTGGTTTTCCCTTGCGCTCATTTACAAGTCGCGTAAAGCTGTTTTCCGCAGCGAAGATCTCAAAATATTTTCCTTCGAGTGTGGGTCCACACCCAATTATCAAGGCTTCGCCCATCAATGACGTTGTCTAATAAAAAGCGGAGGCAGAGCAAATGTATTGGTCTTACTGTAAAGGTTTTTGGTATTTAACGCTTCCGAATGCTGCTACAATTTGACCAGTTACAGCGGTCGCTCTGAGGTCCTGTTGAGTGGCAGGACCACCGGCAGTCCCTACCAGGACTTCAAACACTGTACCATGGGAGTCAGGAGCCCTCCGGATTTCGGTCCAGGCCTGACTTGTTGAGGTAAGCCCCTTATGGGATCGTCATGGTGGCTGTGGTTTAAACCCAAAGTCGCAGAAAGGGTCTTACTTAATTTAGAGCTGCAAGATACTGGGTGCTGTGACCCTAAGATCTGTAAGAGATTTTAGGTCGGCCTTGACCGTTGCTAAGGGTGGAACTTTTTGCCTCCAGTACGAGTTCAGCTTTAGTATCAAAGAATTGACGGTGAGCGATGGCAAGGCGTATCCTTACTCCCATGGATTTATAGGCATCCCGTTAAATTAAGCCTGCAAAGCAGGAGTTCACGAAAAACACTAGACTCTATCCTTCGAGTGTTGTCTGTTCAGAATGTCGAAGGCAACCAGAGTTATTTATACTGAAATCGCCTTTAATCACGATTTCAGTATGAGAACACAGGGATACAATTCTTTTTATAGAGTCAGACAGCGCTTCGAACTTGTTAAAGGTCGAATCGCTGTCCAGTTTGGTCTTCTGGAAATAAAGCAGTAGTGGATAATTTGTTTGGAGTCTTAAGCACAAGAAATTGAATTCCTGATTGGAACTAGGATTACATTGTGGTGGAGTTTGGTAAGCCACAGGTCATAAGCTCTTAGTGGACCAACAGCAGCTCTCACATCCCCGAAAGGGTTACTGGCTTCGGTCTTACCGAACTCACGTTCTAGGTGTACCTAATGGGACCTCCTACAAGGTTGGGGCTATACCGTCGGTAAATGCACTGTCATGGAAAAAATCTATAGTTAGGGGCATCAAAAAGCCCCGGATATGGACTGATCTACCGCTGATAACCCTTGCAAACAAAATAAGATCATATAACTTCGGATCTTAACGTGTAAGGGACCTAACACCTTTAGACGGCCACTTGCAGCCAAACAACTAGTGGGGGACCCTGGACTTCTACAAAACAGATGTTACCGCCATCCAAGAAATGAAGAAATGTGATGGGACGGACTGGACAAATATTAACCATTTACAACGGCGATTGTTACCGACTGTAAAAGGGTTGTCTATTTAGATGTGGGTTTGTTATTAGATGCAGATTTAGACAAGAAGTTTTGAGTTTGCGGCATTTTAACGAGCGCCTTGTAACAATCCGCATTAAGGCTAAATCTGCCAACGCTAGTCATATATGCGCTCGGAGAAAGATGACTACAGCAATGACACCTCCTATGAGCTCTTGGACAAAACTTACAACCAGTGCCCTACTATGACAATATAATTGTCCTCTGCGATACCACTTCAGGTAACGGCTTCAGAGAAATATTGTCGTAGCCATCACGCGGTTCCAGCATCAGACAGCACTACGTATGTCCGAACATTCCTTACACAGTAAGGTAATATATCTTATAAAGTAGGGTAGACTTATATTTTAAAAATATTTAGAACTACAAATTTTTATTTGTTGTATTTTAAATTGTTGTATAGCTAAATCCTTTAATCTCTTAAGAGGTCGTATGCCGCCAGCATCAAGTATTGAAGACCAGTGGCAACATTGCCAAAAAGCCATTAGAGATGCCCGACGATAAGTGACAGCCAGCACATGCAGCTAAACAAAATGTCTATAAAGCGGCAGTGCATACAAGGAGTGAAGCTGTTCACGAGCTCTACGAGCAGATGAGGAGAGACCAACACCGGCTTTACAGGAGGGAAAAAAAAAAAAAAACACATGTTGTGTTGCAGTCGATGCAGAGAATTTGGAACGAGCATTTTCGTAGACTGCATAGCGGCAATGACGAAGCAAATATCGCTATCAGGCAAAATGGAGAAAGTAAATGTAGTGATATTTAAGCTTAAGTTCAACAAATCTGTGTTAAGCGACGGCCTGCCTGCTAAGCCCTTCGAAGCGGCAGGCAATGACTTGGTAAGGAGCATACACCAACTCACCTATAAAATATGTTCGGACGAATGAATTCGTATGCCCAATGAAAGGAATCTTAGCATTGTTTGTCAGATTATCAAGAAAAGAGATCTTCTGAAGCACTGACGCCAAGCTAATTGTTCCATGTCAGTGTGTTCACACTACGTTAGATGTTGGAAAATAAACACGATTCACCCCACCTATTCATCGAGCTATACAGAGCAATGTCTAGTTTTGGCATCCTTGTAAGACTTGTTCGTTTACGCAACGTGACGATGGAGAGCGCAAACCACTCTATAAAGGTCGGTAGAGAACTCATCGAGAACGACGCCAGCTCTGAGATCGAATAAAGAATAACTCTTGCCAATCGCTGTTTGTTTGGACTAAGAAGCCAATTGACTAGCAAAGCCTTCTCTCAAGCAACAAAAGTGACAATATATACGGTAAGATAGAAATAATAACAGTCGTGCTCTATGGCGCAGAGGCATGGACTTTTTAAAAAATGGATGAGGGTGCTATTGGCTGCTTTGAAACAAAAATTATTCGGGTGATTTTCGGCCTTGTCTGCATAGTCTTTAAGTAGAGAAGGAGATACAACGACCAACTGCACAAGGACATCGATTAGCCAGAAGAATGAAGGTCCAATGATTGAGATAGCTTGTTTATGTAGAGCGAATGAATACCAGTGCTCCGGTCCGTAAGTCAAGTAAGTCTGTGATACTGGTGGCAGATTCTTACTAGATGAGGCACAGGTTAACCTCGGGCTGTAGCGCCACATTCATTTATTCATTCAGATAACCAAAATCACGTAAAGATGAGTGATTTCCAAGAATATAACAATAAGTCCAATTACACTAATAATTTAGTCTCTCCCTTAAATTTTGGAAAAAATCTATGGAGCTAAATAGCTACTGAGCTCCAACATCTGTCTTTTTCTTTTCGTCCCATTTTCTTAAAAACTTAACACGTGCTCAGGAATTTTTATCCACTTGAGTGCTAAGTTCTTTTTTTTTTTTTTTTAAAGAAAAAGTGTGTAAGATAAGTTTGTGATAGAAATTATAAAAAAATATTTCAAGCATATGGCTCCAATTTTCGACCACTTTTCGAGAATGTGAATCCGTATCTTTTAAATGCTGTGCTCGATGTTTGCTTCGAAGTCTGGGATCGTTGTTGGCTTATTCGCATAAGTAAACTAACGTCTTAAAATAATCAAACAGAAAATAACTCAGCTGCGTCGAGGCACACAATCTTGGAGGCCAGGCATAAGAGATAATGTTGTTATGGAACACTTCTTTCAATATCTTGAGTATGGAATGTAGCACCATCCTATCGAAACCGGATGTTATGCAGACTATGTTCACGAGCTTTCGGGCGACATTGAAATTGATATTTAGGTTTTTTCAGTTTTGATTAAATACGGTCAATGATGCCGTCATAATAAATGATGCCATAAGCCGTGCTAAACTTGGAAATTTTCGGGGTTAAGCGATAAATAAAGCGACCAACCTTCGAATCTATGATCGACTAGCCCAAATTTTTGAAGTAATTCAATCTCGTCCAAAATCTTCGATAAATTCTATCAACACGACCGCACGATAAAGATTCAATGAATTACTGGCCCCATCTGCGCATGCTTGTCAGTCTTTTGGAGTCTTAAAAGATAAATATAGTGCCAAATTCTTCAGTTGTGCTGCAAATAACCGGCTGACTCGATCGAATTCCTTGACCCTAAAATTGGTGTTGTGCTCTGTAAGCATTTTCGACTGAATACTGAATAAAAAACAATATTGAATAAAAAGCTAAAAGTCAACGGTCAGATTAATTATAAGCTGCCTCATTTTACATATTTTATATATGTACATATCACTGCCGAATACACATTGGCAACGTTACTTGACGTTGCATTTCCAGGTTTCTGATTCATCTCCGCCGTGTTGTGTTCAATTTTGGAGGCGTTTAAGTAAGCCGACAATCGACATCGGCTTACAACTTTAGTTCCAAAATCCAATTAATCTGGAATCTCTTCAGTGAAATTCCAGCTAATGGTGGCTTTTTAGGCTACTTACGTACGTCTATCTGGTATATGTGCAGAATGCAGTGAATGACTAAAAGAGATTTCACGTCGATCGATTTTTTTTTATAAATTTTTATATTTATAACTTAATTAAAGAAGGTACGCAGAAAGTGTTGATTCAAAGCGAAGTGCTTATCAGGTGCAATAGCGGTAAGTTATACCTAACTAAGGACTCTTCCAATCGTGATATCTCATAAAAAATGTGAAGTAGAATTTTTTGAATAAAAATAAGATTCGATGGTCGAAAATGAAAAATTAACTAGGATCGTTTTAACTGAAGTGGCGGCTAACCAGGATAAAAACAATTTTATAGTTGTTAAAACGAGGTTCAGTTTACTCGGAGTCAATAAGATATGCTTTATGGATACACCTCCTAGAAAATATGGGCAGGATCACGAGTATATATCTTACTAGGTGGTAAGAAATTAAGCCTACATTGTTCGTCAGCCCAGGATGGAATAGTACTAGATCGATGGAGAAATACTGTATGAAATCAAATTATGTTTTAAGATACCTTTTTGCTAAAGTATATTAAATAAAATTTTGAATTTATCACTTTAAGATCGTGCTTACCCACAGTGCTTCATGTTAAGAGGCCTTTCCATTCGACATGCGATTTTTATTCGGAGATCTTGATCGGGTAGGTTTTTTGGTACGGTCATTCGATGCCATTCAGGTGACTGGTAAAGAAATAATTAATTTTTGTTTCTGTTAATATGTAAGACTTAAGGATATTCGAATCGTGTACAAACCTTCGAAGATAGCGGAGTGGGTTTAATGATAAATTTCCCTAATTCTTTATCTTCTAAGGCTAGCATACCAGGGTTCTCCGTATACAATTTAATTTTAACTACTGGCAGAGGATGTGTCGTTGTAAAATCACCTTGTGTGTCCCACCTTTAAAATGTGAAGAACATTTTAAAAATCAATTTAACAAAAAACATAAGAATTATAACAATATAGAAAAAGTAACGTACATTGGCTTCGAAGCTTCCGCCTGATCGGTTTGTAGCTTCTCTCCATTTTCGACTTCCATCGTACAGTACACTATGCGATTGGGGGCCAAGGACTTGAGTCCTTTGACCTCCATTACAATCACTTCCAGTTGGAATGTAAGGACTACGTCTAATTTTGATAGTTGTGTATCGCTATCGGCGGAATCGCCTTCGAGTTTAGACAAAGATCCATGAGATCGAAGTATCATTTTGCTAAATTGTTTTTTATTTTTTGTTAACTTATTGAGTTATAATTATATTTTCATTTTGATTTGATTTTTATTTTTTGTGTATATTAATGAGAATGTGCTTGTAAAGAAGAAGGCTTATTTTCTTAAACAATTTACTAAGCAACCGTTCGAAGCTAAAGTAAGACAACAATGCTGACAACAATGTTAGCGGGTGTAAAATGGCCTTCAAAATAACGATATCGTGCCAGAAAAGCGTACGTAAACTATAACAGAGCTATTGGATTTCAGCAAGCTAAGTCTTCAAACAGTTGCCCGAAATGTTCGAACATTTATGGTATTCTTTATATATACCACATATACTATTTTAATAAATTGAACCAAAATAAAACTAAGCCAGTGAGTGGAAAGCATTTCAATTGTGCGGATACTTACAAAAATGATGGTGTGCTGTAAGAGTAAAAATGGTTTTAGTAGTAATTATTTAATCTTATAAATCAAAAACAAAAAAACCAAACTTATGTATATGTCATAAACGAGTTTACCTATGTGAACAATCTTAAATATAATACTAGTTAAAATGAGTTTTGTATATGCTACAGTCTTTTATGACTACCTCTAAATTAGGTATGGCTAATTGCTTTTCTTTATGTTTTGCTATGGGTATACATATCTTAACAAATAAAAAAGGAGCTACATTGGTTCGAAACTAGCTTCTATAATGTAACTTTTCATCAGAATTTTTTAGCCTCAGGATAGTGAACATGCTTCAGTAAGTTATGTATAACTAACTACTGTAAATATGTTTAGTTGTTATCAATATGTAATGAATGAGTAACATAGTAAAGAGAGCTTTAAATGGTGACACAAGCGCTAGGATTTTTCTTGTAAACTCGTATGTGTGATGCTTGTATTATTCAACCACACGTATTTCCTATCTGTGAACTCAAGTAACATCCGCATAATAGGCGTACTAGGGGCACATTAAAGATAAACCGAAAATCCGACTAACATGTCTCTCTGAACAAGGATGCGTGCTTAGCGATGAATCTGCTGACAAATTTGCCAGAGATGGTTCCTAGTAATTTATTTTTCCTAGAACTTTTTGTGCCTTACCTACCAATCAGATAAAGAAATTTATCAATCTCTCGAGAACTTAACAATCGACATACTAGAGACTGATAAAAACGAATCGAAGATCTTAACACACATTCTTTTATCCCAAGAAATTTAGGATTGTCGAATCGGTCCCATGCCGACTCTGTTCAACATGTGGTTTATCGGCTGACATGGTAAAAAAAGCAATTGAGAGTGGCTAAATGATGCCACCGTGCCGGATAGATATCCCGTTCCTCACGTTCTCGAACGAAGACGGAGGACTCCAATAAAACCGTGGTGGAGACCACTCTGGGAAATCGTAGCAACGATACGGTTCTCCAGATTAATCTCCACCACTCAAAAAAGGCTTCGGCCGCACTCATTCTGCGTTTCTCCAAAAAAGCAGAAGATATCATCCTAATCCAGAAAACATGGATCGTGGAAGGATAGTGAAACGTATCCTTAATATATTTTTGTTTCCTAACCTCAGCGACCCTGACATTACAGTTGCCAGGCTGGAGACTGCCAAAGCCTCCTAATGGCTGGCATCGGTGTATCTTGGCGACGATCAGGTGGGCCCTCTCTATGGTAATCACTTAGAATGGGTGGTACTAGAAGCTGGAAGGCAAAAAATGGCCTCATCATCGGATGCGACGCTAACGCTAGTCACACGGTATGGGGCAGTACCGAAATCAACAATAGAGGTGTCACTTTTTAATTACATTTTAAGTACTAACCTCATTGTTTGCAATATTGGCAATGAGCTCACTTTTATAACAAGAAACCGACAGAAAGTGCTAGATATCACTCTTGTCTCAGACAACATGCTAACTCAAATGCTAACGAACTGGATGGTATCGACTGAACATTCGTTTTCAGATCACAAATACATCAAATTTGACCTGGGTGATGCTTCTCCCAGTCAAAGAGCATTCCGAAACTATCGGAAAACTGATTGGCTAAAATACAGATGAATACTGTCATAAAAACTATGAGCTTGACATGAAAGTCAGGGAATTCACACTGTCTCTCAATTAGGCTATGACTTCTTCCTGCTCTCTGATTCAACCTGGTGGATTTCAGCACTAGGACCGTTTAGAAACACCTGTAGAAAACTGTTCAACCTTGCAAGAAGCACAAAAAAACTGACTGACTGGGACTCTTACAAGGAATCCTTCAAAATATATAAAAAAGAACTGAATAAAGCAAAGCGTCAGTTATGGAGATCATTCTGTGACAAAATCAAAATCAAATTAAAAGTCCTCTCTACAAACTCTGTGATGCCTAGTTGTTTGAAAAAAAAAAAACGATGGCTCCTGGACAACCTCAATGAATCACTCAATTTGCTACTGGATACTGGATGCTCACTTTCCAAGTAGCTCCTCATTCGCTGCACACAGTAACCAAAACAGCACTACTGCAACTGTGAACAAAATTCATGGTCTGATTACAAGAGACAAACTGCTTTGGGCGCTGCATAGCCTCAAACCATACAAGTCTGCGGGTTCGATCGGTATAATAGTGGCCGAACTACAAAGGTCCTCAGATATTATCTTGCCTACGCTAGAGGAAATGTGTAGAACTGATCCACATTCCACTGTCATGAAGAGAAGTTAATGTGGTTTTCATTTAAAAGGCCGGAAAATGCTCTCATGATGTCCCAAAGGACCTCTGATCTATAAGTCTATCATCTTTCTTTCTAAAAACTCTAGAACGACTGATTGATATCCATATTCGAGCTAAAATTGATCCAAGACTTTTGTCAACGGCTCAACATGAAAATCGGTGAAAAAGGCTCTGCATTCGCTGACTAGCCAAATCGAACGATTCCTACAATACAAAGAGTACACAATGGTCGCTTTCCTAGACATAGGATTATCGACACAGCCGCAATCACGACTGCGCTATCACATCTGCAGGTATCAGGTATCATACTTGGGGAGTTGATCTGTCTTATGTTAAATAGCAGGATAATCAATTCCAAACTGGGTGGTACTTCTGCTAAAAGATATATTAGTAGCAAAACAGCTGGGTCTCATTTTTAACAGGAATCTAAACTGAAAACCTAACATTCAAGAAAGAGTTAAGAAAGCAAAATTAGCTTTACTCTCGTGCAAGAAGGCCATTGGAAACAAATGGTGCCTCCAACCTCAAATAACCCACTGACTATACATCTCGGTCATAAGACCGATACTCACTTACATTGAAGTCAACTGCAAAAAACTCAGTCGAGTCCAAAGAACAGCATGTCTGTGCATAATCGAAGCTCTAAGCTCCACTCCCTCCGCGGGGCTAGACTTTCTGTTTTACTTGACACCCATCGACATCTTCAGCAGGCAAGTAGCTGGGACTGCTTTAAAGCGACTACAGAGTGGACAAATAATTTATTTGGCCACGCTAATATTCTTAATCGATTACACTATATCTAAACTTCGGTTTGACAAAGTCTTTCATGCGGGCTTTCACTCTAGATTTTTCAGGGAAGAAGATGCTTCTATGGAGGACAAGTCTATCCATTTCTATACAGATGGATAGAGGGATTGGTGGACGTGTTTTATCAGATAAGCTAAATTTAGATTTCTCCCTTCGTCTTCCAAATCACTGTAGCGTGTTCCAGGCGGAAATTTTGACGATTAAGGAACCTCTGTCTTGGTTGAAGGAAAACGTGACATTTGCAAAGGATATTCGCATCTTTTCGGATAGTCTGACCGCTATCAAGTCCCTGGACTCGGTCTCACTAAATTCTAAAAGAGCCATTGAATGCCGATCATCTCTTACGGAGATGGCAGAGCATTTCAACCTTCACCTTTGTTAGGTGCCGGTCCAAAGAGACATTCCAGGGAATTGTAGGGCTGAAGAACTCGCCAAAATTAGAACCACTCCACATATTCTACCGGAAAAGGGCAGCATAGGTATACCAATCGCTACGTGTAAATTATTATTTAAGCTGTGGGCTAACATGTCTAGCGACTAAACAGATCAAGCCAAAGCTGGATCTGAATCGCTCTAAGAGTCTGATTCTTTTAAATAGGAAATATCTCAGCGCCATTATTAGTATCATCTGGACACTGCCTTACAAGCAAGCATGCAAGAAGGCTTGGCGCTTTTAAAAACGATTTCTGTAGAAGCTGCATGGACAAGGAGGAAGAGGAGACAATCCATCATCGGCGACATTTCCACTGATAGTATTCAGGCGATTTGCACACAACATCGTACATTTGATGGCACAACCCGGCGTGCCTCAGACAATCAAAATGATCAGTGAGCGATTCATATGCTCAAGTATGAAGACAGATTGCTGAATTTGGCAGAAGCGACCTTAGCATGCCCCCAACGAAAAAATTTCACGCCACAACGTTACTCCTATCGGCGAATACAACAACGACATCGTGGATCCCCTATCCCCATCCAGAGGATTCCGTTACTGTCTGACGATGGTGGACAGATTTTCCAGATGGCCGGAAGTAGTGCCAATAGAAGACATCACAGATGCTACTATTTGCCGTACACTCTACACGACTCGGATATGCCGCTAAGGTGTTCTAGAAAAAATAACAACAGATCAAGGCGATTGTTGGAGAGTGAACTGTTTAAATAAATGTCGAAAATTCTTGGTATAAAAGGCTTGAGCACGACACCCTACCATTAACAACAATACAACGCACATTTAAACAGCGATAAAGATTCAGATCCCCACAGATTGGGTCGATCTCCTCCCCGCTGTCCTTTTGGAACTCCGTACTGTGCATAAAGATGACATAAAGGCGAGCATTGCGAAAATGCTTTACGGTACTTATTTGGCAATCCCAGGTGGATTTATCCACGCTTGAAAACCGAGCAACGATACATCCGATTTCATCAAATCTTTACGATATGGAATGTCACAAGTAGAGTTTCCTCAGACAGATAAAAATTTCTCAGATGAAACCCACGTTTTTATACGCAGAGAAGAAGTTAAGCCATCTTTATACCTCCATATATAGGGTTTTCTAATAACAACTTGACAACTCTTTTTTTTAAATAAAAGCCAAACCATTTGAGATATTTCATAAACTTTATTATTGACTTGAAGAACAATCAAAACTTTTATGAATGGAACTCGACTTCGTTCATATGGCCACCGCGGGCACGTTTGAAGCGGTCGATTCTTTGGACCCAATTTTCAACGACTCGGCCACACATTTCGGCCGAAATGTGGGGTTTCACCCGACCAATAACGCATATTTTGCTTATTGACGAACTCATTGAGCCAAAAATGAGCTTCATTACTGAAGATAATTTTGCGTTGAAATTCATCATCTAGGCGCATCTTCTCCAGAGCCCAATCGAAGAACGTACGTCGCTTCAAATGGTCCATCGGCTTCAATTCTTGAGTCAGCTTGATCTTGTATGGGTTTAAACCAAGATCCTTACGCAAAATATGCCATAATGTGGTCTGACCGATGCCCAATTCTTGAGAACGCCGTGGAATTTACTGATTTGGATCGTTTGCTATGGACGTCTTAACGGCAGCGATATTTTCGACACTTCGACCAACCCGTTGTCTCACTGACACGGCAACATCACACAAGGAATAGGTAGACTCAAATTTTTGCACTAAACTTGTTATTGCCTGTCTACTAGGGCGAGAATTACGACCGAAAATTGGAGTTAACAATCTTAAAGTTGCAGTCACCGACTCCAAATATCTGTAGAGAATTTTTATAATTTGCAGACGTTGCTCGTTAATGTACTTTACTATAGTGAAAATGTTGAGTTTACTGAATAAATTGACAGTGACAGTTTGATGATTAGTGAAAGAGTGCGTTCACAAATTAAACTTCAAAGTTGTCAAGTCCCTATTGGAAAACCCTATACTAGCCCGTTTCCTGTTATCAAGCGAACAGGAATGTACTGCACGTTTAAAAAAAAAACCCCACTTCAATATCTCTATTAACAAGCTAAAGCCGGTGTACGAGTAAGTTCCCGACGCACTAGAATATTAACACCAGCCCCAGGAACAGATAAAATTTAGCAATTAAACTCAAATCATCTGAACAAGGTATGAGAGAAGAATTAAGTTTCAGAATACTCAAAATTAATTCAAACCATTGAAGTAGAAGTACTGTGAAGCAGCCTGTAAATACATACAATCTAATAGCGGCGATAGCGGTGAGTGTACGGGACAACTGTGATGAATCAATTCGGCGATGGTTTGAAGCTGGTGCTGTGTGAGTTTGTCTCCTCGTATGAATCTCGTTATTGATTCGTATCCGAGGAGTTGGATCATCGAAATACTCCGATACTGTACTCGTTTCGTAGATCTGTTTCGCCTTTAGTGATCGGATGACGCTGGTATTGCTTTTTGACATCAGCTTTCTAGCTCTATTCTTTGTGCGTTTGCGCTGCACTTCTATACGCCAATATTCCATACCTTAACTTTGATTCTATAAGTGCGCGGAAGACAGGTTTTTGGACGGTAGTTGTCGATTTGAATTAAATAGATGCAAGCGCAAATAAAGATCCTCTTAGCTTTCTAATTATATGTGGCTCCCTAAGAAAGTGACTATCAAAGGTAATGCCTAGATATTCATTAGTATAAACAAGCTCAATATTTTCTCCCCAAGCCGTCTATATGTCCTCAGAATACTTTGGGATTTTGGGCTGCGAATATGCATGGCTTTTGTTTTTAAATTACTTATTATTAGCCTATTATCATGACATTTGCTTAGATTCTTCTGACGACTTCGTTGAAATCGGTGTTCATACAAAAACCATACTAAAGGACATACTAGGTTAGGGACAAGGAGTTTCAAGTGCTTTTCTCCTCTTTTTTATAAAAGAACTTAACACTTAAGTAGGTATGAATACACTTATTATGCCTTAGCTTGTGTTTAGTTTTTGGGAAAATGGGATATAGAGAGGAAAGAAAAAGTTTGGGCTCAGTGGTAATTTCGCTTCATGAGTGGCATTCAACATTTAATGGAAAGACTAAATTATTAGTGTAAATTGACTTGATGTTGCATTTAAGCAACAATTCATCTCACGAGATTTTAGTTGGCTAAAAAAAAGTCTTCTGTCTGCTTGTATTGAAACCTGAATTGTCCGGTTGGGAAGCCAATACACTACCACTTGAGCAACGGCCACCCACATTGCTGCAACTTAGAGGAAAGGTACGAGTTCTCTTTCGTAGTTCTTAGTTCAGTTCAATGAGATTTCTCTTATATCCATTATTTTAAGAGCGCTGAAAGGTCTATCATGGTCGAGCATATCTAAGGCTCAACTGGAATTTGCAAATAATACCAGAACATGCCAAAATTAGTAAATTTTTCCAGAAGTAGCTGATTTACATATGCTAAGAGATGAAACCCCATAAACGATCTGCTAGGATTTGTTCCACGATTTTTTCTATGGACGACAGTATTGTGATTGGAGACATTTTTCTGGCCGTCGCCTCCCTTACGGATTGGCTCTACAGCCTCTGTGGGTATTTTTTTAGGACTGTTGCCCTAAAAAATGTCAAATATTATTATTGGTACAATGATATCAGTCCATATTTTTTCAAAACTGAGGTCGGCCGGAACGTAGCTGCGGCGGTCGTTATCACACCATAATATTGCACTATTTGCTGTCTGAAATTGAAGCTCGTGATCTCGACGACTTGGGTCCAATAAGGCAAAGCCACTTGACACACAGCCCGTGAAACCATGGTTTTATTCGGTGAACATCTATTTAAGTCGATGAATTGGCCTTTTAAGTCATGTGGTATCACACTTCTCGATTTTTTCCTTTGGGGCTACGTAAAGCCCAAAGTCTACATGGATAAGGCTGCTACCATTGAAGTACTGGAGGCCAACACTTCTCGAGTCATTGGTCAAATACCACTCGTAGTGCTCGAATGCATGATAGAAAACTGGAACTTCTCTATGAAGAAAGTTAGCCACAATTATGGAATGGTCTACATTTGAAAGAAATCTTCAAAATCTTCAAAAATTAAATATAAAAAATGGTTCTTTTGTATGATAAAAAATTTGATTTTTTTATTTAAAAAAAGTAACTTTAAAAGAATCACCCTCTACTTATATTATATAAACATATTTTCCTAGGTTTTTGTTAGTATCTTAGGACGGGTGTTTTTCAGATTCATTGCAGTTTATAGATACCATATATCTAGAAGATTGAAAAAGACTATAGACTTCCAAGCTACCGATAGATGGTACTCATTTATTTAGAAAATCTGGTCGTGAGAAAGTTTGCTTGATGAGAATTGCCGCAACATCATTTACCAGAAAACCCTCGGAACAGCGCCAAGTATAGGGTCCTCAATCTCTTTAACATCAAGAATAAGATCGTTCAGTGAAAGTGAAAGGGTTGTAGTATTGTGAGACAAATAAGAAAAATTCAAGAAGTCCAGATTGATACATTTTACTACTTTGTAGCACGCGGCATATTATAGAATAGGTATACGGACGAAATATTTTCAAATGTATCTAGTCTGGTTTCATGGAGTAGAACCTTTGCAAATCATATAGTGAAACCGATCTGTTCAGAAACTTGTCTAAAATGTTGCGTACATGTGAAAAAAGACTTCGTCTAACTTGGCGTGCTAAAAAGAAAACTGCTGGCTACAGATCAGATATAGTGAAGAGGCAATTTGTTAAAGCCCAGATTCAGCCTGGGATATAGCGTCATCCAAGTAAGTACGTATTATTTAGGTTCTGTTAATTTGGTTTTGACGTTAGCCTGTGCCAATTGTATTTTATATGAAAGCATAAAAGGATAATTTAAAAGTATTATTTTAGCCATGCCTTTCTTATGGGTAAATTTTCATATTTACAAAACCGATCAAATGTTTCTTGAATTGGCGCAAATTAAAATCATCGTTCAATCAATTTAGTGATTGCCTTCCAGAGATTTTTAGATTTCCCAAAGATTTTTAGATGGGTGGCACTTTAATATTTAAAAGAACATTAACTACGGTACTGTCCAAATACCTATCTTTTCCGATTTCTACCATATTTTTTGTTAAAGGAATTAAGTAACTAATATGCTACTACATTGCTCTTTTTTTTTTTAAAAGGGAACCCACCTCTAGGCATCTATCAAAAGAAATATTGCCATTCACAATACGATTAATCTTAAAT
Organism: Volucella inanis; assembly: GCA_907269105.1. Taxonomy (NCBI): domain Eukaryota; kingdom Metazoa; phylum Arthropoda; class Insecta; order Diptera; family Syrphidae; genus Volucella; species Volucella inanis. The sequence continues at coordinate 21,142,979 of OU026158.1, forward strand.
ACTTTGATTACATCTAAGACAATCAGGGATTCGATGATGAAATCGAATGAAAGTCTCACAATTAATTGCAATAATGGCATCTCACGTGTGGTGGGAGTGCCAAATTATCAATTATCAAACATAAGAACTGTCAGATTTGAAAGACAATATAAAATCTTGAGTCAAGGCCACCTACAAATGCCAAAAACGTCGGTAAACTGGAGCTTAACTGAATATAAACTGTGGAACTCTAGGTTTTGAGTTCAGTAGACTGTGGATACGTCAAAACTGGCGCAAGAAATTCTTAGGTTTGAATGGAGTGGTACGAATCATAAGGCAAAAAAAGATTTGCATAATTTGATATAGTTTGCGTGTAACGGAACTTCACAAATTGACAAAAAATCAAAATTTATGTTTTCTTTTATATTTAAAAAAATCATAACTTTGGCTCTTCTCATCAAAATTTGATAAAATATACCTTGTTGAATTCAAGAAAGGGTGAACTTTCAAAAAATTGGAATAGTTTTTATTTTCAAGGACGAAGGATGTTCCAGAATATCCTTTTTATATATATACTTGAATAACTCAAAATATGGTATTATGTTTTTCTTTTTATTTATTTTTTTATATATATTATAGACGGATTCGTCCTCTATTTCCATTTCAAATTTCAAGTTGAGATCTCTATGGGTTCGGTCAAAATAGTATTTTATAGGCGCCTAAATATTCTGTAATAAATATTTTCATTTAAAAAAAAAAAGTCACACTGGGGCCTTTATATCCCAAGGCCTTAAAAACTAAAAAATTTATTATTTATTATCTTTAAAGAGTATATACATATTCTTCCTATGAAAAGCAAAAATATTTTCCTTTAATTACTCCTTGTGAAACAGATGAAATATGATGAAGTTTTCTTGTTTCCGGCACAATTCTTGAATTAGAAAATCTCGATTCCATCCATAATTTCTCTTCATTATACTCCTGTGTGGTCACGTAGGAGAAATCCATATTCTTTATATTTTTAGTTGCCGAGTTATATAACTGTAAGGGAGTTGTTATGTGTTCCCTATACGGTCTTTGTAGGCTCTTGCAGCCAGTCTTTTTATTGTACCACCAAGTCCATTGCATGCGCTCTTACCATGAGAGGTCAGAAAGAAGTTCCATTCAGCAGTCACTCCAAAATCCTCTTAATGCAATTTTAAATTAAAAAATTCTTTTTGTTTTTGTACTGCGCAGCAGTAAGAAAATAAATAATTTTCTTAAAATGTTGGTATTTCTTGTGCAGGAACTCTAAGAGATGGCGCTGAAATAAGTGTACTGCGATAGTGTCATGCTTTAAGCAGTCACTGATTACAACAAAACTTTCATTTTTTATATCATTCATCTGGTTCCGGTAAACCATAATTTTCGGAAAAGTCCAATAAAACAAGTACGTCCGTTTTCGTAAAGAGAGTTTTGACTTCCTTTATGTACCTGTTTTGTTGATCAGTTATAAAAACATGACGAATGAAACATCAAGCCGTTTCAAAAAGCTCTGAATGAAATCCTCAGACTTTTCAATTCTCACTTCCAATTTTGATCGGTCTCTGTGGGTCCACTGATAGTATGTTACGTCTTCTATAAAGTGATTACTAAAAGCAGTGTCAAAGATTCTCTTAAATTTAGAATAGTTTGGGCAATTAAGGCACTTGCCCAAGTAACAATTTATATCAGGAGGGTTACAAATTACCAAAGCTAAGCAGGCTCGGCTTTCATTGAGATGCTTATCTTCGTTTTCTATCAGCCTTGATATATTGCTACCCTCAAACATGAGTTTGATATTTTGATGGATGGAATGAGTTCCTGATGCCCCAGCCAAAATGCAGTTCTTTGGTCTTAACGACGCGAATTTGGAAAATCCAATTTTAACATTATTATGAACTTCTTTGAACTTTTATTGTAATATATCTCCTTAAGGTTACCCAGAACAAGGCGTTTTTGAATATATTTTTTCTGATTTTCAATCTAACAAAAAAGCAAAACATCTTATTTTTGAACCTGAGAAAATAAATTTTTGTTATCTTTATTGATACGTAGTCTTTTTTTCCTGGCATTAAACGGCTGATATCGTCTTTACAGTAAAAATTTTCTACCAATTTCTTGATATCAGCATCTAAGCTTTTCCCACAAGTTGATGGAAAGCTTTGGTATTCTTGAAGTTTTCTAGATTTCTTGATCATATAGCTCGTCGATCCTGGAAACTCTTCTATAATTTTGTCGACGCTCCATTCTCTTGAAAGTAAAGACAACAAAACAAGTTTGGTGCCTGTGCTTGTAGTTTTATGGAAATTATCTTTTATTTTCTCTACGAAATATTCTTCATCATTATCAGTAGTAAAAGAATAAACTTTTTCTGCAATTTTCAACATAGACTTTTTCAATTTTGACTGCACATATTTTAAGTCACTAAGTCTTTTATTGTCGAATGTATCTTCTCCAATATACTGTACGCATTCATTAATCAAATTCAATGCAATGTCTTTATTGAAATACATTTCATCAACTTCAGTTTGATCTTCAACCTCTAGCAATGTTGGCGTTGTATCAGAATTTTAGATCTGACACATTTTTTCTTACACGTAGAGCAATTTTGGTTGCATCGCAACCACCCATGGTCGTACGTGATGAGGTGGTAAATCCAGAGGATTGCAGCACGTTTTCCACACAAAAGCACTAATTATAAATGTTTAATACTCACAACTCTTATTACGATACAATCTAAAATAAATCCCGAGCTCACGGCAGATTGACATCAAGTGAGTGTAAATAAATTAAGCCTAACTTCTAAAATCCTCGAAAACGGGAAATGTGCAGTTACTAGTCATTGAAGACATGTGACATATTTTTTCTAAAAAAATGTAACTAAAAATGTAACTATGTAACTTTGTATGTGCACTTGGGTTATATGTGAGAATGATAAGAGGAGTAAAGTAATAAATATTTAGTTTTTTGATTTAGCCGCCTATAAAACATTATTTTGGCCGAACCCATAGAAATTTGAAATGGAAATAATGGGCGAATCTCTTTTTAATATATATATAAAAAAACAAAATACTATTTTTTGAGTTATTCAAGGATATATATAAAAAGGATATTCTGGAATATCCTTCGTCCTTGAAAATAAAAATTATTCCAAATTTTTGAAAGTTTACCTTTTTCTGAATTCAACAAGGTATATAAGAATATATTATCAAATTCTGATGAGCAGAGCCAAAGTTATGATTTTTTTTTAAATATAAAAGAAAGCATAAATTTTGATTTTTTCCAATTTTTGAAGTTTTTTTAGACGCAAACTATATCGAATTCTCAAAACTTTTTCTGCCTTATGATTCGTACCACTCCAATGAGTATTTCTACCACTTTTCAGTCAAATCGGAAGGAGGTCGTTCAGAGCTTCCCATATAGCTTCGGCGATTTATCGTGGATTGACCCTATACCCTTAAAATGATTGTGCGGGCGAAGGAAACTTAGAGAGGAGCAAAATAGAGGTACTGATGTATAATGGACTTAAATGTTTGCAAGTTATAACGTCTAGGAAATAGAGAGCTTGGGAGGGCATTCCATAAGCGAGTTGTATGGCTTAGGAAGGAATCACAATATATTAGTGGTGTTCGAGGGTGTCCGACGAAAGGGACATAAGCCCTAGCACAGGGTTAATATACGCGTCAACAAACTCTGAGTCTAGGTTTTGCTTATCTTTTTTTTATTTAAATAAAAAGGTTAACCTAAAAAGTTTGCTTATGTGGCTGTCAGAATAAAAATACGGATTTTAAGATAAGTTTTTTGTATACCTTTATTGTTTAAAGTGGGTGTTTAAGGGTCATAATGTATGACTCTATCTGAATGTGCAGTCGCTTGGAGTCGGATGTCAATTCGGTTTTGAGGTTTGTTGAGTAAACAGAATAAGAAATCGTGTGAAAAAGAAATGGAAGGCTATACTCCTGAAGAACGCGGATCATCACGATACTTCTGATGAACAAATCGTCTCTGATTTTGATGTAATATACATTTGGTGCCCGTTTTCTGGGCCGCATGACTCTTAGAGGCTGGAGCAATAAGGGACGGAGCAAACCCTGGAAGGCCTCGTACCTTTCGTTGCCGAGAATATACAATAGTTGGCGTGGCCATAATTGGCCATTCTACCGCGAATCGAGTCTAACCTAGGCACACGCCCTCCTAAATCTCAGAAAAGTAGACGATTTTGCATCAAAAATAATCATTCATGGCGACGTTCATTTTCACATACCATATGTGGAATGTGACCGAACAAAATTTGCGATTCTTTAATACTAAAAATCCGCGAATAATTCACGAAGAGTCATTTCATCTACCAAAGTCACTCTATGTTGTGCTATTTACGCTGGAGAAATCATTGAACCATTTTTTTTTTTAAACAGCGGGGTCCACTGTAGATGGTGAGCACTACAAAGCCATGATCAGTGAATTTTCATCGCTCAATTTGAGGAATTGGGACTGGTGGTAATGTGGTTTTAACAAGATGGAGCAACGGCACATACTGCATGAGTCACAACCGACATTCTAAAGCAGGGTTATTTGAATTATTTTTATTAAGTAAAAAACAAATTAAAACAAATAACTATAGCAATAAAATACATAAAAAATACAATACTAAAATATGGTTAAAAAAGAATACTATACTCGTATGTACTTCTATATAATCTCCCATTATTCTATCATTATATTGAGCCTGATAACGACATTCAAAATACATTAGATCTTGTTTTTCCGAATAATAACCACCCACATTTGGTCTAAATGAGCATGTTATATGTGCACTTTACGGGATATTCTTGAACAGATGAATTCTCCAAGAATATTTTACATCATATTTTAAATCAAAAATATTTAAATCATATTATACGAGGGCGGTCCCAGAAGTACCCGGCCTGACCAAGACATGGCGGTAGTTGTTTGAAAATATCAAGCGCCACGTTGTTTAGTATTTTTTTGGCAGCCATCAGTAGTGAACGTTGTCAATGAATTTGTGAAAATGGAGAAAATTGGTGATACAATACTTTTATTTGAAAAGCTGAAAACCAATATAAAAGCTGAACTGGATTCTACTCTGGATGAATCTGCTCCTTCGTTTACAATAGTAAAATTTTGGGTTGCTGGGTTTAAACGAGGCTGTTCGAGCTGCCAAAACAAGTATCGCAATGAGGTGACGACTAAATGAAGTGACGACCCCAGATATGGTGATGAAAACCTACAAAGCGGTATTGGATGATCGTCGATTGAAAGTGCGCGAGCTGGCAGACATTGTAGGCATTTCAAAAAGTGCGGTTCATCGCATATTATTCGAAATTTTGGACATGAGAAAATTGTGTGCAAGTTCGGTGACGTGTTTTCTCACACTCGAGCGAAAGATTTTTCAATTGAGTGCTTAGCGAAGCTTAACAGCAACAAAGCAGAATTTTTGCACCTTTTATAACAATGGGTGAAACATGGGTCCATCACTTTACACCCGAGACAAAAGAACAATCAAAACAATGGATTCAAAGAGGAGAACTGGCTCCAAGGCAGGCGAAGACCGTTTCATCTGCAGGCAAGGTCATAGCGTCGATTTTTTGGGATGCGCGTGGGATAATTTTCATTGACTATCTTGAAAAAATAAAAACTATCAACGGCCAGTATTATGCGAACTTATTGCAACATTTGAGCGAAGAAATCAAGAAAAAATGGCCGCATTTGGCTAAGAAGAAAGTGTTGTTTCAAGACAATGCACCAGCTCAAATCCGTTATTACAATGGCCAAAATTAATGAATCAAATCTTGAATTGCTACCTCATGCACCCTATTCGCCAGATTTAGCCACTTGGATTATTTTCTGTTCCCAAACTTAAAAAAATGGCTCAGTGGTCAAAGATTTTCCACTACGAATTGCTTGATAGGCCTTTTACTTCTTTATTTACATGCGATGGAGGCATCAATATGTGTTTAGGCTCGTCAATTTCATCACATTTAAAATTACGTTATAATATCTCGAACTGCTCTAGTGTCCCAGAAGCAAAAGTAGCAAGACTATTTGGTGTACCCGCCTTGCGTATAACTGGACAGATATTCATCATGTAAATATGATACTTTAAACTCTCAACCACCATTTTTAAACTTTCTTATCATCATTTATTTGAACATCAAGGAATGAACCAAAAGTACGAGTAGAGATGGAGATGACAGCCTTTTAACATTTTGTGTTACAAAATGACAGACATTTATTACAATAGCAAAGTCCATCTTCGAGTCTTTCTCTGATCACTTATTCTCTAATTTGTTTCAAGCTAATTCCACTGTTTCAACCGCGAAGCTAGAATTTCTACTTTACTTTTGGCCAGGTTCAGATCTCTAACTAAGCTGTTTAGTTCATTGAAGTTAATGACTTGTGGTAATGATTTGATCTCTCATAGCTGATTTATCGCTCTCATAGTTGGTACTAGAAGTTTGGGACTAAGATACTACCTTATCTTTTAGCTTTTGGGGTCAAAATACGTTATATCGGCACAATATAAGTCCCATCAGTAGAATCTCAAATCTTTTCCCACCGCTCATTCCCGCTTTTATTTAATACAATACGTTTCTCTTTATATACTCGTATCATTATAAAGATACAAAAGCAAAGTTTTTCAAAGACAATCGATGAGTTTAGTTTTTTTTTCGGTATAAACAATTAGAAAATAATCATTAAAATTAAAATCAAAAAAAATTGTTTATTTTGTTGACCTGTGCAACGGCTAAGCTTAATTAATTATTATGTCCAACAATGCTAAGGTCTATTTCTACAGAGAACCAAGCACAGAGATAGTTCCAGTAATAGCAACAGACGAAATTCTCAGTGCAAGTAAGAAGATAGGCATCAACAAAGTGCCTGGACCTGATGGGATCAAAAACAAGGCAATGAAAAGAGGTGTTTAAAAGTGACCAGACAATGAGAAGAGAGGGTCTTCTCTTACCAAAGGGAAATAAACTATCTGAAGAACTAGTATCATATCGCCCAATGTGTCCACTGAACACACTGGGCAAGATACTTGAACGGTGGTAGAAGAAAAGAGAATATTATCATATTATTATATCAACAGTTTAGATCCAGATAATCGCATACCACTGTCGACGCCATAAAAGCGGCTATAGCAGCGGCTTGGCAGCCGAAGCAATAACGGGAAAAGACATGCCATTAAGTCAGTGATATGGTGAATTATAAGAAGGTTACCAGCCAGCATGGATACACTGTACTACTTTTGGATGATTATATCCAGCTACTTTACCAAAAGAAGGTTGAGATATGACACCGATGAAGTACTAGGGGGTCGTCCTTTAATATGGACCATCGAAATTTGTTAGGTTATAACGCCCATGTTTTTGAAGCAACATCTGCCAAATTTATTGTTAATTGTTTATTAGTGTATGGTACACCACCATGGAAGGTTATAGCGTTGAACTACGTCTGCAAAGCATCTAACTTTTTGAGTTTGAGTTGGAATAACCCCAATTCACATGAGATACATCACCACAAAATGTTTTCCTAGAAAGTCACTGTTTGGCGCGCGTTTTGGTCGGTCCTCTTTAAACTTCTTCCAGAACAAAATTGGCATTCTCATAGCTGTAGAGCTACAGATTAATATCAAGCAACTTCTCTTAGCCTTATGTGATAAATCATCGGTATCCATGACGACGACTGGACGGCGCTACGTGCCATACAGCGCATGCCACGATGGACATTTTGCGTGAGGGGTTTAAGGACATGGCTATCTCACACGGCGGACTTAAGGTGTGATTTAATGCGTTACAATTAACGCAAATAATTAACGGAAATAATTAATGAACTCAAAGCAAATATAACGAACGCCATACAGCAAATTAAGCCAATTTTATTCGACAAAATCATCAAAAAAAACGTGTCACCGAGCAAAGCTTTGGCGAACATTTAAATGAAATTATATTCCCTACTTAATTCCATAAAATATTCTTTCAAATAAAAAAAAATTAGTGGATATCTTATAAACAACTTGTTTTATTTATATTTAAAAATCGAGCGTAATTATTAATAGGCTCGGAAGAGTCCTACAAGGATCTGTATTGGGTTCCCTACTCTGGAATATCATTTACGACAAAGTTCTGCAATTAACACTGCCACTAGTAGTATAAATGATAGTAGTCACTGACGACATTGCCGTTGTAACTGTTGCGAAAAATATTTGAGAGGTAGACTCATCTACCTCATTACCTTACCAAAGACCGTCTAATATCCTCCGATAGCATTAGCAGATAACAAAACATACACTGCTCATATAAGTAGCCGAAAAAATGTGAAATATACCGACAGAAGGGTACGTTGTCAAAGCAGATCAAAAGACTATAAAATGCTTAGGAGTAATAGTCGACAATAGATAAAGCTTTATACCTCACATCGACTACTTAGGCAAGAATACGTCAAAACTCCAGACAGCACTTTCTGGAAGCGAAGCGATGAGAAATTTATAATAAATAATAAATAATTGGCTTTAAGACGAGTTCGGACTAGCAGTTTGTGTGACAAATATACAGTATTTTTATTGGTGAACCAATATATACAAAACCTTATATTGTAAATTGTATTCATTCCGTTTTTCTTCGGAAAAGCAATTTTAGGTTTAAGTCAGCTAAAAAAATTACAATATTATTTAGGCATTATCGAAACTGGCCGAATTAAACAATGCCTTATTATACCTACAAATTAAAGAAAGCAAAAGTACTCTAAGGTCTTCATTTCAAAATTTGAAAAATTCTAAACCATTAAACAGGAGATAATGGATTATACTCGCATGTCATAACCTGACATCAGTATGAATATAGCTTAGTCGTTACTTACACTAGCTTCAATACCATACTCATTAGTTAATAATATATTTATTTCTACATACATACATTCTTTCTTTTTAATGTTATTTGCTTATCCTAATTTTTATTAAAAGTTTTTGGTCAACCTGAGAGGAAACCCAACAAAAAAAATTTGACAATATCACAGCAATGAAAATCACTTGTTTCTGCGATGTCTTTATCATCCTACCAATATTTATATTTCAGCATATTCTCCAGTTTCTATTTTGCATTTGCAAAAATATTTTGAGGTACAGTGTGCAAATTGAATTAAGAAATTAGAACCTAATTCAATTCTAAAGTATAAGAGATATGTAATAAGCTCACAAATGACTTATTTAACAGAATTGACACAGCTTCTAGCCATCTAACATTAAGTTTGCAATGGAAAAAAAAATAAAACTACGTTTAAACTCAAATTCAAATTCAAATTCAAAAGAAAAACTAAAACTTACACATTAAACTAAATTTTCCGTAATTTTTTATTTTTAATATTGTACCTTAGGAGAAAATTGCTTCTTTTTTGACTGTTTTGTGATATTTGTATATTTATTTTTTTGTTGTTTTTCGTTTAACAAAATTAAATAATATTATAAAATTATTTTTTTAATATAATTTTTTTTTTGTTTCGTGTTTTTCGTTGAGTGTGTTGGAAAAAAAGAGAAGAGAAGGATAAATCTTATGCATATCCTGCATCGGCTGTTATATGAGAAAGACGAAACAAGAAACTAAATTTTTGAAAATAAGATCCTACCTGTGATTGTATCGCTTAAACTTTTGCAGTCCGTACTTGGAGTCCATGGAACCTTTTGAAACTGGGAGTGATTCCAGATTTGCCATCAATAAGTTAATTGATGATTTTAATTCGTCTATATATAGAGATTCCATTTCTTTAAGTACGAATTTTGGCATAAGTTTGCGATTTCTTTCCATTTCGCTAACGCGTTGTAGTCGACCATCCAGCTCACGTCGAATAGCAGCTGCTTGTTCATCCGCTGAATCCAACTGAAATTTGTCCAAAAAGAGAATTTTACTAAATTAGAGCGAGAAAGTCATGGTATTGAAAACTATACATGAATTTCAAATAGTCAAATAATAAAAATGGTTAACACCATTCTAGTATATGTGTCAATCAAAGGTATTGTACCCCACTTAAAAAAAAAAAATTAATAAAATAAGTTAGGGGTGAGTTTGAATTCATTTTCTTTAAAGTTTTCTTTGGCTGCAATTGAGAGATTCAGAAACGCACTAATTCCAAGGATACTTTGATTTGAAATTTAGCATCTGCATTAAAACAGATTACTACTTGGATTGGCCGTGGCACAAGGGGAAGTGGTCTGGTTCCCAAATCGGAAGGTTTGGTGTTCGAATCACAACCGTGCTCGGAAGAGATTGATTTTTTCAATTAACAAAATTCAAGTAAGATGAGTAGTTGACTAGAAATCAACAACAAGCCAACTTCAACTAAGAATTAATGTAGTATCCCATTAATTATTGGATGCCA